>CM038673.1:762516333-763146750 GCA_021605145.1 Aegilops bicornis | reverse complement strand
AAGAGGGCATTATGGATGGATGAACTATTTCCTCTCTTGTAAAAAAATTATTCCTCTCGTGTATATTGATATAGATGGACTATTTCGATGGTGTGCATGTCTTTGGAACAGAGTAGTAGCGTGGGTCCGCTTGACTATAAGGAACTATTTATCCGCATATATAGCTTTCTCGCTACTCCTTCTAGTGATCAAGATACAAAGTTGCATGTGTCCGTGAGACATGACACTTGTCCATGGAAGTTCAACTACGGCGACCATCACGCTTTCATCTCGCGATTCCCACGACGCCTCCAACCCACTCAAGACCACGCCTCGACGCGGCGCCACCCCTCTCGGCCGCACCGCCTCCTTTGTGTGCATGACATGTGGGCCACCTAAAATGTGGCGAGCATCAAGTTTCTACCACAGCCACCATGATTCCCATGACGCCGCCAATCCATGAAACCAAATGTCCCCGACCCACGGCTCACCCCTCTTGGCCCCACCGCTTCTCTCGCCGGGAGCATTACATGTGGACCACCACCCATCGGGTCCACATGTTATCGACTCAAAGGTAGTTGTAGTAGCATACAAGCTCACCCGACGGCCCCGAGAGGGAATGTAACTCCCGCCAGTGGCTTGTGGTCCTCCCAGCAAAGACTAACTCGTGCCAAACTCGAGATTTGTTTCTTTACTATACATGCACACAACGATTTAATGGAAATTGTAATCTCAACATGTGATGGGGAGCTCTAAATTTGAATTTGAAACTTATAAAACGAAAAGATTCAAAACAAATAAACCGAGAGAGGGAGTATATCGAGGATGTGTCCCATACAAAATAAGTCCCTCGGTTTGTCATCACAAGATGCGGTTAGAAAGGAGCATGGCCTTCCTACTCAGACACAACAAATCGGTCGCAGACAAAGATGGTCCGCCTTTCACCGCCATGTGCAAGGTTCGTATATCTTTTATTCAATCTCACCGTGGTTCCATCATACCAATTCATGCGGTGGCCCGTTGCATGGCCGATCCCAATGTTGGACAAAGGTTCTACGGAACGGTGTCACTGTTGTAAATGTTGTGAAAATTGATGTTGGTACCCTCCCGTACATATGCAAGCCAATCTCCACTCGCACCGAGCCTAGCCTGTGAAACAGCAAGGCGTGGGGAGAATTAGGAAATGGACACGGAAGTAGTCTTTAGAATGCATTTACTACGTGATCAAACTCATCTTACCCGCTCACCTGAGGAAATCCGGTGCCCCTCGACGCCGGCATCTCAAGGGGCGCCAACTTGCAACTACGTGCCACGCCGCTACCGAGAGACCGCCAAGGAAACATCCTCGTATGCTCCACGGAACATCAAGATGCATTTGTATGAGTAGTTTATCTTGTGAGAGAAAAGGATGAACGAGAGAAGGCCTCTAGAGATAGAGATGGACACTACTACTACCAATGTGCTGGCCCGCATGCTGCAAATGGATCCAAACTAGTAGAATAATACTTGTTCACGTGTTTGAAATATAAACACTCTAGTTTTGATATAGATGTGTCGCCAGTATTACCGCATGCTTGTCCATGGAAGTTGAACCACGGTGACCATCATGTTTCTTGTTTCTACCATCGCCACACCCACACGCCGATTCCCACGACGCCGCCTCCAACCCACGCACGAGTCCCCCGACGTGGACATGGATCCTCCGGACGTGGCTATCACCGCTTTGCCCTGCATTTCCTTCGTCATGTGTGGGACCCACGCTTATGGGTCCCACATGTCGCTGATGTAATGGTAGGATTGTTCGTGCCTCATCCCTCTCGCCCCACCGCCTCCTCCGCTTTTGTGTGCATGACATGTGGGCCACCTGAACTGCGGAGACCATCAACTTTCTACCACGTACACACCCGATTGGACGCTGGGTTTGCTCGCCCGGCCGTGTTCGATCCATACTCCCGCGACAATCAATTTTTTCATCCAAACTGTGACACATTTTGTCCCATGCATCAATCCTCAGCTAGAGTACTTATGTACTACAGGTGTAGTACCACGGTGGCCATCTACGCCAGAACGCCTCGACGCCCAAATTGTGGTACCTTGCCACGACCACGCCACCACCGGCCGGTTCATCTCGAACGAGTGAGTCGCGAATCACGCTTATCGCCATGAGAATGACATGTGGCCAGCCAGATTTAAGGCCCACATGTCATTGTCTCATAGGCCGGGCACTAAGCCACCGGGTTCGGGTCCCGGTGGCCCCGAGAGGAAAATGTAACTCCCGCAGCAGGCCTTGTGGTGCTCCCGTGAGTACGCAGCTCGTGCCAAAACTGGAATTTGTTTCTTACTACTACTAGTACTAGTAGGAAGGTACACGTGCATTGCACGCATGAGATTCTGGTGGTTTGTGCATTATGCTTCTACATGTGTAGTTTTCTGGATTCTAACATGTGGGCAAATTTGGTGGAATGTAAGGTTAGGCAAGTTTGATTAACTTAGGTGAGTGTTTGGTTCAAGACACACCTTAGGCAAGCCACACTGGCCCCACATGACATAAACACAAAAAATGTGGCAAGATTCCCTTAGGCTTGCCAACTTGTGGCAAAATTTGGTGGAATGTAAGGTTAGGCAAGTTTGATTAACTTAGGTGAGTGTTTGGTTCAAGCCACACCTTAGGCAAGCCACACCGCCCCACATGACATACACACACAAAAATGTGGCAAGATTCCTTAGGCTTTCAAACTTGTGGCTCTCATTTTGAAGAACTTATTAATAACTTTGCCTAAGCTTAGTTGTGGCAAATTTAGTCATGAATTAAGTTCAACCATGGAGTCTTCTAGATTATACATGTGGTAGAATCTGGTGGATGATATCCAATGGCCAGTAGTGTTCGGATTTGCCATCTTTGTACCGTCGGATTGGCTTCATCCAACGACCAACTTTCAAAGTTTTTCACACACTATATAGGGGGTATATATATATAGATGTGCCAGTCCGTTGCAATGTATCCAAAGTATATCTATTTAGTGGAGTGCACTCTAAACACATTATCTATTTATTTGTCTCTAACCTTCCGTAGCCATGCAACCAAGCCACATAAGCTTCATGGGTGCCCCCCACATCATATTATTCATACTACATTGATTGAAAAAAAAGATAAATCACCCAAAACAAGATCTTCCCGTTTTTTGTTCCTACGATGTTGTGCCGTGCACGTATCTACTAGTTGTATAGTGGTAGTACTAGTAATATAATAGTATTAGGAGTACAAACTTGGTAGGAGTGGTACAAAAACGGAATGCTTCTACTTCTATCAACGCAGCCCCGCCCCGACACAAATTTTTCTTGGCTTCCGTATACAGCTAGATCTTCCCTTGTTTCTATTTTCCAACCCGGGCAAGCGGCGGGTGTCGGTTTGCTCAATAGGCGGTCCCACATGAAAGTGAAAGTGCGAGGCATGTGGGCGAGCTACGTGAGCGCCAACACGTGCTCCCTGCCCGCCCAACCTAGCAGGATTTTCGTAGTTGTACATCCAGTTTTGAGGCATGGAACGCCAACGCAAGGGTAATTTCTATAGCTCGCTAGACTGCACGCCTAACGCTTTTGCTTCAAGCTCCGCCACTTCTAGGCAACACGCCTTCCCTAAGCTTATGTGTCGTGCGGACGGGCCGTGTTGTACTCCCGATTCCCGGCATGTGGGGTGCGACGCTAACGTGGCGTGCCTTTTTCCTTTTACTAGCAATGTGCCCATGCTATTTGACGGATCCAAAGTAGTAGAATAGTAGTATTTGTTCACAAACTTGAAAGAAATCACTATTGTTTTGATATACTCCTAATATATTACTTCCCTCCGCACTCTAAATATTTGTCTTTTTGAGATTTCAAATGGACTATCATATACGGATTATATAGACATATTCTAGTGTTTCTAGTAAGATGCCCATACAAGGTACTAAGTTGATGGAAAAGGTAAGAACAACTTATAAATTGACGGATGGAGTACTATTTACTTTGATGCCAAATTTTGGTCCCCAGTGTATTTTGTGCCTAATTTTGACCATAGATTAAACTAATAAAATGTTCAAACATGTCTCCATACATTATATTTTTCAAAACTATGTTCAAAGGCTTAATCCAATGAGATAATTTTTCTTGACATGCATTAACATTTTGTTAGTTAAATCTTTAGTCAAAATTTGGCACAAACTATAAAAGGGACCTATAAACCAGGAGGGAGGTAGTACCCACTATGAAGGTAGTAACATAGTCTAGGGATGTGAATGTTACTAGTGTATGTTACTCACCATTGTGGCTATCTAACAAATAGGCGTGGTGCATTAACTCTCACGTTGTTTCTTATTTTTTGACATAAATAGAGGAATCAACCAAGAAGAGATGTGGGGCTTGTATGCTTTTAATGACTTGAGACTATCAAACATGACATGCAGTGGTCAGTTCGTTGCACAAGAACAAATACAACCCATGTTAGCACACACGCATCTTATAGCATCACATACAATGGCTATAAAATATGAATGAGACCAAATTATATCTCATCTAGATGAGTTCTAGCAAAACTATATTAATAATACTTAGTACTCCTGCGCCATGTAAGTATCATGTAGTACTTTATTTATTGTCATGTATGACACATAGTTTACGAGCGCTCTCTATATGTACCACCTTTTTTTAATTTCAAGTTTTTCTCCATGGCGCAATCCATCGATACTACTACTGTACAAAAGTGGAGTATATACATTTTTTAAAAGGCTAGAGGGCGGGGCAGTCTAGCTCGGTCGGTTTCACGAGAGGCGAGGGCCTTTGTGATTTGACGGCTCATCAATGCCGTCAAATCGAATAGTATCAAGGCCGCTCGCTGCACGCCGCGCCCATTAAACCCTTCGTTAAACCCGCATGCAAACCGAGAATCCTACTCCGCCACATCGTCTGCTCATGAGCGGGCCGAATTAAACGCAACACCGCCGAAGCTCCTCCCGTCCGCCTCGCTTAAACGAGGCCAAACGCTGGCTAAGCTCCTACCGTCCGCCTCTATTTACACGAGGCCGCATGCATAGCCGGGCAAGAATCGCACCCCTCCACCGCGCTTCCCCATCTCCTCCTTCACCATTTTCTCCACCCTTCCGATGGCTTCCGGCGAGCCGCTTCTTCCGCATATTACCCGCTGGGTGGCCCGCCGAGCCCTCCGGATACGGGCGAGGCCGCCGGTGCTTCACCAACCTCGCTGGCCCGGACGGAGCTGGGCTGTTACCCTGGCAAGCGCTGGTATTCAAAGCAACTCGCCGCTTCCAATTCATCTCGGCGAGGAGTGGCGAAGTTGCTCCACGCCGCACGGGCGGCGAGCACGCCAAGACGGGCGCTTGCCGCTGCCGTCGTGCAAGCGCCACCAGTTGTTCACGGTGGCCGCGCCCCGTGGTTCTGTGGCGGCGCCTGTGTTCTCGGTAGCGCCATGCAGGCAGATGTAAGCCGGGTGCATGGAGAGCCACCCGGCCGGTGGCCAGCCTTCTCCCCGTCCCGCCATCATCGAGGAGAAGTAGAACACGGACGCCGCCGCCACTTGGGGACCCATGAAGGCCACCGCCGAGGCAACGACCGCGGATTCGTGTGGTTTCTTTGTCGCTTGCCTCTTCCGAGGACCTTCGTCGACCCCTGCAAGTGTCCGACACGGACATGAGGAAGACAAAGGATCCAATGGGAGGCCATTTAGAACTAAAATAAGTCTAGATATATCCATTTCTAGGACAAGTATTTCGGACGGAGGGAGTATTAATTATACAAGAGAGCCGGATTGGCACCTCTTAGTTCATGTAAATGTAATGAAATCCATCATGTTTATATGAAGATCCGGCTTTTTCATACGAAATCCTTCATGCTTATATGAAATCAGTCCGTGTTTGCACGAATTTCATCGAGTTGTAAAAATGTATGCCGCTGGCGTTTGATGTCGTCCTCCGCGGAAGGAAGCAGGAGGAAATTTGCCGGCTGCCGTTGGAGATGCTCTTTATGCTGGAAATAATAGAGTGACATCCAATCCATTTGAGTTAATTGCCTGTATGATTGTCCCTCTATAAAAAGTTAATTGCATGTACAGTGTACACGTGACTTGCAAGGTGGCTACAGCTTGCATGAGAAAGTTAAAAGAAACAAGTCCATCCTTAATATTCTAAGTACTCAGTGGGTTCCACTCACAAGACAAAGAGTTTAAAGAAGTATATATTAAATAAGTAGAGTAATATATAATATACAAATCTAAAGTTAAAAGACAGAACTCAAACTCATGTCATCGCTATGAAAGCATCCGGCGCTAACCAGCCCAAAGACATTTTTGGTCAGAGACCATGCTGGAGATATATCTCCATGTCTACTCTTATATATACTCCATTCGTTCCTAAATATTTGTCTTTTTCAGATTTCAAATGGACTACCACATACGGATGTGTATGTAGACATATTTTAGAGTGTAGATTCACTCATTTTGCTCCGTATGTCTTTTCAGAAAGGGGTCAGATTTGTCCCTGATTTATTTATGAGGTATCCAAATGGCACTGCATCGCCAAGAAAAGAGGGTAACATCAAAATTATGGACTACTTTTTGAGTATGTTGGTAAGGTCCGGTCATAGTCACTTGTTGAAATCTCTAAAGACAATATTTGTCCGTTCGAAAATACTTGTCATCAAAATGTATAAACGGAAATGTATCTAGACTTTTTTTAGTTTTAGATACATCTATTTTTATCCATTTTGATGACAAGTATTTTTGGACGGAGGGAGTAGAAAACAGAGTTGGTGATGATGGTGTGCGTGCCATCCCGCAATATAGGTCGTCGGATTTATATCTGACGGATAGGAAAGAAACTATGGCAATTTTGCAAAAATATACCCACACGCCTCTCCACGTCGCAAATAAGGCCTTCCTCGCTCAGGCTTTTCTCTCACAAGATAAACTACTCATACAAATGCATCTTGATGTTCCATGCAACGCACGGCAGCTAGCTAATTTCTTTTAAAGTAGTTGCTGCGATAATTGGGTTGAAGTGATATGTTTTATGTCTGCCCCTAATGATTTCAGATAGATTAGTATTACTCCCTCCGTTCCAAAATAGATGACCCAACTTTATACTAAAGTTAGTACAAAGTTGAGTCATCTATTTTGGAACGGAGGGAGTAGTAACAAAGAAAAGGTTGTTAGTACAAAGTTGGGTCATCTATTTTGGAACGGAGGGAGTAGTAACAAAGAAAAGGTTGTGTCGGGGGTTGGGTGCGACATATGCCAAAGAATGGCTTATCATGGAGGGGGCGAGTAGAACATCGCCGGTGCCTGGAAACGGGATGAGGCGAAGACATGCACGCCGGTGAATCTTACCCAGCTTCAGGGCTCTCCGAGGAGATAACACCCCATCGCTGCTCTGCGGGGTCTCCGCATGATCACTATGGCAAAGTGGGTACAAGATGCTCCTTGAGCTGTTCGGGGTGAGGAAGGAGAAGGGCACGGCTTGCTCTTCTCTCCCTCTATGTGTGTGTCTAAAACTTCTAGCTTCCATCCTTTTGCATGGGTGCCCCGGGGGGTTTATATAGGCCTACCCCCGGGGGTACAACGGTAATCCGGCCGGGCGCGGGCCCAAGCCGTCAGTCTCTAAGTCGACGTCTTCTCCGCCGACTTCTGGGGCCCGCCGACTAGTGGGTCCCGTCGACGGTCCGGCATGGGGCCGACAGCCCTTGTCCGCCGCGGGCGGGTCTTGCCGGCTGCAGACATCGTAGCTGCTTCCTAATGACGCGAAGCTTGGTCATGGGGTCATGGCAACAAGACGCCGCCGGGCGGCGATCACCGCCATTCCCCGCCTCTGCTCGTTAATGGCGCTGCAGCCTGGGAGGGGCCGCCGACTTCGAGGCCGACCCCAACGGGTCCGTCTTCGGGCGCTCGCTGCTTTTCAGATTCTCACGACGGCGGGTCCCGCCTGCCTTCGGTCGTCTGACAGACAGGCCATCGTGGGTACAGGAATCTGCCCACGGGCGCGATGTCGTGGGGCAGTGGCAACAAAGGTTGGCTTGGACGGAGATCTCCGCTGGTACGGGCGCTCAGTAGCCATACATGTCCTTTATGAGCAGGTAGGATGGGCCGCGATGGCGGCCTTACCCCATCCCGCTCGTGAGTCGCTCAAAATAGGAGGTGGTTGGGGTCGCGGGCCGTCTCCCGTAGCCGGCCTCACTGGAGGTCGCCGGCTTGAGTCGGCTTGTCTCGAGGTCGCCGCCTCAAAGTCGGCTTGTCTTGAGGCCGCCTCGGGACTCGCCTGAGGGGTTGTTGGCGACTCTGTTGCCGACTCTCCTCAAGGCGTGCTCTTTGTCTTGGGGTCTTGAGGGGTACCGCCCGATGTTTTGAAAGGTTCAGGCTCGGGTTTGCCTACCCGTGGTCCATTACTCCGACAGTAGTCCTCAAGCCGGGAGGCGCCGAGGGCAGCCCGTCGAGGAGCCTCGGCAGTTTCATCCCTTTGATGGAAGAATCTGGACTCGCCCGCCTTGCTCTTCTTCAAAGGTTTCAAAGGTCGCAGCGGGATCCGGGCGGCGTGCACGATAAGCTTCCGGCAGCCGCCCGTCAAGGGCCCGCCATGTGACGCCACGCTGCAGGCCACCTGCCAGCCCACGCGTGACAAGACAGCCCATCAGCGGGCTCGCCACTACCTTTTGCCGGCGCGCCAGCGGATCCATCGCGATGCGTGCGGGCGGTTGGGTTTCACGCTGTTATCGCGCAGTAACGTCGTGGGTTAAATCGTGGGGGCATGGGGACGTGGGTGAAGTTGATCCCACGCCCGCCCCCTCGGCTTCGCAGCCTAGGCGCCTATAAGTAGGCGGCGGGAGGGAGGGGGCGGCGACGCACGCGCACTCTCTCATCCCCGCTCCATGCCTCGTCTTCTTCCTTGCTCCACCGCGCCGAGCCTCATTTCTTCCTCGCCGCGGAGATGAGCTCCTCATCCGCCGCCGCGCCTCCCACCGCGCGCTCCGGCGTGTGGGACGGCTCCATCATCGACGCATTTACATAATCGAATTTCTTCACAAACGCGCCGCATCCCCGGCAGCCACCTAGTGCGGGCCAGCGCCGGAGGGGAGGGCGAAATCACGCTGGCGCGGAGGAGGGCGGCGGGTGATTTTCCGCTCGCACCTCATGCGCTGGGCTGGGGCTGCCGGCGAGCAGCGCTTCTTCCACGCGTTTGGAGTTCTTCGGGCTCCAACAAGACCACCTCACCCCCAACACGGTGGTGCTGCTGGCCGCCTTCGCATCCTTATGCGAAGGTTTTCTCGGAGTTCTCCCCACCATCGAGCTGTGGGGGCAATTCTTCCAAGCGAAGCTCGGGACACACATCGCTCGGCGTGCGGCTCAGGCAAAGACGCTCATCGCCAAGAGGAGGTCGGTGCGAGAACCCTTTCCCAGCCATCCCCCTCATCAAGTCGGTGAAGATGTGGCAGCGTTCATATTTCTACGTCAAGAACGTCGCCCCTGAAGGCAACTGGGTCAACTTGCCGCCCTACGTGGGCGGCGAACTGGAGGGCCGACCCACTAGCTGGTCCTACAGGGCCCGGACGCTGACTCATGGCAACGCCGCTGTCACATGGCTCCACAGAACGACATACAATCGGAGGGCCTGACCGGGTAGACTTGCCGGCGCCGTGGTGCGCCGAAGTTCTCCTCTTCAAGGCCGACCTCATCCGATCTGCCAGATGAGCGTCACGGGACCCCACCGGCTGTGCTCCAAGGACATGCCCCACGCGAGGTGGTGGACACGGTGAACTTCTTGGCTTAACCGTGACCTCAAGGAGGAATGGCATTTCGGCAAGGAGCCATACTCGCGCGCCAATCCCCCGACGTTGGTAAGTTGTCTCTTGCTTCTCTGTTTCCTTCCTTAGCCGGATCCGGCTCTTACTTTCCTTGGTCTTTTCTCACTCAGAATCCTCTCATGCCGCCCTCGACCGGCGCCGCGGGGCCGCGGGGCGGAGAGCAACGCCGAGGATCCCGACCTGGGTGTGGCGGCAATGGAGGCCGACGCCGAGGGAGGGGGAGGGGCCGACAACTTCAGGCCCTCGGCCACTTTGCAGACCGCCCGATGATGACACCGAGAAGGAAGTCGCCGCCGCCAAGAGAGAGCCGGCCATCCAGCGCTGAGCTCCTCCGCCGGGGTCGAGGCGGCGCGAAGAAGCGCCGGGCCGGGCCGAGTCAGCCAAGCGGCCAGGCCAAGAAATTCAGGGGAGCGGCCGCCGAGACTCAACGCGAAGAAGCGGTCGCGAAGGCTAACCTCTTCCGCAAGGAGGTGAAGAAACCACCGCTGGTCTCCGCGTAAGTATCTTTTTTATTCTGTCTTGTTTTCTTCTGGTCCGTCTTGCCCGAGTCTTCTCATGTCCTTTTTTCATCAGGGCTCCCTCACCTTGGAGAGGGTCGCCGCGCCGCCCGCCAAGGGGTCGGCGGAGACGCCCGCCAACGATCGGCGGAGTTGACCTCAGGCCGCCCGGGAGGCAACAGAGTGGAATGCGCAGGAGAAGCGTGACGAGGAGGAGGCCGCCTGTCGGGAGAAGGCGGTGGCCGAGAAGGCGGTCGAAGCCGCCGCTGCAGCAAAAAGGCAAGCCAAGGAGGCCGTGACGCTTCGGGCCGGCGCTGCTCGTCACTCCGGCTGAAGCTCGGCCACCACCGCCGGAGTTCACGGGCAGTCGGAGGGAGTCGGTGGTGAGGTCCCCTGCCGCAGGAGGAGGAAGGCGAGAGGTCTCTTTGCCGGGCACGCGCCAACTCCGCCGCCTCCACCGCAGCCCGAGGTCACGCGAGGCAAAACAACCCGGACTCCACCGGCGCCGCCATCGACGAGCAAGCCGCCGGGCGTTAGCTGCTTCTTCAAGTCGCCGCCAGCCGTTAGCGCCGTTTTGAGAAGGCGACCTCGGCGCCGCACCCTTTGAGAACCGGGCGCCGCTACCAGCTAGCTATCCTCGACGCTGAGGCGACAAGTGCCGCGCCCGTTGGGTGGGTACGAGGAGGCGGCACGGGCCTGCTGAACATGGCGCTCCTGGACGTCCAAGCAAAGCTGCGGGCTGAAGGCGACGCCCTCCAGAACCTTTCCAAGGCGCACCTGGCGTCGTGAACCGCCGTACGGGTATGTTTCATTTCCGAATTTTCTCTTGATCTTCTTCGTAAGCGCGCCAAATACACTCCATCGGGTGTAGTCCTCGAAGTTTCGGTCGGCCGAAAGAAAGCGCCCGAACTTTATTTGCTTACTTCCAAGTTTTTACCTGTGGTTCGGAATCCTTGTTACAGGAATATCACAACCTCCGGCTATCGCCTTTCAACCGCAACGTCGAAGAACCGAACAAGCGGGTTGCCGACCGGGCGAGGAGCCGAGGTGAGTTTTCTTCTTGGGGTTGGCGCACCTGCTGGCCGTAGTCCTCGAGATTCGGGCCGATCGCTTATTTGTCGGGCCGGATCTTCCTGGCGACCTTCTTAACTAACAACTTTGCGTCCTTCTTCTTTTTATTCTTCAGAGTCCAACGCCGCTCTACGGGGGTAGCTGGGTACGGCCGAGACCGCCTTGCGCGCCAAAGAGGAGGAGTGCGGCAAGCTCGCCGCAGAGCGCGACCTCACGCTACGCAGGTGGCGGAGCAGAGGAGTTGCTCAAGGCGGCGCTGGCCGAGGCGGAGAAGAAAGAGGCCGCCTCCTAGCCGAATTTGAGAGCGAAAGGCCCGCCTCGACCGGCTGTGAAGCGCAGTGACCTCCGGCTTCCATGAAATCGAAGATATCGTTGATGGTAAGTTTGCTTTTACTTTCTCTTTTGGGTTGCCGACTATGGGGTTAAGCCGGCTCCTGCTTTTTTCTAACTTGCTTTTCTTCTTCTTGGCAGACTTCTTCCCCGGTCATACGCGAAGCGGCCAATCGTGCCATCGAGGCCGAGCGCGAGGCGCTTGAGGGCGAGTGGCGCCGAGATCGCAGCTAACGCCCGGACCCTCGACGAGCAGCTCCACGAGCATTGAGGCTCGTCTGCGGCAAGACATCGATGCCGCGCCGTCTTCAGCCGCGTCGAGGCCCAGCGGTTGCTGCCTGTGGTCGGACATGCGATTGGCAGACTTCCAGCCGGACCGCCGACCGGGCTAGAGGTCGCGGCTGGGCGTCTTGAGGCTTGGAAGGGCTCCGCGGCTCGGGCCGGAGCTCGCCGAGCCTCGAGTTCGTCAGGCGTGGTATCTGTGGCTCGACCTGACCGGCTGGCCGCTGCTCCGGTCGAAGCTCAGCGGAGCTGCTGGCCGCATGAGGGCGCCGCCGAGCGCGTGGCAGCGATCGCCGACTATCACGGACACCGTTTTGATGTCTTCGTCCCAGGCCGGCTGAAAGGCGGTGGGAGGCACCGCCGGAGTGGTTCGGGATGAACCCGACTACGGCGAGGAATCGGCGGAGGTGATCGACTCCAAGACCGAGGATGAAGACGAGGCGGAGGCGGAGACGGCATGGAGGCGCCAGAAGATTTGAGCGGGCGGCCAGCCTCAGCTCGACAGCGCCTCAAAGAACGGAAGCCGCGCCCATCTGAGCCAGCCGCTGCCAGAGACGATCAAACCGAGACTGCCCAGCCAGCCGCCCCGGCGCCTGACGCCGCCGCCGCCTCCGGCCTTCCAACCCCATCCGCTGCTTCTTAGGCCGCTGCCTTGTCTTTATTTTATCTGTTTGTTAGTCTTTCGAAAGAACTTTGTTAATTCGCACAATTCCACCCGCGGGGTGTATTGTGAACTTGTCAAGATCCGCCAAGGGCCTAAGTTTGTGTAAATATTATTCTAATTTTATGTTTCCTTGCTTATTGCTCTTGTGGCTTTTTTCCTTGCCGCCTTCCTTAGATGCCGCTTGTTCGTCGGGCAACCGCTCTATGCGGATTGCCGTCTAGGTCAAGTGCTTGGCTACTTTGAGAAGGCAAGTACTTGGCCATTTTAGAGTCGTTTAAGCAAGTTGGGTAGAAAACGGCAAGCCGGCTTCTTAAGAGTCGGTTTCACGAAACGGGCTGGGAGCCGATTTAAACTATGTTTATGCTTTGGGTCCTTAGCCATTTTTTTCGTGTGGGCGCCCGCTCTACCTTACTCTTGCCCACCAAACAGTCGCTCTGCAAGCTGCGGTTTCTGACAGGAGACGGCCTGGGCACCGCACGCTCCTTGTCGGACTTCAGAAGCACTTCATAGCTCATGGCGAGTCCCCGGGCCGACTAGTCGAGCCCGGTGCCAAACAGCATAATCAAAGAGTAACATACTCAAAGGCATAATTCTTATCGTACAGATAACAAAAGAGGGCAGTCCCCGAGCTCGTCTCGGGGGGCCCGGAGTCTTGGTATTTTAAACACAAAAGGGTAGCGTGGTACATCTTTGCATCAAGCTGTAAAATCTTCGAGGAGATTCACATTCCATGGTCGCTCCGTCTCTTTGCCGAGTCGTCCCTCTTGCGTGCTTCGGGCTTCGAAGGCGTCAATCAGGTAGTAGGAGTCGTTGCCAAGACTTTACCGATGATGAACGGCTCTTCCCAAGGTGACAGCTTGTCTTTGGCCGGCTGTTATTTGGATCAGCCGGAGCACAAGGTCGCCCTCTAGGTATGATCTTGGCTTGACCTTCTTGTTGTAGTAATGGCGCGCGAGCTCTGCTGGTAGATGCTGGACCGGCTGAGTGCCAACAGCCGCCCTCTTCCAGCAGATCGACGCCGTCTTGACGTGCTTCTTTTGCTTCTTCCTCGGTGTACATGGTGACTCGCGGGAGTCGAACTCTATATCCGTTGGGATGACGGCCGCACCGTGAAGCGAGGAAGAAGGGTGTAAGCCGATTGACTTGTTTGGAGTCGACGCAGACTCCATAGGACGGTAGCAACTCCTCAAGCCAGCCATACCGGCCGAACGCTCGATGGTTCGACCAGACGAGGCTTGATGCCAGACAAGATGAGGCCGTTCGCTCGCTCCACCTGGCCGTTTGACTGCGGATGGGCAACGGACGCTAAGTCCAGTCGGATGCCCTGTGTCGCGCAGAAACTAACCAGGGGGCCCTTGGCGAAATTTGTGCCGTTGTCGGTGATAATGCTGTGTGGTACGCCGTACCGAGTCGTGATGTCGGCGATGAAAGTCACTGCCGTAGGACCGTTCAACTTCTTGATGGGTTTTGCTTCTATCCACTTGGTGAACTTGTCCACCGCGACAAGTAGGTGAGTTAGGCCACCTCGTGCCGTCTTGAATGGTCCCACCATGTCCAGGCCCCAGACAAAGCAAAGGGCGGCGATGGGGATAGTCTTGAGCGTTGAAGTCAAGCGGCTTGGAGCGCAACACCGCACCACCTTGCATTTTTGAACTAATTCTTTGGCCTCTTCTAGGGCAGTTGGCCGAAGAAACCGTGGTCGGAAGGCTTTGGCGACGAGTGCTCTGGAGGCTGCATGATGGCCGCACTTTTCGCCTCGATGGATGTCTTCAAGGATTGCTGGCCTTATACCGATTCGACGCAATCACCGGTAGACTCCGGTGACGCTGCGCCTGACCAGCTCTCTATTGACTATAGTGTAGGCTGCTGCTCGGCGTTGCACTTGTCGAGCCAAGGTTTCATCAATTGGTAGCTCTCCGCTTACTAAGAACTTCAAGATAGGCTGGGCCCATGAGGGTGCTGCTATTTCTCCGACTGCCAGTGCTGCTACTTGGACGAGGGCGGGCCGGGAGGCGGCGGTTGGAGTCTGCAGCAGCTTGCCGGGTTGAAGAAGTCTCGGCCGACCGGGCGCAATTCCCCGGGCCGAATCGGAGTTCGCAAGGGTCGCCAGCAGTCCGGCCGGGTTCTAAAGTCCCGGCCGGATTCGACCGCCGCGTTCTGGGCGTCTTCATGATTCTTGTGCCGTCACCGAGGCTCGAGTCGAATCTGCCTTCTTGGGGAGCTGGCACAAAATGGAGTCTCGACTACGGTGACGGTTTGACGGATGGCTTGAGAAGGCGAAGGGCGACGCCGGATGGTATTGCCTGTCGGGTGGAACCGATTCTTGCCAGGCATCCGCTTGGTCGTTGTCGTTCCTTGGTACATGGAGGAATTCGCATCCCTCAAAATATCCACTCAGCTGTTGTACCAGAAAGCGGTAGCTCGCCATATTTGCATCTTTGGCGTCCCAGTCGCCGGATGACTGTTGGACCACCAAGTCGGAGTCGCCATAGCACAGGATCCGGCGGATGCCGAGCTCTTTGGCAAGCCGGAGCCCGTGGATGAGCGCCTCAGATTCGGGCGACGTTGTTGGAGGCGGCGAAATATATTCTGCGGTAGCTGCACTTGAGCTTGTCGCCTTTAGGGAAGTGGAGGACCACGCCGGCTCCCAAGCCGGTGCGCATCTTGGAGCCATCAAAGTGCATCCGCCAATGGTGGGTGGAGTCGGGGCGGCGAGATATCGGGGCTCGCCCAATCGACGAGGAAGTCGGCCGGCGCTTGTGACTTGATGGCGGTGCGGGGCTGGTAAAGATGGTGTAGAGGGCCAACTCTATGGCCCATTTGGCCACTCGGCCGACGCATCTCGGCTTCCGATGATCTCTCGCTAGTGGGGCCGTGCAAACCATGGTGATTGGATGCTCTTGAAAGTAAGGCTTTAACTTCTTGGCGGCAAAATGCGCGCCGTAACACATCTTCACGGTAGTGGGGGTAGTTACTGCTTGGAGGTCGACAAGACTCGCCAAGTAATACTTGGTCTCTGGACAGTAGTGCCTTGCCTTCCTCCTTATGCGTTCAACTACAATGATCAGTGTTGACTACCCCGCTGGTGGCGGCAATATACAGGAGCATGGGCTCCTTTGGAGTCGGAGCCGCCAAAGACTGGGGAGAAGTCAGCATTCTCTTCAATCGGAGAAAGGCTTCGTTCCGCCTTTGGAGTTCCATTCAAGAAGGTGGTGTTCTTCATAAGCTGGTACAAAGGGAGAGCTTTCACCGACCGGTGATGAATCGGCCGATAGATGCCAAGCAGCCGGTGAACTTCGCACATCTAGCAGTCGGCGGTACTTCCATCCTCTCGATCGCTTTGATCTTCACGGGTTGCACTCTATGCCGCGTTCAGATACCAGGAAGCCAAGGAGCTGGCCGGCTGGTACTCCGAAGACACATTTCTCTGGGTTGAGCTTGATCTGGAATCGACGTAGGTTTTCAAAGGTCTCTTTGAGGTCTTCCAACAGAGTTCCTCGCTTCTCCGTCTTCACCACCACGTCGTCCACATAAACGTGGGCGTTTCTGCCAAGCTGCTTGAGGAGGCACTTCGCATGCAACACCGAAAGGTGGCGCGGTGTTCCTCAAGCCGAACGTCATGGTCGTAGCGAAGGCTCCAAATGGCGTGATGAAGGCGGTCTTCAATCTGTCTGCCGGGTTCAGCTTGATCTGATGATATCCTGAATATGCATCTAAGAAGCTCAACAGCTCGCATCCGACTGTGGAGTCTATCACCTAATCAATTCTTCGCAGAGCGAACGGGTCCTTGGGGCAGGCTTTGTTGAGGCTTGTGTAGTCAATACACATCCGCCACTGCTTGTTCTTCTTTAGTACCAAGACCGGGTTCGCCAACCATTCTGGAAAGAAAACTTCCATGATGAAACCGACTGCGAGGAGCCGGGCTATCTCTTCTCCAACAACTCTTCTTTTTTCTTCTGACAGGCGGAGCAAGGGCTGCCTGACGGGCTTCACAGCAGATCGGACATGTAACTTGTGCTCGGCGAAATCCGTCGGTACACCTGGCATGTCTTTGGGGGACCATGCGAAGATGTCCCGATTCTCACGAAGGAAATCGACGAGCTCGCTTTTCCTATTTTTGTCGAGGTTTGCACCTATGACAACAGATTTCTCCGGGTGCTCCGGGTCCAAGGGTATCTTCTTGGTCTCTTTGGCGGCTTGAACGAGCCCTCGCCTTCGACCCCTTGGGGTTGGACGACATTCTGGCTGCTTGCCGCCATCGCCATAATCCGATCCAGAGCCGCTTCTCACCGCGATCACGGGGACTCGGCCAGCCGGTTGCTTTCAACAAGGCAGTGCAGACGACTTCCTGTAGTCGCCGGCCACGGTCGAATCCCTTGGAACTCGGCATCTTCATCTTGAGGTAGGCGTAGTGGGGGACCGCCATGAACTTGGCCAAAGCAGGTCGGCCAAGCAAGGCATGGTAGGGGCTCTCGAGGTCCACCACTTCGAACCAGACTGGCTCTCGGCAAAAGTGATCCTTGTCCCCAAAGAGTACGTCTATCAGAATCTTGCCAATTGGTGAGCAGGAAAGGCCAGGTACAATTCCGTGGAACACAGTCCGACTATGCTGAAGCTGTCTTTTCTTGATTCCTAGCTTCTCCATCGTATCCTTGTACAGGATGTTGATGTTGCTGCCTCCGTCTATCAGTACTCGCGAGAAGCGAGCGACCCGCCTATCCGTGGCAAGGGTGGCTCCCAAGACCAGGGCGTAGGAGCCCGGATGCGGCATCACCTGGGGTGATCGCGACGGCTCGGTGATGGGTTTCTCGGACGGTGCATGAATGCAGGGTGTCCGACGCCATCGCATTCACTTCTTCTTCTGCTGCCGCCGCTGCGGCGATCATCACCACGCTGGTAAACACGACATAGGCGCCGTGCTCTTCGGTAATCGTCTTGTACCGCGCCGCCGGTGACAACTGTACTCTTTGGGGCGGTGGTGGAGGCGGCGGCCCAAAGCGGCGGAGGAGAAAGGCCGTCTCCTTGGCGATCTGGTGAGCCGCTGGCACTTCCGGTGGTGTGATTTGACGGCTTCGGCGCGTTGTGGAACTTGCGGTGGTCCGGCCCAGTCTCGCTCGTAAGAGAAGGCGGTAACCGCTTGGACTTGCCGCCTTTCTCGCCGCTTGGTGAGGCTGCCCTCTGCCGCCGTTGGTTCACGATTGTCGCCACCTGCCGGCTGTTGGAAGCCGGCTGCGGGGCCTTGCGCTTATGATCATTCTGCTGCTGTCGCCGACTGGCATCGCCAGCCGGAGTTCTGGGAGCATGAGGAGCTACTTTGCCAGTCGCACTGACTTCGATCTCCAACTTCATGGAGGAGTCGGCTGTGGCGTACTTGTCTGCTATGACCAGCAGCTCGTCGAGGGTCTCCGCTGGCCGCAAAGCGAGCTTGTGCTTGAGGAGGGTGCCTTCTACGCACCCGGTGGTGAAGTACTCGATTTCTGCACCTCATGCACTCCTTCGCAGGAGTTCGGAGCTTCGGCCCGGTAGCGTGAGGTAGTCGCGAGTAGACTCGTTGGGGCCTTGCACGCACAAGGACAGCCGACGAGGCTTGGGAGGTCGCTTGTATGTGCTCGTGAAGTTGCGGACGATGGCCTCGGTGAAGTCGACCCACCTGTTGATGCCGCGGGCTTCAAGCTGTTCAACCACGTCCGGGCCGTGCCCTGGAGCATGAGGGGAACATACTTTACGGCAACACGCTTGTTGCCGTTCGCTATGCTGACGGCCGTGGAGTAGTCCACTAGCCAGTCCTCCGGCTTCACGGGGTCGGTGTATTTGGGTGTGTCTCGGGGGAGTGTGAATCCTCGGGGGATGGGCTCGTCTCGGATGCGAGGTCCAAAAAAGGGCGGGCCCAACTCGTCTTCTTCTTCTAGTGCCAGGGATCGGTGGAGTCGCTCGATCCGGTGGCAGACGTCATTTTCTCCGACTCCCTCTCGGCGGCCAAGGCGGTCACCGAGAGTCGGATGCTCGACGGTGGCGGGAGACTCGCCTTTCTCTGCGGGGAGGAGGAGGCGATAGTCGCCCCGCCGCTCCATCGCTCTTAGGGCGGCCCGTCTTAAATGGCGCTTCGATGGAGATGTGAGTCCGGCTATGGCTGACAGCCGGATCCTTGTTCTTTCTTCCGCGGACGCCACCAGTCGGTGTCCGAGATGTCGCGCCTTGATCTCGGCAAGGAGGCAAGTCGCCGTGTTGTCTTCGTGGCGCCTCGATGCGGCAGCGCTTACCTTGCACGCGGCCGCGTGCCGAGGAGCTGCCGGACTCGCTCCGTCATCGCGGCGCCTCGCCTCGGTTATCCAGGCTTCGTCGCCGCCGCCGGGCAGCGCGAATATTCTCCGCAGCGTGGCGTACACAGGCGATCGGCCCCAAACAGATCCGGGCGATGGCCGCTGCCAAGGCCACGGACCGCACGCTTAGGCGGTTAGGCCTGCCGGAGCCGGGCGAAAGTCATTTGCCCACGCGCGATCCATCTCGCGTTGATAGGCTTCCGACAAGCGTCTCATGCTTGCCAGCTTCTGTGTGCCTACAAGGAGCTGAAGGCGGCGTGCCTCCAGCGTTTCGGCGTCGGTGTCCTTCGGAATGGAGGCGGTCAGGTCTTGCGTAACCGCTGCCGAGGGTCACGAGCCCCCCGCCGAGGGGCTCGCCAGGATCGATGACGTAGTACTTCGCGGACGGGTGCTCCCGCCGCTCTCCGCGCGAGGGAGAGGCTCGTCGTAGATCACCACGTTGGTGGGGAACGCGTCGAGCGACGCGGTGTCGGAGTCGACCAGCATCGGGTCAGTGGAGCCTACGGACTCCAGGTCGGCGGTCGGCTCGCCACCGACGTGGAGCTGCTCGAAGAGGCCCGCGAGGAGGCTTTCGGGGCCGTCCGTGCCTGCGTCGGATGCAGGCTCGTCGGAGAGGCGAACCTCGCCAACAAGTTCGGCGAGGCAACTTCGCCACAAGAGTAACCTCGGCGCTGCAGCTGCCGGGCGCAAACTCCGTCTGGCGTGCCGGGCTGGCTGCGCTCGCCAGGGAGGAAGAGGGTTCCCGTCCAGAGCATGTCTCCAGGCGACGGTGCACCAGGCCCCAAGGTGGGCGCCAAATGTCGGGGGTTGGGTGCGACATATGCCAAAGGATGGCTTATCATGGAGGGGGCGAGTAGAACGTCGCCGGTGCCTAGAAACGGGATGAGGCGAAGACATGCACGCCGATGAATCTTACCCAGCCTGTGGCTCTCCGAGGAGATAACACCCCTACTGCTGCTCTACGGGGTCTCCGCATGATCACTATGGCAAAGTGGGTACAAGATGCTCCTTGAGCTGTTCGGGGTGAGGAAGGAGAAGGGCACGACTTGCTCTTCTCTCCCTCTATGTGTGTGTCTAAAACTGCTAGCTTCCAACCTTTTTCATGGGTGCCCCGGGGGGTTTATATAGGCCTACCCCCCGGGGGTACAACGGTAATCCGGCCGGGCGCGGGCCCAAGCCGTCAGTCTCTAAGTCGCCATCTTCTCCGCCGACTTCTGGGGCCCGCCGACTAGTGGGTCCCGTCGACGGTCCGGCATGGGGCCGACAGCCCTTGTCCGCCGCTGGTGGGTCTTGCCGGCTGTAGATTACTGTAGCCGTGCCCCTAATGACGCGAGCTTGGTCATGGGGTCATGGCAACAAGATACGCCACGGGCGGGCGATCATTGCCATTCCCGTCTCTGCCCGGTTAATGGCACGTGCAGCCCGCGGGAGGGGCCGGCTGACTCCTGGAGGCCGACCCCAACGGGTCCGTCTTCGGGGCGCTCTCGCTGTCTTCGGTACTCCTGCTGACGGGCGGGTCCCGCCAACTTCGGGTCGTACAGACAAGCCATCGTGGGTACAGGAATCTGCCCACGGCGCTGATGTCAGGGCCGGCGTGGCAACAGTGCTGCGCCGGACGGAGATCTCCGTCGGTACGGCACTCTGTAGCCATACCTGTCCTTTATGAGCAGGGTAGGGATGGGCCGCGAGGCGGCCTTACCACATCCCGCTCGTAGTCGCTCAAAATAGGAGGTGGTTGGGGTCGCGGGCCGTCTACCTGTAGCCGGCCTCGCTGGAGGTCGATGGCTTGGAGTTGGCTTGTCCTGAGGTCGCCGCCTCAAAGTCGGCTTGTCTTGAGGCCGCCTCTGGGACTCGGCCCAGAGGGGTTGTTGGCGACTCTGTTGCCGACTCTCTGAAGGCGGCTCTTTGTCTTGGGGTCTTGAGGGCGCAGTCCATACGATGTTTTGAAAGGTTCAGGGGCTCGGGTTTGCCTACCCGTGGTCCATTACTCCGACAGGTTGCCTTGTTAATTAACAGAAAACAAGGTGAAAACTATCACATGAGGCCGGTAAAAACAAGGCACACTGGGTTCAGCATCATCGTCACTACAATTGTGCGCGCGCGAGAAGTCTACATATCGAGGGGGCTACCGAGCGAGGCACCGAGACACAATGTTTGAGAGAGAAACCAATTGACAGATTATGATCAGATCGAGTTGTCACCCTTCTGCTGTCATTGTTGGTGGGGGGGGGAGGGAGAGAAAGACGTATCGAGAGTGTGCACGGTAGGCACATAGGCACAACTAGCGAGTGTGTGTGTGTGTGTGTGTGTGTGTGTGTTTGAAAGAGGAGTCGATAGATTATTATCAAGATCGATGTGCCACCCTACTCCTTCAGTGCCGGGTAGTGTGTGTGTGTGTGTGTGTGTGTGTGTGTGTGTGTGTGTGTATGTTTGAGAGAGAATCCAGTCGATAGATTAGTATCAAGATCGAGGTGTCACCCTACTCCTTCGGTGCCGGGTAGTGTGTGTGTGTATGTTTGAGAGAGAAGCCAGTCGATAGATTAGTATCAAGATCGAGGTGTCACCCTCACCCTACTCCTTCGGTGTTGGGAAGTGTGTGTGGGGGGGGGGGAGGGGGTAGTGACACTCACATATCTCTACTCTTATAAAAAAAGAGAGTTGGTGATGATGGTGTTCCTGCCATCCTGCAATATAGGCCATCCGATTTATATCCGACGGACATGAAGGAAAATATGGCAATTTTGCAAAAATATACCCACACCCCTCTCCACATTTGCAAATAAGGCATTCCCTCGTTCATCCTTTTCCCCCACAAGATAAACTTCTCATACAAATGCATCTTGATGTTCCGTTACAGCATTACATGGGCATCTTGCTAGTAGGGAGAAGGAGTTTGTGTGACACATATCTAGCTATATTAAGGGATAGGTAGATAGCATATGTGTGAGAGACATTATTATACTTTGAGACATTAGTGGCTGTGGGTGGGCGGAATTAAAGGGGTGGGCGTGTTAGACATAGAGAGCATGTGTGTTTCTTTGTGAGAGACTTGTAGGACGGGGTAGAAAGATTTAATTTAACTCCGACGGAGGGAGAGAAATACACGAAGTGCGCTGTGTGATTCCGATGCCCACAGGGAAATGAGATATGTATGCGTGTGAGAGAGATTGCACAATTCATTCACGTATCACTATCTAGCGGCCGTGGGCGTGTATCGCTTGAACATAAGTCAATATCTACTTCAGATCGTGGCCAAAGGTACAATATCGATTCAGCGCTATAAAAGATTGGACACTCACATATCACATTTTTTCTATTTAAATAAACCTTTTTCAGTTGTGCATGCCAAAGTTACAAAGTTGATGTTTCTTCAAACAACCAATGTAGCTATCATGCACATGCACCATTGTTACTCTTGCATTCAAATTCATTAGTCTTGGATGATTTAAGTTTCTATTTTGAAGTAATATATATGTAATATTCATATATGAATTCAACGGTTACATAATTTATGAAATGGAGGCTATGTAATCATATGAGGTAACACTTTTAAGTAGCTAACTACAATATCCATTTCTTTTTGTGCCTCTACACTAACACGTCAATGCATTATGTTTAAAGTAAATAACCAATGGCACTAAATTATCTATTTACACGAGAAATACATAGGCTGAGCGTTTGATCCCTTTTTGTGAACGCCACTACACCCCAGACGATTGGCCGCGCCCGTGTGAACGGCCAAGTTATTGGCGCATCATCCCGAGTTATTGTCTTTTTTTTGGTGGACTTCACACCAGTTATTAACTGCTGATGCGTGCCCCGTGTACATAGTCTAGCATGACCTTCCCGCTAGCACGGTCCAAAATTAGTTGAAACTGGATACGAACGATCCCGCGGGCGGCAAAATCTCCCGCCTCCTTCTAAAACTTCCGCCACCTTAGTCTTTAGCATGCGAAATTCCCCTTTTGTCCTTGGTGCACGGAGACCAACAGTTACAATACCGCCCTCATCTACATGATAGGTCGGGGCTGCTTTGGTAACTTTCGGTTCCCCCCACTACACGCCACCCCCATTTCCTCTCCCCTCCTCCCGCAAAAACGACTAACTCCACAACACCAGAGCATCTTACATCACGCCGTTCTGCATTTCATCGCCTCTTTCTCCCTCCCCGCCGAAACCCTAGACTGCTCATCCACCGGTGTACCATAGCCCATTCACTGCCAGCGGCGTCCACCTCGCCGGATCTGCTTCTGCGGCCGCATCTACCCCTCCCACCTCCCCTAGAAACAAGTAGACTGCTCATCCACCACTGTACCACAGCCCATTCACCACGGCGCCGGATCTGCTTCGCCAAGATTCTCGCCAACCGGCCACAGATCTGCAGCTGCTCATTCAGATTCCCCACCGGAGACGCTTCGTCCACACCCCAGGAGCCACCCCACCGACGCCTGCCGACGGCCTCGATCCTCTTCGCCGACACCTTCCTCAACCCTACGGAGGCGCTCACGACACCTTCCTCAACCCTACCGGAGCTGCTTCACGACACCAGCGTCAACCCCTACCGGAGTAGCCGCTTATACCATTCTCAACCCTACCGGGCCGCTTTGCCAACTCACAAGTCCACGGCCTCAGATCCGCTTCCTCGCACCCTCATCCAACCTACCGGAGCAGCTTCTGACGCCCCGTCCATGGCGCAGATCCGCATCGTCGACACCACCCTTAACCCAACCATCGGAGCAGCTTCTGACGCCCCGTCCACGGCCGCAGATCCGCATCATCGACACCATCCTTAACCCAACCACCGGAGCAGCCGACGCCCGCCCACGGTCGCAGAGATCCGCGTCGACACCATCCTTAACCCAAACACCGGAGCAGCTTCACCTACGCCTCGCCCACGACTCATAGATCCGCTTCGCCCACACCATAGTCCACCCCACCGGAGCCGCCCACAAACGCCTCTACTCGACGGTTCTAGATCTCCTTATCGGACCCGACTGACCGGTAGCAGTCATCACCCTCGATGTTTCTAACCTGATTCCCACTGTTCGAGAGATGCCAAGCACCCGCCACGGCCTATGTACTTGTCACCTTTAAACCCGTCCCAAAGATCACCTGCCCAATGTACTTCAAATATACTAACCGGTCATTGTTACATGTTATGCGGTGGCAAAAACTACAAGGACGATGTTTCTTCCGGATCTAACAGCTTGGCCAACCAAGATCCTGGATCGAGGCATTGCTATGATCTTGTAAGCGTCTCTCTCTCTTGTATTGTTCTGCGTTCGCCAAATAAGTGCTTTGCTAGGATTTTCGACCAAGAATCCCTTTGTGTAGACAATGATTTCTACCATCGGCTGCTAAATTAGATATGTAGATGTCATACATGATACTACCTCGTACCTCCGTTCCTAAATATAAGTCTTTCTAGAGATTCCACTATAGCCTACATACGGAGCAAAATGAGTGAATCTACACTCGAAAATGCATCTATACACATTTGTATGTGGTCCATACTGGAATCTATACAAAGACATATATTTAGGAACAGGGGCAGTACATTACACAAAATCGTAGGTGGCATGTAGGAATTCCAGTGCACTACATTAGGCTCCCTTAGAGTGCCTGCCATCCAAAGATCTGAGTCATGGCTAGTTTATGGTACGCACACAATCGTTAATTGGTGGTTTAAATATGCGCAAGGGATATGCAATGTAGTATCATGTAGAGATGTCTGAAATTAGCCGTGTCAACTTGCGTATAGGGTTACACAATGAAAAAGTACAAGTTGTATGTGGCAATTTCATGGAAGATCGCAAAAAAGGATAGGCAGCGGTGAGCCTATACAGCGTGCTATGGTACGTCACTCCTCCATTGCAATCATCGTGACATGTTATTTGTATGCCAGTTCTATTAGCCAAGTTTCTTAGGGACAGTTATTACGAGTTATCCTAAGAAAATAAGCACCTGTGAATATAAGCTCCATGTAATACGCCAACCAGTTCTTTTCATTGCGTTTCAGCTTATCTTTGGTATGATCAGTGGAAAGTCTAGATTGCATTATATATATTTTTCATTTTGCTGCACATATGGAAATTAATTTGACTTGCAAACATCAAAAATTGAACCCAAAGGTCAGTAATTAATATGATAGGAAAACAGACCATCACTATTTGCTCAAAATGCAAATACAAAGATACCATCTACTTGGCACAATCTACTTTGGTCAATGTTTTCCATAGAGATCCCATTGCCTAATTTAAACGAAGAACGCATGACCCACATTTAAATGAAGAACAATTATTTGTTGAAATTCGATGGTCCAAGTGGCTGGTTATTATCATATAGCAGCACCACACGAAAGCATCATATAGTAGCAAAGAAGCAGCTCATAGAACCTCATCATACAGCAGCAAAGATCGCAATTCATCATATACCAAGAGCAGCTCATAGCAATTCATCCTTCAACAAAGCACCTCAAGGCCATGGCACGGGAGGAGGGAGGGGAACAAGGTGCCTTACGCCGTAGTGTGGCATCATCCGTAGTTGTGCGGCGTCACTGAGAGTAGTGCGTTGACGAACCACAAGGGAGCAAATTGGAGACCATGAGAATGAGGGGCGGCGCCAGAGGAGGAGCAGCCAGGAGGTTTGCCCTACCACGCCGGCCATGTAGCCTAGCTGGACATAGCATCGCCGAGGACCAGGCCGATGGGACCAAAGGGCGACGGCTCGCTGGAGGAACCCTAGTGCTGCAGGCAGGGGATCGAGGTAGAGGGAAAGGGGAGAGGAGATGCAAGCGGGCAGGGCAATGAATGCTTGCTTGTTTGTTTTTACTTGAGGGTTAGGTGTGACACAGACGTCAGCAGTTGCATTTTGAGTGAAATATAGGTAGACAACAGAGTCATTTCACTATTCCCCTTCCCTTCAATTTTTTAGTGAGGTTCTACCCGAAACACCCCCCTCCAAAGCGAAATTAGTTAAGCCCAAGCCCATAACTCAAAAATGACTTATTTACATCCTTTTTGGCTTATTTTGACAATATACCCTGAAAAGGCGGAATTGAACTGGCCCTTAACCTGCAATTCAATTGTGCGTGCAATGATGAATCACTCATGCCTGCTATCTGTACATTTAGGCATCATCATACATGGCATAACCTAATACATGTGCTTTCCATTGTAGAATCTGGAATATGCAATCTTTATGTTAGTTCATATGTTGCACATGATTTTTAAATGCCCTTAAATCTGGTCACCAAGTGATGGTCTTTAAGCCTCCTTCTTTGCTTCTTTCTTGATATGTAAGATTTGCTCACACATCTGTTCAATTGCTTGTTTGCATCAGCCAGCCATACTAGGACTGTTTGCTTTGATTACTTGTTGTTCTTGACCTAACACTCTAACAGAGCTTTTCAACGATTTAAACACTAAGGGCTGCTGTAGTGGGGCCTTGTCTAACTCATAGGTGAATAAACGTTTGGCTGTACACTACAAGAGGGCTCTCCAAGAGTACTGGAGATCCAGTTCAAGGTATGCCTAGTTCTTACATAGTGCTGAGACATAGTAAATGCTCATTTCATTGTGTGCAAGTGCAAGAGATGCGGCATGTTTCATTATGTGGTGTTGTTTTGTTATAATCTCATCCTTTTGTGTTCACAGACTGGAAAGTATGCATATTTATCTTCCAAGGAGACGAGTAACTAGTTTGTGTCACCTTGCAGAGGGGGTGCAATGAAGATAAGATTGAGGATTTCCAAGTACAAGATGTTAGGAAGGAGCCTTGCAAGAGAAGTAGGAGCTCTTTGAGCCTCTTCAACTCGCTAAGGTAAGTCACTGTATGCAACTCAACAGTTCAATTCCTTGTTTGTTTCAGGCATAGTTAATTTTCTCTTTTCAATTGCTTTATTTGTCCTCACTTAATAAGATACCCAAATAATTATGCCTGATGTTCGGTACTTGTATCACTATTAGTTGACATAATTAAAGGCCTTACCATTTAATTACTACTTGAGAAGTGTGCTGAAGCTTTGAAGTCTATTAACCAACTATTATTGCATGAGGCTCACAATCTAGTTTATACTATGCTAATGATTGCATAGTTTTGCCTTTGTAGTATGTTTGTATGAAACCCTCTGTTGTTCATTATGCTCCCTAAGACTTTAATTAAGGTACGTAATGGCCAACCGCTTGCTTACTTATACGCATCGTCTTTGTCTAAATTTGTAACTTGTCCGTGTTTTTGATTGGGCCCCAACATCATGCTCCTCTGGTGAGCTAAGAGGGAATTCTGTATATGCAGGCTGCACATACTATCTTTTTATAATTTTTAAAATATCACCGCTTATGCTTCATGACGTGTAACATTTTTTGTGAAAGTGACGTGTAACATTATTGTTAATCCTGTTTTGCCATGTAGTACAAAATAGTGTCTTGTTCGCTTCATCGTTGTAACTATATTTTTGCCCTAGTCATGTGTACTTACGTAAACATTTCAGGATGAAGTGACATCAAGACAAAATCATGAGCAAAGGCGGCATGGCCGTTACCGAATGATTATGGATTGGAATTAGAATGTGCTTTGATGTTCTCGAGCATCAACTAGAGGTGGCAAGACAACGTGTACATGATTGTCAACGATAATCAACAAGTTGAGACTGGACATGCAGGTATTAGATGCAGGAGTCAAAAATGAAACAAGACACCGAGGTAACCATGAAGGAATTGGAGATTTTGCAGACTGAAATTTGTGCTATCCGAATCCGGCCAATCCTATTTTCTCAAGAGATTATAGTTCAAATGGAGTTAAGTTGATGCGTCCATGATGTATGAGCCAGATTTGCCCAGTGTATGTAATTTGCTGTTTGTGTATGCTTTATTATCACATGTTGTACCATAATGCCCAGTGGGTATAATCGGCTGTAATTTCTTTATTGTATAGTGTAGGATTATTCTACCTTTCTATGCCTTGATCTCTTTGTTGTATAGTGTATGCTTTTTAGAGGTGATAGTATTGAGTAGGATAATTCTTTGAATATGCTATATCGTTCAAACGGGGCCAACTCGCCCGACCATGGGCCTTCTACGTCTCGTAGGATCCATGGGCCTTCTACGTCTCGTAGGATCCATGGGCCTTCTACGTCTCGCAGGATCCATGGGCCTTCTACGTCTCGCAGTGTCCATGGGCCTTCTATGTCTCCAGGATTCATGGGCCTTCTACGTCAAGTAGGATCCATGGGCCGCCGACTCATTTATGGGTCATGTACTGGCCTTTAATGGGCCGTAGACGGGCCTATAATGGAAATCGTATGTTTTATTGGCTGACCATAACGGGCCGTTAATAGGCCGTATTTGGTGATGCTATGAAAATGGCCCAACAGACTAACGCACCACAAACGGGCCGACTGTAACGCCGGGCTGAATTTGGCCCACAAGCAGAAAATGACAGTAACGAGCCGTAAGTAACCGAATGCTGCAAATAAGCCCAAGAATAAATGGGCTTTGAGAAGGCCGAAAGATAACATGGGCTGTAAACGGCCCAACTGAATACCGGGGCCTTAATGGGTATAAAGCGATACACTGTTCATTACGGGCCAGTTTCACCACAGGCCGTTAATGGGTCTAAAGTAATACATTGTTCATCGCGGGCCAGTTTCACCACAGGCCGTTAATAGGCCAAGAGTTACATAGGGCCTCATATGGGCCGAAAGACGTCATGGGCCATACATGGGCCAGAAGTGAAAACGGGTTGGAATCATATTGGATGGCCCAGATGACGCTACTGGGCCTAATTCGGGTAGGGCATAACGGGCCTTGGGTTAGTGGGCTGTAAATGGGCTATATGCGAACATGCCGTTAACAGGCTTTCCATGAGCCGGCCCGTCACCTTTTGACCAAGTCAAACGGGCCGGCCTTTTCATAGGAATGGGCCTCTGTTGGGCCGTGCCACATGTCGACGTATCATAGGCGCCTTTTGTCCAATGAGTGGATGACATTTGTCCCAACAATGAGCCGACACGTGTTTCCTCCAGCCAATGATGATTTTACACGTGGAAAATCCCCATTAGTCTGGGCTGTTAACGAGTTATCGGATCCAAAACCCGACCCGATAGCTTAACGGTGTTTCGTTACGGTGGATGCCACGTGTCGGTCACCCTTGACGAAAGCACTTCTGTGACGCGCGATTTATCGTCATGGAAGTGGACACTTCCGTGATGATAATTTTGGTAATGTCATTGAACACTTCTATGACAGCACAGGTATGACTATCTTGATTCTGTCATAAATTTGTCATGGATGTACTTGCATGACAAAAACGCGACCTACTGTGACAAACACGTATCATCACGGAAGTGTATTTTTTTTGTAGTGTGGGATCATGCCTAATCCAGTCTGGTGCAAGGAACTCATCCCTAGGGTACAGCTTCTCCCAAGTCTTGGAGATCAGCAGAAACAGGTATGGCCCGTAGATAGGCACCTTGGGGTTGAACACCGAAATCAAGCTCATGCCACATGATGTGTGAGACATCAAGAGGCTGAGTCTGAGACACCCGGGCCTCCTCGCACATGAGTATCATATCCACCATAAATGCATGAACCTTATCCTTGTCGCCAATGCACGGGAACAGAGAGTTGCGGAAGATGCGATACATGATATCCAGAAAGGAGTTCAGCACCCAAGCTGACTTGACATTGGCGAGCACCTTCTCAACAAAGTACTGCTGGAGCTTGTCCTTGTTAGCAGACTCAGAATTGGCATGGGGACGAACACCAATAGGAGTGTTGAGTCCGTCATCTGGAACATGCAACAGGTCCATGAACTCCTTCCGTGTAGCGGTCAATCGATGGTCGCTGGTCATCCACGTCATCCGCCGCTCCTCCCGTGGTGAAAGTACACAGAGGCAAAGAACTGACAAACAAGCTCAGGGTCAAAGTCCAGATGGAAGGAGATCACCAGCTCAATGCCAAACTGCTCCACCAAGTCCAGAGCCTCTCCAAAGTACTCACGATACTGTTCCTTCCTCATGTGATGCATGTCAATCCACTTGACCTCCATGTAGGTATTCTGCTTGTTCTTGATGACATTCAGATAAATGAGAGTCTGCTGCTTGGTCCGTAACAAATCACAGACCTCGATAACAAAGACGAGGATTCACATACGGGTTCATCTGCCTGAGACGGACATACTCAGCGGAGGGAATCTCGTCCATGCTCTTAGCGGGTTCCTTGTTCTTGTTAGCGGTGGTCTTGACATTGCGCTTGGGGGCATTGGGGTCCTCTGCGGCTTCACCTTGATTGCACAAACGCTTGGATCCAGTGTCGCGACTGGGATTGGAACGGCAAGAGCCACCACCTAAGACACAAAGTGCAAAACACACACGAAAACCAAGAAGGATCAATGCAAAGACCACGGCAAAGCAAAAGAAACACTTAGGAAGCATACATGCTAAATGCCATGAGAAAGATTGGACTAAATGGTAGTACTGCCAGGTGCTGCGGTACTAAAATTTTAGTACCGCCCCAAGTCACGGTAGTACCGTGTCTGGGAGCGGTAGTAAGATTTTAGTGTTGCCGTCAGGCGGTAGTACATGCATCGGGCTTAGTACCGGACTAGCGTTAGTACCGCACATGTGGGGCAGTAGTACCGCACCACGTTAGATCGAATGAGATTTTGGATCTGAGAAGGACCGCAAAATCACGGCGGTACTACAGTTGATCAAATCTATCACAAGACAACATAGCAAGTATAATCCCTACACACTACTACTCTCCTACATCCTACTCTTGCAAAGATTTAGCCTAAAATCTCAAGAACGCATGCATCTCCCCAAAAGCCTAGAGGCAAAGAAAACAACCAAAAGAGAGAGGGATTTGGGGAAAGACCTTGTTCCATGGCAAGAGCACGTGGTGGGGAACGATCCCACCGGTCGGAATCGAAGGAGAGCAGCCGGAGGCGGAGATCCGGCGAGGGACCCCGGCCCTCGTTCTTGAGCGAGAGAGAGAGAGAGACGGAGTGGGGAAACTGACGAATGGGTATGGGGAAGTTAGAACTCCTCCTGCTCGTCCTTATCCCCCACGCAACTGCGATGGTGCGGTAGTACCGCACTTCATCGCGGTAGTACCGCTTGGGCTGAAATACCGCACCCAAGCGGTAGTACCGCTCTCCCAGGCAGTAGTAAAAAATTACTGCCGCGCTGGGGTGGTAGTACCGTGCTCTCTACGTGCGGTAGTACCGTAGCAAGCTGCGGTAGTACCGTGAGCTCAAGAAAGAGCTGGTCTCAAACACACGAAAAAAGGGGTCTTCGCAAAGAAACTTTGAGCACAAGAGACACTGCAAGAACACGCACAACACAAAGGCAGAACGACAACTGACAACAAGAAACAACCACGCGACACCACCTCTACAAAGAGAGGGCGGTGGCCGGAGCCACCTATGTTTGAGTCAATTGGTATGGCACCGTGAAGAATAATCCTTGGGCCCATGACCAAAACTCGTCTTTGAAGCACAAGTACCAAAAAAATGGCTAATGTGGAAGAGTTGATCGATTTATGCATAATGGGGGGAGGGAGAGTTCATTGAGAGAACAACACTCCCCCTATGTCCATGCCTACACCTAAACAAGATAACAAGTTGAGTATGGTGGGGTGTGCAAGGGTTCAAGCAACATTGCTCGAATCAATGATATTTATCTCATGCCTTAACTCATGAAATCTTGCTTCATCCAAAGGCTTCGTGAAGATATCCGCAAGGTTATCATGAGTGTTGACGTAGTTGAGCTTGATCTCCCTCGCCTAATGTGATCCCGGATGAAGTGATACCGAATCTCAATATGCTTTGTCTTGAAGTGTTGCACCGGGTTGAGAGAAATCTTGATGGCACTTTCATTGTCACACCAAAGAGGCACTTTGTCACAAATGACACCGTAATCCTTTAAAGTTTGCCTCATCCATAAGAGTTGTGCACAACAACTACCAGCCGCTACATACTCCGCTTCGGTGGACGAGAGAGACACACAACTTTGCTTTTTGGAAGACCAACTTACCAAAGAGCAACCAAGGAATTGGCACCCTCCGGAAGTGGACTTCCTATCCACTTTTTCTCCCGCCCAATCAGAATCCGAATATCCTACAAGCTTGAAGTTTATTCCTCTCGGGTACCATAGGCCAAAGTTTGGGGTATGACCAAATATCGAAAGATTCGCTTGACCGCCACATAGTGGCTTTCCTTAGGTGCGTCTTGAAACCGTGCACAAATGCCCACACTCAACATGATATCCGGTCAAGATGCACAAAGGTAAAGCAAGGATCCAATCATGGAGCGATATACCTTTTGATCCACCGCTTTACCATTGGGATCGATGTCAAGTTGGCACTTAGTTTGCATTGGAGTGGAAGCCGGCTTGACATCGCTTAGCTTGAATCTCTTGAGCATGTCTTGAGTGTATTTGGCTTGGTTGATGAAGGTACCTTCTCTTCTTTGCTTCACTTCAAAACCTAGAAAGAACTTCAACTCTCCCATTGTCGGTGCGGGGACGACACCTATGGGATCACAAGAATCCCTACTATGGTTGCGGGGCGCGGGGTCGTGAGAAGAGCAGATCAAACAGATAGCACACGGGTTCTTTATCCAGGTTCGGACATGAGATGCGTAAAACCCTACTCCTGCTTTGGTGGTTAGTTTATCTGTGTTCTTGAGCTAGCTATGGGGCGTGAGGAGCTCCAAAAAGCCGAATCCTCCTCCTGGTCGCCTTGGGCCTCCTTTTATAGGTAAAGGGGTTGCCACAGTGGCACACAGGAGGTGGAAAGGGTACAGTCATACGAGTTTATCCCTCGCATTACACGACAAGGCGCCATAAATGCATCTTGCTTAGGTGTCCTTGCTTTATAAGGGACGGGGGAGAGCCCAGTCTCGTCCGTCGCCGCTCCCTCTCGTGTTGACACGCGCCCTGGCCAGCGGCGCCTGTGGTGCCATGTAGGCAGGCAAGCAACTGAGGTGGCGCAGTGGTGGGTCTCCACGAAGGTTCGCTTGCCTCCACGCAGGTGCCTGCCCAACTGGTTGGGTCGGCAGCTGCATGGTGGAGGCTTGATTGGCGCTGGCTCGATGGTGGCCCTACGGGTGTCCTTGGCAGGAGCCTTGCCGCAGCCCCGGCAAGGGTCTTGCCGGGGCCCCGGCAAGGGTCTTGCCGCGGCGCCTACTGTCATCCCCGGCAAGGCTCTTGCCGGGGGCCTTGTGGTCCTCCTTGGCCGGGATCCCGCCAAGGGTCATCATCTTCTATAGTATGTATCTGATCTTTGAATGTCTTCACAAAGATCTGCATGCCACCACGGGGATGTCTCCCGAATCCTTTGCCCCGTGGGGGGCAGTGGACTCAAAGGTGATCCGCCTGGGGCGTGGGCGAGCCGCCTGCAAGGGCCTTGCCGGGTTTGTTAAAACCGACCCCGGCAAGGATCTTGCCGGGGAGTCTGCTTGTCCCCTTTGCTCTTTGTGGTCTTGGTCTTGGCGCTGCTCGCTCCTTTCGAGCTTCGGCCTTACCTTGGCTCACCTTCCTTGCCTTGATTTAGTGTGGCGGCGCCCGTGGCTCAGACTGCCTGTGCACGGTTAAAAGGTGTACCCCTCTTTTTGTACACCGACACGAGCCCCCGGGCCTGGGCCACACGTAAGCGCAATCGCGTCGTTGGGCTAGGCCCAAAAACGGTGCGCGGGCAGGCAGGGTGGTTTTTACCGCGGTAAGTCTTTTCACAAGTTGCGCTTCCCATGCCTCCCGCGTGTGGCTTGGCGTGGGGAGGCATGCGTGACGTGGGCGCCATGCGTGGGGCTGAGCTCTGCACGCATGCGTCCCGTCGCAGTTAATGTGAAAGGAGGCAGCCCGCGTTTTCCCTCATAAGAAGGAATAACCGCGGGCACGCTGCTCACTTTCACCTCTTCTCTCGTACCTTTTCCAATCTCACCTCTTCCCTCCTAAGCTTTCGCCGTCGCCCGCCGTCGCTGCTTCGCCACCCTCCTTCCTTGCTCCTCTAGACTACCTGGCCGCCATGGCGCCCAAATCCGCCAAGGGCAAGGGGGTGGCTAAGAGCTCTGGGACCGTGGAGCCGCCGGAGAGCACGCTGTCGGGGGACCGGACAAGGTCTGCCTTCTTCATCCCCTCGTCGATTGGTGTTCATGATCTCCTGGCCTCCTTCAAGCCCTCATGGGGAGTGAAGACGGGGGGAGAGAATTCAGGGCACCCGGCGACGCGCATCATTCCTGCCGCCTGCGCTGATCCTGCCCCAAACCGGTATCCCTTTTTTGTTGATTACCTTTCTTGCGGGTTATGCCCCCCTTTTTCCGATTTCTTCTGCGACATCATGCGCACCTTTGGCTTTCGCCTTTTGGATTTCACTCCAAATGCGGTGGCATGCTTGGCTCTCTTCGCGCATCTTTGCAAAGGCTTTGCCGGAGTGCAGCCCAACACGGGACTCTTTCGCCATTATTTCTCCCCTCGAATCCAGCCCGGAGGCGCCGTCTCCGAATGTATCGCCTGGATCTCAAGATCCAAGGGGGCGTACCTGGAAGGTGCCATGAAGGAGAAGTGGGATGAATGGCGTGGCCGGTGGTGCTGGATCGAGGACGAAGACCCGCCGGAATTCTGCAAGGTCTGCCGAACGCCGCCAGTCCGCGGCAGCGACTGGGGTGATGTCGATGTCGCCGACGGAGGCTCACCGTCGCCACCACCGGGATCCTCCGCTGACCAGCGGGCTCACCGGAGATGATCGGGCGGACTTCATTCGCCGCGGATCGCCCGCTGCATAACAAGGGAGGCCAGCACGGCTTTTCACAAACCCGGCTGACATTATGCGGCTCCGCCCTGGCCTCGACCACAACTTCACGGTGATGGGGCATGCCCACTTCTGCCAGCGGCTTTTCCAGCTCGACGTGGGTCGCGACGGCAAGATTGAACGGACCGGCAAGGCCGCGAGGGCTGCCGCAAAGGTCGGCAAGGCCCTCAAGGGGTCGTTCTTCAAGTTGCCAGCGGGGGTGGTCCCGTTGTGCAATAACTCACGCCGGTCCGAGATCATTGCTATGATGCCGGACTGCAACGTGCACGGCCCTGTCCCGAGCTGGCGGGAGCCGACGGAAGCGACGCGGCAGCAGTTCTTCGACTCGGTCGAGGTGTACGCCAATGCCGACGCCGAGCGGTGGCTTGTCATGGACACCACCCAGCGGAGCTGGACTACATCGCCACTAGGGCGAGGGAGGCACAGCTTGCCATGGAGGCCGGCAGCGCCGGGGGTGTGGAGGACAAAGCTGCGACGGCTGCGGAGGAGGAGCAGTTCACCTTGTGGGCGGCGGCCACCGGGGAGGTCAGCAGCACCGATGCTGGAGCTCCGCTTGTCGAGGACGCGGCCGACGAGTCGTCGTCGTCGGAGGAGGATGTGGCGGCGGGCTCGACGCCAACCAGGGGAAGAGGGCGAGTCCTGCGGCGGGCTGGCTCCGGCGAGTCGGTCCGGGCCGGCAGGGCCACGCGGCCTCAATTAACCTTGGAGGGGTCCGGGCGCCACACGAGGGCCACGGCGGCAAAGGGGCTGGCGAGGGCCGCTGAGAAGAAGAAGGCGACAGCCCCTTCCTCATCCAGCGCGACAAACCCCGCCGCCCTCTTCGCCTCCTCCGGCAGGCGTTGATTCGGATGATGATGTGGAGCTCCCTTTTGATCTCTGGTCTCTCAGCCCGGAGAGGAAGAGGAAGCTGGTGGAAGAGGAGGAGACGGACAATGAGTAAGTACTCCATTCCTCACTGTTATTTCCACTTCCCCGAATCGGGTCGCTTGTCTTGATCCATTTTTGCTTTTGCAGGGAGACGGAGACGTTGGCCCAGAGGGCGAAGAGGGCGAGGACCTTGGCGAGCGATCAGCCCCCGGCTGGGGCTTCAGAGACACCACTGGTGGTGCTGAGCAGCCCGGACAGCAGCCCCCAGCGTAAGTTCGTCACCCTCTTCCTACTCGACATGTGGTAGGCGCTCGATGCCACGATGCTGACCTTGCCGGGTTTTGCAGGAGGGGAGCGGCAGCAGGAGGAGCCACAGAGGGCTGCTCCTAACACACCACCCCCATCGACAACGCCCGCTGGGCGCCCCGACAAGGGCACGGACACCTGAGCCTATACCCATGGAGGAAGAGGGAACTTAGGCTGGTGACTCTGCCAAGGGCGCCTAAATCTTTGGCGCAGAGGGGACTTCGCTTCATAGCCTTTGGCACCGTGAGTCGCCTGTCATTCGTCTCTGTTTTCCCTTATTCCTTTCTTGGCTTCATCGCCCCCATTACTGCCCAGCCCTCCTTCAATGACATGGAGGACATGGACACTGTTGTGGGAGACATTGCCGAGGAGGCCATGGCGGAGGCCAGCAGGATTGCTGCCGAGGAGGCCGCCAAGGATCTTGAGGCTGCGGCCGACGGTCGCCAAGGGTGCTGCCGAGGACGCTGCTGCGGAGGCCGCCAAGGCGTCGGCGAAGCTTTCCGCCGAGGGCGCCAGCTGTGGGCCTGCCGGCGGGGCCGGCAAGGCCTCCGCCGAGGAAGAGGCGGCGGGTGACCAGCCTCCCTCTTCCTCAACCTCGGGCCCCGGCAGATATCTGAAGGTGGGCGACGATCTTTTCGTCCATCTCCCGGGGACGTCAAGCCGAGCGCCTGCCGAACGGGAAGCCTTGGACGGCGAGGTGCTTGCCGCCACCGGGCTTGAGGTGGTTGATGAGCCAGGCGTTGGTGGCGACGGTTCTCCAGAAGAGCAGCTTTTCCGCGCCATGGGGGCCGACTTCCGGAAGCTCCAAGTGCTCTACCATGCCCGCCTGGACAAGATCAAGGCCAGGATGGCAGCGGTGGACAACGCGGAGGTGGATTTCAAGGCGCGCGTCACTGAGACGCAGACCTGGTTCCACCAGACTCGCGAGGAGTAGAGGGCCTTTCAGGAGGAGTTGGCCAAGCGCGACGTGGAGCTCACCATGAGAATGGCCGACATCGAGAAGGCTCAGGAAGAGGCGGCGAACTTGGCCGCCGCGGCCGAAGCCGCCCGGAACCAGCATCAAGCCGCCTTGGATTCCCAGGAAGAGGACCTCTCCGCGCGTGAAGCGAAGCTTAACGCAACGCTCCGCGGCAAGGATGAGGAGCTCAAGGCCCTTGTCGCACGACGGACCCGCGAGCTGGAGCAGAGGCACAAGGAGGCACTCGATGCCCAGGCTCTGGCCCATGCCGGCAAGGCGAAGGAGCTGGAAGCGGAGCGTGACGAGCTGAAGGAGCAGGCCCTCAAGCTGTCTGGTGAGAAGAACACACTCAGTCGCGCCTTGATGGAGGCGCAAGGAGCTGTCATCAGCAGGACTTGGGAGTTCTCCGACGCGCAAAACTCCATCAGAGACCTCAAGCTGAACCTGGAGGGTCTCGAGAAGATGCTGTCAGAGAGCAGGGCTCGGGAGGAGACCTTGACCAAGAACCTCGAGGAGGAGAAGCAGCTGTGGGCAAACGAGGCCGCCTCCCACCAGGAATATGTGGTGGGTGAGAACAAGTGGATCAGCCATCTGGAGGTCATCGCCGGCAGGGTCACCTCGCAATTGGCCACCATGGGGTTGCCAAACATGAGGTACGACCCCGAGCGCAGCGAGACCGTCAACGCCAAGCTGACCCAGTTCTTCGAAGGCGTCCTCGAAGCCTTGGCCTATCTCCACTCCAACAGGATGGCCACGCCGGACGAGGAGGCCCGGCGACTTTGCCGGAGGGTTGTGACCAAGGTGCTCACCAAGGTGGCGCACTGGAATCCCAGCCTTGACTTCGCGGCCTCGATGAAGAGCTTGCCGGATGGTGTTGACCTCACGGTGCTCAAGGAGCGCATCAAGCCCATCACCAACGGCATCGACGAAATCAAGAGGGTGGAAAGCCAGCGCCGGGATTGAGCATCCCGTTCTTCTTCGCCGCTGCAGGTTCCCGACCAAGACAAATTTTATCTTTAGTTAGAACCGCAGCTATGACGTGATGTAATATAACTTTGAAGTACTCTTAATTTTCTTGCACGTTATTTCCCCGTTCAATTCCTCTTTGTATGTGTGCCCCTCGTTGATCGGGTAGGCTTGCCGGTGCGAGAGCCCCTAGCGGCGTTTTGGGGACGGATCCCCAGGGCCTGCTGGGTGCGCGTGCTGCCGGACGAGCCACCTTTCCATTCCAAACGCGGCCGCCCGAACTGTCGAGCTTGACTCGAGTCAGAATCGAGGGCGTTGTCGATCGCGGAAGGTTACTCTGCCATTCTCGACGCAGCCGCTTGAGCTGTTGAGCAGACTCGAAACAGGGCAAGGGCGTTGCCGATCGTGGAAGAGCCCCCTGGCGTGCGGGTTTCTCATACAAAGGCGTGACATCTCCGGGGGTAATAACCTCAAATAAGAAGGGTAGCACAAATAAGGAGTCAGTGCAACTTAGCTTCTGTTGACGACCGCTCGAGCGTCGATCTTCTGGCCTCCTTTCTTCTTCCAGGATCACGAAGATGAAGGAGTGTCGGGCCAACTGCTAGAGTTGATTCTCACAACTGCGCCCTCCTACCTGGCGCGCCAAGGATGTCGGTGCGGGGACGACACCTATGGGATCACAAGAATCCCTACTACGGTTGCGGGGCGTGGGGTCGTGAGAAGAGTAGATCAAACAGATAGCACACAGGTTCTTTATCCAGGTTCGGGCCGCGAGATGCCTAAAACCCTACTCCTGCTTTGGTGGTTAGTTTATCTGTGTTCTTGAGCTAGCTATGGGGCGTGAGGAGCTCCAAAAAGCCGAATCCTCCTCCTGGTCGCCTTTGGCCTCCTTTTATAGGGAAAGGGGTTGCCATAGTGGCACACAGGAGGTGGAAAGGGTGATCATCTGAGTTTATCCCTCGCATTACATGACAAGGCGCCATAAATGCGTCCTTGCTTAGGTGTCCATGCTTTATCGGGAACGGGAGAGCCCGGTCTCGTCACGCCGCTCCCTCTCGTGTTGACACGCGCCTGCCAGCGGCGCTGTGGTGCCATGTAGGCAAGCAGGCGGTGAGGTGGCGCAGCGATGGTGGGTCTCCATGAAGGTTCGCTTGCCGCCACGCTGGTGCCTGCCCACCTGGGTGGGTCGGCAGCTGCATGGTGGAGGCTTGATTGGCGCGGGCCTGATGGTGGCCCTACGGGTGTCCTTGGCAGGAGCCTTGCCGGGGCCCCGGCAAGGGTCTTGCCACGGCGCCTGCTGTCATCCCCGGCAAGGCTCTTGCCGGGGGCCTTGTGGTCCTCCTTGGCCCGGATCCCGCCAAGGTTCGTCATCTTCTATAGTATGTATCTGATCTTTGAATGTCTTCACAAAGATCTGCATGCCACCACGGGGATGTCTCCCGAATCCTTTGCCCCATGGGGGGCAGTGGACTCAAAGGTGATCCGCTCCGTGGGCGTGGGGCGAGCCGCCCCGGCAAGGGCCTTGCCGGGTTTGCTAAAACCGCCCCCCGGCAAGGATCTTGCCGGGGGAGTCTGCTTCGTCCCCTTTGCTCTTTGTGGTCTTGATCTTGGCGTCGTTCTGCTCCTTTCGAGCTTCGGCCTTACCTTGGCTCACCTTCCTTGCCTTGCTTTAGTGTGGCGGCGCCCGCGGCTCAGACTGCGCGTGCACAGTTAAAAGGTGTACCCCTCTTTTTGTACACCGACACCCATGGAAGACATCTTGAACTTTGAGGTCATTAGTGCGGCAAATTCATCATTGAAAGCTTTGTTAGCGGAACCAAAGATAATGTCATCAACATATAGTTGGCACACAAACAACTCCCCATTGACCTTCTTAGTAAAAAGAGTGGGATCGATGAGCCCGACTTCAAACCCGCAATCTTGTAGCAACTCGGTAAGGTGGTCACACCACGCACGTGGGGCTTGTTTAAGGCCATAGAGTGCCTTATCGAGTTGATACACATGATCGAGAAAGTAGGGATCCTCGAACCCTGGGGGTTGTTTGACGTAAACCAACTCATTAATAAGACCATTAAGAAAAGCACTCTTCACATCCATTTGTTGCAACTTAAAGTTGTGATGACACTAGTAGAAAACAGGGCTTTCGTCCAGGCCAGTTTAGCCCATTAGTCCCAGTTCAATCCAGAACCGGGACCAATGGAGCTATTTGCCCAGTTCGTGAGCCCAGGGCGGCCGGGCCACGTGGGCTATTGGTCCCGGTTCGTCCGGACCTTTTGGTCCCGGTTGGTGGGACGAACCGGGACCAATGGTCCTGGCTCCTGGCCCACCACTATTGGTCCCAGTTGGTGGCTTGAACCGGGACCAAAGGCTTCCCTTTAGTCCCGACTCATGCCACCAACCGGGGCTAATGTTGCTGCCTATATATAGCCCCTCGCGCAAGAGCCGAGCACACTGCTCTGTTTTTTCTGGCCGAGGGGGAGAGGGCTTGGTGGTGCTCTAGCTCGATGGAATGCCCGAGCCACACTACTTAAGGTTTCTCCTCTCCAAGCTCGACCGCCAAGCTCCATTTTCCTCAATATTTATCTAGGTTTAGCGGTCCATCACGCCCCGTCCCCGTCTTCATCGCCGGCACCACCGTGGTGAGCCTCTTGTTCTTATCTTCTTTCGAAAAGGAAAAATATTATTACTTGTTTGTTTAGATAGATACTTGTATTATTTTCTTACTTTTATTATTGCATCTTATATAGTGCGATGGTTTTGGTATCCGCCCACGTCGGCCCTCGTCCTGTCTATGATTCGGATGTGGTATATATTATCTTTTCATAACTATTGGTTCATTTATTGTTTATGAAAATTATGTTACCAACGTGACATAGATTTTATTTATCTAGGAGGTTGTTGAACCGGAAATTCCAACCGACCCTATTGTCGAGAGGTTAAATTTAGTTGAAGAAGAAAACAATTTCTTGAAGGAAAAAATAAAAAAACTTGAGGAGGAGAAGATGATATTGGATTTGCATGTTGCGGATGTCGTCGATGATCACAAGATCAAGATGGATGCAATGCGCTTGAAGATGAGAAAGATTAGAAAATATGCCATTCATACCGAGGCTTGGTATCATTATGCCGTTGGATCAGTTGTTACCTTGGATGCGATTATGATCGTATTTGTTTTCGCATTGAAATGTTTTACATAGTTTCAATGTATGGTTTAATTAATTTAGATGCTCTGCAGAGCTTTATGTTGTTAGATGAGAACTATGTATGTACTTTGGTTTTATGTGATGATGAACTTCTATTAATTTGGTCACTTAATTATCTATTCATGATGTTCTATAATGATTTTGACACACTTAATTATATATAATGCACGCAGATGAACCGGCAATGGATGTACGGTGAAAGACACACCTCCGAGTACATTAAGGGCGTGCATGATTTTCTCAAGTGGCTGAGGCAAACAAGCAGAATGGTTTTATGTGTTGTCCATGCCCTATATGTGGGAATCTGAAGTCTTACTCGACCGGAAAATCCTTCACACCCACCTGCTTTACAAGGGTTTCATGCCACACTATAATGTTTGGACGAGGCACGGAGAAATAGGGGTTATGATGGAAGACGGCGAGGAAGAAGAGTACGATGACAACTATGTGCCCCCTGAATACGGTGATGCTCCTGACCATCAAGATGCACTGCAGACGATGTGCACGATGGTCTTTGGAGCGAAGCGAAGCTGCTGAAGATCAAGAGGAACCAGACGATGTGCCCGATGATGATGATCTCCGCCGGGTCATTGTCGATGCAAGGACACAATGCGAAAGTCAAAAGGAGAAGCTGAAGTTCGATCGCATGTTAGAGGATCACAAAAAAGGGTTGTACCCCAATTGCGAAGATGGCAAGACAAAGCTCGGTACCATACTTGAATTGATGCAGTGGAAGGCAGAGAATGTTGTGCCTGATAAAGGATTTGAGAAGCTACTGAAAATAATGAAGAAGAAGCTTCCAAAGGATAACGAACTGCCCGACAGTACATACGCAGCAAAGAATGTCGTATGCCCTCTAGGATTGGAGGTGGAGAAGATATATGCATGCCCTAATGACTGCATCCTCTACCGTGGTGCCTACAAGGATCTGAACGCATGCCCGGTATGCGGTGCATTGCGATATAAGATCGCACGAGATGACCTGGTGATGTTGACGGCGAGCCTCCGGGAAGAGGGTTCCTGCGAAGGTGATGTGGTATGCTCCTATAATACCACGGTTGAAACGTCTGTTCGAAACGGAGAGCATGCCAAGTTGATGCGATGGCACGGTGAGGACCGTAAGAAAGACGGGAATTTGAGAGCACCCACCGACGGGTCGCGATGGAGAAAAATCAAGAGAAATCGGGATGAGTTTGCAAAGGACCCAAGGAACGTATGGTTTGCTTTAAGCGCGGATGGCATTAATCCTTTCGGGAGCAGAGCAGCAATCACGCACCTGGCCCGTGACGCTATGTATGTATAACCTTCCTCCTTGGATGTGCATGAAGCGGAAGTTCATTATGATGCCAGTTCTCATCCAAGGCCCTAAGCAACCCGGCAACGACATTGATGTGTACCTAAGGCCATTAGTTGAAGAACTTTTACGGTTGTGGAATGGAAGCGGTGTACGACGTGGGATGAGCACAAAAGGAGGAATTTGACCTAAAGGCGTTGCTGTTCGTGACCATCAACGATTGGCCCGCTCTCGGTAACCTTTCGTGACAGACAAACAAGGGATACCACGCATGCACGCCGCTTACTTGACACCGATAGTATATACCGGGAAGCTGCGGGAAGAATGTGTACACAGGCCATCGCCGATTTCTTCCGACCAACCATCAATGTCGAAAGAAAGGCAAGCATTTCAAAAGCGAGGCAGATCACGGAAGAAGCCCGCCATGCGTGCGGTGATCACGTACTTGCTATGCTCAATGATTTACACGAAATCTTTGGAAAGGGTCCCGGCGGACTAGCTGTTCCGAATGACGCTGAGAATCACGCAACCATGTGGAAGAAGAAATCTATATTTTGGGACCTACCCTACTGGAAAGACCTAGAGGTCCGCTCTTCGATCGACGTGATGCACGTGACGAAGAACCTTTGCGTGAACCTGCTAGGCTTCTTGGGCGTGTATGGGAAGACAAAAGATACACACGAGGCACGAGAGGACCTGTAACGCTTACTTGCGAAAAGAGGGCATGCCTCCGAAGCGATATGAAGGTCACGCGGCTACGCTCTTACGAAAGAAGAGAAAGAAATATTCTTTCAATGCCTGCCAAGATGAAGGTCCCGACCGGCTTCTCGTCAAATATAAAGGGAATAATAAATATTCGGAGAAAAAGTTCGAGAACCTAAAGTCTCATGACTGCCACGTGATTATGATATAGCTGCTTCCGGTTGCATTGAGGGGCTTCTACGGAAAAGCGTCCGATTAGCCATTGTGAAGCTATGTGCATTCCTCAATGCAATATCTCAAAAGGTGATCGATCCAGAAATCGTACCAACGCTTAAGGAGTGATGTGGCGCAATGTCTTGTCGGTTGAGCTGGTGTTCCCACCATCCTTCTTCAATATCATGGCACGCGTCCTAGTTCATCTAGTCGGCGAGATTGTCATTCTGGGGCCCAGATTTCTACACAATATGTACCCCTTTGAGAGGTTCATGGGAGTCCTAAAGAAATATGTTCAGTAACGCGCTAGGCCAGAAGGAAGCATCTCCATGGGCCATCAAGCGAGAGGATGTCATCGGGTTTTGTGTTGACTTCATTCCTGGCCTTAAGAAGATAGGTCTCCCTAAATCGCGGTATGAGGGGAGACTGACCGGAAAAGGCATCGCTTGGAAGAGACTCAATAATATGCGAGGACGGATATTATTGGTCTCAAGCACACTACACAGTTCTCTGAGAACTCTACCTTGGTGACCCGTATGTCGATGAACACAAGAACGATCTGCGCTCCAAACACCCGGAGCGGCGACGATCGGATTACATGTGAACACATCGGGACTTTCAGCAGTTCGTTGGAAACACGTCTCAGAGGTGACGCACTGTTTGTGATGAGCTGTACTTGTTGTCCAGGGACCATCTTCGACTGTAATGATTTGGAAAGGATACTGAGATACATGGGAATACATTTTACACGATTGACCAAGATGAAAAGAGCACCAACTAAAACAGCGGTGTCCGCTTTGATGCAGCAACCGACAAGGGAAATGACACATATTATGGTTACATAGTAGACATATGGGAACTTGACTACGGAGTAGATTTTAAGGTCCCTTTGTTTAAGTGCAAGTGGGTCAATCTATCAAGAGGCGGGAAAGGTGTAGACCCACGACGGAATGACAACAGTGGATCTGAAAAATCTTGGGTACACCGACGAACCGTTCGTCCTAGCCAATGATGTGGCACAGGTTATCTATGTGAAGGACATGTCTACGGACCGAGGAAAAGAAAAGATAAGGAAGCGAATACATCATACAATGAGCCAAAGCGCCACATAGTTCTTTCGGGAAAAGGGACATCCCGGGAGTGGAGGGCAAGACAGACATGTCCGAAGAGTATGAAAAGTTTCATGAAAGTCCCCTTCAAAGTCAAGGCTCACCCAAGCATCCCGATAAACGATGAAGATTATCCATGGTTACGGCGCAATAATAAGCAAAGCGACACAAGCGAAGAAAAAGTGAAGACTTTCTCCGCAACTATTATGATGATACCATGCCAACTTTGTAATGCATTTAGTATGATACCATTGTCCGCTTTGTACATGCACATGCTATGCCAACTTTTGAGTTCATTTGAAAACTATGAATTTGAAAACCTCGCCAACCGAAGGGCGCTCACACCGGTTTATAAGCCCGTCCCTCTACACACCGCTTTTGTTGTAGCGAAACAAAATAAAATAAATAAAGCAACAAAGAAAACAAAAAAAGTGTTTTCAAATTTGAAAACTAATGGCACTAACAGAAAGTTTATAATTTTTCTAAAACTAAAAGAAAAAAAGAATTAAAAAATAAAGAAAAAAACAAAAAAAAATGCAGAAAACAGAACAAAAAACTGAAAAAAATAAAAATAGCAACAATAAGTATTTTGTTGTAAGTAGAAACAAAATAAAATAAATAAAGCAACAAAGAAAACAAAAAAAGAGTTTCCAAATTTGAAAACTAATGGCACTAACAGAAAGTTTATAATTTTTCTAAAACTAAAAGGAAAAAGAATTAAAAAATAAAGAAAAAATAAAAAAAAAAATAATGCAGAAAACAGAACAAAAAACTGAAAAAAAATAAAAATAGCAACAATAAGTATTTTGTTGTAAGTAGAAACAAAATAAAATAAATAAAGCAACAAAGAAAACAAAAAAAGAGTTTCCAAATTTGAAAACTAATGGCACTAACAGAAAGTTTATAATTTTTCTAAAACTAAAAGCAAAAAGAATTAAAAAATAAAGCAAAAAACAAAAAAAACTAAATAATGCAGAAAACAGAACAAAAAACTGAAAAAAAAAAAATAGCAACAATAAGTATTTTGTTGTAAGTAGAAACAAAATAAAATAAATAAAGCAACAAAGAAAACAAAAAAGAATTTTCAAATTTGAAAACTAATGGCACTAACAGAAAGTTTATAATTTTTCTAAAACTAAAAGTAAAGAAGAATTAAAAAATAAAGCAAAAGACCAAAAGAAAAATAAACCAAAACCAAAATAAACTAAATAAAGCAACAAATAAAACAAAAAAGTGCCACCTCTGGGCACCCACGGCCTGAATACGACTAGAAACCCTACCATGGGTCAGGATTCAGCCCTGGAGGCCCAAAGAGGGCCCACGGCACATATTGCACGCTTTAGGCCAAAGCCTGCTTTAGAGAGGAGCTCGAGAGGGAAGGCGCACCGCACCTTATAAATCGGTGCGGCTCCCTCTCAACTAGCAAGGTGGGACTAAACATTTGGGCGCGGGGCAGCACAAGGCCTTTGGTCCCAGTTGGTGGCACCAACCGGGACTAAAGGGGAATTAGTCCCGGTTCGTGGCACCAACCGGGACTAATGCCCCCTTTAGTCCCGGTTGGTGCCCCCAACCGAGACCAAAGGTCGCCGCTTCCCGCCCTTTGGGCTGCTGAAAATTGGCCTTTGGTCGGTTGGTGGCACCAACCGGGTCTAAAGGGGCATTAGTCGGTTGGTGCCTGGCTGGGACCAATGCTCGATGTATATAAACAACACTTGTGAAATTTTTTCAGTTTCATCGCGCATTTGCCCGACGACGGCGGACCGCCTCGGCCGCCCGGGCTGCCCGCCGCCATCGCCGTCGCCCGTGCCCTCGAGCCCACGCCCGTCGCGGCAGCGCCCTCGAGCCCAGACGCTGTCGCCACCTCAGCGTCGCCCAGCCGTCGTCTGCGCCGCCCAGCGCGTCGCCAGCCACCCAGCGCCGATCCGGCGCCCGTCGCCGCCCCGCCTCTGCCTCGCCGTCGCCTCTGCCTCGCCCCGCGCCACTTTGGTCAGGGCCGGCACCGCCCCCCTCTTCCCCCTTTTTTTTGCAAATATAGCTTTTTTTCCTGATTATGTGTGTATATGTATGAGTATATGTATATGTGTATATCTGTTTATATGTCTTTTTTTAGATTTTTTGTTTTTGCATTTTATATAAAATGTATATATGTTCTCTGTGTATATATATGTTTTCTGTTCATAGATTTTTATTTGAACATTATTTTAAAAAAACAAGCAATACTGCTTCATGTATTTTAAGAAGGAAGAAGAAGAAAAAGAATGAGAGGAAAAAGGAAAAAAGAAGAGGAAGAAAGGAGAAGAAGAGGGGAGGAAGAAGAGGAGAAATAAATAAGAAGAGGAAAATAGAAGAAAAAGAAGAAGAAGAAGAAAGGAATAGAGAAGAAGAAAAATAGAAAATATTCTATTTTTCTTCTTCTCCTCTATTCCTTTCTTCTTCTCCTCTTTTTTCTTCTTTTTTTCTTCGATCTTCTCCTCTCATCGCCGATATACCCTTCCGATAACTTCAACATGAGGGGGTCCATATACCCCCTCCCGATAACTTCGATGCGTGTGGGGTCGATATACCCCTCCCGATAACATTAATTTCTCCTGTATGTATCTCATCGTTGTCGATATTACCCCTTGAAGCGTTGTCGATATTATCCCGGTCGAGGGTTCTAGGGTCGAGCGATCGAGGGTTCGAGGATCGTCTAGGGTCGAGGGTTCGAGTCGTCGAGGTTCAAGGGTCGAGGATCGCCGAGGTCGAGAGGGTTCCTAGTGTCAAAGTATTGAAGAAATCCATGGCTTCATCATTAGCGGAAGTAACCATGGCATGATGGTGCAGGGGTCCTCCAAAGTTGATACGGAATGGAGTCCGGATAGGATAATTTGCCTTTTATGCAATTTCAGCAAAGGCCTTCCAAATAACGATATTCGGAAGGTTCTTGCTGAACTTTGTACCAAAAAGCTTAATTATCCTATCTGGGACTCCGCTCCAAAATAACTTTGGAGAGCTTGCATACCATCATGCACCTATTACTTTCGCCTAATGATGAAGACATGGTTTTGTTGAATCCTTTGACACTAGGCAACCTCCCGACCTCGGCGATCCTCGACCCTCGACCTCGACCCCTCGGCGATCCACGACCCTCTACCCTACCGCGGGCGTTGATGCCCACGTCACTTGTGGGACATAGATGTAGTGTTCAACGCCGACCCCCTCCCGATAGCTTCAACACGTGCGGGGGGGGGGGGGTCGATATTACCACCTCCTAGCTTGAAGCGTTCTCGAGGCCACCCCCTAACCCTTGAAGCGTTGTCGAGGCCACCCCAAACCCTAGAGAAGCAGCGTCGAGGCCACTAATATGATTCCTTATTGTGATTAGCTAGCTAGTTCTACATTTGCCACTAATATATCCATATCTGTCATGTTTGAATAATAATTGCCATGTTGTAAATATTTGTAGAAACTATGGACACCCCCCGAGACGAAGCACAAGAAGCGTTGTTGAGGGACATAATCGCACAAGGAAGTGATGCCGTACGCTCGTTGATGTTTCTCAACGACAACGATGGTCTGGAAGGAGAGGGTGAAGAAGCGGTGGCTATGATTTACATGGCTCCGATGACCCAATGCGGTGCAAGAAGGAGAGGGTGAAGAAGTAGACCGTGAGGACGGCTCCAATGATCACCAAACCGAGTCCGCCAGGTATATATATTAGTTAAGCCTGTGCCGACTAGCTCTCGTCTTTGTTTTGGTATGTCGACATATTAATTAAGTCTGGTCTTGGTTCTTTTTTGTAGCCCTGCGGATCGATCACAACGTCGGTACAGAGACGAGGCGCGTAGAAATAGTGGAGCTCGGATGAAAAGTTTGAGATCATACAAATCGCGCGATGGCCAACCGATTGAACCCTACCGGACAAAGAAGGCATTTGTTGCTCAATGCGGGGTTCTGGTTAGGGACAAGATCCCGATCAGCATCCACCAATGGTATAAGCCTATGAACGAAGACCCTGAGGTGTCTTGTGTCAATGATATGCAGAAAAATGATCTTTGGACTGAGCTGAAGTCAAATTTTACCCTACCGCTAGAGGATGATCCGGAGAAGCCAGTAATAGAGCCATTAATCAAGTCTTTTGCTCTTAAGAAGATGGCAGAACTATTCAGGAATTGGAAGAAAGAACTCAATACGTATGTCGAAAAAAATGAGACACCAGAATTCAAGGGCAAATATGAGAAGATCGAGATGATCGCCCGCATTTGTGGCCTACAAGACATCGAGAAAAGAGTAAAAAGATGTCGGCGACAAACAAGAGAAATGCTGCGAAGAAGAAGCTTCACCATCGCGACGGGTCGGTGGCTACCTCGTAGCCCGGCCTAAGTGGGCCAAGGCTGAGAACAATCTGCTTGATAAAGGGATCGAACCAGAGACAATGAACTGGCCAGACCGTTGCCGGACTTGGTTCTTCGGGGCCGGCGGATCCTTGGACCCTCTAACAGGGAAGTGCATTTGGACGGACGAACAATTGGACATACCAGTCAAGAGGCTTCAGCAATATATCGAAGCAGCGCAGCAAGGGAAGTTCGTTCCTGCACGGGGAGAAGGACGAGCTCACAATGGCCCTCGGGAATCCCGAGCACCCCGGACGGACACGAGGCACGCCAGCTCCGCTTCGTGGAAGGCTGGATTTCCGGACTTGAGGGGTTACAAAACCCATGAGAGGAGGAAGAAACCGGAGCGAGAGCCTAATGCAAAGGCCGCACGAAAGGGTAATGGGGCTAGAGGAACGAGAAGAGGAACGAAGCGGCAGATCACAACAAGCGACCTGCCGAAGCTTCCCCTGAAGCTACCCCGCCATCTCAGCGGAGAAGCAGCTTGGCTTCCACCGAGCTGCTTCAGCCAGAGCAGCATGCCTTGACGGCTCCTGCCAGCTATCCCGTGGATTCTATCACGGATGCTGAAAATTGCCACCTTATGGCGCAATGGAGCAATTTGAAGGTCAAGGCGGCTGTTGGCTCTGTTTATCCTACTAAACCCGACTCAACTTTTCACCGTCGGCCGATTCGAGAAGGATATGCTAAGGTGATGGTCGATGAAATAACGGAGGATTTGAGGACCTCGGCTTGACCACCCTACGGTGAAGGGGAGTATCGGCTGGGTTCTCGCTCAAGACTCCATGCCTATGGCGGAAGGATCTCATCAACCTTCCGAACTGAACGCCTCCGCCTCCTCCTCCTCCTCCCGTGAGTCAGGCACTCCGCCTCCTCCACCGCCTCCTCCTCCGGTGAGTGACGATCAGGGCACTCGGCCGGCTCCTTCTCCGGCGTGGCGGCACTCCGCCTCCTTCTCCGCTTTGCACTGCACGCCCGAGCAGCCAGCCTCCTCCTTCTCCGCCTCGTCGGCAAAGGCGGAAGAGACCCGCCGCGCTCGGCTGCTCCGGGCGTCGTAGTCCTTCTCCTCCGCCTCGTAAGCAAGGAAAGAAGACATCCGCCTGCCTGCTCTGCCGGGCGTCTAGCAAGACAGCCAAAGGCGGGAGGAGATATAGATTCGGTCCTTCTCTCAAGACTCGGAGAAGTTACCATACGAGAGGAGCGAGGAGGAAAACGCGAAGATCGCGGCAGATCAAGTGGATGACTGGTTTCAAGGGTTGAAAGCAAAGAGACATCCACCTCCGGAGGAGAAGGTAGATCCGGTCAAAGCGAAGCGCACTCGCTGCCCCGACAAAACCACCCAAGTCTCCGCCAAAAGGCAACTATGAGCGCATTATTGGAAAGGCATTTGCCGAAGCGGAGAGGTCGGGAAGTACTGTCAGTGATCAAAGGATGAAAGAACGACGAGCTGGGAAACAAATTGCCTAGCTCGGCGAACAAGCGAAGCAATCGTGCCCCCGCTCAAGGTGCTCGCTAGCGACATCGTCGATCCGAGGATGGTGCCCGGTTATGGCAATCCTGCAGATTAGCTGCCTGACGATGTACATTATGATTTCTTGGAGGTGCAGATACAAAGATACGAGTACGGGAAGCCTCTCGTCAAAGATGAAAGCTCTCTATCAACGATGATGCGAAGATTGCATGATTGGTACATGAAAACCTGCAAAGAGTCCGAGGGAGGAGTACTTTGTATGTGAGAGTTAAAAGGAGCATGACCTCCTTGGAATTGAACTATTGCCTATTCCATTTGAGGAGTTCTATCAGTTTTTCAATCAATTGGCCCTCGATAAAGCAACGGTCACTGCATCATCTCTGTAAGTAGTACTACTTACGTCATTAAGTATCTCTATATAACTCAGCTCTTTCATTGCATGTATTTATAAATATCCTCACTATATTATGCAGATTGAAGATCGCGAAATGAAGAAAAGACAAGTGGGTGATATTGGGTTCATTAACACATATCTCATAGATGCAAATGAGGTTAAATATCGTGCCGACGAAACCGAGGCCAACTTGCTACGATCGTTGGAAATAAATGAACACAAAAATATAATACTCTTTCCTTACAACTACGCGTGAGTGTTACTTGTCTTGTGGCATATTCGGTTTCCCTTATTAGTCCAGGTTATAGTAATGTAATATTGATGAGTTATGCATGCGTGCGCAGGTACCACTATATTCTCCTAGATATTAAGCTTGAGTAGGGAGTAGTAAATGTCTTAGACTCGAGGCGAAAAAGATCCCAAGGAGTATGCGGACATGACTGAAATGCTCGAGAAGTAAGTTAAATCGATCATTATCCACCATATCAGCAACTTTGTTCATTTCTGATATCAAGTAATTGTTTTCTTTGTATGGCAGGGCTTGGGGAAAATTCACCAAAAAGCTCCGGGACTACCGAAGAAGCTGCAATTTAGACACCGAAAGTAAGTACTATATAGTAGCATATTCCACGCCAAGATCTCCTAGTGATTCAAGCGCTAGTTTCATCAATACCATTTAGCATGCTTGCTAATTATCAGTTTGATTGACCTCTGTTTCTTGTAAAGTGGTTGTGGCAGGAACAAGGGAATGATTTCTGTGGATACTACGCTTATGAGTCCATCCGCCACACGACACTGTGAGCGGGGCGACTCTGACACACACTATGAAGTGCGTAAATAACAATATTCACATTTTTATTTTATTACCCTCTTTTGTGTTGAGTTTCATTCATTCATTCATATATATATATATATATATATATATATATATATGTATGTATGTATGTATGTATGTATTGACCCTTTCTTAAAATTAGATGTTTGAAGCGGGATGAACTCCTAGCACCAGATCGCATGCGAGCAATTCAAGAGGAATTGGCGGCATTCTTTCTTGACCACGTGATCGCTAAAGACGGAGAATACTATGTGGACCACGGTCCGTATTGTAAAAGATAATTATTGTATATATGTATCCGGTAGTGTCGGATAGATATACGAGAACTTGTTGTTCGACCAATCTCTCGGAGAAGGAGAGGTGGTCGATATCACTTCTCTCTGTATGCATATATGTTCATGACGATCTTACATTTTGCTTAATTACTAGCTAGCTAGCGTGTCTAGCTAGTCCTCTCTATACGTATGTATAGTACGTAGCGTCGACCAAGCACGGACAAAAGAGAGGACACTTTTCTCTATTAATTAGCTAGCTATAGCACAATATATGAAACACCTAAATTAACTCCCCAACCCCCCCTTTCAAAAAAACAAAAACCAGAGCCATAGAAATCTTGTGGCGTGGATGCCTATTGGTCCCGGTTGGTGCCACCAATCGGGACCAAAGGCCTCTACTGGGCTCGGGCTCGACAGGCCACGTGGAGGCCCATCGGTCCAGTTGGATAGAACCGGGACTAAAGGGACAGGGTATTAGTACCGACCCTTTAGTCCCGGTTCATGAACTGGGACTAAAGGCCCTCACCAACCGGGTCAATAGGCCCCTTTTCTACTAGTGTGAGAAGCATAAGCAATCAACAAATGAATGGATTCAAGACGAGCAACGGGAGCAAAGGTTTCACCGTAGTCGATACCCTCGACTTGGGAATAACCTTGTGCCACCAATCTTGCCTTGTTGCGAATGATGGTTCCATGAGCATCTTGTTTGTTCTTGAAAATCCACTTGGTCCCAATGACATTGTGGTTCCCCGTTGGCCTTGGCACCAACCTCCACACCTTGTTGTACTCGAAGTTGTTGAGTTCTTCATGCATGGCATTAAGCCAATCCAGATCTTCAAGTGCTTCATATACCTTTTGGGGTTCAACACAAGAAACAAACGCGTGATGTTCACAATAGTTTTCCAATTGTCTCTGTAGTGCTTACCCCTTTTGGATGCTTCCAAGTACATTCTTCATGAGATGACCCTTGGTGGTGAGCTTGGAAGCAATCTTGGCGGCACGACGCTCTAATTCCTACTCGGAGGTGAGTTGAGGAGCGGTCACTTGATCATCTTGAGCGCCGTCTTGAGCATGTTCTTGATCTTGAACTTGCTCGGGGGAGAGAACTTGACCTTGGGCATCACTTGGTGTGTCAACATCGCCTTGAGCATGATCTTTCCCTTGGTCTTGTTCATGAGGTTGAGGGCCTTCAGTTTGTTTCGTCGGAAGCGTGTGGGCCTTGGGTTGGTGATGGCTCCACTTGAGTGGAGCATTGTCCTTCTCCTTCGGCCACAAGGGGTTCCTCAACGGGTAGGATAAAACCAACACCCATTCTTCTTATGGCTTGAGGAGGAATTTCATCACCTACATCACAAGTGCCACTTTGCTCCACTTGGGAGCCGTTATTCTCATCAAACTCCACGTTACACGTCTCCTCAATAAGTCCTGTGGATTTATTGAGGACACGGTAAGCATGGGAGTTTGTAGCATAACCAACAAATATGCCCTCATAAGATCTAGCTTCAAACTTAGACAATCGAACACCTTTCTTGAGAATGAAACACTTACACCCGAACACCCGAAAGTACTTGAGGTTGGGCTTGTTACCGGTGAGTATCTCATAAGGAGTCTTGTTCAAGCCCTTGCGGAGTAGAGCCGATTGGATGCATGACATGCGGTGTTGATGGCTTTGGCCCAAAAGTTGTATGGGGACTTGAACTCCGCCATCATGGTCCTTGCCGCATCCATCAACGTCCGGTTCTTCCTCTCCGCGACACCGTTTTGTTGAGGGGTGTAGGGTGCAGAATATTGATGCTTGATCCCCTCATCACTAAGAAACTCATCCAAGGTGTAGTTCTTGAACTCAGTGCCGTTGTCACTTCTAATTATCAAGATCTTTGCATTGTGTTGACGTTGTGCTTCATTTGCAAAGTCAATGACGGTTTGTTGGGTCTCGCTCTTCCTCTTGAAGAAATACACCCAAGTATATCTTGAGTAGTCATCCACAATCACCAAGCAATACTTCCTACCCTCAAGACTATCAAAGGATGGAGGCCCAAAGAGATCCAAGTGAAGGAGCTCCAAAGGCCTTTCGAGTAAATGATAGTCGTGGGAGGGTGAGCCTTTTCATGAAGCTTTCCTTCGATACAAGCAATCGCAAGCACGATCTTTAGCAAAACTAACATTCGTTAGTCCACGGACATGGTCCCCTTGAGAAGACTTTGCAAAGATCTCATATTGACATGGGCTAAACGGCGATGCCAAAGCCATCCCACATCAACTTTAGCCATTAGGCATGTCGCGGTCTTAGTGGGTACCTCCGAAAACTTAATCACATAGAGACCATTCTCGACATGCCCAACAAAGGCTACTTTAACAGTCTTGCTCCACAAGAGGGCCACGGTATCAATATCAAAGAAAGTGGCAAAGCCCATGATTGCAAGTTGACGAACGGAAAGTAAATTGTATGCAAGGGACTCCACAAGCATGACCTTCTTGATCGTGAGATCATGAGAAATGACAACCTTGCCGAGTCCCAATACCTTAGAAGATGAGGCATCACCCCACTCGACATTGGTGTCCATAGAAGGAATCTTGCGCACGTCCACCACCAAGTCCTTGCTTCCGGTCATATGATTTGTAGCTCCACTATCGAGCAACCACGATCCCCCACCGGAAGCAAACACCTACAAGAGATCAATGCTTGGTTTTAGGTACCCATTTTGTAATGGGTCCTTTGATGTTAGTGACAAGGGTCTTAGGAACCCAAATAGACCATTCAATGTACTCATGAGGAGAACCAACAAATTTGGCATAAACGTGCCCATCACTAGCACGGCATAACACATAAGAGGGATTAAAATCGCCGGCTTTGTTGGGAGGGGTGGCATTTCCCTTCTTGACATCGCCACCCTTTGCGTTGTTCTTCTTCTCCTTGGAAGCATCCTCTCCCTCCCTCACAAAAGTTTGCTTGAGAGGAGGAGGTCGTTTGGTCTTGTCATTCTTCTTCTTGTTCTTGGGCTTGGGTGTGAACCAATCCCCTCCTTGGCCACAACTTCCTTTTGATTACTCAAAAGGTCGTTGAGGTTCTTCTCACCTTGTATGCATGTAACAAGGCCTTTCTAAAGTTGCTCCTTCAACTTAGCATTCTCCTCAACAAGATGCACATGCTCACAACAAGGGTTACTAGCATTTGCATTATCAATCAACACCATATGAGGAAAAGTGGCTTTCTCCTTGGTTACCTTTACTTGGAGTTGATCATGAGACTCTTTGAGGCTAGCATGAACACCCTTCAAGACTTTGTGAGCCTTGTCGAGAATGTCAAACTCCTCGTTGAGTCTAGCAAGATCAACCCCAAGATTCGCCTTCTCGGAGCTTAGCACACGAGACAAATCAAGAGCATGATCAAGATATTTCTTTAATTTAGCATGATCGTTGTATGACTCCTCAAGAGCCAAACGAAGACCACGCTCTTCCTCAAGAGCATTGGAAAGATCCGAAATCTCATCGGCATAGTCACGACTATGCCCCTCCATCTTAGAGATGGTTTCTTCGTGAGCCTCGATCATGTCATTGGCTTCACCAAGTTGTTCCAAGAGAGCAACGAAGTGCTTCTTGGATTTGCCCTTGAGTTTACCCATAAAGGCCTCAAACTCATTCTCCTCCACATTAGTTCCCTCATGTTCATCAATGCAATCCGTCGAAGAAGAATGATTGATGATGGTAGTTTTGATGTTGGGGGTTACCTTGTTGGTGGCCTTAGCCATGAGGCACTTGGCGGTGATGCTCTCATTGGGTGAGTCAAAGAGAGACACCCGGGGAGTCGTCGCAATGGCAACGGAGGCCATGGCACTCGACTCACCATCTTCATCATCATCATCATCCTCATTGTACTCTTCTTGTACCACCAAAGCCTTGTGAGGAGTCTTCTTGGTGAAGTTGCTCTTGTTGGGGAAAGACTTGGCCTTGTCCTTACGGATGAGCTTGCCACCATTGTCTTCCCTCTTCTCATATGGGCACTCCACAACAAAATGACTCACATTGCCACAATTGAAGCAAGTCCTCACTCGTTGCTTGCTATTTGTGCCACTTGAGCTGCTCTTGTTGAAGTTGGACCTTGAGTTCTTCTTGCTCCAAAATTGCCTTGAAGCAAGGACCATGTGTTCATGATAGGCATACTTCGTATCTTCGAGGTTGCTCTCCTCTTCTTCCTCCTCTTCTTCTTCTTCGACACAAACCTTGGCCTTCAATGCAAGGTTGGGCTTCTTTGCTCTTTGGGAGCGAAGCACCGCATTGTCGGCGGTCTTGTCCAATATGATCATAGCCACAAACTCATCCAACACATCACTTGAGGACAAGGTGTGGAAGTCCGGCCTTTGACGGATGACGGAGGACATGGCTTTGTGGTAGGGCATCATTGCCTTGAGAAATTTGCGCGTGATCCAATTGTCATCCGTGTCCTTACTTCCATGATCCCGGAGAGAGACCGCGAGCTTGGTAACTCTCCGATAGAGCTCACGAGGTTCTTCATCTTCTTTCATTGCAAACTCATCGGCTTCATCTTGTACCACTTCATAATTGGAGCGTTGAATGCTTGCGCTTCCTCGATAGAGGGAGACCACTTTGTGCCAAGCTTCTTTGGCCAATGAGTAGGGCCGAAGATGCGGGAGGTCTTCGGGAAGGATTGCTTCTTGGATGATGAAGAGAGCATTTTCATTGAATTGATCATCCACGGCTTCTCTAGGAGTGAAGTTGCTCCGGTCATGCGGATAAAAGCCTTCTTCAATGATTCTCCAAAGGTTAGTGTTCACATGATTTAAATGACGCTTAAAACGATAGACCCAAGAACCAACATCCTCCTTTTTATCAATCTTGGGGGGAGGACCGGCATGATTCAAATGAGTAGAAGGAATCGGTCCACCATAAATGGGTGGAGGTTGCACATGGGCAAAGATACCGGTGCCATTCTTACCACTAGACATAGGAGCTTTCTCACTAGTAGCTTCCCCCTTGTCGGGGTTAGCATCCGTCTCCGTGTTGGCGGGATCACCCACTTTCACGCAGGCGCGGTGGAAAGTTTAAGCCCTTCTAAGAATTCCTTAAACATGTCTCGACCTCGGTCGTCATGGAGGTTTTCAATGTGTCCAACGCCACATTGAATTCCTCACGTGAGATCGAAGTTACCCCCATCTCCGTAGAGCGATTTATATCGGATTCGCACCGGAGTGCTCTCCTACATCGTCTACGACGTCAACCATACTCTTCGGACGGTAAAGTCCTTAAGAAGAGACGAGGCTCTGATACCAATTGAAAGGGTCGATATAGTTGACTAGAGGGGGGGTGAATAGGCAACTAACAATTTTTAGCTTTTCTTTACCAAATTAAACTTTGCATCAAAGTAAGTTGTCTAGATATGCAACTAGGTGGACAACCTATATGATGCAACAATCACAAGCACACAATCACGCAATGAATATAACACAAATAAGCTTGCACAAGTAAGGGGATGAGATAACCAAGAGTGGAGCCGGTGGAGACGAGGATGTGTTACCGAAGTTCCTTCCTTTTGAGGGGAAGTACGTCTCCGTTAGAGAGGTGTGGAGGCACAATGCTCCCCAAGAAGCCACTAGGGCCACCGTATTCTCCTCACGCCCTCACACAATGCGAGATGCCGTGATTCCACTATTGGTGCCCTTGAAGGCGGCGACCGAACCTTTACAAACAAGGTTGGGGCAATCTCCACAACTTAATTGGTCCCAACGACACCATGAAGCTTCACCACAATGGACTATGGCTCCATGGTGACCTCAACCGTCTAGGGTGCTCAAACACCCAAGAGTAACAAGATCCGCAAGGGATTAGTGGGGGGAATAAAATTTCTCTTGTTGGAAGTGCAGATCGGGGCCTTCTCAACCACTCCCAAGCAAATCAACAAGTTTGATTGGCTAGGGAGTGAGATCGGGCAAAAATGGAGCTTAGGAGCAACAATGGAGCTTAGGGTTGGAAGAGGTAGTCAACTAAAGGTAGGAGACGACCCTTTTATAGTGGTGGACGAAATCCAACCGTTATCCACTTAACCAGCCCGCGACACGCAGTACTACCGCCTGTGGCGCTGCATTATCAAGAAGGCCACGCGGTACTACCGTGGGCCACCACGGTACTACCGCTGCAGCAGCGGGGGCTACAGCGAGCCTGACAGGGGGCAGTACTACCGCGAGCGCGGTACTACCGCTCCCTCCTTGCGGTACTACCGCAAGGCAGGAAAGCCCTAGCCTGGGAAGGGCGCGGATGAATAAAAATACATCCGTGCCTACTTCCGCTGGAAAACAAACGGTGCAAAAACCCGACGCGGTACTACCGCTGGAGAGCAGTACTACCGCGTGGCTGCTGGATCAGACCGCGCATGGTACTACCGCACGCAAGGCGCGGTACTACCGCAGAGGCGCGGATGTAAAAAATTACATCCGCCCCTACTACCGCAACACAGCGGTACTTGGTTCAGGGGCCACAAGTAGTACGGCTCCAGAGGAGCGGTACTACTGAGCTCCAGCGGTACTACCGCGTGCTCGAGCCACGGTAGTACATGGTGCTTGATACTACCGCCTGTGGAGCAAGATTACCGCAAGCACAAAGAACAAAGAGCCAAGGCAATCACAACGAGGATAAACGGGGAATGCTCCATAGTGCAAGGGAAAGGTGGAGACAAGAAATGGAACGTGTACGTGATGATTCCACCCAAACCTTTTCGACGCGGACCCCCTCTTAATAGTACGGCTTTCCTACGACTCAAATCCACCAAAAAGAAACGTAGAGAAACGCCGTCTTCAATAGTCTTCGAGGGGCACCAAACCGTCTTGTACCTAGTGAATAAATGTCTGAGAAACTCAAAGGCACACGATTAGTCCGGAAAAGCATTGTCATCAATCACCAAAACACTAAGGGATAAAAATGCACTTACACTCTTCTCACTGGCAAGTTTGAAATCATAGTTGAGCTCTTTGATAGCCCAATATGCCTTATGTTCTAGTTCGAGAGGTAAGTGACATGCTTTTCCATAAACCATTTTATATGGAGACATACCCATAGGATTCTTATATGCAGTTCTATAGGCCCATAATGCATCATCAAGTTTCTTGGACCAATTCTTTCTAGACCTATTAACAGTCTTTTGCAAAATTAATTTAAGCTCTCTATTACTCAATTCTACTTGACCACTAGACTGTGGGTGATATGGAGATGCAATTCTACGATTAACGTCATATTTAGCAAGCATTTTACGGAAAGCACCATGAATAAAGTGTGAACCCCCATCAGTCATTAAATATCTAGGGACTCCAAACCTCGGAAAAATAACTTCCTTAAGCATTTTAATAGAAGTGTTATGATCAGCACTACTAGTTGGAATAGCTTCTACCCACTTAGTAACGTAATCAACAACAACTAAAATGTGTGTATATCCATTAGAGGCAGGAAAATGTCCCATATAATCAAATCCCCAAACATCAAATAATTCAATAACAAGTGAATAATTCATAGGCATTTCTTGACGTCTACTAATATTACCAATTCTTTGACATTAATCACAAGACAAAACAAACTTACGGGCATCTTTGAAGAGAGTGGGCCAATAAAACCCGGATTGAAATACCTTATGTGCAATTCTATCTCGAGCGTGGTGTCCTCCATAAGCTTCGGAGTGACACTTGCGTAGAATCTGTTCCTGTTCATGCTCAGGCACACAACATCTAATAACACCATCTACTCCTTCTTTATAAAGATGTGGGTCATCCCAAAAGTAATGTCTCAAATCATAGAAGAACTTTTTCTTTTGTTGGTATGTGAAGCTAGGTGGTATAAATTTAGCAACAATATAATTAGCATAATCAGCGTAACATGGAGTGCTACGAGAAGTGCTTATGACATTTAATTGTTCATCAGGAAAACTATCATCAATAGGTAGTGGGCCATCAAGAACATTCTCTAACCTAGATAAGTTATCTGCAACGGGGTTCTCAGCTCCTTTTCTATCAACAATATGCAAATCAAATTCTTGCAGCAAGAGAACCCATCTAATAAGTCTAGATTTAGCATCTTTCTTTTCCATAAGATATTTAATAGCAAAGACGATCAAGGTGGATAGTTACTTTAGAATCAACAATATAGGGTCTGAATTTATCACAAGCAAACACAACTGCTAAAAGTTCCTTTTCGGTAGTAGCATAGTTTCTTTGAGCATTATCTAGAGTCTTACTAGCATAATGGATAACATTTAATTTCTTATCAACTCTTTGCCGCACCTACAGCATAATCACTAGCATCACACATAATTTCAAAGGGTAAATTCCAATCAGGTGGCTGAACAACAGGTGTTGAGACTAATGCTTTCTTGTGTATTTCAAATGCTTCTACGCAATCATCATCAAAGACAAATGGTACATCTTTTTGCAATAAATTAGTCAGAGGCTGAGAAATTTTTGAGAAGTCCTTAATGAACCTCCTATAAAATCCGGCGTGACCAAGGAAACTTCTTATACCTTTGATGTCCTTGGGACATGGCATCTTTTGAATAGCATCAACCTTGGCTTTATCAACTTCAATACCTCTTTCAGAAACTATGTGCCCCAAGACAATACCTTCATTAACCATAAAGTGGCACTTTTCCCAATTCAAGACAATATTAGTTTCTTCACATCTCTGCAAAACTCGATCAAGATTGCTCAAGCAATCATCAAAAGAGGATCCATAGACGGAAAAGTCGTCCATGAAAACCTCACAAATCTTTTCACAAAAATCAGAGAATATAGCCATCATGCATCTTTGAAAGGTAGCAGGTGCATTACATAAACCAAAAGGCATACGTCTATAAGCAAAAGTACCAAAAGGGCATGTAGTAGTCTTTAATTGATCTTTAGCTGAGACAGGTATTTCAGAGAAACCAGAATAACCATCTAAAAAGCAATAATGTGTATGTTTGCATAATCTTTCTAGCATTTGATCAATAAAAGCTAAGGGGTAATGATCTTTCTTAGTAGCTTTATTTAATTTGCGGAAATCAATTACCATCCTATAACCTGTGATAATTCTTTGCGGAATTAATTCATCTTTATCATTAGGGACAACAAGAATACCTCCTTCTTAGGGACACAATGGACAGGACTTACCCAATCGACTATCAAGAACGGGATAAATTATACCTGCCTCCAGAAGCTTGAGTATTTCTTTTCTTACCACTTCTTTCATTTAACGTCGTTGAGGATCACGAACTGGTTTGGCATCCGCTTCCAAATTTATTTTATGTTGACATAGAGTGGGACTAATGCCCTTAAGATCATCAAGAGTATATCCAATAGCGGCATGGTGCTTCTTGAGTTTTCAATAATCTTTCTTCTTCATGCTCAAAGGTTAGCACTAATAATAACAGGATATATTTTCTTTTCATCAAGGTAAGCATACTTAAGATTATCGTGCAACGGCTTAAGCTCAAACACGGATCACCCTTGGGTGGAGGAGGATCCCTAGGATTTCAACAGCAAATTGTGTTGCGAGAATAGGTTCTGTTTAAAGAATACTTCATCTATTTCCCTTCTTTCATTCATGAACATATCATTTTCATGGTCTAGCAAATAGTGTTCTAAAGGATCACTAGGAGGTACGGCAATAGAAGCAAGACCAATAATTTCGTCCTTACTAGGCAATTCTTCCTCACGATGTTGTTTACTAAATTTAGAGAAATTAAACTCATGAACCATATCATCCAAGCCAATAGTAACAACATTCTTTTCATGATCTATCTTAGCATTAATAGTATTCAAGAAGGGTCTACCAAATATAATGGGACAAAAGCTATCTTGTGGAGAACCAAGAACAAGAAAATCAACAGGATATTTAGTTTTCCCACACAAGACTTCAACATCTCTAACAATTCCCACTGGTGAAATAGTATCTCTATTGGCAAGCTTAATTTTGACATAAATTTCTTCTAACTCAATAGGTGCAATATCATGCATAATTTCTTTGTATAATTCAATGGGTATTGCACTAGCACTAGCGCCCATATCACATAAGCCATGATAACAATGATCTCCTATTTTAACAGAAATAACAGGCACGCCTACCACAGGTCTATGTTTATCTTTAGCACAAGGGTTTAGCAATTCTAGTAGTTTCACCACAGAATTGAATAACATGTCCATCAATATTATCAGACAAGAGATCTTTAACAATAGCAATATTAAGTTCTACTTTGACTTGCTCAGGAGGTGTATAAGTTCTAATATTGCTTATACGAACAACAGTTGAAGCTTTAGCATGATCCTTTACTCTAACAGGGAAAGGTGGTTTCTCAACATAAGAGGTAGGAACAATAGGATCATTATAAGTGACAGTCTTTTCTTCAACTTTAATAGGTGCAGCTACTTTTACTTCTACGGGAGATGATATTTAAACCACTTCTCCTTAGGGAGAGCAACATAAGTAGCAAAAGATTCACGTAAAAGAAGCTACTATCTCGTAATCAAGTCCATATTTAGTGCTAAACTTACGGAAAATATCGGTATCCATAAAAGATTTAACACAATCAAACTTGGGTGTCATACCTGACTCCTTACCTTCGTCGAGGTCCCAATCTTCAGAGTTGCGTTTAATTCTATCCAATAAATTCCATTTAAATTCAATAGTCTTCATCATAAAAGAGCCATCACAAGAAGTATCGAGCATGGTGCGATTGTTATCGTAAAGCCGAGCATAAAAATTCGAAGAATTGTCACTTTTGAGAGCTCATGATTGGGGCATGAATATAACATTGATTTAAGCCTCCCCCAAGCTTGAGCGATGCTTTCTCCTTCACTAGGCCAAAAATTATATATATAATTGCGATCACGATGAACAAGATGCATAGGGTAATACTTTTGATGAAATTCCAGTTTCAATCTTTTATAGTTCCATGATCCCGTATCATCACATAGCCTATACCATGCCAACGCGTCTTCCTTCAAAGATAAAGGGAAGACCTTCTTCTTAACAACATCATCGGGTATACCTGCAAGCTTAAATAATCCACAAACTTCATCCACATAGAGTAGATGTTCATCAGGATGCTTTGTTCCATCTCCTGTAAAAGTATTAGCCAGCAGTTTTTCCATCATACCTGAAGGAACTTCAAAAGGAGTTTCATTTTCAATAGGTTCAGTAGGTTGAGGAGCAACTCTTTGCTCTACTGGACGGGGCGAAGATACACCGAACAAGCCCCTCAGATAATTACTTTCCATAGTAACAAGTGACAGAAAATTTCAGCACACTATATAAATTTTTTCCTTACCAAAGGCGCTACACTCCTCGGCAACGGCGCCAGAAAAGAGTCTTGATGACCCACAAGTATAGGGGATCTATCATAGTCCTTTCGATAAGTAAGAGTGTCGAACCCAACGAGGAGCAGAAGGAAATGATAAGCGGTTTTCAGCAAGGTATTCTCTGCAAGTACTGAAATAAGTGGTAACAGATAGTTTTGTGATAAGATAAATTGTAACGAGCAACAAGTAACAAAAAGTAAATAAGGTGCAGCAAGGTGGCACAATCCTTTTGTAGCAAAGGACAAGCCGGAACAAACTCTTATAATAGGAAAAGCGCTCCCGAGGACACATGGGAATATCGTCAAGCTAGTTTTCATCACATTCATATGATTGCGTTCGGTACTTTGATAATTTGATATGTGGGTGGACCGGTGCTTGGGTGCTGTTCTTAGTTGAACAAGCATCCCACTTATGATTAACCTCTATTGCAAGCATCCGCAACTACAACAAAAGTATTAAGGCAAACCTAACCATAGCATGAAACAAGTGGATCCAAATCAGCCCCTTACGAAGCAACGCTTAAACAAGGGTTTAAGCTTCTGTCACTCTAGCAACCCATCATCTACTTATTACTTCCCAATGCCTTCTTCTAGTCCCAAATAATGGTGAAGTGTTATGTAGTCGACGTTCACATAACACCACTAGAGGCTAGACAACATACATCTCATCAAAATATCGAACGAATACCAAATTCACATGACTACTAATAGCAAGACTTCTCCCTTGTCCTCGTGAACAAACGTAACTACTCACAAAGCATATTCATGTTCATAATCGAGGGGTAATAATATGCATAAAGGATCTGAACATATGATCTTCCACCAAGTAAACCAATTAGCATCAACTACAAGGAGTAATCAACACTACTAGCAACCTACTAGCACCAATCCCGGACTTGGAGACAAGAATTGGATACAAGAGATGAACTAGGGTTTGGAGATGAGATGGTGCTGGTGAAGATGTTGATGGAGATGCTCCTCTCCCGATGAGAGGAGCGTTGGTGATGATGATGGCGATGATTTCCCCCTCCCGGAGGGAAGTGTCCCCGGCAGAACAGCTCCACCGGAGCCCTAGATTGGTTCCGCCAAGGTTCACCTCGTGGCGGTGAGTCTCGTCCGAAAGGTTGCTTACGGTTTTTTCTCATCGAAAGACTTCATATAGGAGAAGATGGGCATCGGAGAGCCACCGGGGGCCCACGAGGTAGGGGCGCGCCTGTGGGGCACCTCGTGAGCGTGGTGTGGGCCCCTGGCCTTCATCTTTGGCGATGATTTTTCTTTATTTATTTTAAGATATTTCGTGGAGTTTCAGGACTTTTGGAGTTGCACATAATAGGTCTTCAATATTTGCTCCTTTTCCAAAATTCGATTCCAGCTTGCATTCTCCCTCTTCATGTAAACCTTGTAAAATAAGAGAGAATAGCCATAAGTATTGTGACATAACGTGAAATAACATCCCATAATGCGATAAATATCGATATAAAAGCATGATGCAAAATGGACGTATCATCCGTCCACCCCCCCCCCCCCCGCCCCTCTTCGCGCCGCCAGTCCGAGCCCATCCATCTCCTCCCTCTCCCGCTCCGGCGCTCTGCCCACGCTCCGGTGGTCCGCCATGGTTCCAAGTAAGATAACCTACTATGCAATGCTCACGCCAGAGCGCCGCTCCCAGATCCAGCAGGAGATCTTGGCGAGACAAGCCGTGCGCGCGGCCCGCATCGCTGCTGGGCTGCCTCCAGACTCGCTTCGACATGGAGCAGGCGGAGGCGGAGTTCACCGTCGCCCAGTCTGACGAGATGGCGGAGCAGCAAGCCATCCTGGAGTCCATCCAGGATGAGGTCTATGTGGAGGCCAACCGGGCGCTCCTCCGTTGGGAGCAGGCGGCGTTCGGCGTGCTCTTCGCCGATCTCGACGCAGAGATAGAGGCGTAAGAGGACGGAGCAGAGCAGCCGGAGGAGCTGAAGCTGCAGCTGCCGCCCATGCTGCCAGAGCCGGGCACGGAGATCGTTGACATCTCCAACAACGAGTAGCTAGGTGATCGAGATTTATAGTTTGCATGTCTTCTTATGGATTTGAGAATCTAGTATGAGATGTCCAGATGCAACAAGTGAAATTTGAGGCGTGCCAGGTCACTGCCCGGAGTCGCGCCCAGGCACATTCGTGGGCGTTTGAGGGGCCATATTTGACATATTCGACCGTAGATGCTACAATATGGTGGCACATTAACTTGCTTCTTTAGCAATTTTTCACCTCCTAGTGCTTGGATTGATGATGCTCCACCATCATCTCTCTTACTGATAGTTTTGGAAACGCAATAACTATATACGTAAGAAAAGTCTTTCCTCCCCCCCCCCCCCCCCAAGAAATCTCCTTCCTCCTGCCGCCGCCGATCCGCCCCACTTCGGTTGGCCTTTGCACCGTGGAGATGCAAAGGATCTCGGCCCCTGGCGGGCGGGAGGGACCCCGTTCTCGTTTTCGTTAGGTTCATCGTCTTGGTCGAGGTTGTGTGGCGGTGGCGATGTCTCTCACTAGGAATAATGTCTCTCATGTTTGATTCCCGCCCCAATGGTGTGAACAACATCGTGGGAGGATGTGTGGAGGCGTGTCTTTGTCAAATCTTGTGGGATTCGGCTAGTGCTGGTCTTTGGTGGATCTATTTTGATCTAGTTTTTGTTCATTTTCTTCATGTGGTTACATGTTTGATCTTTCTGATCAACAACTCTCTTCATCGGCGTTGGTTGCTGTTCTATTGCGCTGGTCCTTTGGAGCCTCAATAAGACGACTTCCCGACTGTCTACTACAACAAGGTTTGTCCGGCTTCAGTTAGGGAGGGGCAATGACGGCGGCGCGTCTTCGACTCGCTCCAGTGCTTGTAGTCATTGCTAGGTGATCCATGGACCTGGATATAATTTTTATTGCTTCTAATGTTCTCTGTACTCCCATGATTGATGAATAAATTATAAATTTCTCTCGCAAAAAAGATAATCTATTTTACTATAAAGGATTTAACCGTTCTCTCCCGCCCTACCACTTCTTGTTTTCCCAAAAGAAAAACTTCTACACTTAAAACGTAAGTAAGGTCACAATTCTTTCTTTCTTACCTCCGCCTCTTCGTCCTCACCACACCTTATTTCTAGTTTTACAGATTTTTCCCTGCCATATTTTCTTTTTTTTTTAACACAGTACAGACGTAAATGCTTATACATACGCGCATACATTCACCTCTATGAACATACACACACCTTGTCCTTATGAGCATCTTTGAGAGACTGAGCCGGCATATCATTATAGGGGACTTGTTGTCGACAGGAACGTCTCCTCTCACTGAAAGCGCATCGCCGGAAATCCTAAAATAAATCCAAAAATGGTGTAAGCACAAGGACTTGAACCCTGGTGGGCTGGAATACCACTGTCTCTCTAACCATCCAACCATAGATTGCTTCGTCCTGCCATATTTTCTTGGAAACCCCATTAACTGTCAAAACTAAAGTATATTTTCGGCATGAAGCTGCATTAACAAAAAAATGACAAGCAAATTACGGTGATTGCCTACCAATTTTTTCCCGATAATCCTACATCTCTCCCTAATAATAAACCAGCGAGTGCTTCTGGTCGTACGTCATCGGCATTTTTACAGAAAAGTCCCTCCGTTTCTGATAAATTAACCCGCAATCCATGTTTAAGTGAATCTGCAAAAACGATTCATTTTTACAGAAACACCCCTACGTTCGTAAGAATTCAGCCTGCGATCCTTTCTTTAACCAGACAACTTCCTTTCCAGTGCAGCGGGGCGGCGCCCTTCACGGGGACGACAGCTCCGGGTGGGCTCGTGGGCGACCGTCCTGCAGGAGGCTTCGCGCGAGCACCCGATCTCCCGTGTGTCCACCCATGGGTTCTCATCATCGCGCCGGCGGCTGCCCTTGCCGCCACTCTCCGTTCCTCTACCTCCTAGCACAGGAGGCAAAAATAAAATCCTCACTGCTCGGGATCAAACTCTCCACCTGCGAACCAGAGAGGATTCGACTTCATATTAGAAAGAGATAGTACCACCTCGCTATTTTAGATTATATTTCACCAATATATATATATGTGGGCAATCTGAAATCAACAGGCCGCCTCAAAATCAATCAAGGGAAGGAATTAACAAAGGAGAACCAGCTCGAGGGGACCTATCGACCAATTACCGTAGAACGGAAAGAACGAAAAAACAAAGATTGGATCCGACCTGATGAGGAGGAGACATAAAGGGCCGGCTTGGCGGCACCGCGGATGTGGGCGGAGAGGAAAAGTAGCCCAACAACGCTGGATCGTGGATCGCCGCCAGCACACCGGAACGACATGCATGTGAGGCGAATTTGGGCGGCGTAGGTCCCCGGGAGATCATCAGAGGGGGGGACATCACGCCGGAGTCACGGGAAGGGAAGGCGCGGCCAGGGGAGCAGATGCCCCGGATCTGATCTGCCACCAGGGGGACACTCCCGTTGGCCCTCCCGAGCGCTGGGCTAACAGCCCGGGGGAGGGGAGGGGGGTGCATGCAACGGGGCTGGCCACGACGCAGGTGGTGGTGGCCACCGTCGGCGGGGAGGGGCTGGAGATGGAGATGGGGAAGCTCTTGCGTGGATAGGAATGAGAGAGAGAGAGAGAGAGAGAGATGGATGATCGACAGAGAACGAGAAAGAAACAGAGCGGTGGAGGTGGAGACGGATGAATAAGGGGCCTCTCTAGAGGCGTACAGGTGATGGTTACGTGTCCGCTCGATTTTTATCAGCCGGCACCGCGGATGTGGACGGAGAGGAAAAGTAGCCCAACAACGCTGGATCGTGGATCGCCGCCAGCACAACGGAATGACATGCATGTGAGGCGAATTTGGGCGGCGCGGGTCCCCGTGGAGATCATCAGAGGGGGGGACATCACGCCGGAGTCACGGGAAGGGAAGGCGCGGCCAGGGGAGCAGCTGCCCCGGATCTGATCTGCCACCAGGGGGACACTCCCGTTGGCCCTCCCGAGCGCTGGGCTAACAGCCCGGGGGAGGGGAGGGGGGCGCACGCAATGGGGCTGGCCACGACGCAGGTGGTGGTGGCCACCGTCGGCGGGGAGGGGCTGGAGATGAAGATGGGGAAGCTCTTGCGTGGATAGGAATGAGAGAGAGAGATGGATGATCGACAGAGAACGAGAAAGAAACAGAGCGGTGGAGATGGAGACGGATGAATAAGGGGCCTCTCTAGAGGCGTACACGTGATGGTTACGTGTCCGCTCGATTTTTATCAGCCAGCACCGCGGATGTGGGCGGAGAGGAAAAGTAGCCCAACAACGCTGGATCGTGGATCGCCGCCAGCATACCGGAACGACATGCATGTGAGGCGAATTTGGGCGGCGCAGGTCCCCGTGGAGATCATCAGAGGGGGGGACATCACGCCGGAGTCACGGGAAGGGAAGGCGCGGCCAGGGGAGCAGCTGCCCCGGATTTGATCTGCCACCAGGGGGACACTCCCGTTGACCCTCCCGGGCGCTGGGCTAACAGCCCGGGGGAGGGGAGAGGGGCGCACGCAACGGGGCTGGCCACGACGCAGGTGGTGGTGGCCACCGTCGGCGGGGAGGGGCTGAAGATGGAGATGGGAAAGCTCTTGCGTGGATAGGAATGAGAGAGAGAGAGAGAGAGAGAGAGAGAGAGAGATGGATGATCGACGGAGAACGAGAAAGAAACAGAGCGGTGGAGGTGGAGACGGATGAATAAGGGGCCTCTCTAGAGGCGTACACGTGATGGTTACGTGTCCGCTCGATTTTTATCAGCCGGCTGGATTTTCTAATCCTTTCCTAAACAAAAGACGACATGCATTCTCAGCACTGGGACCTTTTATAGAAGAAATCAAAGAGATGCTACGATCTACACAAGAGTACAAGGTCACCTGGCCTCGGCGTACAGCTAATCTAGCTGCTCTTGTTTTAGCTAAAGTGGAGGTTAGCAATGATCTACGATCTACACAAGAGTACAAGGTCACCTGGCCTCGGCGTACAGCTAATCTAGCTGCTCTTGTTTTAGCTAAAGTGGAGGTTAGCAATGATTTAGAGATGGTTTGGCCTGATGTGCCACCGGACTGCATTTTACATTTTGTAGCGAATGCCATTCCCAACGTTGTTCAAGTAATAAAGTTGGGAGTACCCCTAAAAAAGAACTATATGTGCTTTTTTTTAGGGAATGCGTCTTTTATTTATTTATTTGAGACAAGGGAATGCATCTATCTGTGCTAGAACGGGAGTATGGGAGAGACCTATCAGGAGATAGCATCATTTTTCTCTTGCGTTTGGGTCAAGCCCAGATAGTGAAAAAAAACATTATGAAATATAATCTTACAAAATCAAATAATCTTCAATAAAACAAAAAACCTACATAATCAAAATCATTGACTTCAAATCTTTTGAAAATCCTTTAAATGAATTACATTGTATGTTTCTCCCTAAAAGATTGTTTCATGCATCACTATTCATGCATCACTATTTTAATCTCCTGGTAATGTTTCTTTAGTTGGACCTCTAATTTGTACTGATTTATTATTTACACAGAACACATCCAAACCCTTAATTGGACCCCGACAAATAGGTGCAAACGAAAAAACTGAAACCTACACCTTGCCCATGTTTTATGACCTGAAAAATATTCGTAAAATAGTGCGTCAACTCGGGATCCATCAGTTAACCTTGAGCCGATGAATGCCAAACGACCAACAACCATCTAGGCCACCAACACTTTCTGTTTTTTAAATGGATCACATCGAATATTATGCGTACTCATTTGATCTATGATAATTTCTTAATAACTTCAATATTTCCATTTTTGACACGAATGAACAGATGAACCGACAGGCTAATCGGTGAGAACCTTAACAGGTAGCCTCACCGGTTTGGTTGCCTATTCAGTTTTTTAAACTATGGTTCGATGGCCATGGTGAAACGACACGACATAGTTCTTTGCCGGAGAGATGCCCAACTTCATGTTAGAAACGAAGAAGGTGGATGGTGGCGACAATGAAGTCTATTCGGTTTATGTTGAGTCAAGAAATTGATGGCCTCACACCGTAATTTAATTTGCATTAATAGTTATTGTTGTGCGCGCGCTCAATAAGAAAATGGATCGCCTGACATGTTATAACATGATAGGTTTTGAACGACACGAATATGTATGTGACGGTTGCAACGCATGAGGAATTACAAGCTGGTCCATGTAGGGGCTCGCGAGATCGGCATGGTGAGTGTGATGACGAAGGTCACCACCTTAGGACTGATCACATTTGTTGTCATAGGTGGGCAAGTGACTATCATCATCATTGGAACACAGATGACTTGCTAAGGGTGCGAGAGTTTATTTATCCCGTTGCAACGCACGGGCCTTTGTGCTAGTCTACTTAAAGCTATGAGCCCCACTTACGTAACCTTCCTTTAAACTTCTCTGCCCCCTGATTTTCAGGTGGGTGGGGCCCTTCCCTCCTCCTTCTCCAACCATAATTAGCCACGTCGCTGATTACGTAAACCACGTAACATTCTCTACGTAGGTGTAACATTACTCATTTTTTCCCGTTGTAAAGCACAGGCAATCTCCGAGTAAGTGTAAACGAAAAAAAGCCCCACGACACACGCTATGTGTTCGGGCCGTTCCTTTCGGATGGCCTCCTTGATTCTTTTCCAGCTCCATATGGATCGTGTGCTTGGCATACGACAAGCACGCTCTCGCCAACTCAAACAAGTAGGGAGTACAAACACGTGCTTCGGCTCGCGCTGTCGCCTGGCATGTATAAGCCACAACACCGCCAAGACGTTTCCGTCGATGATGAGGTGCCTACGGTGACTTCGTAAATTTTAAGATGATATGACGGTTCAGTCTTTCGAAGGTGCTCATAGGGATAGGATGTGCGTGTGTACATTTATAGGAATGAGTGTATGTGCGTTTATATAAGTGTTTGCGTCTGTACTGTGTTAAAAAAACACCGCCGAGCGATCATCTATCAGAACTGAAATTGATGTCTTGTAATAAGATAATCCTTTTTGTCCTTTTCCAGTGTCGTTGCGGTGATTGGCTCACGTTTTCCACATTGTTCTCTACGAAAGTTGAGACCGTGGATGTGGAGCAAACATAGGATCTCATTACAGAGCGGCGGAGTTACATTGGATGGCTGCACCTGCCGCCACACCATCGATGACACCACCATGATGTCAACTTTGGCCATAGGTATGATGAGCAAAATATAAATTATATATGCCACAAAATTTGTACTCCACCTTAACTTAATATAAGACAAGTATTGTTAGATCCAACAATGCTATCTTTTGAAATATAAATTATACTACCGCCTTAACTTAATATAAGACATTTGTTGATCCTATGACAGTGTCAAGTACTTTTGTTAGTTAAATTTATGGTTAAAATTTGATGCAAAGTACATCAGGGACTACAGAATCTGGATGGAGAGGAAATATTCTTTGATGTTAACTCTACCATTTAATGGATGCAACGCGCTGTCTCAGAGGAAAGAAAGAACAACCACACAACTACGTATTTATGTACTCCCTCCGTCTCATAAGGGCATCTCTAACGACAACCTATAAATTTTCTCTCGTGTCAGTTCACGGACAGTGGGACCAACCCGCAGACACGGATGCGGGAGGCCGCCATCCAACCATAGTCGCATAAATTTCAAACTCTTCTTCAACAAACTGGATGAAATTCGTGCAGACAAGGCGGATTTTATATAAACATCACGGATTTCATACAAACAAGGTGAATTTTCATTACATTTCGAACATTTAGAAGAAAAAAATTACCTGACTCTAAAACTATCCTACAGCGGCGGCGGCCGGCGGCCAAGCCCATGTCGTCCTTCATCAGCCGTCTCCATGAGCACCGACGATAAGACCAATAAATTAAAGGTGCAGTCTTCAATGAGGAAGAGTAGAACACAGGAGACGAACCGACCCACGTGAGACACCAGAACCTGCTGCCTCCTGTGGCATACTCACCTACCGGGAACATGCTCAACACGACTTAGCGGCGGCTCGGTGTCGTGGGTACGAGGGAAGCGGTATATTCGTTTTGGATGGCCTCCTTCCTTAGTTATTTTCCCACTCCATATCGATCGTGTGCTCGCCATAGAAGCGTGCTCTCGCCAAATCAAGCTAGTATGGAATACAACATAGACAAATATGGATGCTCATGTATACACATATACACTTAACCCTATGAATGCACACACACGCACACCTTATTTTTATAAACACCTCTGAGATACTAAGTCGACACATCATTTTGAGATTGATGAAATTGTCACGGATGGCTTCGTAGTCGAGGGATCGTTTCCTCCCACTGAACACACATCGTCGAAAGGCCTGAAATAAATCTAGAAAAATGCAATCATCAATGCCAAGTCTAGTACTTGAATTTTGCTGGGCTGGTTCTACCACAAGGAACCTAACCACCTAAAGTACACTCGGTCCACAGTAGGGAGTAGAAGTACATGTTTCGGCTCGCGGGGAAGGCTGGCAAGTAAAAAAAAAGACCCACACCCACTACACACACCAGAACACGGCCGGCCGATCTTGTGATAGAATATCCTCTTTTGTCCTTTTATTTCTAGTGCATTTGCGTTGATTGGCTCACATCTTCCTCATTGTTCTCAACGAAAGACGAGCCCATGGATGTGAAGTGTTAAAACATAGGATCTGACTAAGATGAATTTTGCAAGAGAGAGGCTACGACTAGACGGTTGCATCTGCCACCACATCACTGATGACATCACATTGATGTCACTTAGATCATAGGTATGACGAGCAAATTATAAATTATATGTGCCACAAAATTTGTATTGCTAGATCCAATAATATTGTTTTTTGACATGTCAATTATACTTTGCTAGTTAAATTTATTGTTAAACTTTGACATAAAGTACAACGGAGACTATCAAATCAGATGATGAAAGTATTCTTTGATGTTATTTCTACCAATTAATATATGCAACCAGCTGTCTCAGAAAAAAAAAACAATCCGCACAACCATTTTTTTAATACATTGCATGCCACAAAAGTCATATAATTTTCTAAAAGGTAAAAATCATTTTTTTTCTTAGAAACGCAGTATAAACACAAGCACTCGCAAATGCATATGCACACTCATCCTTATGAACACAAGCATGCGGGTCCTATCCCTATGAGCACATTCAAGAGTCCGACCTGATGGATCTTGAGGTCGTCAGACAAAGTCATCACACGTGAATATTTCGCCTTGATGAGACACCTTTGCGTCAAACCTAGTGTTTGATCCATGCCGGGTCGAAGGTACCACAATCCTCCTAACCATATCCGACCAGAGAATGGTTCTCGAAAACAACATAAATCATTTGATTGTCAGGTTTTAAGCAGAAAATGTGTGACTAAAGAGGTGACATCAACTCCCTCCATCGTAAAATGCAGTGTGTATTTTGATTCACCAAGACAGAGCTTTGGGTAGGGTACGGATGCCAACCCGACCTCGACCTGGTTTGGTGGATCCAGGCGCATGCTCGCTGGGACGAAACCCCGTCGAAATGGCTGGCTTCCCATCGCCCGTGGTTTGAAGCGGTTTCTGTGGGCTTATGATATTTCTCTCTTGTGTTTGGTCTAATCGAAGCTGCCCGTGTTTTTGACAACCAGCTCACCATTTTGTTCTGAAATTCCCCAATCACGTGGCCCCTGTTTTATCTTTCTTCTTCTGATCGGGAATCTGACCGTGTCCAAGGGCCACCAAAGCCGACGTAGGGCCCAAACAAAACCCAAATGTTTTTTTAACGCCGAAGCGGCGACCGGCGGCGGCATCAGCCAAGCGGAACGAGACGACGAGCAAGGAAAGGGACCCACGCGCCCACCGAGGCCGAATAACGCCCCCGCGCCCGGGCCCGCCCGACAGCGACCCACGCCCCAATCATCCACCCTGGCCGGCCCGGCCCGGCCCGCCTCCCTCCCCACCTTCTTCTTCCTCCCCCCCTCGCCATCGCGGCCGCCACCAGCCACGACATCCAGTACGAGAATTTTCCCGGGAGGGGAGGGGAGAGGAGATGAAGTTCGGCAAGGATTTCCGGAGCCACCTGGAGGGCACGCTGCCGGACTGGAAGGACAAGTACCTCGCCTACAAGGCGCTCAAGAAGCTCATCAAGACGCTGCCGCCCGACGCCCTCGCCGCCGACCAGCCGCCGCCCCCGCCTCCCCTGCCCCCGCCCGGGCGCGGCGACGGCGGCCTCGGGGACTGGTTCGCCCGGATCCTCGACGTCGAGCTCCACAAGCTCAACGACTTCTACATGGAGAGGGAGGAGTGGTACGTCATCCGCCTCCAGGTACCCACCCAACCCTTCCCCTCCCCCTCCCCCGCCTCCGCCCTGCCCCCCTGTCTGCAGCCGTACGATGCCCGCGCCGACGCGCGCGGGACGGAGTCTAGGTAGGGCCGTCGCAACGGCCGGGATTTGGATCGTGGTGATTTTTGTTCTGTGCTGGGCAAGGAAATTGGTCACAACATGTGAATCTCTCGAGTTTAGCATGTCTAACAATTTTTTTGGATAGTAGTGATGAATCATCAGTGGTAGCATTAAACCGTGATTTGGTTCGGCCAACGAGGAGCAATTGGCCACTTGTGATGCCTTTAATTGCAGCTGCAAACTGGGCTTCTCTGGTTGTTTGTCATAGTAACTTGGGTGGATAAAATGTTAGTACTGTTATTGTTCATTATAGGCGAAATCGATGGGATGCGCCTTTCTGTACGACAGGGGCAGGCAATCACTCTATGACTATATCCATCAGAAAAGCCATCAAACCTGGTACTCTGAATTTAGTTGTGCAGTGATACTCCCCCTGTTAAGTGAAATGGCCTGAAAATGTCAGCACTCCACATTGGCTTATTGAACATGCTCAACGCGACTAACCAATGACCCATATGTGATTAGTGAACATCCGCACGATAATGGAGTTTAAAGCTGCCACTGAGGTTTGTTCAGTGTTCATTATGGCCGAGTTTGCTTAGATGTCGGTTACAGGTGACTAGGTGAGTAGCAAACCCAGTCCCAACAATTCTACTGAGACCCAAACCAATGTAAACAACAGCACCTGGCCTTGCCTGAAGCACTAAATTTACCTTTTCTTTTATGGATCATACAAGCATAGCTGATTGAGCAGTCTAAGATCGTTTAACATTTCTGGCTGTTCTAAAACTAATAATATCCAACTTCTTGTAAATCGAGACCCCAAACCAATTTAAACAACAGCACTTGGCCTTGCCCAGAGAACTCAAGTTACCTTTTTTTATGGATCATAAAAGCATAGCTGATTGAGCAGTCTAGATCGTTTAACATTTCAGACTAGTTAAAAAAAACTTTTGAACTTATCTGCTGAAATCTGAACAGCCTCTTTATGCTTCAGTTCTTGACTGCATATTTAGTTCTGATCATTTCACTGAACCTCCTGTTGGAGCTTGAAAGTATCTTGCACTGTCACCCTCAGTTCTTGACATTTCAGCAGACCCAGTGAGTAGCAAACCCAGTTCCAGTAATTCTAGTAAACCGAGACCCGAAACCAATATAAACAACAGCACTTGGCCTTGCCTAAAGAAGTAAATTTACTACTCCCTCCGTCCCATAATATAAGATGTTATTACAACTGATATACTCACATATTGGTTGTAATGACATCTTATATGATGAGACGTTGGGAGTATTTTTTTGGGTATGGACCACACAGACATAGCTGACTGAGCAGTTTAGATGGTTTAGCATTCCAGGCTGTAGTAAAATCCATACTTCTGAACTTATCTGGTGAAAGGCCTAAAGAGTCTCTTTATGCTTCAGTTCTTGTCTTCATATTAGTTCTCATCATTTGATTCAGCTCCTGCTGAGGGCATCTATTTCGTTGTACTGTCACATGGTTTTGTCCTTACGTAACAGACTGTCTGGTGTCGTTGGATCTATAGAATCTAATAACATGTGAGGTGTTGAGAAGATGATTGTCCTAACAGCATGACGCGACATTCTTGATAAGGTTCTCATGAGCGCTTGGGAGAGATTCCCTTCCTATTTTTGAAATCCCACAATCTGTGAATGTTATTGTCCATTGTTGGCATTTTTCGTTTATTGTACATGGGTTATTTAGGGGGCTTAGGTAGTACAGTAGCAGGTAGTTGTGGTATACCAATTTCTTTTATTTTCACTCGTCAGTTTGCTTGTCTGTAGGTGCTAAAGGAGAGGATTGAGCGAGTCAAAGCTAAGAAGAATGGTGCTTTTACATCCAAAACTGAGTTCACTGAAGAAATGTTAGAGATACGTAGAGATTTCGTGCTTATCCACGGCGAAATGATACTCCTGCAGACCTACAGCTCCCTGAATTTTGCTGGTGAGTACATGAAACCAAGTTAGCCAACCTTCAGTGTCCTACCAACAGTACGCTTTCTAGCTAACATCATGACACTTGGTGCATACAGGCCTAGTGAAGATACTGAAGAAGTATGACAAAAGAACAGGCGGCGTGCTCAGCCTACCTTTCACTCAGCGAGCTCGCCACCAACCATTTTTCACCACTGAACCGTTAACAAGACTTGTTCGAGAATGTGAGGCTAACCTTGAAATCCTTTTCCCTGTTGAAGATGAAGTACTCGAGTCTGGTTCCTCTTCAAAGCATCAGGCTCACAATGACGCGGCTAGTCGTGACCCAGCTTCATCTTGCGACGCAGAAACCTCAGAGGTGTACCGAAGCACACTCGCAGCAATGAAAGCGATAGAGGGCCTCAAGAAAGCCAGCTCTACTTACAATGCCCTGTCTCTCGCTAGGTTCTTCCATGGAGAGGATGGCGAAGCTTGTTCGGGTGCCGTAACTTCTGAGAGCTCGCTGTCAAAAAATTCCTTGACAGATTCCCAGGTTGAAGATGCAGATAAGGATGATAAGGAGGTGCAATCAAAGGAGCAGAGCTCTGCTCAGGCTGACCATAACGCGGAAGCGGAGCGACGCGGTGGATAATAATCAGTCTTTGCATGCTATTTTGAATCTCCCCTGATAAGTGTAAATGATAGAACTGCTATAACACCAATAACCTGGATGTTTAGCCAGTCTTTGAAATGTGTGACCACAAGTCATGTTTTATTTGGATGCTTGGAGTTTTGGAGCTGTAGGCAGAAAGTGTGTCATTTAGCTGATTTGATTTGAAAGGAATTGTATACAATCTCTCTGTTTCTCAAGGTTTTTGTATAGCCACTGATGTTCGCCTTCAGCAAACCACTCATACGGTGTACCCTAAAAAAAAACCACTCATACGGTGACTTTTTTTTAAGTTGGCTCATACAGTGAATTTGATTATGCAATTTATGTACTCCCTCTGTTTCAGTTTACAAGTCCTACACATATATCTAAGTTGTCAATTTGATCATCCTAATATAAACTATATAACACAAAAATTATATCATTTGAAAATAGAACACTTGAAGTTTATATTGGTATATTTTTTGTAATATATGACTCGTACTCCCTCCGTTTCTTTTTACTCCGCGTATAAGTTTTGGTCAAAGTCAAACTACACAAAATTTGACCAAATTTATATTAAAAAATATGAACATCTACAATACTTAAACTATATAATATGAAAATATATTTCATGGTGCATCTGAGAATGTTGATTTCATATTGTGAATGTTGATATTTTTTAATATAAAGTTAGTCAAATTATGCAAAAAATGGCTCTCGCTTCTTCTGAAAGAAAACCATATTTGTCATTTTTTATTTGAGAAATGAAAACTTTCCTTATCAAAGAGGGGCCGGGGGGCTGGAAGAGAAGAACTTGAATACTAAACGCTGGCTTGACTTTGACCAAACCTTATATGCAGACTAAAAAAACGGAGGGAGTATTAACTGAGAGAGAGGGGGAGTAGAAAACATTCTAGTGGGGCCCAGACTCGTAGAAGTAGTAAAATGCAAAGGTAACTTTTAAAGCTCAACAGTAAATAAAAAAGGAGACTATCCTTGTGGGAATAATTCAGATGCCAAAATCAACCATTTAAGGGGTAGTGATTTGTTGCTTCGAACAGAAAAATAACAGTATGGAACGTTGCATCTATAGATTCAGTTGCAATGCTAATATACTGAACATAATAGCAATTTGCATACAAGTAGCAGGATCAATAGCCAGTACGATTCACAATAAAACATCTCAGACTTTCCTCCTCCTGTCGGCACCAACGCCGGTCCGCCCCATTTCCAATGGCCATGGAGATGTGAAGGACCTCAGGCCCTAGCCGGCAAGAGGGCCCCTGTTCTTTCTAGGTCCAGCGTCTTGGTTGGGGCTGTGTGGCAGCGGTGATGTCCGTCAGTAGGAAAAATGTCTCACATGCTCTATCCATGTCCTGATGGTGCGTCTAGCATCGTCGGAAGGCGTGTGGAGGTGTCTCTTCGTAGGATCTCATGGGATTCGGTCGGTGCTGCTCTTCAGTGGATCTGTTTAGATCTGGTCTTCGTACGTCTTCGTTTGGGTGTTTACAGGTTTGATCCTTCTGTTCTACGACTTTCTTCATCGGCGATGGTTGCTGCACTAGTGCGCTCGTCCCACGGGGCCTTAGTATGATAACTTTCTGACTGTCTACTACAATAAGATTTGCCCAGCTCCAATGAGGGAGAGGCGATGACGGCGGTGCACCTTCGATTCGCTTCAATGTTTGTAGTCATCGTTAGGTGGTCCACAGACCTGGTTGTAATTTTTATTACCTCTAGTGTTCTTTGTACTGCCATGTTTGAAGATGAATAGATTGAAAGTTTCTTAGGCAAAAAAAAAGTTGCATACAAGTAATATAAAATGACTTGTCCATAACAAGTTTATGCAACTAATTAAGCACTCCACAGTTACCTAATAAAATACCGAAGGATTCATAGCATAACACCCGAGTGTTTAGATAAAAAATTTCAGTATACAAGATAAAGCGTCTCAGTTAATACCATATCACCGTAGATCATCACATAGACCAAATAAACTAACGAGTGGTGCTCGACGCAAACACGAGCACCGGTGTCATCCTCCCACCGTGTGAAGATGACGTGGCCTTCCACGTGTTAGAGTTGTGCTCCTACTCCTCGGAGATGAGAAACCGGGGCATGATGTATTGGAGTTCACTGGGCTTAGCGATGTGCCCTGGACCACCGTGGAAATCTCCTTCTCTTCCCAGGGCACATGGGCTCAGCGTCGTGCCCTGGACCACAGTGGAAGTCTCCTTCTCTCACATGCGTCATCTGTGGTGGTTTAACATCTCTAAGAGCATCCTATACATCGTCTTTTTCGGCTACTCAGCAATCATTTCCCAAGTGTGCATCCCTAAAGATGCCTACCGGCCTCATAGGCTTGGCTAATCTACACTGGAGGATGGTTGTTGCATTAAGGCAAAGATATATGGCGAAGAAGACAAATGCATGAATTAGTTTTAAGCTCCACTATTTAAGCAAATTTTGAGCTTGCTAGTCAAAATAAATACAATTATCTATACTAACTTTTGCATTTGTTTATAAATCATTTTTGTTAAATTATAATCATAGATAAGATATTATAGTAAACGTAAATTATATTTCATAGTAAAACTATGTTTTCTCAATATATTGAGCCCTAAAAGCATATTTATAAAATTGAGACGATAAAAAACAATAGAATCGCATGTTTTCTCAAAATAATTTGTGACATTTACATGAATATAGTGTATATGTTTATATGTGTATAATTAATATTTTAGTAGAGATATCTAAAGTATATCGTATAGTACAATATCTTGATATTGTTTTTTATAATTAGATATATGCAAATATAAAAATCTAGAATAACATAGGATGTTTTGGGGGAGGTAGTCATCTAATACCGGCAATTCTTTTTCGGGTCAAAGTCTTCAATATTACATTGGTCAATCAATCTGTTAAAGATTTGTGTTTGCTCCGTATTTGGCACTGAAATAGCACCACTCTAGATAAGATACTAGAGCTTGCTTGGTCTGACACTTACATACTTTCTCCGTCCGAAATTACCTGTCATAAAAATGAATGTATCTAGACATATTTTAGTCCTAAATATATCCATTTGCATTTATTTATGCGACAAGTAATTTGGGACTGATTGAGTATGAGATTTCGTGCTTATGCGCGTTAAAATGATACTTCTGCAAACCTACATCTCCATTAATTTTGCTGGTGAGCACATGAAACCAAGTTAGCCAACCTTTTCTATTACTCCGATCCATATTACTTGTCTAGATACATCCACTTGAACGACAAATAATATGGATTGAAGGGAGTAGCAATAGTATATTTCGCGACCAATTTCCTAAAACTTGGTGCATGCATGACTAGTGAAGACACCAAAGAAATACGGAAGTGTTAACGCCCACACGTGCGGGCGTTAACCATCTCGACCACACGCAGCGGTCACCGTTGGGTACTTTGTGCACGAATCTTGGCACAATCCGGTAGTTTTTCTGCGCCACATAGGACGAGGCGCGTGTGAGGTGTGCGGGACAGTTCGCCCGCACGTTGGTTGCCCTCCGTGGTCGGTTTGCCACTTTCGAGGCGTGCGGTGGAATTGCTATCGCCCAAGACGCCATGCGGCTACCGCGGTTGACGTCAAACACGTCGCGCACCTCTCCTCTCCCTCACGGTTCCATTTACCCACCCGCGATTCTTGGCACAACACACTTCGCATTTCAAACCATTGGAGGAGAAGACGAGGGGAGAAGGCGACAGCGGAGGCGGAAGAATCGACGGTGTTCGCGGCCATCGGTGGTGCTTGTCGTGGTTCTAAGTCTGACAGTAAGAGAGGGGTAGGATAACGGAGCATGATCTATCATGCAGTTATTGCTCGATTAAGTGGCCTACATTATGCATGTACTTACTTGGTATTGATTCCTTCAGTCACGAAGGACCATCGGTTGCGGGTTGAAGCGGTTTCGTGAGGGTCGCAGCGCGCCTCCTCCGCGGAGACCGTCGCCCGACGATCAGCGCTGGAGGAAGGAGTTTTGCGTTCGCCGCCTCCACCGCGAGGTGGCCGCCGAGCAACCGAGAATACGAGGCCGAGTCGACAACTAAGCGAATAGCCGGGCGGCCGTCGGCGTGACGACGACGCCGGGCGGTCGACGTGATTTACGGCGAGGCGACGGTGCCGGGCGGCGCCGCTGGTGGACTCAATGACGACGTTGTCGACGAGATGCACTCGGCTGTGCCGAGGTCGGAACGCCGATGAGGCGGATGGCGCCGCGGCCACGCTGCGGAGGCGCTGTTGGTTTCTGCCTTCGCCGCCATTACCGCAGCTATTGGCGATATCGAACACCGATTTGGTGGTCAACTCACGCGGACGTGAGGCCAGCTAACCCAAGGTCGATGATTCTCCTTGTATGTTCTTGTATGGATGCCTGTTTTCCTTCGTCTTACATTCGCGATGCTTTGCTCGCGTGAAGATGAACAGTACAAAATAATGTGTCAAAACGTGAAAATGAAATCGAATAGAGGGCACCAGCGGGAATTGATCCGCCGCCGGTGGTTGAAGAAATGACCATTTGCATCATGGTTCGATAGACGCTATGCCCCAAGGTGGGCGCCAACTGTCGTGGTTCTAAGTCTGACAGTAAGAGAGGGGTAGGATAATGGAGCATGATCTATCGAGATGCATATGGGTGACACGGTGGTTTTATCGAGTTCGGGCCTCTCACGGTGGAGATAACAACCCTACGTCTCGTGCTCCGGAGAGGCTTTGTTTTATCTGAGTATATATCCGGAGATTACAATATGTGTGTCAGAGAGAGAAACGGATCCCCATGCCTAAGCTAAGTCCTGAGACTAATGGTGAAAAGAGAGAGAGGTGGAAGAAAAAGAGCCCCCCGAGTCTAGTGGTGGGGGGTGGCTTATATAGAGTGCGCCACCCCCTCACCCCTTATGTTACACGGTGGAGCATCAATGCCATAATGCCTGCCCACTACAAAACCGTCATGCTGACTATTGGTCTTTGCATATCCGAGTGAGTTACATGGTCGAGTGGAATGAGCTCGTCGAGTGAAGTGCCGTGCTCCGAGTGGTTGTCGCCGTCCGAGTGACTTTCAAGTTGCGGTACATCTAGACGGCTATCTGGCCCAGAGGTCCAGTACAAAGTATACGGTGTCCATGGGTAGGGCCTTTAGGTCAGGCCTGTTACCCTACCCCTAATACATGTCCTCGTCATTAGCCCCCGAATCGGTCGAGGTTGAGCGGGTCGAGTCGAGGTGAATTCCCAGATGAGTCGAGTGCTGCGGAGGCCCTTATGAACTCCCTCTGGTCACCCGGCGACCTTATCTCCGCATGTTGCCTTGACGGATTCCAGACTGTATGGTGTCCGAGTGAAATGAGCTCAAACAGGTCCGTGGAGGAGCGTTAAACTCACCTTATAGCAATTTTTTTGGAGTGATTTGGAGCTTGTCCTGCATTGAGTAACTGATTACTCGAATTTCTTCACGCTCGAACGTGTCTTTTTTGTTGTTTGGCCGCCACTCGGACCGGGCGGACTGCCCGAAAGTGGATACCATTCCGATGGCGGCACGCTGAGTGCACCCACCGGGTGTAGTCCCCGAGACTGCCGTCGACTGCAGGCAGTCGGAGGGAGTCTTAGAGCCTGTCTTTTGTTGGTTGTTGTTCATCACACAGACTGGTCAGGCCGTACCGAGAGGAGATTACACCAGTGGGGGCACGATGAGTGCACCCACTGGGTGTAGTCCCGAGACCACCATCATTGCAGGCGGTCGGCGGGGTCTGAGAGAACTAAAACTCTTCTTAGATGGTACTGAATGAACTTGTTCTTCTCTGACTCGGAGGTCGAGTAATTCTGGAGCTGGTTTTGCATCGAGCAAAATGTTTCTTTCTGAGTTCTCTTCCAGTGGGGGCACGCTGAGTGCACCCGCTGGGTGTAGTCCCCGAGCCTCTGTCGGACTAGATGAGTCGGGCAGAGGGTTTAAGTCTCCTGGTAAACCTCCACACAGTCGACACGGTAAATATCTTTTAGTCTGAAATTGAGTCAATCAGATGCATCTTTAGGTGCTTGACATGGTAAATAAGCTCAGCCTGGAGCTGAGTCGGTCGGAATGATCTCCGTGCACTCGACACGGAATAAATTCATCCTGGAACTCGGTCAAGCAGGTGAATCTTCGTGCTCTCGGCACGGTGAATGAATTCGGCTTTGAAACTGCTGACTGTAGAAAAAAGCTGGACACTCCAGGGAGTAATCTTTCCATTAGTACTTCTACCGTTAGATTTTGCATGAAAGGGGTATTTGTAAGAGTACATTGTATCCGCAGAGGAGCTTCATTTTCACCCTTTTGCATGAAAGGGGTATTTGTCCGAGTGGACGTGCTTCCCGACTGATCGAGGTATGTTGACTGCAAGGAAGAACTTAGTGGCACTTGTATGTCTCCCGGAGGAGATAGACTAGTGGTCTGACATGGACGTGCCATGAAACCCAAGTGACGAAGCTAGTGTGTAGGCTGACTCTCCGGGGAGAGGCCACTCATTATTCCGGGGGAACACCGGCACGTGCCATCTCTGAGTCCAAGTTTGTGAAACTGACGCCTTGGAACCTAGGATAGGGCTAAGTTATCCGTAGAGGAGCGTTGTTTTCACCCTTTTGCAGTCTTGAAGATGACTTTAGGTAATGATTTGGGCGATCGTCCGAGTGGACAGTACTACCCTTATAGATTTTCGGCAGACCGGGCAAGTATGGTCAGAAAGATATTCCTGATGTGATCAATGGGTTGATTGAATGGGCGTAACCCCTGAGGGCGGCATGGCCGACGGCTGTGCGTAGCCCCCGAGTGATGCTCGAAAGAGGCAAGCTTGCTACAAAATGTGATATGAGGTTTGATCATATGAGTAACTTAGTCATTCCCTTGTTGGGGGTGTAGAGGTAAAGACATGTCCAACTGATGGTGACGCGCGAGGTGGTTAAGGGGCGATGATGTGTACAATCAAGTGACGACGCGCGGGGCGGTCGAGTTGTGGAGACATGCACAACCGAGTGGCTACACGCGGGGCGGCCGAGTGGCGAAGGCATGTACAATCGAGAGGCGACGCGCGGAGCGGCCAAGTGGTGAAGACGTGCACAACCGAGTGGCGATGTGCGGGACGGCCGAGTGAGGATGCATGAGGTGGTTGAGTGAAGGATTACGTGTCCAGCCAACGGGTGACGCGCGGGGCGGCTGTGTGGTGCAGGCATGCACAACCGAGAGGCGACGCACGGAGCGACCAAGCGGTGAAGACGCGCGCAACCGAGTGACGACGTGCGGGATGGCCGAGTGAAGGACTACGTGTCCAGCCAAGTGGACGAAATTGTCTTCAAAGGATTTAGCTAGATGATTTCGAAGTTAATGTAGCGACGAGGTTGATGTAGTGTGGTTGCGATGCAACAAGACCGGCGTGACAACTGTGTCTGAGTAGGAATGAAGATGGCGCGCAGAGCGTCTGGGTGATTATAAAACTTGTCAAAGTGGTGGGTCGAATGCACTTGTTGAAGTGAAGGATCTAACTGGTGATGAAGCACTCGACCACTCAGGAGAGTGTCATTCCAAATGAGTTGCAGCCCCCGAGTGCGGCGTAGCTCCCGAGCGCACTACAGGCTTCAACAACGGACATGTCGGAATACCGGAAATATAGTGTTGAATGGATAATTTGCAATCCATCGAGTCGGACTCGGGTAAGGATGAGGAGAATTTTCCGAGTGATGCTCGAAAGAGGCAAACTCGCAAAAAGAGTGACATGTGAAGTTTAATTATAAAAGGGACTTATCTGTCTCATGCCCAACGAGGTCTATATTATCGATGAAGAGGATTCCACAGAGGGGTTGGCCGGATGTGTTTGAAGCCAACAGAGCGACAAGGTCAGTGTTGTGGTGCGCTAGGACCAGTATGGTGACCGAGTCCGAGCAGCGATGAAGTTGGCGCGTAGGGCCGTCGAGTGATCGTGTAACTTGTGTAAAAATGGCACAAGTCAACAACATAATTTCTTGAGGAAATTTGATGTGTGTTGAAATGATTTGTGTGAATAACACCCATAGACACCCATTTGGGAGTGCAAGGGGCTTCTTGGTTAACCAGCAAGAGTCTAAAAGAGCGAAGAATTCGTTCGAACTTGTCGAGCGAGAGATCCTACTGAACTCGTTGGAATCTGGCTAAAATAAAGCGGAAGTGTAGTGTTTCGACTGAGTTGCAGCCCCGGAGGACCGATGCAAACTCGAAATGAAGAACGACACATGGTGTTCGTGAATGACGTGTGCGAAAAAATGGAAGTTGAACTCGGGGGTCACATAACCAGTACTAAGCAAGTATGTGAAAATAAACAGCCAAGCGTAGAGGTACACTCGATGGTGTGGCCTCCGAGTGAACGGGATGTGTGAATTACGGGATACTCGGGAAGACAGAAATAACAGAATGTAAAATGACTTAGCTGTCTCAAGGCGCCATGAGTGGACGAGTGGTGATGAGGCGACCAACCGGCGGCGACGCAGGGCGGCCGAAAGTGGTGACCGGCGGTGGTGACGGTCGACCTTCGTCTCGGTGTCCTTGCGGATAGGGATGGAGCGCACATTATACTTGTGATGCAGCTCCCTGAATTAGAGGTTTGCTCTTGTCTCGCCGGATTTTGGCTACTTAGGCGAGTCCTTGGACTGCAGCTAAGCCTCCGAGTGGGATGCTCGCTCTCCACTCGGTAGGATTTCAAACACTTAGTAGTCTTGGACTGCAGCTAAGCCCCGAGTGGGAGGTTTGCTCTCCACCCGGTAGGATTTTTTCAAACTTAGGCGATCTTGGACTTCAGCTAATCCTTCCGAGTGGGAGGTTTGCTCTCCACTCGGTAGGATTTTTCAAACTTAGGCGATCTTGGACTGCAGCTAAGCCCCGAGTGGGAGGTTTGCTCTCCACTCGGTAGGATTTTTTTAAAAACTTAGGCGAGTCTTGGACTGCAGCTAAGCCCCAGTGGGAGGTTTGCTCTCCACTCGGTAGGATTTTTCAAACTTAGTAGTCTTGGACTACAGCTAAGCCCAGTGGGAGGTTTGCTCTCCACTCGGTAGGATTTTTTCAAACTTAGGTAGCATCTTGGACTGCAGGCTAAGCCCCAGTGGGAGGTTTGCTCTCCACTCGGTAGGATTTTCAAACTTAGGTAGTCTTGGACTGCAGCTAAGTCACCCACCGGGGATTTTGGCGATGGCGGCCTTGCAGGCGGCCGAGTGGTTATGAGGTGACCAACCGAGGGTGGCGTCTGGGCGGCCGAAAGTGGTTATGAGGTGACCAACCGAGTGGCGGCAAGGGGCGGCCGAGTGGTTATGAGGTGACCAACCGAGTGGTGACGCGCGGGGCGGCCGAGTGGTTATGAGGTGACCAACCGAGTGGCGACGCACGGGGCGGCCGAGTGGTGATGAGGTGACCAACCGATGGCGACGCGCGGGGCGGCCGAATGGTTATGAGGTGACCAACCGAGTGGCGACGCGCGGAGCGGCCCAGTAGTGATGGGGTGACCAACCGAGTGGCGACGCGCGGAGCGGCCGAGTGGTTATGAGGTGACCAACCGAGTGGCGACGCATGGAGCGGCCGAATGGTTATGAGGTGACCAACCGAGTGGCGACGCACGGAGCGGCCGAATGGTTATGAGGTGACCAACCGAGTGGCGACGCACGGAGCGGCCGAATGGTTATGAGGTGACCAACCGAGTGGCGACGCACGGAGCGGCCGAATGATTGTGAGGTGACGAACCGAGTGGCGACGCACGGAGCGGCCGAATGCCCAGATATTTTAATTGTTTGAGAAAACCTACACATTGTCGGAAGTTTAGCTGTCCGTTTGTAAAATGTACGAGGTTGAAATATGAAAAGAATACTTAGCTTGGCGGGTAAGCTGATGAAGATGTATCCTTCGAATGACGACGCACAGGGGCGGTCGAGTGGTGGAGATATGTCTCACCGAGTGGCGACGCGCGGGGCGATCGAGTGGTGGAGATGTGTCTCACCGATTGACGACGCGCAGAGCGGCCGAGTGATGGAGATGTATCTCACCGAGGGGCGACGCGCGGGGCGACTGAGCGGCGGAGATGTATCTCACCGAGTGGCGTCGTCTGTGTCCTACTGCCGCAGTGGTCCATTATTCATCTGAGCATGCATGCGAATTGTCCGAGTAGACGGTTGTTTCAGTGAGCTTTAGTCCCGTCCGAGTGAACCTGCATCATGCTTGGTTTGCACCTAACCGAGGCATCGGCTGGCCGAATATCCGGCACCGGAGGGAGGAGCAGTGTTGCCGGCTGTCATGTTTTGTTGCTCAGGGAAGCCGGACGCCGGCCAGTTTGATGAACGCTCAGCCCACGGCCGAGTGATGTTATCGATGGGACTCGCTGCTGAGCGGCCGTGCCACGCCAGGTTCGCGTCTTCCTGCAGATGTCATCGCCGTGTGGTTAATCCGGAGAAGGGACTGCCGCGCGCGCTTGCGTCGAGCTGGGTGTGTGCCTCCGCCGCGGCACCCATGGTCAGGCGGCCGACGCCGGGGGAGGAGGCGCAGTGGGAGCACGGCCAGCCCCTGGCCTCCACCCCGCGCCGAGCGGTCGACACCGGCAGGAGGAGTCAGTCAATGCTGACACCGAGCCAGGACCGTGCCTCCCCCTCCGACTTGCGCGCTGATACTGGACGGGGAAACCGTCCGAGTGAACTCGGGTCCGTGGCTGAGTGAACTGGAGTCTGTTTCCGAGTGGATTCCATCTGTCTGAACTTTCAACGAATCTGGCTGGCAGCTGTCAGAGTGAAAGATCCATCGGGTGACCCTGCAAATTACTAGCAAGTACGGCTACAAAGTTGAAGGCCGGACAGTTACACATGCATGCATGCACGAATTGATTGGCACGAATTGCATGCATGCTTGTTCTAACCGCAGCAATTAGATAGGTGGCGTTAGTAATCCTCATCAATTGGCAGTTTAATGAGGCGATTACCTTAACGAGCACTCAATCCATGCTTCAAGGAATTAGGCATTGCGTACGGGTGGGAGCTGTCCTTCCGTTCCTTTTTTTCCTGCATGCAGTTATTGCTCGATTAAGTGGCCTACATTATGCATGTACTTACTTGGTATTGATTCCTTCAGTCACGAAGGACCATCGGTTGCGGGTCGAAGCGGTTTCGTAGGTCGCAGCCGCAGCGCGCCTCCTCCGCGGAGACCGTCGCCGGCGAATTGCGCTGGAGGAAGGAGCCTTGCGTGCCTGCGCCTCCACCGCGGAGGTGGCCGCCGAGCAACCGAGAATACGAGGCCGGAGTCGACAACTAGGCGAACAGCGCCGGCGGCCGTGCGTGACGACGACGCCGGCGGTCGCACGTGACGACGATGAGGCGGACGGTGCCGGCGGCCGCGCGCGGGTGGACTCAACGACGACGTTGCTGACGAGATGCACTCGGCTGTGCCGAGGTCGGAAACGCCGATGAGGCGGATGGCGCCGGCGGCCACGCGTGGAGGCGCTGTTGGTTTCCTGCCTTCGCGCCGCCGCTGCAGCTATTGGCGATGTCCAGAACACCGATTTCAGGTGGTCAACTCACGCGGACGTGAGGCCAGCTAACCTGAAGGTCGATGATTCTCCTTGTATGTTCTTGTATGGATGCCTGTTTTCCTTCTGTCTTCTGTTCGCGATGCTTTGCTCGCGTGAAGATGAACAATACAAAATAATGTGTCAAAACGTGAAAATGAAATCGAATAGAGGGCACCAGCGGGAATTGATCCGCCGCCGGTGGTTGAAGAAATGACCATTTGCATCATGGTTCGATAGACGCCATGTCCCAAGGTGGACGCCAACTGTCGTGGTTCTAAGTCTGAAAGAGAGGGGTAGGATAACGGAGCATGATCTATCGAGATGCATATGGGTGACACGGTGGTTTTAGCAAGTTCGGGCCTCTCATGGTGGAGATAACAACCCTACATCTCGTGCTCCAGAGAGGCTTTGTTTTATCTGAGTATATATCCGGAGATTACAATATGTGTGTCAGAGAGAGAAACGGATCCCCATGCCTAAGCTAAGTCCTGAGACTAATGGTGAAAAGAGAGAGAGGTGGAAGAAAAGAGCCCCCGAGTCTAGTGGTGGGGGGTGGCTTATATAGAGTGCGCCACCCCCTCACCCCTTATGTTACACGGTGGAGCATCAATGCCATAATGCCTGCCCACTACAAAACCGTCATGCTGACTATTGGTCTTTGCATATCCGAGTGAGTTACATGGTCGAGTGGAATGAGCTCGTCGAGTGAAGTGCCGTGCTCCGAGTGGTTGTCGCCGTCCGAGTGACTTTCAAGTTGCGGTACATCTAGACGGCTATCTGGCCCAGGGGCCCAGTACAAAGTATACGGTGTCCATGGGTAGGGCCTTTAGGTCAGGCCTGTTACCCTACCCCTAATACATGTCCTCGTCAGTGCTCGCCGAAACGGAGCGGCTTCGCCGGAGCATCCGCGGATTCAAGGTAATGCTCGCTCCAACTCTGACAATCCCTTCCTGCATTTTCCACCCTTCCCTCCCTGTTCGATTCCTCGGTCGAGATTCGTAGAGATTCAGGCGATTTGGCGATGCGTCGGCGTTCCCGCCGGCGGCGGAGTCCTGTACTAGCCGTTTTCGGTGGCACTGGGCAGTTCGTCGCGCCGCGCCTCTCGTTGGTGTGGTTATGCCTGTCCAGAGGCACGCACTAGTTGTTCCTTGGGATTGGGCAGGTGTCTCCCGGTTTGTTAGTTGCGTATTGGTTCGAATTGGTGTTTGCAATCAGTTCGGGGGAGAACTTTGAGATTGAATTTGAAGTCACTGTAGTTGCCATTGAACCCTAGATCTAGTTAGTTGTTTTTGAAACTGCAGTATGAGGCAAACGTGGTAGTTTGATTAACTATCATGACCGTATGGCAACTAACTTCCTGAATGAATGTGATAGTTGCCACAAACATGCTTTCGCATGCTGCAACTAACTTACTGTATTGACTGTGATAGTTGCCACAAACAAGCTTTCCCATGCGGCAACTAATTTGTTGAATGACTGTGATAGTTACCACACACACGCTTTTCCATGTGGAAACTAATTTGCTGAATTATCTGTGATAGTAGCCACAAACATGCTTTTTCATTGTGGCAACTAATTTTTTCTGAATGATTTGTGATAGTTGCCACACTGTATGAATGGTAAAGTGTAGTAAATCGGTAGTCAATGCAGTTTCAGCAACCAAGCGACCTTTGGGCGACAACTAATATGCACATCAAGCGTGCTGTTGCCACATGGATAGTATTTTCTTGTGGCAAATAGAATGTGTACACACTGTGTAATACATTGCCATCAGACAGCGAACAATGTGGCAAATTGGCTGCATAACATGACAACCAACTTTGCATATCAATTGTGTCGATGCCATACATATGCTTTCCATGTGGCAAGTTTTTGTCCGACCACATTATGTCGGGTTGCCATGTTACGGTCGATACAATGTGGCAAATTCATTGTCTTGCAGACGCATTTTTTGTGTTTTACCACAATGACTTGTGATATCTGAACACACTGTGGCAATTTTCAGGTTCTTGATTAGATGTTTTTCATCGCCTTTTTGAATTATGTGTTGCATTTTAACATGGCAATTTCAACCTAGCACATTTTTGCCGCTGAACACATGGAATTTCATTGGTGTATTTAGGACAGGGTGTGAGCTGCCACATCTTAGTTTTTGTGATGTGGAGGATTTTGTGACTTTCTATCGTACTATCTTGGGCTAACATGGCAACTTCAATATTTTGTTTTCAAGTGCATTTACGATCTGTACACTTTTTTTATGAAAATGTAACCAATGTGCTTACTTGCCACATTTATGTTTTCGACAATCAGAGGAGTGCGTGCGTGTTCATGTGATATTTTGCTCTCACTAGTTGACATTTTCTGTTAGGTGACAACTACTTACATCTTGCATTTTCATTTCCACCGTGACAATTTGGTCTGTTCCTATCTCAGCAGAATGGCTCGTGGTGATCATCAAAATGATGATGATGATTTCATGGATCCACCACAGCATAATCGGGCAACTGGACGGAGAAAAGAGGGTGATGAGGTAACTGTCCACACACCCCCCCTCATCCTGCTTATGTTACTGGTTGCCACCTCGAGCTTGCAATCGTCTGTCATGAACTAAAATTTCATGACATTGCAAAACATGGCAACAACTGATCACTTTTTGTCTATTTTTTTGCAGAAGAAGAAACGTATTCGCAACAGAGCCTCCCAAGAACGACTGACTATGTTGACTGACAAATTTACCGACGATCGAAGGGAGCTGCTCTTGAGATTGGTATGCGAGCTGTGATGAATGTCCGTGCACGAACCTTGTCAACCTCAGTATGTCGATCGGCTTGGTGAGATTTACGACCCCGCCTCCAGGGAATTTGTGATTCCGGGACGTGGAAGACTACCGTTGAACGAGGAATCCGTGTTCTGCACTTTGGGTGTGCCTCATGGACATATCAAAGTCCCATACGAGGTCAATAACGAGATCGAGGAAGCGTTGTTCCCCCGTTTGTTTCCTGGGTTGGAATCCATGCCAAACACGTCTGCACTAGCAGATTCGTTGCAGGCCATGACGACGCATGGAGATGTTTTTAAGATGAAGCTACTCATGTACCTCATCTCAGCTGTTTTTGCGCCGACCACTTCTCTTCGCCCAAGCAACAAATGCTTCCCCATCCTGGTGAATGATCCATCTTTACTACTTTATTTTCCTTCAATCTTTCGGCTCCGATGTCATGTGTAAAGCTAGTCACTGCCAGTGTTTTTGATGTTTTTTTCCATTTGATTTCTGATGCAGCAACCTTTTTTGTCCTGAAATTTTGTGCGGTGCAGGCGGATCTAAAAAATGTGAAGAACATGAACTGGTGTAAGTTTATTGCCGACTTCCTGCACGATGAATTCTCAAGCAAGATGTACCAAAAGGGTTGTCGATTGCATTTAATGGTATTTTTTGCAGTTCTTTACGTGAACGGTCTTTTTAACACACTTTTATTCATGCATGGCAACTTTGATCATAACAAGATGGCAACCGCCATAATGACAATATGGCAATCGGCATAATGATAATATGGCAATCGCCATCATATTAGTATGGCAATTGTCATCATACTATGATGGCAACTGCCATCATAGCAATATGGCAACCGCCATCACACTATGATGGCAATTAGCACATCTGAGATGGCAACTTCTTCTTTTCTTCTCTTCTTCATGCACCTCAACTTGATTATCATGGGAACATATATTATCCTGTTTTTTCCCACAAAGTACCCATGATGGCAACTGATATTTCTCTCTTTAAAATTGTTTTACATCAGCTCATGTCGCCGATTGTCTTGATCTGTCCACCGTGGATTTCATCGGGACAGAGGCCCACCGCCTACGTACAAGTTTCTTTGTTCTGCGTGGACTATCAACGGCTGTCAAATGTGCTTACCCTTGAGACAAGATTCTTGACACCAAATATGGAAAACTCCAGGTTAGTTCTGGTTTGTTTGTCCACACGGCATGCTTACAAATTTGACATGAGGCAACCGTCTGTGGTTCATAAGAGATGACTACCTTTGTTATCCATGGCTGTCTGCGTATTGTATCCATGTCTCACTCCACATGGCAACTCTTTTCATTCGTGCTGAAACTTACATTCTCTCTCTTACGTCCTAGCTTTTTTTTTGTTTTTTCCAGGATATGACCAAGCATGCTATAGACTACATCGTGTTTGGGGGGGCTCAAAACTTTGGAAAGTGGATGGACGTGCACTCAGCTCCGTCTTGCCCTACCGAGGTAATCAAAAGATCTACATCTATGGTTTGCCGTGGATTATTTTTGATGGCGCGCATAGCGGCCTGTCTGGTGGTTATTGATGCTTCTTTGTTTCGTGTACGCGAGGGCACTGTTGAGCATCTAATAGGGCAGTTTGCATCCGGAATGACCGCTTGCTCGGGAAGTTGGTTGAGGGTGGGCGTCCCTTAGTGGCTCACGGCAATGACGCGGTTGCGATGCAGTTCACTTCATTTGTCCCCAAACGTACACATCGGCCAACCGGTTTCCGTGGACGGTATGACTACAACAGTTCCCAAGAGCCTGCTGACACACAAGATGAACTAGATGGAGACGCTGGTCTCAGCAAGGATGACGATGATGACATGGAGAATGTGCAACAGGACACCGATGATGATGAACATCTTTGAAGTTCGCGCAGTGGTAACAGGGGCAAGGATGCAACAGATGTCCCCCAACCGGAGAAAGTCAAAGAACATACGGCTGCGAGAGGCGAAGGGGTGTTGCCATCAAAGAGGGGGAGGGCTCCAGAGGGTGTTGGGCAGGGTTCTCCCGGCAAGAGGTCTAGGACCGATCCCGTAGCTGCCAGGAGGAGGTTCGACTTTAATTTTAGTTTTTTGCTTTGTCTATTTTCTTGGAACAGACTCACCCTTTTTTTGCACTTGTTTTTGTCAAGCGCGGCAACGAGTTTGCTGTCTTACAATTGCCACCTTTTTTTTCCTCCATCTCATACGTGCAGCGAGCCGATAGTCGGGTGGACGGCGATGAAGAAAGCAGCGCCAACGCCAACCCGTGTTTCTGCTCGGTTGAACAAAGGCGCCCCCATTGCCGGTGACACCCCTTCCACCAGGTCATCTCCTCGTACGACGACGACCAACACCGGGGATCCTGTCGTGTTGCCAGACCTGAGGAAGGCAGTCAAGAAGTAGGTTTTTCCATGCGCTTTCATTGACATAGTGCTATATTTTCTTGATTTTCCAATGCATCCGTTCAGCTTGTCACATTGTCTTCTGTCATCGCCCCCCCACGTGGCAACTGCTGTTTTTCAAATGATTTTTTCCTTCCTTTTTGTGTATGGCAACTCCTACTGGTTTTTACATGGCAACTGGCATCTAGGCCAAATGGCAACTTTTACTGTACCTAATGGCAACTTCCATCTTTACCGTTGGCTTGTGAGATCATCCCATACCTAGGTTTGAAATTGCATTCATGGCAGATCAGACATTTTTATCATTCTTCAAGTTGGCTAACATGGCAACTACTGCTGGATTTTGTATGGCAACCGCTAACTATGACACATGGCAACTCATGTTCCCCTTACATGGCAACTACCAGCTTTTCCACTTGTTTTTCATTTTTTAAGATTTCTACCATGGCAAACATATTTTTGTTCATTTTTTAATACCTTTTTCATGTGCTTTATTTTTTTTTCAGGGTGAAGAAGACTACTACGCGCAGGGCCAAGCATATCAGTAAGGACCCACTCGAACGCCTGCATTCAAAGTTGTCAACAGGGGGCAACTCAGATGTACATGAGGCGCCAGGCGACAATACCGCTGCTGCACCGTCAACTGCTCCCACTAACTCTGATGCAAGTGGCCGACCATCTCCGCTGGCTGCAGATGTGCAGGCTAGAACAACAGGCATCCGTACATCGGGGAGTGACGAGTCGGTATCTGCCAGGACAGCTGAAATATTGCCAACTCTTCTTGCAATGAAGGATGCTGATGTGAGCCATGCCACCCGATCAGCAAGCGTTGAAGTGGACGCTCCCGAGACCAACCTAAGCAAGGAAGATTCCCGCTCATCTGACACTGATTCCAAGCGCGTGCGTGGTGGCACTCCTGTGTCCCACGGCGAAGCGGTGAGGCGGCGATTCACAATGATATGCCATCTACGGTGAGAGTCACAGCTGCACAGCAGTTCCGGCTCACATCGGTGCGAGATCTTGCTATATGACTGTTTAGGCGTGCTAGTCTTCCACCTAGGCGTCGTAGCCCCGCAAGCAATCAATGACATACCCAACGCACCGTGTAGCTAGGAAGCGGAGAGACGAGTGCGGTTATGTTCCTGCGTCCACACTGTTCCCGCCACCTACCAAAAAGCAATGTGGTGAGAAACCGAAGACCGGAGCACAAGCGATCACGGTGTCAAGCTGCACGAGTGACGCAGGTGAGCGCCCGGAGCAGACTGCGCCTTTACCCGCAGTGGAAATCCCCAGCTTAAATCTGCGCACTTCCAGGCTCCCAGTCAATGTGGGTGTCCCCTACAGCCCAAACAAGAAGATTGTCACGAAAGCTGTGGCTGATACCGTTGACAATACGCCCCGCCCTACAAATAAGCCTGATCATTTTGTAGCGGCCGATTCAGATATGTTTGTCGATCTTTCATCCTTGGATTCTGCCCCGCAAGTCGTTCGTGGTCCGGCCAGTAGGCATGAGAGGCACCCAATGGCCTTCACCCCACCGAAGCTTGACCTTGGCATCGGTCCAAGATCAAGCGGTGGTGCGGATCCTATGCGATTGCCTTTGCTTTCCGGGGAGGCATGCCCGCAATGATGGCGCAGCCAATGGTCGAGGGCAGGAAGGCTGTCAAGTTCGCAGAGCCGATAGTGCAAGGTACATTTATCATGTCCTTATGATTTTCTTGTATACATCTTTGTAGTTTGACTTTTGTCCCAATCATATTTTTTGGGGGTTCTCACTTGTGATGGCAACTGGCATGTGATGACATGGCAACTGGATTTGATGCACCATGTCACCTACATTTTTTTGCTGCCATGCTGCATTTTACATTGGGCAACTACATGGCAACTGAAGTTTATTCAACATGGCAACTATAGTTGTTGTCACATGGAAAAATCTGATGCAATACACATGGCAAGCTGGATTTGCTGCACCATGTCACCTGCATTTTTCCATACGGCAGCAAGCACATGGCAAGTGGAGTTGACACAACATGGCAGCTGTAGTTCTTTGTGACATGGCAACTACAGTCCAACTAGATGGCAACTACAATTGCAACTACATGGCAACTGTAGTTGCTATGACATGGCCACTGTAGTTGCACCACACATGGAAACTCCCCTCTTTTTGTACCTACATCTCACATCATGCACCATATCTTCTCACAATCCATCTGTTTTTGATTTCTAGGTATCCTAATCCATTTTTTTTATCCTTGCAGCCACCCCTGAGGAGATTTCACCGTCACTTGATGAAGCTTACCGTAGGATCGAGGAGGCGGCATTGCAGAGGAGGTCCTCACGAGGGCAAGGGCAATCAAGTTCCAACGTGCCTACAGATACGGTATATGAGGATACCATTAGGAGTGCCACCCCTGGTTCTGTGAGGCAGCAGAGGGTAGTTCACCCACCTCCCGCGGAAGACTACGAGCCCGAATTCAGGGCCACTAAGGAACATACCGGTTATGCGATATTGTCAAGCGGTTTGGAAATGCGAGGGCCAGCAGCAAGCACATGAAGGAGCTGAAAGCGTAAATGACCACACCCCATAATCTCTCATTTTGCTTTTCTCCTTTTTAACCATTCATTTTCTTCGTACTTTCTATACATGATCCGCTTACGTTTTAGTTCTTTCATTTTTTTTACTTAGTAGGCATGATTCTTTCATGTTATATCGTTTTCATACAGCTCATGTTTGGACAGAACCAAGGTCATTCAATGCGAAGCGACGTACGTCGACCTGGGTGATCTTCTTGAGTCCGTGAGGTCAAAAGGTAAAATGTCGACGAATGTAGTTGCATGCGGGATCGACTACATCAACAATCACACGGATGTGTGTGCCGACAAAATAATCATGCATTACAGTGTGACCTGCAAAATATGGGATGGTGACTTCCACCACAAAATCCCGAGGAAGAACTTTGCTCAACACGGTGAATTCAAGCTCACACTGAAGAAATATGTGAGTACTCCTTCCTGTTTGCACTTTTTTCACATGGTATGGTTTTTGCCATCATCTGCACTCTACTTATGTGGCACATGTTTCATGTGGCAACAGCTGCCGTGCAAACTGACTTTTTGATTTTTGCATCCCGTGCAAACTATGTGGCAACTTCATAGTAAAATACACGGCAAATTTTGTTCATACATGGACGACAACTTTCTTTCAACTACCCCCACCCATAACCAAACATTCTACGTGATTCTACTTTTTTTGTCCCTCTGTTGTTCTTCATGTGAACTCGCTTCTCATTTCCTTCACTTTTAAATGCAGGTCATGTTCCCCATGTTCCGGAGCTTGCACCACATGACCCACACGACAAGTGTGGTCACCACTATGCGATCTGTCTTGACCTGAAGAACCAACGTTTTGAGGTGCTTGATTCAATCCGTTCGGCAGCTGATGCAGAACTTACTACGCATGCTGAATTCTTCATCAACAACATCAAAGAGACATGGAACCGTCACTACGAACACTCAAAGGTCCAGATCAGGCATTTCCCGACTGAGTACGTGGCGACTGCGAAGCAAGGGAACACGTAATTTCTTACCCCCTCCTTCATGTGCCATTTACATCAATCCAACCCCTCTTTTGTTGTTACATCTGAATTGAAGTCTGTCATTGCTATATCTGTCCTTTTTGTGAGTTCACCTGACTCTATTTCTTGTGCAGGACGTACTGTGGCTTTCACACGTTGTAATACTTTGCAAAGTGGGAAGGTAGACTTGTCCCCGCTATCACAGCTGCAACGGTCGTTGAGCTCCAGAAAATCTACACATGGAACTGCTTGACGAATGAAGATTTCAACAAGCGGTCCGGAGCACGCGAGCTCGTGGAGGAAGTTGTCAAGAAAGTCATCAAGAAGTACAAGTGATCACTTGGCGTTAAACACCGGACGCATACCTTACATTACATTTGCCGAGGAATGTAAGGTACTATCTCTTTGTTCTCGTCAAAAACTATGTTCGTGTGCTATGTTATGACTGCAACCCCGCGTAGCCTACTATGTAGTGGTGGTGTGTGAGCGACATTTGAATAGTATCTGTAATATATGTGTGGATGTGAACCTTTTTAGGCGTTACAGCAGATATATTTTTATGTTTATCATTATTACTATGGTTTCATCGCTTTTAGCACCAGTTCTTTGTTTGAATCGTCTACGATGTTTTAAAACATGGCAAATGTAGTTCATCAGACATGGGTAGTGAAAGTCATCGTCGTTTTTCATTTTGGCTATTTTGCTTCTTCTTTTTCATTGCTAATTGCACCGGCTAGCATGGGTAGGTTGATCATGTAGCCACAACCTTTGCTGTGGTTTATGCACGTTACGCTTTTTCCAACTTGTTTCCCATACATTGCACACAACACACTATGTGTCACTAAACCGCGTCAAATTGTCATGGAAATATATGCCATGCAGAGTCATTACAAATACCATGGGGCATATTTTCAGTACAACTAACATGGCAGATCCAGTACAAACAACACGGCAGATCCAGCATAATTAACATGGCAGCTCCAGTACAACTAACATGGCAGATCCAGTACAACTAACATGGCAGATCTAGTACAACTAGCATGGCATATTTAGCATAAAATAGCATGGCATATTTAGTATAAAATAGCATGGCAGACTAACTACACATAACATGGCAGATTAACTACACATAACATGGCAGATTAAGTACCCATAACATGGCAACTGCATTTATCCATTCAATGTTTTTTCCTTCAACTCGATGCCCCTCAAGAGTCATTCTCCCAATTAAAAAATTCTCAACATCTAGGGTACAAAACAAAATGTCCACAAGGACCATGTCACAGCGCCCTAATTTTTGCTTATGGATTGCCCGTCCCTTTCTTCGTTTTCTTGTGTTTTGCTTGAATCTCCAATCCCGACTTGTACCTTACCTCTCTTGGACGTCCCTTTGTGATGGAACGGGGTGGGTTCCTGACCTGGTTTTGTGTGCTTGCTGTTCCATATCCTATCTCCGAGTTTTCAGATGATGGCCCCGTGGATGAAGGCACACTTGATGTGCGAGGGAACCGGTGTAAGGCTTCCTCAGCTTTCCTCTTCTTGATCTCATCAAGCTCTCTTTTCAGGGCCTTCCTGTGTTTTTCTGCGACTCTCGCTATCTCATCACTCTTGCACGCTTCATCAATTAGCTCAGCATAATTTTTTGTCAGCACAACGTGCCTCACGGCTTCCATGGTTGACTCAGGTCTCTCGTCATGCACAGCCAGAACTGCGATTGTTGTCTATGGCGCCAATGCGTCGTCAAGGTCCCAAGTCCATCGCTGCCTTATGAAATGGCGGGGCATCCGTGTCACATCGTTCATGCCCATTACTTTTATTATGTGACAGCACACAATGCCGTCCCGTTCAAACTTGCAGCATTGGCAGTAGTACTCGCCTTCGCCTATCGAGGCTTTGACGAAGTAGTTCCTTCCTTTGTCCGGGTCTTCGTGTTACGAATCGACATGCCCAAAATAGAACACACCTTGAACGTATGTTCGTCCACCTGGAAAGCCGTGAACATGCTGGCAAACTTTATTTCTTCCTGGAATCTGCAAGTTTTGTGTGTTTTCTGTTAAACTATCGTGCGCTCTTTTTTTGTACCACCTTATGTTGTCATGTAAATAGAAATACATTTTGTTTGAATATGGCAAACATAGTACATTGAACATGGAAAATATAGTACATTAGACATGGCGACTGTAGTACATTAGACATGGCAACTGCAGTACACCAGACATGGCAACTGCAGTACACTAGACATGGCAACTGTAGTACATTTTCAACTGGACATCGTCATTTCCACACCAACATTCCCCAATGGAAGCACATTGCATAAAACATGGCAACTGCATTTTTATTAAACATGGCATCTACAGTTGAGTAAACATGGCAATTGCATTTCAACAAACATGGCGAGATGCATTTTAGTAAACATGGCAACTGCATTGACATATGTGTCGACAATATAACATTTTTCGATTGACATTGGCATTTGCATACCAACATGCCCCAATGGAAGTCTGTGCATTAAACATGACAACTGCACTTCATTGAACATGGAAAATGCATCCGAGCAAGCATGGGAAGCAGAATTTTCATTGAACATGGCAAGCTGCGGTGAGTAAGCATGGCAAACAAGATTTCATTAAACATGGCAATCGCATATCATGGCAACTCCATTGCACTCTATATGGCACCCATCGCCTTAGTGCTTTTAGCAAATAAGGTCAGAATGTAAATGACTTACTTGTTAAAGATCTTGTTGGTGTATATCTTGCTCATTTGCCTCTCCATCGGTAAATACGTTAGCAATTTTGGCTGCTTTAGTGCTGTGGTCGCTTCTTGCTGTAGCTCAGATCCCATAATTTTTTGTTGCAAAGCTGTGTACTGCTTGGCAAACTATAGCAATGAGTTGCCAGGGCTCACGTACCGCTTCAAAACAGCATTGAACCCCTCGCTGCGCTGCGTAGTCTGCAGAAGGGAAGAAGCCTTGCATGAAGTAGGCGGCACCAGTACATTCGCTTCTCCCACAGGCTAACAAGAGTCTCGTTGTCTTGGACTTGATGTGTTTCAGTCATGGCCATCAAGCTCCTTTCAAACTCCTCCACCGTCAAGCTGTGGTCCACGCACAGCTCGAATGCCTTGTGTAGCTACGGGCCAAGAAAGAACGGTCCTAGCGTCTCCTCAGCCTTCTTTATAATGTGCCACCTGCAGTGCCTGTGCACTGCAGACGGAAAGACCTCCTCTATGCCTGCACGCATGCTGAAATCCTGGTCTATTATTATATTCATCGGAGCAAGTCCATCCATGCACTCCAAGAAAGTCTTGAACAGCCAAACGTACCCATCCATGTCTTCGTTCCGAACGAGCCCGCAACCGAACTGCAACGACTGATTGTGGTTATTTATTCCTATGAATGGAGCGCATGGCATCTTGTACTTGTTAGGAGATACGTCGCGTCGAATGAAATGCAATCTCGGAAATGTTTGTAGGCTCTCCTTGCAGCACCATCCACCCAATACATGTTCCTGACACGGTCCTCATCGTCCAACCTTATCCTGTAGAAGAAATCTGGATCTTCCTTCGCTTTCTCATCGAAGTAGGCCATTGTGGCCTCTATGTCGACCCAACTTGCTCTCTCTACGGTACTTTGCTGTAGGTTTGTGACGTCGGCTAGTATGTAGGGCATGCTACTCGAGTCCCCTTTTGCGGTGATAGTATCTGGACCATTCTTGATGGACCGACGTTACAATCATGTAGCAGCTTTCTAATTGCCTTTCGACGGGGTGAATCCTCTGTGGGCGGTTAGAAATTTTACCAGGTCGAACTTATTTATGAGTTTGTGGTTGTGCTCGTCAAAATATTCAGTGACCACCCACTGTGCTCTATCTACGTTTAGCTTACACCGGACAGGGCATTCTGTCTTGAGAATGATACCTCTCTTTCATTCCGAAACAACAGGCGCAACACCTTTCCCCTTCTTGTTCCTCCGTGCCTTGTGGCACCTCATCTCACCTCTGTTGTACTCGTTAGTTTTCTTAATTTTCCTATGGTATTCGGTGCTGACCGCAAATCCACGGAACTTTGCATATGTCTGGTAGAATTCCTTTGCTTCTTCGAACGATTCAAATCTCTGCCCAACGTACGATGGCTGAGGTACCACGATCTCTGATTGCCCACCATCTTCATCCCCTTGTGCATCGTCGTCAGTTTCATCATTCACTTCAGTATCGGCGGCAGTTCCATCTACTTGAGTGTTGCCAGTGCTTGTGTTCAAAGGGGTGCTTGTCGGCATTGCTTGGAATGATTGCCATTTCCGACTCGACTCGACATTGTTTGCGGCATGATTGTTTGCTTTGGCTGGTGGAACGCGTCTTCCGTGCGCTCGAGCTCCCGCGATAGATGTCCCAGCGCGCTGTTCATTGTAGTTGTAGGCCCTGTAATAGAAAAAATAGGTACGAGAGTAAGATTTTTGTTTGAATAACATGTTTATCGCAACGGATCACGTCAACTTCGAGTGATTTGGCATGACATCATTTCAAACAGCAAGCCGTGAGTCTGCACGTGGACATGTATGGCAAATGTAGTTGTCCAGTCATGGCAGCTACAGTCCAACAAACATGGCAACTATTGTTTGCCAATGCACGACAACCAGCTCCTTTTTAGTATGAAAACTTGGGTTACATACGCATGGCGGCTGCAGTCCTGCATACATGGCAAATACTGCTACCAACACATGGCAACCAATGTGTTCTAGCATCAAAACTATTGCATTCTAAGCCTGATCTCACTAGGTAAATGCGATCAACCATTAGTGCTGCACACATGCTTTTAGCAGTTGGCAAATTTTGAAGACAATACATGACTCATTACACACAACCATTTGTTAGCGTTTTATGCTTGGTTTTGTCCACCATCAACTGCTACAAATCTTCTTTTTGTCACGTGCTATTTTTTGCCACAAAAACAAATGTAGTGCTCTTTTGTGGTTCATTTTTTTCTTACCTTGTTGTGCTGCATGTGCCATCTTGTGTGGTCTGTGACACCAAATTGACGTGCTCTATCTGCAATCTGTGAAGCTTGCCACGAGACGTTTGCCGGGTTACCACCACCGTAATAACCTGTAAGCATCGTAGTAGTTGGTCAGTACATGGCAAATGCAGTTTGTGCTAGCATGGCAACTGCAGTTGCCCTGGCATGGCAACTGCAGTTTTTTATCCATGACAATTGCAGTTGTCCATTTATGGCAACTGCAGTTGTCAACTATGCTCCTTCTGCTAATTCACCGTCCGCAACTTCACTTTTTTATGAATTCACCTGTGTATGGCGTCGATGGCAGGTACATGGGTGCTGCCTGATGCCACGTGCTGCATGAAGGTTCTGCATTTTCACCCGTCATAACTCGTGAGTCTTTTGCCAACTTTTGCAAGTTTATTTTTCATGTCCAGACCAGTATGTGTTCTTTTTCGTATGCGTTACCTTGATTAGCCATATTAGCTAGTTGAAGTTGGCTGCCCGTACATTTGTCAGTATTAGCGTCCTATGTCTGAACTTGCCATGGAGGCCCACTGAGTGTTTTTTGGTCATAAGAACCTGCGAAAAAATGACAGTGTACGACATAAGTAGAATGTCATATTCATCGTTGCGAACATGGCAACTGTTCTTTTCTTTTGTTATCATGCATCATGCCAATGCCTGCATACTGTTCTAGTAGTGGCAGCAACGGCCTTGCAGAAATGAGTTGACTGTACTCTGATGCATCCCAAGGGGGTGTTTCTGGCCTTTGAGAACCCAAGTATCAGCGCCATCTTCGTGATTCATTTTTTTCCGTGTCTCGCTTCTTTCAATGCGTTCTCAATCACTGCATGAACAAGAACGCATCAACAATCCAGAAGAATTGCATTCTTCCGCTGCTTGCACATAGAAGATAACATGTCAGTGTTATTACATTTTCATGTGTAGGCAACCAAGGCATCGCGGCAAGTAGGACATGCACATGGACACTTTTTTTTCTAAATTTTTGGGTGCTAGATATCCGCTCGATTAGATGGCAACAACCACTACAATAGGATGGCAAGCAATAAGTTGACATGGTGGCAGTTGACGACAATGATAGGTGGCAACTGACGTTAGACACCGGTGGCAATTAATTCTCACACCCCCCAGTATTCCAAATTTCTCAATTTTCTCTACCTTTTTATGGATTCATACACATCCATTCATTTACCAACTATGTGCATCAATCTAGTGAGAACTTACGGTTATCTCTTACGTAGTACATGGGAGATCTAGTGTATTCTGCTTGGCAACTGCGAAGACACACAACCCATGTAGTGTATTACTCCTGTAGGATGGATCTAGTTGCCAACCTCATCGGTAATTTTGCAATTTTCTGTGCCACGTAGAAGGGTCAGAAGCATTAGGGAGATCGGGAGATTCACCTGCTTTTAGCTGGTCGTCTTCGGAGGGCGTTGTTGGATTGGGGATGGGGGTGAGGGGGTGGGGGTGGGGGTGCGAAGTGTGGGGGTGTGGTTTACGGTGGGAAGGGCCTCACGGATCTACTCTGGTTGCCATGGCAACCAGAGAAGGCAGCGATGGAGGTAGGGGTTCGGGAGGTGGGAGAAGATGGCGGCGATCGGGATTCGGGAGGTGGGAGAAGAGGCCGGGGCAGGCTGGATCGTCGGGCTCTTTGGGTCCTCAGCCCGCACGTCCGGGCGGGGTTGCCACACACCGGACGTGCGGGCCGTGCTTTTGTGCGCGCGGACGTGGTCGTGCGAGCTGGTTCCTGTCCATGCAACACGAGGCGTGCGGGCGGGTTCCTATCCATGCCACACGTGTAGCAGTTATCGGGACCAAAAAAATATGACAATATAATAGGCAGATCTTTCACTCGGCGAGCTCGTCACAACCCATTTTCACCACTGAACCGTTAACAAGACTTGTTCGAGAATGTGAGGCTAATCTTAAACTCCTTTTCCCCGTTAAAGAAGAAGTACTTGAGTCCGGTTCCTTTTCAAATCACCAGGCTCACAATGATGTGGCTAATCGTGACCCAGCGTCGTCTGCGACACAAAGAGCTCAGATGTGTACTGAGGATAATGATGCTCCCTATTCCCAGGCGCCCCATATTCACTTTAGATTTGGACTGGATATGAGGGATGCGGTCAACGCTGGCGTTTGAGGCCCGTTTAAGGCGTCCGTCTGGGTTAAATTTTTGAGACCGATCACTGACCAGGCCATCCGCCCAAACGTATGAGGCGGGTTTGGAACACCCGGCTGTAGATGCTCTTATTATATTACAGGACGTAGTACAAAATTTGAACCCCACATGCCAGGACGTCCTCCTTTGCCGACTCTCATTTTCCTTCTCTACGATCGCTCAACTCGACACCTTTGTCGCTCGCATCGATCGCTCACCCAATCCCCTTTCTTTTATCCTCCGACGACATTCCGTCACCGTGTGATCTTGCTCTCCAGCTTCTGCCCTCACCCTAGTTGTCTCCTCGTGAGCCAAGTCAAGCAAATAATGCAGCCGTGTAACCTTTGGTTAGTGCTAAGAGTCACGTGGCCCATGCCTCGGGCCAGGCCTCTTGCTGTCAACTCATCCATCAACAAATTCAACATATGCATGGAGAAACAATCATATGGAGCTTGGAGTTTTCTGGTTGCACTCCGTTGCAAATTTGCAACCGCTGCTAGTGAACACCTTGCAAGCTAATTGTAGCTGTAGATAAACAAAAAGAAGGCAGAGTGGATAGGAACCAGGCAAATCCCGTCGTACGTGCATCCTTGATCAATGGTTGCGCCATGTGAACTCAGCCGAAATGCTCTCCCTCGATCGTAGTCGGCTCGGCTGCCAACCATGCACTAAGGACGCGATGCTCACTCTGTGTCTAGCTTGTTTGGAACGGGCGCGCATAGAATTAGCTCAGTTAATTACTCCTGGCGCTGCTTAATTTGCGGTCGCCGCATCACACCCTTCCGGCCGGACCCTTTGGAGACCCTCTAGAGGATCTGACCATCGACCACATAAATTAATTCATTAGCTTAATCAGATGCTTTCCTTGCCCCGGCTCCTCGACCCCAACAAGGATGGGATCATGGCAGCTCCGGCTCATGGTCAACGCTCTCGATCGAACTGCCTACATATACACGCTAAACCCGTCCGTACTCCTCCATCCCTCCCAGCCCCATCCATCACACCGCCGCAACCTTCTCCGACCGAGCAGCTGCGAGTGCGAGTTCGAGCCCAAGTTCTACGGCGATGGCACGGTCAGAGCTGGTCACGGCGTTGCTGGTGGCGGTCCTCGCCGCCGGCTGCTGCGCGTCGGCGGGCGCCGTGGCGTACCTCTCCAAGCTGCCCGTGACCCTCGACGTCACCGCATCCCCCAGCCCCGGCCAAGGTACCACCGTCGTATATGCATTCTTGTAATCTTTTGTTAACAAACATAGAGCGTAAGCAAGCATCTTCTTTAACACTGACGACCAAATCACCCGGTCCTCGACCAGTCCTCCACGCCGGCGAGGACGTGATCACGGTGACGTGGGCCCTGAACGCGACTGCTGGCGATGACGCCGCCTACAAGAACGTCAAGGTCAGCCTCTGCTACGCGCCGGCGAGCCAGAAGGAGCGCGAGTGGCGCAAGACCCACGACGACCTCAAGAAGGACAAGACCTGCCAGTTCAAGGTCGCCCAGCAGCCCTACGCCGGCGCCGGCGGCACGTTCGAGTACCGCGTCGCCCTCGACATCCCCACCGCCACCTACTACGTGCGCGCCTACGCGCTCGACGCCTCCGGCACGCAGGTCGCCTACGGCCAGACCGCGCCTGCCGCCGCCTTCAACGTCGTCAGCATCACGGGCGTCACCACCTCCATCAAGGTCGCCGCCGGCGTCTTCTCCACCTTCTCCGTCGTCTCCCTCGCCTTCTTCTTCTTCATTGAGAAGCGAAAGAAGAATAACTAAACTCGGGACCGTGGCATGGTGTATGTTCGTCCGTGCGCGACTTCTTCTTCTTGTCCTTTGCAACGTACGCACAATAGTGTACACGTAATGTAAGAGAGTGTTGTGTTTTCTTTTCGGGGAGCTCATGTGATTGTTAGCACATTAGCTATATGTAAGTGCATGTTTGGGACTGCTCCGCTTCAAATCAGTTCAATTTCATCAAATCTACGTTGGATCAGTTTCATTCAAGAGTTGCAGCTCCACGAAATAGCAGTTTATCATGTTTGGCTTCCAAATAGCTTCAGCTTCAAGAATGAGAAAATTTGTTGTGAAATATTTATTTGGCTATGTGACATGGAAAGAAACAAAGGGTATCCAGTCAACAGTGATGCTATTGGGTAATTTCACCTTAACTCCACGAGGACTCTTCAAACTCGAGTTTTTGGAGCACCCATTGAAGAGTTTCACCAAAGACAAGAAGTTGTATCATAAATCCTAGTTTTTTTTTGTGAAATGAGACATCATACAGCTATAACGTTTCACTTGCGTATTTTATAGCAGAGCTGAATTTTAGGGAGCGGAGCAGTCCCAAACATGGCCTAAGATTTTTTGACCAACGATTTCTACTTTGAGATTCATGCTTTTTTTGGTCAATTTTGTGAGTTGTTTTGGGCTGGGTATTTTTTTACTTACACAGATTTGGGTCAATTAATTCTTTAATGAGATAAATAACATTACCTGTGCGACCCAGCCCTCCCTCTCTCCCTTTGTTCTTACTTGTTTCATTTTTTAACTTTTCTTTTTTGCTTTTCCTTTATTAGTTTTTTTTATAAAAAAGGACTTCCGTGGGTATTTTTGGATACCGAGTGAGTGTAATTGTTTACACCCAAATACTATAAAATATGTGCAAAATATTATTATTACATGGTTATTCTTTGCATAATACAATAAGTCCAATTTGAATGCAAAGTTGTGTGCACGTTTATTTTTTATTTTTTCTTTCTTTTTTAAAGGGTAATATCAATACCAATAATTCATTGTTTCTTATAAAACTTAACTATTTTAATTTTGTTTTAGTTATTTTATTTCTATTTATTCTTTAAGGGTAATATCAATGCTACTAATTCATTCCTTTCTAGGATTTGTTTCCCAAAAAATCCACTATTATATGTTTATTCTTGCATATTTTAAAAAACATAACTTTTGTGTATATTGTGTGCAAATTTTATTTTTAAGATTTTTAAGATTTCTTTCTTATTAAAGGGTAATACCAATGCCACTAATTCACTATTTCTTAGAACACCTCATTATTTTGATTTTTTTAGCTTTTATTTTAATTCATTTATTCTTGGGTAACACCAAAGCCGCTACTTCATTAGTTCTTAAAAAACTTCATTATTTTAATTTAATTTAATTTATTTCTTTTTCAATGGTAATAACAATGCCACTAATTCGTTCCTTCTTAGAAAACTTCTTAAAAGATTTATATGATTATTCTAGCATATATTACAAACAAACGCAATTTATGTGTAAATTGTGTGCTAATTTTTTTTTCTTTCTTTCATCTTAACCAGTAATTCTTTCTTTCTTAGAAAGATTCATTGTTTTGATTTTATTTTAGTTTTATTTCATTTTGTTTCTTCTTAAAAGTAATGCCATAGCCACTAATTCATCATTTGTTAAAAAAAATTACTATTTTGATTTTTTTTTTTAGTTTTTGTCACTATTCAATCATTCTTATAAAACTTTGTATTTTGAAAATCTCACTACTATACCCTTGCAACCTTTGGTTAGGGCTAAGAGCCACGCGACCTATGCCTCGGGCCTCTTCAGCAACCTTTTGCAGTTTTGCTGTCAGCTCATCCATCAACAAATTCAACATGGAGAAACATGCATATGGAAATTCGTTGAGCTTTTTTTTCGAGGGATGAAATATGCAACAGCTAGTTGAACACCTTTTGCAAGCTAATTGCAGCTGTGAATAAACAAAAAGAAGGCCGAGGACATCTTATAAAAATGAGTACTAAATAAGAACTAGGCAAATTCCGTCGTGCATGCTTGATCAATGGTCGCGTCATGTGAGCTCAGCTGAAATGCTCCCCCTCGTAGTCGGCGGCCACTCAGGACGCCTTTGCCCCGGCTCCTCGACCCCAAGAAGGATGGCAGCTTCAGCTCATGGTCAACGCTCTGGACGTACGTACATATACATGTTAAACCCGTCCGTACTCCTCCATCTCTCCCAGTCCCAGCCCCGTCCATCGCCGCTACCTTCTCTGACCCACGCCAGCTGCGAGTTGGAGCCTACAGTAGTTTCGACGGCGATGGCACGGTCACAGCTGGTCATGGCGTTGCTGGTGGTGGTCCTCGCCGCCGTCTGCTGCGCGTCGGCGGGCGCCGTGGCGTACCTCTCCAAGCTGCCCGTGACCCTCGACGTCACCGCATCCCCCAGTCCCGGCCAAGGTGCCACCATCGTATATGCTTTTTTTGTTTTTTGATTCGAAAGATCTCGTATATGCATTGTTTTTGACCCAGATGAAAAAATTATCTTGTGGGGCACCGAGATTTCCGGTTACCGTGGTAACCGTCAAGTGCTGAACGGTTATCAAACGAAAATTTTGTTTTTATTTTGAATTCAAATAAATTTCATTCAAATTCAAAAAATTGAGATATTTTGCTCCGCGAGGTGATTTCTCATGGGTAACCGAATTTCGCGAGCTGTAACCAAAACCCCGTCTCCCACACGTCACGGATTGTATAGTACCACAATACATAGATCGAAAACAAGCATCTTTTTTAGTACTCATTTTTTATAAAATGTTATAGACATTTCAGACATTGTCCGACAAAGTTCAATCTCAGCTGTCTGAAACGTCTTATAAAATAGAATGAGTGTACTAATAACGACTTAAATAATTGATCCTTGACCAGTTCTTCATGCCGGCCAGGACGTAATCACAGTGACGTGGGCCCTGAACGCGTCTGTGCCGGTCGGCGCGGACGCCGACTACAAGAACGTGAAGGTCAGGCCTCTGCTACGCGCCGGTGAATGCGCCGTTGAGCCAGAGGGAGCACGAGTCGCGCAAGACCCACGACAACCTCGACAAGGACAAGACCTGCCAGTACAAGGTCACCGAGCAGCCCTACACCGGCGCCGGCGGCAAGGTCGAGTACCGCGTCGCCCTCGACATCCCCACTGCCACCTACTACGTGCGCGCCTACGCGCTCGACGCCTCCGGCACGCAGGTCGCCTACGGCCAGACACTGCGCACCGCTACCTTCAACATCGTCGGTATCACAGGCATCAACACCTCCATCAAGGTCGCCGCCGGCGTTTTCTCCACCTTCTCTGTCGTCTCCCTCGCCTTCTTCTTCTTCATTCTCTAAACTCGGAACCGTGGTAAGTTGCCTGTCCGTGCGCGACTTCTTCCTGTCCTTTGCAACGTTTGAACTAAAACTACGTCATGTACTCCCTTCATTCCTAATAAATATAAATCTTTTTAGAGATTTCAAATGAACCACCACATAAGGATGTATATAGACGTATTTTAAAATGTAGATTCACTTATTTTGCTCCGTATGTAGTTACTTGTAAAAATATCTAGAAAGACCTATATTTAGGAACGATGGGAGTATTTTCGAATGAAGGGAGTACGCACTAGTGTACATTTTTTTTCGATAAAGGCACTACTGTACGTGTAAAAGAGTGTTGGTGTTCCTTAATTTCGGGGACTCTCGTGATTGTTGATGTTGCGCCATCGACGGATGCTACCTCCTTTCTGGTTTATGGTTTGTAAGGCCATCGCGTATGTATGTCTATATCAACAATTCATAACCAACGTAACAAGAGTTATACACATAAAATATATCTGGGTACAGCTCTGAAATCTATGGTAAAAATCAGGGGAAAATATTCTGACTTAAACATGCATGTGGCAATCAGAATGTCATATACTAATTTACAACTAAGTTTATTTGGAGAGGCAAAAGATTTGCCTCGTCTCATTAATTAAGAAAAGTTTTGAATTACATGACCGACCGCCCGTAGACGGCCCCAAACCGATAAGTCTACTCTTGCGGCATAAGATAACTCAAATGTTTGCCCCCCCCGCCAAACCCCCAAGTCCGACCTCCGCCTTGATTCTAGACGTGATTACATTTTGGCATAGAGGACACCTTCCTAAACACTCTTGCACTCTGCTCGTTCCAAATTTCTCATGAAACCAACATGACGAGAGATGTGAGGCCCTTTCTCACATTGCCGTTGACGCCTACCATGTAGTGCCACCAACCGTTGACGTTGTCGAAGTTACTCCAGTCGGTGATGTCCACACTGGTCAAACCCATCCAAGTCTTGATCTCCGTCCAAATGTGTAACGTGTATCGACACCAGAGGATGATGTGCGCCGCTATCTCCGGCTCTCTCTTGCATATTTGGCATAGGCCGCAATTTGGCCATCCTCTCTGTTGAAACCTGCCCGCCGTCCAAACACGGTCTTGAATGATAAGCCAAGCAAAGAATTTGTGCCTTGGCGGCGCCCAATTGTTCCACACAGCCGGCTTCATTTTGGATGCAGTGGAGTCGTCGAGTTGAGCTTTGTAAGCTGACGATGTCATGTATTCACCGGAAGGCAAAAGCTTTCAAACGATCTCGTCATCCACCCCCTCATCAAGGAGGACCTCTCGTAATCCAACCCAAAGCTCATAGTATTCAAGGATGTGCTGAATTGTGAGCCCAGAATTTGTGTCGATGTTGGCAATCCACTTGTTGAGACCCAAAGCCCTATGGATGATGTGATTCTTGTGTTTGGAAATTGCAAAAATGGAGGGAGCGATGTCTTTTGGCTTGCGACCCCCAAGCCAAGGGGGGTGCCAGAAAGAGGCCATTTGTCCGTTGCCAACGGTGATCGAAGTGCAGTCATAAAATATCACCATGTCCTCTTCATCGCATGGGTGCCCCAAATCAACCCAAGCTCTTTCCGTGTCCTTGCAAACCAACCAAGGCCATCTAAACCATAAGGCACGTGCGAATTTGTCCATGTCCAGGATGCCTAGGCCGCCCATGTCCTTGGGCGTACAAACTTTCTCCCATCTTATCTTACATTTGCCCCCATAAACCTTTGTCCTTGGGCGTACAAACTTTCTCCCATCTTATCTTACATTTGCCCCCATAAACCTTATTCGTGCCTCCCCATAGAAAAGCCCGCTGCAGCTTGACGATGGACGCCATCATTCCTTTGGGCATCACAAGCGAAGTGAGGTGGTGAATGGCCTACGAAGTGATAACTGACTTTACCCACGTGCTCCTCCCAACCATCGTAATTTGGAGAGGAGTTGCACCCTATATGTTAGTACATCTCTAAGCCGACTGTTATTCAGAAATTCAAAGGCCAGAAAAAACTTGCATAATATCTTCACCCTCTATCTCGTTTATTTCAACAAAAGAAAATGTGAATGCTACAAACATCAAAAAAGAGTTGCATCATAGCTGCGCCGACAAGGGCAATTTTCACAGCAAGCTGGAATAACAAGTTATGTTTCCATGAAGCAGTTAAATATATACACCCGGTGGTCTTTGGTGGTACAATAAACATTCCAAACTATTTACAAATATGTATTCTGCCCCTTATACAGACCCAGCTCTGCAACTCAATCATACGTAGCTGTTACACACAAATTGTTCCATCATAATCCATCACGAGCGCCAAAGCTCAACAACAGCAACAGAGCCAGGGCTCCATCTTATTAGTAACAATCCTGACTTATGATACTCTGGGTGTCTGGGCTGACATTCACCGAGCAGGACATCAGGCCCTGAAAAAAATGAGTTGTTAGAGTTTCACAGATTTTTTTTCTTTGTCAAGCATAGATTGCTGTCAACAAAGAATTTTATTAGTATTTAGTTAGGTATTTGCATTCAAAATAAGAAAAGAGAACTATTAAGAACTTTTAAAATAAGGATTAGGAATTAATTTGGGTTGCGCTATATCTATCAAAGACCCCTAGTTTATATTGTAGGAATAATAAAACAATTTAGCAGTCTGACACACTTACGTCCTTGCAAAGTAAATAATTATTGTTGTAGTCGTAACCGTAGAATAGGATCCTAATCAAAATAAATACATTTGGTTCAGGCGCTATTAGCATGGTAAGAAAAGATTTTTTTACAGACCAGAGGGGCTATCTAAATCCTAAAGTAAAGGCGAGCGATCGAAGTAGAAGTACCAACGGCTCAGTGTCATGAACCATGGAATACACTATTGTAGTAGCTGAAATGGCGGATTCACCTGCTACATTACAATACCTCGCTCCTTATACGGGAGCAGCCCTGGCTGAGTATTTTATGTACCGCGAACGGGTGTTTTCTACGGTCGCTCCATGAATAGCGCATAGCAGAGCCGCACCTAATACTCCGGCAACTCCCATCATATGAAATGGGTTCAACGTCCAATTATGAAATCCTTGGAAGATAAGGATGAATCGAAATATCGCTGCTACGCCAAAACTTCAAGCAAAGAACCAACCAGATTGCCCCAGTGGATAAATAAGGAATACAGAAACAAAAACAGCAATTGGACCAGAGAATGAGATTGCATTATAAGGCCGCAATTGAACAGACCGAGCAAGTTCAAATTGGCGTAACATGAAACCTATTAGTGCAACTTCTGAATTAAATATTAGTTCCAGGGAAAAATATGTACATTTGAAAATAATAAAATGTTCCCGTTAACAATTGGATATCTCATTTGGCGCCATAATACAGCTCCAATGTTCAGGTTCCCATTCCTGCTTCTCTAATCCATTGAGAAATATAGCTGGCTCAAAGGGATTGAATAAATAAATACAGCAGGCCCTCTAGCATTCTAGTGTTAGTTTCTGGTTGTATGCAGATGCTGCTCGTAGGTTCTTGTTGGCAAAGATTGTACAGTAGGGGATTAGCAAAGAGCTGGCTTTGCTACTTGTGTTGGTCTCAGCTTAAGGCAAGTATGCCTATATATATGTGGCAGTCTGGAAAATTGGTTATCATAACAACTTTTTCATAAGAGTCTACAGAAGGGAAAATGATCAGAGTCTTAACTACAACCAAAACCACTAAATTCGTACAACACCACTGTGTGGTCGTGCTCACAAGTGTTCTGAAATAAAGAAGTTCTATAGCAAAGAGCATGCCAATGTTTCTTGTGCACCGAGCTTTCAAGCCGGCTTGCAAGCTTCACTGAGGCGGCTCGCCGAGATTGGGCGGAGGGCGGAGACTCGGCTTGTTAAACCTCCAAGTCGAGCTTCGAACCAGGAGCTTTCTGTTCACCCCTAGTAACACAACTCAACCCTTTGGCAGACTCTCATTTTCCCTTCTCTACTGTTCGCACTTCGCAGGCATATGAAAGTACTATCACTCATGCACTCATCAATTACTTCCATCTTTGACCCATTCTTTTTCAAATATATTGTCTTTCTACTAGTAAATCGCTTGACTAACTTTTTATACTCCCTCCGATCCATATTAAGCTTTAGTACAAAGTTGAACTAAAGGTGCAACAATTAATTTGGACCGGAGGGAGTAGTTAATTTCATGACATCATGCTTACAATTAACAGAGGTCATATGTTCTCCTTCCTAGTGCTCTTTTCAAGGGCTTTACTTATTTCCTGATCTAATTCTCTTAAACAAAGAAAAAAAAAGACTGCTCTGATCATAAGTAATGGATGTTTCTCTTTTTTGAATAAGACAGTTTGGAACCAGTTAGTTCAAAGTTGCATTCATGTAGGAACTGAAATATTTTTCTAGGCTAACACTTCGTGTTAAGCCTAAGTCTACACTTTCAGACCCTTGGCACCCCATGGTGAGATAACTGATCAGTGATAACTGTCGAAGTTTATATTTGTCATTTTCAGTTCAGCAGACTTCTGGGTGATGAAGAGGCCTGGAGTTCAATACCTCACTAACATAAAAGTCTGCATTGCAACAATATTACAAAAAAGTCCGCATATTAGGCCTCATCCCCCCCCCCCCCCCCGCGTCCCCGTCCCTCTGGAAATGGAAGATCAGCAGCTGCAAACCAGCTTACTGATCTATTCCATATTTCAAAATAAATATAGACATCCAAGAAATCATAAGCACATAACCAAAAACTAATGAACAAAACAATATAAACTACCAAATTAGTTCTTGACCTTGCCATGCTGGAATAAATAATTCATATCACTAATCTTCACAACTCCTTTTAGATTGACATTTAGCCAGAACGAATACTCGGTCACCAAAACTTCCTATGATCACACCGAATGCCATCCAATAATTCGGCAATCTCATCAATCATGACCCAGTCGCTAAAAATTCAGTAGAACAGCAACAGTGTAAGCTAGCCCATTATAACCTAATACAGCTTACCAATTATATATCCAATCCACACAACCAACATCATAGAATAGTTCCTAACAATCAATCAAAGACATTCGGCCAAAGAAAAATTCACAAAGGCATCCAATCAGTCAATTACCTTCACGGGGATGCTGAAATGGAACAGTCTGACCGCGCCGACCACCTCGGTAACTATCTCCAGCGGCACAGACCCAGCGGCGATGTCCCCGATAAGCTCGATCACGTCGTCCAGCACCCTGCCGGCGTCCACCCACACCTCAGAAGATGCATACGTAACCCCTCGAGCCGCGAGCTCACCCGATCCGGGGCGAGCAGTGCCGGAGCCGAGCAGACGGCCGCGGTACGAGACGGCGGCAGAGACGGCGCGGTAGCGGAGAGGGAGGAGGAAGCCGGGATTGCGGACGCGGAGGCTGAGCGCGAGGTTGAAATCCAGCGCGGGGAAGGGCGGCGGGTTGACGCGGAAGCTGTCGAGGCGGATGTCGGCGACGCGGGCGGCGGGGGCGGACGGGTAGAGGAGGAAAGCGAGGCCGGCGAGGAGCGCGAGGGCGAGCAGGAGCGGGAGCGTGCGGGCGGAGAAGCGCCGGATGCAGGGGATGCGCCGCGCGCGGGGAAGGCGGAGGCGGACGAAGATTGGTGGCGGGCTGAGGAGGACGAGCGTCGGGGGAGGCGGAGGCGGAGGAGGCCCGGGGGCGTAGCCGTAGGCGGCGGCGGGATAGGCGTAGTACGGGTGCGGGTGCGGGGGCTGGGGCTGCCCGAGGAGAGGCTGGGCGAGGTGGCCCGAGGGCTTCTCGCCGTCGGCCGCCGCGGATCCCATCGCCGGCGAAGTGGTTGCGGCGGGGAGACGATTTTGGTAGTGGTAATAACTTCGCCGCAGCTCGTGGCCACGGATTGTTAGATTCGATTGTTCGCCGGAGAATCAATCACTTTTCACACATAATAAACGTCGCCTTCAACATGTCCCACAAGACAATTTAACCTCTTAAGACATTCACATTCACATCTAAGAAAAACAATTATAGCTGATTAATGAAAAGAAGGTTGTAGCTTAGGGATTGGACAAGCATCGCTTTTATCAAGAGTGAACTCATATGTGGCAGCTATATTGCTCAAACCAAGTACTCCCTCTGTAAACTAATATAAACGCGTTTAGATCACTAAAGTCTAAACACTACCAAGTACTTCCTTTATAAATTAATATAAAAGCATTTAGATCATTAAAATAGTGATCTAAACACTCTTATATTAATTTATGGAGGGAGTACCTTCTCATTGTTTTCATCACGAATGACAATGCTTGAGTGAGAAATAATATCTTCAATGAATTGAACGAATATGTCTTTCTCTCCAGCCATATGATTCCTACATCACTAGCGATGACTCATTGATTTTCACTATAACCATAGTCCTACAATGAAAATCACACCTTGGTTTTAGGTGTCTATTTTAATGGGTCATCTCATGACAGTAACATGAACCTTAGGAACTCAAATGGTCCAAGGCATAGGTGAGGTCAAACTTGTTATGGGTCATGTAGCCCTTGTACAGTGCAAGACGCTTAGAGGAGGTGCTTAGAGAAATAAATCAGTCTTTTTTAAGCATCAGTGCTTATTTGTAGAGGATGAACGCTTAATTAGACGTCTCTTCTGTAGAAATAGGCACTGGTGCTTCAGAAAAATTCGGTTATTTTTCTAAGCACCTCCCTAAGCACCTAGTGTTGTACAAGGCCTTAGTAGCTATATTGCCCACAATCTTCTCCTTCTCAACATTTTCCCTTTGCCCACTTGGAAAAATTAGTCTCTGACTTTTGTTCAATTTGCCTAGTAACACGGGAACAAGGAATGAACGGAGACTTGGGCCTGAGAGAGGAAGGACTGGAAGAGGGACGGAAAGGGCTCTGGAGTAGAGTTTGCCTATCTACTCGCTTCTCAAGACAACGCTCCCCCGAAAGCACCTAAGGATGATAGTAAGCAGATGTAATCTAAGGGCCTGTCATATATAATGCGGACCCAAGGACTCTAAGAAAGATCCACTTTCTAAAGCCCCACTCACTATCGCTAGGTAGAGTAGGTTGTGATCTCCAGAACAGGTCTCGTTGGTGATCCTCAAGATCTCCAGAGACCACTGCAATACTAAAGGCAGGAGTAAAGTCTTACCTCCTGCCCAGAGGATTCGAACATGTGTAAACTCATTGTATCTTCGCGCGAACCACTTGGTAAGACGATGTTCGGCCCTACCAAACAAATAGCTGTTGTAACGGCCCAGATCCGATGCGCCAGGTGTTTGTCAGTTATTCGCCGTCGTTGCCATGTCATTTGCTTGCGTGTTGCATTTTGCCATGTCATCATTTGCATTGTGTCATCATGTGCATTGCATTGCATTGCATACGTGTTCGTCTCATGCATCCGAGCATTTTCCCCGTTGTCCGTTTTTCAATTCGGCACTCCTATGTCATCTGGCGTTCCCCTTTTGCCTCTTTTCGTGTGCGGGTGTTAAACTTTCTCGCAATGGAGCGAGGTTTGCCAAGCGGCCTTGGTATAGCATCGGTAGACCGCTTGTCAAGTTTCGTGCCATTTAGAGTTCGTTTGGTACTCCAGCAGTTAGCAAGATGTAAGTAAAGCCTCTTTTGTGTGCAGCCCAACACCCCTTCCAAAGTGGCCCAAACCCCAGCAAACTCCCCTCCATGCTCTCGGTCGTTCGATCATGATCGAGTGGCCGAAAACCGCACCTCATTTGGACTCTCCTAACTCCCTCTACCTATAAATATGCCTCCCCCTTCAAAATTCGCGGATGTTTCCTACCCTAACCCTAGCTTCTTCCTCCTCCCGCCGACGGACACGTCCGCCCGCCGACGGACATGTCCGCCCCGCCCCCCTCCCAATCGTGGCCTGCCACCTGTCCGTCGCCGTCGTCCCCGCGGCCCTTGTAAACCATCGTAGCCCTTGAGCCCGACCCAGCGCCCGCGCTGCCAAGCGCCCGCCGCCGCTGGGTTCCCGCGCCTCGCCGCCGCCCCGCCGCCAGCGTCCGTCGCCCGATGGCCGTAAGCGCGCCCATGCCGCCGCCGCCTCGGTGCGTCCGCCTCGCCCGACCTCCTCCCTCCACCTCGCCCGCCGGTTGCCTCGGCTCCGCGAGACCAGCGCTCCCCGCCCGCCGCCCTCGCGCGCCAGGCGCCGCCTCCGGCCTCCTCGTCGCCCTCCGGCTCGCCCGGCGGATCCGGCGAGATCCGGCCCGGATCCGCCTCCCCGGCCCCGTCCCCGACGGCTCCGGCGACTTCACTCCGGCGAGCCTCGGTACCCGTGCCCGTTGACTTTCTCCCGGGGTGAGAAATCGTCTGTGTCCCGAAGTTTTGCAATAATCATGCCATGTTCATCATTCCGTATCTCCGCATTCGTAGCTTCGGTTCGTGCTTGTAATATGTCAAATTGTTCGCCTCGACGAGTACATCATTTTATTCCATTACATCATTTTCATTTGAGCTTATCTTGATGCCTGAATCTTCGTTGCAAGAGTGCTATATGATGTTAATCTGCTGAAACTGTTATAATTTGGTGATTTGTCATTTTTGTTGCATTTGATGTGTGCATCTTATGATCATGAGCTCTACATGTGTTTTGATCTATGCCATGCCATCTTTCCAGGGGTGCTTGCCATGTATTTTTGTGAGTTGTGTACTGAGTGCATCAAGCTTGTTAAGTAGGGTACTTGCTGTTACTGTTTTGCTTGTCTGAATCTGCTATATCATGATGCTATGTTAACCTGCTTCTACAAGTCATTCTATGCATAATCTGGAGATGTTCACTAAGAGTGTTTTGTTCTACATGTCATGCCCTATCCATTAATGCCCTTGGTTTCATTTATAGCTTGTGTAGCTTGTTGTAATCTTGCTCTCAAATTGCTAAATAATGTTGCTGTCAGCCTGTTAACATTAAGTTAAATGTTGCCATGATTGTTGCTAGTGATCCATGCACCCTATGATGTTTTTCTTTCCATGTATAACTTCTATGCCATGTCTTCTTACTGTGAGTTGCCTTGCCATGCCATGTATTGCTCTGTGGTGAGTGATTCAAGCTCACCAACATGCGTACTTATTGTTGTTCCTGCCATGTATGAATCTGTCATATAACTTGCGATGTTTATATGGGTGCCATCATATCTTCTGGTCCTTTTTGGCTCATGGTCACTAAAGGAAATTTGATCTATGCATTTAGTAGATTTATGCCATGCCTTTGTTTGCCATGATAAGTTCCTGTAACATGTTTGATAGCTCTAAACATTGCAACCTGATGTTATTTTCTGCAAAGTCTGAACTGTTATTATTTGCAATCTCGCCATGTGTGTTTGAGCATGTTCTAGTGATTTCTGAAGATAGCTCAGTGTTCATGTTTTATAATTCTTTACCTGTACATGATGCTCATGCCTTTTGTTTTCTTGTTGAGGTCTATAGCATAGTGTTTTGATGCTTGCAATATGCCTAGTTGCTGTTTTGGACAGATTGTTGCTATAACTTGTTTCATGTGTATGTGTTGAACCGTTGCTCCGTTTTGAGTGTGCTCTATATGAAACTTGCTTGATTTTGCATGTAGTTTCATATTATCATGTTGCATCCTTGTTTTGAGGTGTTTGCTTGATGTTTGGATGCATTTTGCATCAATACCATGTTTAACTTGTTTTGCTCAAATCTTCTAGGCCGTAGCTCCGAATTAAATGAACTTTATATGTAACTTGACTAGAATTTCGTGTAGATCATCGTGGTGCATCTTAAATTGCTGTTTAACAACTTGAATGTAAGGTTTATTCAGATCTGGACCAATTTCGAAATTTGCATATGAGGACTTACCGGAGTTGTTTCTATGTTGTTCCCGGCCTCATTTAAACTTGCCTTGATGTGTTGCTCTTGTTTGCATCATCTTTTGCCATGGGTAGCCTTATCTAGATTTGTCATGCATCATGCTTGTTGTGCATCATGTCTTGTCTATGTGTGGTGTGTTTACCATGTTGTGTGCTTCATCTCGATAGTTCCCTGCTTGCTATGCGATCGTGAGGATTCGTTAAATCTCACGCTTGGTTCGACTTCGTGGCTTCATCTTCTTCATGGACTCGTTCTTCTTCCTTGCGGGATTTCAGGCAAGATGACCGCTACCCTGGATCTCATTACTATCATTGCTATGCTAGTTGCTTCGTTCTATCGATATGTTGCGTTACCTATCACCTGTTTATTCAAGCCTCCCCAAATTGCCATGAACCACTAACCTTTGACACCATTCCTAGCACACCGTTGTTTGGCTATGTTACCGCTTTGCTCAGCCCCTCTTATAGCGTTGCTAGTTGCAGGTGAAGATGAAGATTGCTCCATGTTGGATTATGTTTATGTTGGGATATCACAATATCTCTTATATTATTAATGCATCTATATATTTGGTAAAGGGTGGAAGGCTCGGCCTTATGCCTGGTGTTTTGTTCCACTCTTGCCGCCCTAGTTTCCGTCATATCGGTATTATGTTCCCGGATTTTGCGTCCCTAAGGCGGTCGGGTGATTTATGGGACCCCCTTGACAATTCACTTTGAATAAGACTCTTCCAGCAAGGCCCAACCTTGGTTTTACCATTTGCCTCACCACCACCTACCTTTCCCTTGGGAGTAATTAACCCAAGGGTCATCTTTATTTAGCCCCCCCGGGCCGATTGCTTGTCTAAGTGCTGGTCCGAACCGAACTGCCTGCGGGGCCACCTTGAGGCAACCTGAGGGCTGGTTTTACTCGTAGCTAGTCTCATCCGGTGTTGCCCTGAGAACGAGATATGTGCAGCTCCTATCGGGATTGTCGGCGCATCGGGCGGCTTTGCTGGTCTTGTTTTATTGCTGTCGAAATGTCTTGTAGCCGGAATTTCGAGACTGATCGGGTCTTCCCGGGAGAAGGAATATCCTTCGTTGATCGCGAGAGCTTATCATGGGCTAAGCCGGGACACCCTGCAGGTATAAACTTTCGAGAGCCGTGCCTGCGGTTATGTGGCAGATGGGAATTTGTTAATATCCGGTTGTAGTAAACTTGAAGCAAACTCTTCTAAAATACACCAACCGTGTGCGTAACCGTGAGTGTCTCTTTTCGGGGTTGATCGAGAGGAGAACACGGTTCGGGGTTGATCATTACTAGTTGACGACCGTTCCTTTGTTTCTCTTCTCGCTCTCATTTGCATATGTTAGCCACCATATATGCTTAGTCGCTGCTGCAACCTCACCACTTTACCCCTTCCTTTCCCTTTAAGCTTTGCTAGTCTTGATACCCATGGTAATGGGATTGATGAGTCCTCGTGGCTCACAGATTACTACACCACCAGTTGCAGGTACAGGGTTTTGCGATGATCATGACGCGAGAGCAATGTTTGCTTGTTTTGGAGTTCTTCTTCTGCTTCTTCTTCGATCAGGGGATAGGTTCCAGGTCGGCAGCCTGGGCTAGCAGGGTGGATATTGTTTGAGTTTCTGTTTATGTTTCATCCGTAGTCGGATGTTGATCTTGTATATGATGTTGTATTGTTGTATTCGTGTGGAATTTGTATGCCTTGTATGTATCTCCATCTATTATGTAATGTTGATGTAATGATATCCACCTTGCAAAAGCGTCTTCAAGATGCGCTTCTATCCTTGGTGGGACCTTCGAGTTCCTTTAGGATAGGGTCGCATGTTGGGCGTGACAGCTGTCTCCCGACGACACTGTCGCACGAAACCGACACCTAGCCAAACCCCTCCTTTTGGTTGCCCAAAAGCTCATCAAGCTTTTCCTTGCCTTGATTGCAAGAAAACTAAACCTTTTCTCAAGTTGAGCCTGTCAAACAACCTGTCACGTTGCCTCAATGAGCCGGACCAGGGTGCCACACCAACCTCATGCGCCGCACCAGGAGTCTCCATATCTTGGTAGAGATAGGGTAGGTAGTTAGTTGATATTTATCTATTGTAACCTATTCTATCTCTTCCTCTCCAAGTATCCTGTAAGATCTCATCTATCGATCTTTATGCGCTACAGGGTTGTTGCGCCCCTGCCTATAACATGAACCACGTCCCCTCGCACCGAGGTCAAGACGTTTCCGCTAGTCGCACATGGTAATCAGAGCAATCCTCTCCAAAGCCATCTAGCGATCCAATCTCCAGCCATGTCTTCCTTCAGTGCCTCCCAGACTAACCTAAGCGGCCAAATCACAGAGAAGCTAACCCGCACCAACTATGTACTCTGGCGCGCGCAGGTCACGCCACAGCTCACGGGTGCGGGGGTCTTCGGCTATGTCGACGGCACCACACCGGAGCCGGCCAAGTTCCTCCTCACCAAGGATAAGGATGGGAAGGAATCCTCTGAGCCCAACCCTCTCCACCCTTTTTTGGTCCGGGAGGACCAGCAAGTGATGGGCTATCTGCTGAACAACCTCACCAAGGAGGTCCTTCTACAGGTGACCACAGTCACCACGGCGAGCACGCTCTGGACGACGCTCGCGGGTATGTTCTCTTCCCAATCTCTAAGCCGTGTCAATAATATTCGCACGGCCCTCATCAGCGCGCAGAAGGGCACCCAATCAGTGGCCACCTTCTTCGCCCACATGCGCGGCCTCGCCGACGAGCTGGCGGCCGCCGGCAAGCCTCTGCAGGACAACGAGCTCAGCTCGTACATCCTTCACGGCCTCGACATGGAGTACCAGCCCTTGGTCTCTGCCCTCGACGTTCGCACCAGCCCGGTCTCCCTCAACGAACTTTTCTCCATGCTCAGCAACTTCGAACAGCGGGTGGCCTTGTTCCAGGGCGCGGGCGGCTTCAAGTCTTCGGCCAACGCCGCGACCCGCGGCCGGAGCGGCTACTCCTCTCGCCACTGGGGTCCCCCTCGGTCCAAGAGCAAGCCTGGCGGTGGCGGCGGTGGGAACACCCACGCTCCAACTCCCGTGGCGGGCAAACAACGAGCTCAGCTCGTACATCCTTCACGGCCTCGACATGGAGTACCAGCCCTTGGTCTCTGCCCTCGACGTTCGCACCAGCCCGGTCTCCCTCAACGAACTTTTCTCCATGCTCAGCAACTTCGAACAGCGGGTGGCCTTGTTCCAGGGCGCGGGCGGCTTCAAGTCTTCGGCCAACGCCGCGACCCGCGGCCGGAGCGGCTACTCCTCTCGCCACTGGGGTCCCCCTCGGTCCAAGAGCAAGCCTGGCGGTGGCGGCGGTGGGAACACCCACGCTCCAACTCCCGTGGCGGGCACGCCTCCTCCAACAGAAATCGGGGTCGCCGCAGCGGGAACAGCAGGTCTCTCCCAGATGACGTGCGCTGCCAGATCTGTGGTAAGCCCGGGCACTCGGCTAGAGACTGCTGGTATCGTTTTGAAGAAGATGAGGCCTCTTCTGAAGATGAGGAGAAGGTTGCGGCCGCTGCCGATGGTGCCTACAGCGTTGACACGAATTGGTACCTCGACAGTGGGGCGACCAACCATCTTACTGGTGAACTTGAGAAGGTGACTCTCCGTGAGAAGTACCACGGCAAGGACCAAATCCACACTGCAAGTGGTGCAGGTATGAGGATACGTCATGTTGGTCATTCAGTTATACATACCCCTCATCTTAAAATCCACCTTAGGAAAATTTTGCATGTTCCTAGTGCTAACAAAGATCTCCTTTCAGTTCATAGAATTGCACTTGACAATCACGTCTTCATTGAGTTTCATCCTTTTTTCTTCTTGATTAAGGATCGGGCCACGAAGAAAATCCTATATCGAGGTAGATGTGTTCGAGGGCTCTACCCGTTGCTTCCGGAGTTTAGAAGATCTAATAAACAAGCCTTTGGCGCTGTCAAGCTTTCCTCCACACGATGGCACGATCGTCTAGGACATGCTTCTTTTTCTTTAGTTGAACGTTTGCTTAGAAAGAATAAGCTCCCATTTGTTGGTGAGCGTCATGTTGAAACTATTTGTGATTCCTGCCAAAGAGCAAAAAGTCATCAGTTACCTTATCCTGTTTCTACTAGTGTTTCTACACAACCTTTGCAATTAATCTTTTCTGATGTATGGGGCCCTACTCCCGCTTCGGTTGGTAGACACAAATATTACGTTAGTTTTATTGATGACTACAACAAATTCTCCTGGATCTATCTTCTCAAGAAACGATCTGAGTTTTTTCAAGTGTTTCAAAACTTTCAAGCACTTGTTGAAAGAAAGTTCAATAGCAAGATCATTGTTGTTCAGTCAGACTTGGGGGGGGGGATACGAAAAACTAAATTCCTTCTTCCAAACACTTGGCATCTCTCACCATGTGTCTTTCACACATGCTCACCAGCAAAACGGCTCCGCTGAACGCAAGCATCAACACATTGCTGAAGTTGGTCTAGCTCTCCTAGCCGGCGCATCTATGCCCCTCAAATTCTGGGATGAAGCTTTTCTTGCTGCCGTACACATCATTAACATGCTTCCTAGCCGAGTCATTCACAATGAAACTCCCATAGAAAGACTCCTCCACACCAAACCTGATTACAAGTCTCTTCGAGTTTTTGGTTGCGCTTGTTGGCCCAATCTTCGCCCTTATAACAATCGCAAACTCATGTTCCGCTCGAAACAGTGTGTCTTTCTTGGGTATAGTGCTCAACACAAAGGTGTAAAATGCCTTGACGTGTCTACTGGACGGGTCTACATTTCTCGCGATGTTGTCTTTGATGAGACGAAGTTTCCTTTTGCCGACCTTCCCCGCAATGCCCGTGCACTCCTTCGCAAAGAGATTCTCCTTTTGCCTTCTCATCTCGTCAGGTCCGATCAAGGGGGCAATAACTGTAATGATTCAATATTGACTGACCCTCCTAATACCTTGTGTGAGCCTTGTGATGATGCAGGAGACTACACAGGAAAAAACAAAAGTCAAAACGATGAAGAAATGCCCAATACAGAGCCATATTTCATGTGCTCCAATCAGGGGAACAAATCCCCCTCGAGATCCGCGCCGCCAGATATGTCAGCCGCATCGTCTTCACGATCCGGGCGGCCAGACGCGCCATACTGGCCAGTCGGATCTGCACCAGAATCCGTGCCAACGCCTCGCCAGGCGCGGTCAAACGCGGATCACCGTGCAACGCCTCCGAGCCAGCCACGCGGCGTCCCGCGGCTGGAGAGGCAGCCTCTGGTGCCCCGCGCCAATCATACGCTGACACGCGGCGTCCCGCGGCTGGGTCTCGGTTCCTGCCTCAGCCGATCTGCTACAAAAGGCACGATATGCGCTGTCCGACAGGCGCGAGATCCCGCGTCGATGGCCCGCTCCTGCCATCATGCGCCCATGATGAGCCCCGCGGGGCGGGATCTTCTGTGCCCGCTGCAACGCATGCGCCTTCACCGCCCGCTGCAGAAGATCCAGCTCGCACAGATCCCACTGTAGTTGCTGTTTCAGGATCTGCTGCGGGATCGTCTGTGGCGCAAACTGCTGCTGCACCATCTCTACGCCGTACACGATTGCAAAAAGGGGTAATACAGCCTATTGATTATAAACATGTGACGAAATATGGAATGGTGTGCTCTACAGGTGAACCAGATGAGCCACATGCGTTTGAAGCAGCACTAAAAGATGAAAAGTGGAAGAAGGCTATGAATGAAGAATTTGTAGCACTGCAGAAAAATAGAACGTGGCATTTGGTTCCTCCACGGCAAGGTAAAAATCTTATTGATTGCAAGTGGGTATTCAGAATTAAGAGAAAATCTGATGGAATAATTGACCGTTACAAAGCTAGACTTGTTGCAAAAGGATTTAAACAACGGTATGGCATAGACTATGAAGACACATTTAGTCATGTTGTGAAAGCTGCCACTATTTGTCTTGTTTTGTCCATTGCTGTTTCCAGGGGCTGGAGTCTCAGACAGCTAGATGTGCAGAACGCGTTCCTCCATGGTGTTCTGGAAGAGGAAGTGTACATGAAGCAACCTCCTGGATTTGTGAACAAAAATAAACCTTCCTATGTGTGCAAGCTTGACAAGTCATTGTATGGGTTGAAACAAGCTCCAAGGGCATGGTACTCACGCCTCAGTCACAAAATGTAAACACTTGGTTTTGCTCCTTCTAAGTCTGACACCTCACTGTTCATTTACAACAAGTACAATACGTGCATATTTGTACTCATATATGTTCATGATATTATTGTCACGAGTTCATCAGATGAGCCCATTACAGGACTGTTGAAGGACCTCAGCACTGAGTTTGCTCTCAAGGATCTTGGAGACTTGCACTATTTCCAAGGGATTGAGGTGAAGAAGCATGAGGATGGACTTCATCTCTCCTGTGAAAAGTATGCAGCAGATCTGGTAAAGAAAGCTGGTCTACAAGGTTGTAAACCCTCACCTACTCCTTTGTCAAGTTCAGAAAAATTGTCCCTTACAAAAGGGCAGCCTCTAAGTCAAGATGATAGTACAAGGTACATAAGCCTAGTAGGTGCACTTCAATATTTAAAACTTACTAGGCCTAATATTTCTTTTGTTGTCAACAAAGTTTGCCAATTCCTTCATGCACCCACTACAGTTCATTGGACTGCTGCAAAACGGATTGGTAGATATGTCAAGAGCACTCTTAATGTTGGTCTCAATTTCAGCAAGTCACCATCTACACTTGTAAGTTCCTTTTCAGATTCTGATTGGGCAGGTTGCCTGGATGATAGGCGGTCTACTGGTGGATTTGCAGTGTTTTTTGGTCCCAACTTGATATCATGGTGTGTTAGAAAGCAAGCTACAGTCTCTAGATCCAGTACAGAGGCAGAATATAAGGCATTGGCAAACACTACAACAGAGATTATCTGGCTACAATCCATTTTGAGGGAACTTGGTGTTAAAGGCACCCAACCTCCATGTTTATGGTGTGACAATCTAGGTGCTACCTATCTCTCTGCTAATCCAGTTTTTCATGCCAGGACAAAGCATATTGAGATATACTTTCACTTTGTGAGAGAAAGGGTTGCCAAGAAGCAGCTTGAGATTCGTTTTGTGCATTCCAGAGATCAAATTGCAGATGGATTCACAAAACCTTTGTGTAAGGGCATATTTATCCCTAAGGTGCTTTGGTGATTGATGACAATTCTTTTGCAGACTAATCGTGTGCATTGAGTTTTTCAGAGATTCATCCTTTGGCACGAGACGATTCCCTCCCCTCGGAGTTTGAAGCAAAGACGATGTAGTCCTTTCGTTTCAGTTTGGTGGACTAGTTTCGTAGGGTTCACCGTACTATCAAGAAGGGGTCCGTTTTGGAAAGGATAGGGTGGAATCATCACGTACACATCCTTTGCTCACCCTCCGAGCCTTTCCGCTTCAATGGAGAGCTCGTTCCTGTCCTCTTTGTGCTTGTTCTTGTCCCAGCGGTAGTACCGCGTGTCGGAGCGGTAATACCGCTTGGGGGCTAAGCGGCAATGGGCTCTACAGCGCTAGTACCGCTTGGAGCCCCCAGCAGTAGTACCGCTGCGGCTACGTGCTTCTACCGCCTTGACTCGGGCGCTCTTTTTTCGTGTCGAGTTTCACGGTACTTGCTGCAGCAGTAGAGGCGGTAGTACCGCTCGTGCGGTAGCACCGCCCTTACCACCGCGGCAGTACCGCTCTGGTCCAGCGGCACTACCGCGAGGGGGGGCGGTAGTGTCACGCCCAATATGCGACCCTATCCAAAAGGAACTCGACGGTCCCACCAAGGATAGACCCGCATATTGAAACGCTTTTGCAAGGTGGATATCATTACATCAACATTACATAATAGATGGGGATACATCCAATACATACAATGTCACATGAAAACAACAATACAACAACAACATCCGACTACGGATGAAACATAAACAGAAACTCCAACGACATCCACCCTGCTAGCTCAGGCTGCCGACCTGGAACCTACCCCCTGATCGAAGAAGAAGCAGAAGAAGAACTCCAAAATAAGCGAACATCGCTCTCACGTCATGATCATCGCAAACCTGTACCTGCAACTGGTGGTGTAGTAATCTGTGAGCCACGAGGACTCAGCAATCCCATTACCATGGGTATCAAGACTAGCAAAGCTTAAAGGGAAAGGAAGGGGTAAAGTGGTGAGGTTGCAGCAGCGACTAAGCATATATGGTGGCTAACATACGCAAATGAGAGCGAGAAGAGAAACGAAGGAACGGTCGTCAACTAGTAATGATCAAGAAGTGATCCTGAACTCCTACTGACGTCAGACATAACCCAAGAAACCGTGTTCTCCTCTCGATCAACCCCGAAAAGAGACACTCACGGTTACGCATTACACGGGTTGGTGTATTTTAGAAGAGTTTGCTTCAAGTTTACTACAACCGGATATTAACAAATTCCCATCTACCACATAACCGCTGGCACGGCTTTGAAAGATAATACCGCAGGGTGTCCCAACTTAGCCCATGATAAGCTCTCGCGATCAACGAAGGATAATCCTTCTCCCGGGAAGACCCGATCAGTCTCGAATCCCGCTACAAGACATTTCGACGTAAATAAAACAAGACCAGCAAAGCCGCCCGATGTGCCGACAAATCCCGATAGGAGTCGCACGTACCTCGTTCTCAGGGCACACCGGATAGGTCAGCCTACGAGTAAAACCAGCCCTCGAGTTGCCCCGTGGTGGCCCCGCAGTCTGCCCGTTTCGGGCCAACACTCGAAGGAGCACTGGCCCGGGGGGGCTAAAATAAAGATGACCCTTGGGCTCCGGAAACCCAAGGGAAAAGGGCATATGTGAGGCAAATGGTAAAACCAATGTTGGGCCTTGCTGGAGGAGTCTTATTCAAAGCGAACTGTCAAGCGGGTCCCATAAATCACCCGACCGCGTTAGGGACGCAAAATCCGGGAACATAACACCGATATGACGGAAACTAGGGCGGCAAGAGTGGAACAAAACACCAGGCATAAGGCCGAGCGTTCCACCCTTTACCAAGTATATATATATGCATTAATAATATAAGAGATATTGTGATATCCCAACAAGTAAACATGTTCCAATAAGGAACAACATCTCCATGTTCCAACAAGGAACAAATTTCATCTTCACCTGCAACTAACAACGCTATAAGAGGGGCTGAGCAAAGCGGTAACATAGCCAAACAACGGTTTGCTAGGAAGGGTGACAAAAGGTTAGAGGTTCATGGCAATTTGGGAGGCTTGAGCAAGAAGTGATAGGTAGCGCAGCATAGCGAAAGAACGAAGCAACTAGCATAGCAATGATAGTAGTGAGATTCAGGGTAGCGGTCATCTTGCCTGAAATCCCGCAAGGAAGAAGAACGAGTCCATGAAGAAGATGAAGCCACGAAGACGAACCAAGCGTAGATTTAACGAATCCTCACGATCGCAACGAAACGGGAACTATCGAGAAGAAGCACACAACATAGTAAACACACCACACATGAACAAGGCATGATGCACAACAAGCATGATGCATGACAAGGCTACATGGAGCTACCCATGGCAAGAGATGATGCAAACAAGAGCAACACATCAAGACAAGTTTAAATGAGGCCGGAAACAACATATAACAATTCCGGTAAGTCCTCATATGCAAATTTCGAAACTGGTAGAGATCTGCATAAACTTTATGTTCAAGTTGTTAAACAGCAAGTTAAGATGCACCACGATGATCTACACGAAATTCTAGTCAAGTTACATATAAAGTTCATTAGATTCGGAGCTACGGCCTAGAAGATATGAGCAAAACAAGTTAAACATAGCATTGATGCAAAATGCATTCAAACATCAATAAAACACCTCAAAACAAGGATGCAACATGATAATATGAAACTACATGCAATTCTAAGCAAGTTTCATATAGAGCACACTCAAAACGGAGCAACGGTTCAACACATACACTCTATACAAGACATAACAACAATCTGTCCAAAACAGCAACTAGGCATATTGCAAGCACCTAAACAACAAGCTACAGCATCTTAACATGATACAAAAAGGCATGGACGTGATTTACAGATAAAGCATGACAAAACATGAACACTGAGCTAACTCCAGAAATGACTAAAACATGCTCAAAATGACATGGCAAGATTGCAAATAATAACAGTTTCAGGCTTAGCAGAAATAACATCAGGTTGCAATGTTTAGAGCTACCCAACAACATGTTACAGGAACTTATCATGGCAAAAAAAGGCATGGCATGAATCTACTAATTGCATAGAATAAAATTCCTTCACTGACCATAAGCCAAAAGGGCACAGAAAATATGATGGCACCCATGTAAACATGGCAAATGATATGACAGATTCATACATGGCAGGAATAACAATAAGTAGACATGTTGGTGTGCTTGAACCACTCACCACAGAGCAATACATGGCATAGAAAGGCAACTCACAGTAATAAGACATGTTTATGAAGCTAAACATGGCAAGAACAAGTTCATAGGGTGCATGGATTACTAGCAAAGCACATGGAAAAACTGAACTTAATGTTAACAGGCTGACAGCAACATTATTTAGCAACTTGAGAGCAAGATTACAACAAGTTACAGCAGACTAAAATTGCTACAAAGGGAATGGATGGATAGATCATGATATGTATAACAAAACATCCTTAGTGAATATCTCCAGATTATGCATAGAATGACTTGTAGCAGCAGGTTTACATAGCAACAAAATATAACAGAATCAGCCTAGCAAAACAGCAACAGCAGGTACCCTACTTAACAAGCTCTATGCACTCACTACAAGACCTACAAAAATCCATGGATGGCACCACTGTGAAGATGGCATGACATAGCACAAAAGGCATGTAGACATCAACCTCATAGGATGCACACATCAAACGCAACAAAAATGACAAATAATCAAGTTATAACAGTTTCAGCAGGTTAACATCATATAGCACTCTTCTAACAGAATTTCGGGCATCAAGATAAGCTCAAATGTAAATGATGCACTGAGATAAAAATATATACTCGTCGAGACGAACAATTTGACATATTACACGCACGAAACGGAGCTATGGATGAAGAGATATGATGGCATGAACATGGCATTAAAATAACAAAAATCTGAGACTGGATTTTTACCCTCCGAAAACGGGACGAGGAGGATCCGGGACGAGGAGATCCGGGCGGGGCGAGGGCGCGTTTGGTTCGAGGAGGTGGTAGCTCTGGTCCACCTGACCAGATCCGGCGAGGACGGTGGCGCCGGCGAGGCCTCCGGCGAGGGCGGCGGCCGGAGTTGGAGGGGCGCGGGGAGGCGAGGCGCGAGGCGCCGGCCGAGGCGGCGCGGTCCGGGCGGGGCTGGGCGGGCGGGCGCCCGAGGCGGCGCGGAGCAAGGGCGGGCGGCGCCGGGCGGCGCGAGGCGGCGGGCGGGCGAGGCGGGCGCCGACAGGAGCGCGGCGGCTGGGCGCGGGCGCGGCGGGCGGCCCGGGGCTGGGCCGCGGGCCGCGGTGGAGGAGAGAGAGGAGGTCAAGGGGTGACGTGGCAGCGGCGGATTCATCGGGACGGCGGCGCGACACGTCTGGCCAGGGTTTTGTCCGGCGCGAGGAGGGAGAGGGCTAGGGTTTCATCCGCGAATTTCGGGGAAGGGCACCTATTTATAGATAGAGAGAGCTAGGAGAGTCCAAATGAGGTGTGGTTTCCGCCCACACGATCATGATCGAACGACCGAGAGCATGGAGGGGAGTTTGCTGGGTTTTGGGCCACTTTGGAAGGGGTGTTGGGCTGCAAAGAGAAGGAGGCTTTACGGTTACCCGGTTAACCGTTGGAGTATCAAACGACCTCCAAATGGCACGAAACTTGACAGGCGGTCTACCGGTGCTATACCAAGGCCACTTGGCAAACCTCGGTCCATTCCGAGACCGTTCAACACCCGCACACGAAAAGAGGCAAAAGGGGGCGCCGGGAGACATAGGAGTGCCGGATTGGAGAACGGACAACGGGGAAAATGCTCGGATGCATAAAACGAACACGTATGCAAAATGAAATGCACATGATGACATGGCAAAATGCAACAGGCAAGCAAATGACATGGCAACGACGGCGAATAACTGACAGACAACTGGCGCATCGAATCCGAGGCGTTACAGGTAGTACCGCTTAGGTTGTTAAGCGGTAGTACCGCTGGCCTAGCGGTAGTACCGCTCTCTGCGGGGCTGCAAGGGAAGTAACGGTTGGATTGTTTCCCCCACTATATAAGTGGGTCTTCTTCTTCAAAGTTGACCTACCTCTTCCCCCAAAAGCTCCATTGGTGCTCCAAGCTCCATTTTCGCCCGATCTCTCTCCCTAGCCAATCAAACTTTTTGATTTGCTCGGGAGTGGTTGAGAAGGCCTCGATCTACACTTCCACCAAGAGAAATTTGATTCCCCCACTAATCCCTAGCGGATCTTGTTACTCTTGGGTGTTTGAGCAGCCTAGACGGTTGAGGTCACCGCGGAGCCATAGTCCATTTTGGTGAAGCTTCGTGGTGTCGTTGGGAGCCTCCAATTAAGTTGCGGAGATTGCCCCAACCTTGTTTGTAAAGGTTCGGTCGCCGCCTTCAAGGGCACCAATAGTGGAATCACGGCATCTCGCATTGTGTGAGGGCGTGAGGAGAATACAGTGGCCCTAGTGGCTTCTTGGGGAGCATTATGCCTCCACACCACTCCAACGGAGACGTACTTCCCTTCAAAAGGAAGGAACTTCGGTAACACATCCTCGTTTTCACCGGCTCCACTCTTGGTTATCTCGTGCCTTTACTTGTGCTAGTTTACTTGTGTTACTTTCCTTACTTTCTTGCGTGCTTGTTGTTGTTTCATCATATAGGTTCCCTACCTAGTTGCATTTATAGACAACCTACCTTGATGCAAAGTTTAATTTGGTAAAGAAAAGTATAAAATTGTTAGTTTCCTATTCACCCCCCTCCTCTAGTCAACTATATCGATCCTTTCAATTGGTATCAGAGCCTCGTCTCTTGACTAAGGACTTTACCGTCCGAAGAGTATGGTTGACGTCGTAGAAGGTTCGGAGGAGCACTCCGGTGCAAATCCGGTCTCTTCTACGGGAGATGGGGGAACCGCGGTCTCTCGTGAGGAGTTCAATGTGGCATTGGAAACATTGAAAACCTCCATGACGACCGAGGTCAAAGGTGTTGGGGAACATAGTAATTTCAAAAAAATTCCTACGCACACGCAAGATCATGGTGATGCACAGCAACGAGAGGGGAGAGTGTTGTCTACGTACCCTCGTAGACCAAAAGCGGAAGCGTTAGCACAACACGGTTGATGTATTCGTACGTCTTCACGATCCGACCGATCAAGTACCGAACGTACGGCAACTCCGAGTTCAGCACATGTTCAGCCCGATGATGTCCCTCGAACTCCGATCCAGCCGAGTGTTGAGGGAGAGATTCGTCAGAACGACGGCGTGGTGACGATGTTGATGTTCTACTGACGCAGGGCTTCGCCTAAGCACCGCTACAGTATTATCGAGGTGGACTATGGTGGAGGGGGGCACCGCACAAGGTTGGGAGAGATCAACTGATCAACTTGTGTGTCTAGAGGTGCCCCCTGCCCCCGTATATAAAGGAGCAAGGGGTGCGGCCGACCAAGGGAGGGCGCCAGAGGAGTCCTACTCCCACCGGGAGTAGGACTCCCCCCCTTTCCTAGTTGGAATAGGATTCGGGAGGGGGAAAGAGGAGGGAGAGAAGGAAGGGGGGGGGGGGCGCCGCCCCCCTCTCCTTGTCCTATTCGGACTAGGGGGGGGGCACGGCCCAGCCCTGGCCGCCTCTCCTCTTCTCCGTAAAGGCCCACTAAGGCCCATTTACCTCCCGGGGGGTTCCGGTAACCTCCCGGTACTCCAGTAAAATCCCGATTTCACCCGGAACACTTCCGATATCCAAACATAGGCTTCCAATATATCAATCTTCATGTCTCGACCATTTCGAGACTCCTCGTCATGTCCGTGATCACATTTGGGACTCAACAACCTTCGTACATCAAAACATATAAAGTCATAATATAACCGCCATCGTAACGTTAAGCGTGCGGACCCAACGGGTTCGAGAACTATGTAGACATGACCGAGACACGTCTCGGTCAATAACCACAGCAGAACCTGGATGCTCATATTGGCTCCCACATATTCTACGAAGATCTTTATCGGTCAGACCGCATAACAACATACGTTGTTCCCTTTGTCATCGGTATGTTACTTGCTCGAGATTCGATCGTCGGTATCTCAATACCTAGTTCAATCTCATTGCCGGCAAGTCTCTTTACTCGTACTGTAATACATCATCCCGCAACCAACTCATTAGTTAAAATGCTTGCAAGGCTTAAGTGATGTGCATTACCGAGAGGGCCCAGAGATACCTCTCCGACAATCGGAGTGACAAATTCTAATCTCGAAATAAGCCAACCCAACAAGTACCTTCGGAGACACCTGTAGAGCACCTTTATAATCACCCAGTTACGTTGTGACGTTTGGTAGCACACAAAGTGTTCCTCCGGTAAACGGGAGTTGCATAATCTCATAGTCATAGGAACATGTATAAGTCATGAAGAAAGCAATAGCAACATACTAAACAATCGTGGTGCTAAGCTAACGGAATGGGTCATGTCAATCACATCATTCTCCTAATGATGTGATCCCGTTAATCAAATGACAACTCATGTCTATGGCTAGGAAACATAACCATCTTTGATCAACGAGCTAGTCAAGTAGAGGCATACTAGTGACAATCTGTTTGTCTATGTATTCACACATGTATTATGTTTCCGGTTAATACAATTCTAGCATGAATAATAAACATTTATCATGATATAAGGAAATAAATAATAACTTTATTATTGCCTATAGGGCATATTTCCTTTAGTCTCCCACTTGCCCTAGAGTCAATAATCTAGATTACACAGTAATGATTCTAACACCCATGGAGCCTTGGTGCTAATCATGTTTTGCTCGTGGAAGAGGCTTAGTCAACGGGTCTGCAACATTCAGATCTGTATGTATCTTGCAAATTTCTATGTCTCCCACCTGGACTAGATCCCAGATGGAATTGAAGCGTCTCTTGATGTGCTTGGTTCTCTTGTGAAATCTGGATTCCTTCGCCAAGGCAATTGCACCAGTATTGTCACAAAAGATTTTCATTGGACCCGATGCACTAGTTATGACACCTAGATCGGATATGAACTCCTTCATCTATACTCCTTCATTTGCTGCTTCCTAAGCAGCTATGTACTCCGCTTCACACGTAGATCCCGCCACGACGCTTTGTTTAGAACTGCACCAACTGACAGCTCCACTGTTCAATGTAAACACGTATCCGGTTTGCGATTTGGAATCGTCCGGATAAGTGTCAAAGCTGGCATCAACGTAACCATTTACGATGAGCTCTTTGTCACCTCCATAAACGAGAAACATATACTTAGTCCTTTTCAGGAATTTCAGGATGTTCTTGACCGCTATCCAGTGATCCACTCCTGGATTACTTTGGCACCTCCCTGCTAGACTTATAGCAAGGCACACATCAGGTCTGGTACACAGCATTGCATACATGATAGAGCCTATGGCTGAAGCATAGGGAACATCTTTCATCTTCTCTCTATCTTCTGCAGTGGTCGGGTATTGAGTCTTACTCAACTTCACACCTTGTAACACAGGCAAGAACCCTTTCTTTGCTTGATCCATTTTGAACTTCTTCAAAACTTTGTCAAGGTATGTGCTTTGTGAAAGTCCAATTAAGCGTCTTGATCTATCTCTATAGATCTTGATGCCCAATATGTAAGCATCTTCACCGAGGTCTTTCATTGAAAAACTCTTGTTCAAGTATCCTTTTATGCTATCCAGAAATTCTATATCATTTCCAATCAGCAATATGTCATCCACATATAATATCAGAAATGCTACAGAGCTCCCACTCACTTTCTTGTAAATACAGGCTTCTCCAAAAGTTTGTACAAAACCAAATGCTTTGATCACACTATCAAAGCATTTATTCCAACTCCGAGAGGCTTGCACCAGTCCATAAATGGATCGCTGGAGCTTGCACACTTTGTTAGCTCCCTTTGGATCGATAAAACCTTCCGGTTGCATCATATACAACTCTTCTTCCAGAAATCCATTCAGGAATGCAGTTTTGACATCCATTTGCCAAATTTCATAATCATAAATGCGGCAATTGCTAACATGATTCGGACAGACTTAAGCATCGCTACGGGTGAGAAGGTCTCATCGTAGTCAATCCCTTGAACTTGTCGAAAACCTTTCGCGACAAGTCGAGCTTTGTAGATAGTAACATTATCGTCAGCGTCAGTCTTTTTCTTGAAGATCCATTTATTCTCAATTGCTTGCCGATCATCTGGCAAGTCAACCAAAGTCCACACTTTGTTCTCATACATGGATCCCATCTCAGATTTCATGGCCTCAAGCCATTTTGCGGAATCTGGGCTCACCATCACTTCTTCATAGTTCGTAGGTTCATCATGGTCTAGTAACATAACTTCCGAACAGGATTCTTGTACCACTCACAGTGCGGATCTTACTCTGGTTGACCTACGAGGTTCAAGAATAACAACTTGATCTGAAGTTTCATGATCATCATCATTAACTTCCTCACTAATTGGTGTATGTGTCGCAGAAACTGGTTTCTGTGATGAACTACTTTCCAATAAGGGAGTAGGTACAGTTACCTCATCAAGTTCTACTTTCCTCCCACTCACTTCTTTCGAGAGAAACTCCTTCTCTAGAAAAACTCCGAATTTAGCAACAGAAGTCTTTCCTTCAGATTTGTGATAGAAGGTGTACCCAACAGTCTCCTTTGGGTATCCTATGAAGACACATTTCTCCGATTTGGGTTCGAGCTTATCGTATTGAAGCTTTTTCACATAAGCATCGCAGCCCCAAACTTTAAGAAACGACAACTTTGGTTTCTTGCCAAACCATAGTTCATAAGGCGTCGTCTCAACGGATTTTGATGGTGTCCTATTTAACGTGAATGCAGCCGTCTCTAAAGCATAACCCCAAAACGATAGCGGTAAATCAGTAAGAGACATCATAGATCGCACCATATCAAGTAAAGTACGACACGACGCTCAAACACACCATTACGCTGTGGTGTTCCGGTGGCGTGAGTTGCGAAACTATTCCGCATTGTTTCAAATGTAGACCAAACTCGTAACTCAAATATTCTCCTCCATGATCAGATCGTTGAAATTTTATTTTCTTGTTACGATGATTTTCAACTTCACTCTGAAATTCTTTGAACTTTTCAAAAGTTTCAGACTTATGTTTCATTAAGTAGATATACCCATATCTGCTTAAATCATCTGTGAAGGTGAGAAAATAACGATATCCGCCACGAGCCTCAACATTCATCAGACCACATACATCTGTATGTATGATTTCCAACAAATCTGTTGCTCTCTCCATAGTTCCGGAGAACGGTGTTTTAGTCCTCTTGCCCATGAGGCACGGTTCGCAAGTACCAAGTGATTCATAATCAAGTGGTTCCAAAAGTCCATCGGTATGGAGTTTCTTCATGCGCTTTACACCGATATGACCTAAACGGCAGTGCCACAAATAAGTTGCACTATCATTATCAACTCTGCATCTTTTGGCTTCAACATTATGAATATGTATATCACTACTATCGAGATTCAATAAAAATAGACCACTCTTCAAGGGTGCATGACCATAAAAGATATTACTCATATAAATAGAACCACCATTATTCTCTGATTTAAATGAATAACCGTCTCGCATCAAACAAGATCCAGATATAATGTTCATGCTCAACGCTGGCACCAAATAACAATTATTTAGGTCTAATATTAATCCCGAAGGTAGATGTAGAGGTAGCGTGCCGACCGCGATCACATCGACTTTGGAACCATTTCCCACGCCGCATCGTCACCTCGCCCTTAGCCAATCTCCGCTTAATCTGTAGCTCTGCTTGAGTTGCAAATATTAGCAATGTAACCGATATCAAATACCCAGTGCTACTGCAAGCATTAGTAAGGTACACATCAATAACATGTATATCACATATACCTTTGTTCACCTTGCCATCCTTCTTATCCGCCAAATACTTGGGGTAGTTCCGCTTCGATGACCAGTCTTCTTGCAGAGAAGCACTTTCAGTTTCAGGCTTAGGTCTAGACTTGGGTTTCTTCTCTGAGCAGCAACTTGCTTGCTGTTCTTCTTGAAGTTCCCCTTCTTCTTCCCTTTGCCCTTTTTCTTGAAACTAGTGGTCTTGTTGACCATCAACACTTGATGCTCCTTCTTGATTTCTACCTTCGCAGCCTTTAGCATTGCGAAGAGCTCGGGAATAGTCTTTTCCATACCTTGCATGTTATAGTTCATCACGAAGCTTTTGTAGCTTGGTGGCAGTGATTGGAGAATTCTGTCAATGACGCTATCATCCGGAAAATTAACTCCCAGTTGAATCAAGTGATTATTATACCCAGACATCTTGAGTATATGCTCACCGATGTAACTATTCTCCTCCATCTTGCAGCTATAGAACTTATTGGAGACTTCATATCTCTCAATCCGGGCATTTGCTTGAAATATTAACTTCAACTCCTGGAACATCTCATATGCTCCATGACGTTCAAAACGTCATTGAAGTCCCGGTTCTAAGCCGTAAAGCATGGCACACTGAACTATCAAGTAGTCATCAGCTTTGCTCTGCCAGACGTTCATAACATCTGGTGTTGCTCCTGCAGCAGGTCTGGCACCCAGCGGTGCTTCCAGGACGTAATTCTTCTATGCAGCAATGAGGATAATCCTCAAGTTACGGACCCAGTCCGTGTAATTGCTACCATCATCTTTCAACTTTGCTTTCTCAAGGAACGCATTAAAATTCAACGGAACAACAGCACGGGCCATCTATCTACAATCAAAAATAGACAAGCAACATACTATCAGGTACTAAGTTCATGATAAATTTAAGTTCAATTAATCATCTTACTTAAAAACTCCCACTTAGATAGACATCCCTCTAATCCTCTAAGTGATCACGTGATCCAAATCAACTAAACCATGTCCAATCATCACGTGAGATGGAGTAGTTTCAATGGTGAACATCACTATGTTGATCATATCTACTATATGATTCACGCTCGACCTTTCGATCTCCGTGTTCCGAGGCCATATCTGTTATATGCTAGGCTCGTCAAGTTTAACCTGAGTATTCCGAATGTGCAACTGTTTTGCACCCGTTGTATTTGAACGTAGAGCCTATCACACCCGATCATCACGTGGTGTCTCAGCACGAAGAACTTTCGCAGCGGTGCATACTCAGGGAGAACACTTATACTTTGATAATTTAGTGAGGGATCATCTTATAATGCTACCGTCAATCAAAGCAAGATAAGATGCATAAAAGATAAACATCACATGCAATCAATATAAGTGATATGATATGGCCATCATCATCTTGTGCTTGTGATCTCCAAATCCGAAGCACCGTCATGATCACCATCCTCACCGGCGCGACACCTTGATCTCCATCGTAGCATCGTTTTCATCTCGTCAATCTTATGCTTCTACGACTATCGCTACCGCTTAGTGATAAAGTAAAGCATTACAGTATGCATTGCATTGTATACAATAAAGCGACAACCATATGGCTCCTGCCAGTTGCCGATAACTCAGTTACAAAACATGATCATCTCATACAATAAAATATAGCATCACGTCTTGACCATATCACAACACAACATGCCCTGCAAAAACAAGTTAGACGTCCTCTACATTGTTGTTGCAAGTTTTACGTGGCAGCTACGGGCTTAGCAAGAACCGTTCTTACCTACGCATCAAAACCACAACGATAGTTTGTCCAGTTGGTGCTGTTTTAACCTTATGAGACCGGGCGCAGCCACACTCGGTTCAACTAAAGTTGGAGAAACTGACACCCGCTAGCCACCTTTGTGCAAAGCACGTCAGGAGAACCGGTCTAGCGTAAGCGTACGCGTAATGTCGGTCCGAGCCGCTTCGTCCAACAATACCGCCCGAACCAAAGTATGACATCTTTGGTAAGCGGTATGAATTATATCGCCCACAACTCACTGGTGTTCTACTCGTGCATATGACATGTACGCATAAAACTAGGCTCGGATGCCACTGTTGGGGAACGTAGTAATTTCAAAAAAATTCCTACGCACACGCAAGATCATGGTGATGCATAGCAACGAGTGGGGAGAGTGTTGTCTGCGTACCCTCGTGAACCCGAAAGTGGAAGCGTTAACGCTGCGGTTGATGTAGTCGTACGTCTTCACGATCCGACCGATCAAGTACTGAACGTACGACACCTCCGAGTTCCGCACACGTTCAGCCCGATGACGTCCCTCGAACTCCGATCCATCCGAGTGTTGAGGGAGCATTTCTCAGCACGACGGCGTGGTGACGATGTTGATGTTCTACCGATGCACGGCTTCGCCTAAGCACCGCTACAGTATTATCGAGGTGGACTATGATGGAGGGGGGCACCGCACACGGTTGGGAGAGATCAACTGATCAACTTGTGTGTCTAGAGGTGCCCCCCCGTGCCCCCGTACATAAAGGAGCAAGGGGGTGTGGCTGGCCAAGGGGAGGGCGCATCAGAGGAGTCCTACTCCCACCGGAGTAGGACTCCCCTTCCTAGTTGGAATAGGATTCGGGAGGCGAAAGAGGAGGAGAGAAGGAAGGGCGCCACCCCCTCTCCTTGTCCTATTCGGACTAGGGGGGAGGGGCGCGCGGCCCAGCCCTGGCCGCCTCTCCTCTTCTCCGTAAAGGCCCACTAAGGCCCATTTACCTCCCGGGGGGTTCCGGTAACCTCCCGGTACTCCGGTAAAATCCCGATTTCACCCGAAACACTTCCGATATCTAAATATAGGCTTCCAATATATCAATCTTCATGTCTCGACAATTTCGAGACTCCTCGTCATGTTCGTGATCACATCCGGGTCTCCAAACAACCTTCGGTACATCAAAACATATAAACTCATAATATAACTATCATGGTAACGTTAAGCGTGCGAACCCTACGGGTTCGAGAACTATGTAGACATGACAGAGACACGTCTCCGGTCAATAACCAATAGCGGAACCTGGATGCTCATATTGGCTCCCACATATTCTACAAAGATCTTTATCGGTCAGACCGCATAACAACATACGTTGTTCCCTTTGTCATCGGTATGTTACTTTCCCGAGATTCGATCGTCGGTATCTCAATACCTAGTTCAATCTCGTTTTCGGCAAGTCTCTTTACTCGTACTGTAATACATCATCCCGCAACCAACTCATTAGTTGCAATGCTTGCAAGGCTTAAGTGATGTGCATTACCGCGAGGGCCCAGAGATACCTCTCCGACAATCGGAGTGACAAATCCTAATCTTGAAATACGCCAACCCAACAAGTACCTTCGGAGACACCTGTAGAGCTCCTTTATAATCACCCAGTTACGTTGTGACGTTTGGTAGCACACAAAGTGTTCCTCCGGTAAACGGGAGTTGCATAATCGCATAGTCATAGGAACATGTATAAGTCATGAAGAAAGCAATAGCAACATACTAAACGATCGTGTGCTAAGCTAACGGAATGGGTCATGTCAATCACATCATTCTCCTAATGATGTGATCTCGTTAATCAAATGACAACTCATGTCTATGGCTAGGAAACATAACCATCTTTGATCAATGAGCTAGTCAAGTAGAGGCATACTAGTGACAATCTGTTTGTCTATGTATTCACACATGTATTATGTTTCCGGTTAATACAATTCTAGCATGAATGATAAACATTTATCATGATATAAGGAAGGAAATAAATAATAACTTTATTATTGCCTCTAGGGCATATTTCCTTCAAAAGGCGTGTTTCATGAATCTTAGAAGGGCTTAAACTTTCCACCGCACCGTTGAAAGTGGGTGATCCCACCAACATGGTGACGGATGCTACCTCCGACAAGGGGGAAGCTACTAGTGAGAAAGCCCTTCCTTCTAGTGGTAAAAGTGGCACCGGCATCTTTGCCAATGTGGAACCTCCACTTGTCTATGGTGGACCGATTCCTTCTACTCACTTGAATCATGCCGGTCCTCCCCCAAAGATTGATAAAAGGGAGGATTTTGATTCTTGGGTCTATCGTTTTGAGCGTCATTTAAATCATGTGAACACTAACCTTTGGAGAATCATTGAAGAAGGTTTTTATCCGCATGACCGGAGCAACTTCACTCCTAGAGAAGCCGTGGATGATCAATTCAATGAGAATGCTCTCTTCATCATCCAAGAAGCAATCCCTCCCGAATACCTGCCTCATCTACGGCCCTACTCATTGGCCAAAGATGCTTGGCGCCAAGTGGTTTCCCTCTATCGGGGAAGCGCAAGCATTCAACGTTCCAACTATGAAGTGGTACAAGATGAAGCCGATGAGTTTGCAATGAAAGAAGATGAAGAACCTCGTGAGCTTTACTGGAGAGTAACCAAGCTCGCGGTCTCTCTCCGAGATCACGGAAGTAAGGACACGGATGACAATTGGATCAAGCGCAAATTCCTCAAGGCAATGATGCCCTACCACAAAGCCATGTCCTCCGTCATCCGTCAAAGGCCGGACTTCCACACCTTGTCCTCAAGTGAGGTGTTAGATGAGTTTGTGGCTATGAGAATATTGGACAAGACCGCCGACAATGCGGTACTTCGCTCTCAAAGAGTAAAAAGGCCCAACCTTGCCTTGAAGGCCAAGGTCTATGTCAAAGAAGAGGAAGAGGAGGAAGAAGAGGAGAGCAACCTCGAAGATACGAAGTATGCCTATCATGAACACATGGCACTTGCTTCAAGGCAATTTTGGAGCAAGAAGAACTCAAGGCCCAACTTCAACAAGAACAATTCAAGTGGCGCAAAGGGCAAGCAACGAGTGAGGACTTGCTTCAATTGTGGCAATGTGAGCCACTTTGTTGCGGAGTGCCCTTATGAGAAGAGGGAAGCCAACGGTGGCAAGCTCATCCATAAGGACAAGGCCAAGTCATTCCCCAACAAGAGCAACTTCACCAAGAAGACTCCTCCCAAGGCATTGGTGGTACAAGAAGAGTACAATGAGGACGATGACGATGATGAAGATGGTGAGTCGGTTGCCATGGCCTCCGTTGCCATTGCGACGACTCCATGGGTGTCTCTCTTCGACTCGCCCAATGAGAGCATCACCGCCAAGTGCCTCATGGCTAAAGCCACCAACAAGGTAACCCCCAACATCAAAACTACCATCATCAATCATCCTTCTTCGACGGATAGCATTGATGAACATGAGGGAACTAATGTGGAGGAGAATGAGTTTGAGGCCTTTATGGGTAAATTCAAGGGCAAATCCAAGAAGAACTTCGTTGCTCTCTTGGAACAACTTGGTGAAGCCAATGACATGATCGAGGCTCACGACGATACCATCTCTAAGATGGAGGGGCATAGTCGTGACTATGCCGATGAGATTTCGGATCTTTCCAATGCTCTTGAGGAAGAGCGTGGTCTTCGTTTGGCTCTTGAGGAGTCATACAAGCGATGATCATGCTAAATTAAAGAAAGATCTTGATCATGCTCTTGTTGTTTCTCTTGTGCTAAACTCCGAGAAGGCAAAGCTTGGGGTTGATCTTGCTAGACTCAAAGAGGAGTTTGACATTCTCGACAAAGCTCACAAAGTCTTGAAGGGCGTTCATGCTAGCCTCAAAGAGTCTCATGATCAACTCCAATTAAAGCTAACCAAGGAGAAAGCCACTTTTCCTCATATGGTGTTGATTGATAATGCAAATGCTACTAACCCTTGTTGTGAGCATGTGCATCTTGTTGAGGAGAATGCTAAGTTGAAGGAGCAACTTGAGAAAGGCCTTGTGACATGCATACAAGGTGAGAAGAACCTCAACGACCTTTTGAGAAATCAAAAGGAAGTTGTGGCCAAGGAGGGGATTGGGTTCGCGCCCAAGCCCAAGAAGAAGAAGAAGAATGACAAGACCAAACGACCTCCTACTCTCAAGCAAACTTTTGTGAAGGAGGGAGAGGGTGCTTCCAAGGAGAAGAAGAACAATGCGAAGGGTGGCGGTGTCAAGAAGGGCAATGCCACCCCTCCCAACAAAGCCGGCGACTTTAATCCTTCTTATGTGTTATGCCGTGCTAGTGATGGGCATGTTTATGCCAAATTTGTTGGTTCTCCTCATGAATACATTGAATGGTCTATTTGGGTTCCTAAGACCCTTGTTACTAACATCAAAGGACCCATTACAAAATGGGTACCTAAAACCAAGCATTGATCTCTTGTAGGTGTTTGCTTGGGTGGGGATCATGGTTGCTCGATAGTGGAGCTACAAATCATATGACGGAAGCAAGGACTTGGTGGTGAACGTGCACAAGATTCCATCTATGCCCACCAATGTCGAGTGGGGTGATGCCTCGTCTTCTAAGGTATTGGGACTCGGCAAGGTTGTCATTTCTCATGATCTCACGATCGAGAAGGTCATGCTTGTAGAGTCCCTTGAATACAATTTACTTTTCGTTCGTCAACTTGCAATCATGGGCTTTGCCACTTTCTTTGATATTGATACCGTGGCCCTCTTGTGGAGCAAGACTCTTAAAGTAGCCTTTGTTGGGCATGTCGAGAACGGTCTATATGTGATTAACTTTTTGGAGCGACCCACTAAGACCGCGACATGCCTAATGGCTAAAGTTGATGTGGGATGGCTTTGGCATCGCCGTTTAGCCCATGTCAATATGAAATCTTTGCAAAGTCTTCTCAAGGGGGACCATGTTCGTGGACTAACGAATGTTAGTTTTGCTAAAGATCGTGCTTGCAGTGCTTGTATCGAAGGAAAGCTTCATGAGAAGGCTCACCCCCCCCCCCACCCCCACGACTATCATTTACTCGAAGAGGCCTTTGGAGCTCCTTCACTTGGATCTCTTTGGGCCTCCATCCTTTGATAGTCTTGGCGGTAGGAAGTATTGCTTGGTGATTGTGGATGACTACTCAAGGTATACTTGGGTGTATTTCTTCAAGAGGAAGAGCGAGACCCAACAAACCGTCATTGACTTTGCAAATGAAGCACAACGTCAACACAATGCAAACATCTTGACAATAAGAAGTGACAATGGCACCGAGTTCAAGAACTACACCTTGGATGAGTTTCTTAGTGATGAGGGGATCAAGCATCAATATTCCGCACCCTACACCCCTCAACAAAACGGTGTTGCAGAGAGGAAAAACCGGACGTTAATGGATGCGGCAAGGACCATGATGGCGGACTTCAAGTCTCCATACAACTTTTGGGCCAAAGCCATCAACACCGCATGTCATGCATCCAATTGGCTCTACCTCCGCAAGGTCTTGAACAAGACTCCTTATGAGATACTCACCGGTAACAAGCCCAATCTCAAGTACTTTCGGGTGTTCGAGTGTAAGTGTTTCATTCTCAAGAAAGGTGTTCGGTTGTCTAAATTTTAGGCTAGAGCTTATGAGGGCATATTTGTTGGTTATGCTACAAACTCTCATGCTTACCGTGTCCTCAATAAATCCACGGGACTTATGGAGGAGACGTGTAACGTGGAGTTTGATGAGAATAACAGGGTTCCTCAATGGGTAGGATATGACCCACACCCATTCTTCTTATGGCTTGGGGAGGAATTTCATCACCTACAAACTCTCAAGTGGAGCAAAGTGGCACTTGTGATGTAGGTGATGAAATTCCTCCTCAAGCCATAAGAAGAATGGGTGTTGGTTTTATCCTACCCATTGAGGAACCCCTTGTGGTCAAGGAGAAGGACAATGCTCCACTCAAGTGGAGCCATCACCAACCCAAGGCCCACACGCTTCCGAAGAACAAAGTGAAGGCCCTCAACCTCATGAACAAGACCAAGGGCAAGATCATGCTCAAGACGGTGTTGACACACCAAGTGATGCCCAAGGTCAAGTTCTCTCCCTCGAGCAAGTTCAAGATCAAGAACAAGTTCAAGACGGTGCTCAAGATGATCAAGTGACCGCTCCTCAACTCACCACCGAGGAGGAATTAGAGCGTCGTGCCGCCAAGATTGCTTCCAAGCTCTCCACCAAGGGTCATCTCATGAAGAATGTACTTGGAAGCATTCAAAAGGGGGTAAGCACTTTCGTAGACAATTGGCAAACTATTGTGAACATCACGCGTTTGTCTCTTGTGTTAAACCCCAAAAGGTATATGAGGCACTCGAAGATCCGGATTGGCTTAATGCCATGCATGAAGAACTCAACAACTTCGAGTACAACAAGGTGTGGAGATTGGTGCCAAGGCCAACGGGGAACCACAATGTCATTGGGACCAAGTGGATTTTCAAGAACAAGCAAGATGCCCATGGGACCATCATTCGCAACAAGGCAAGATTGGTGGCACAAGGCTACTCCCAAGTCGAGGGTATCGACTATGATGAAACCTTTGCTCACGTTGCTCGTCTTGAATCCATTCGGTTGTTGATTGCTTATGCTTCTCATCACAACTTTAAGTTGCAACAAATGGATGTGAAGAGTGATTTTCTTAATGGTCCTATTAATGAGTTGGTTTACGTCAAACAACCCCCCAGGTTCGAGGATCCCTACTTTCCCGATCATGTGTATCAACTCGATAAGGCACTATATGGCCTTAAACAAGCCCCACGTGCGTGGTATGACCACCTTACCGAGTTGTTACAAGATCGCGGGTTTGAAGTTGGGCTAATCGATCCCACCCTTTTTACTAAGAAGGTCAAAGGGGAGTTGTTTGTGTGCCAACTATATGTTGATGACATTATATTTGGTTCCCCTAACAAAGCTTTCAATGAGTAATTTGCCGCATTAATGACCTCAAAGTTCAAGATGTCTTCCATGGGAGAGTTGAAGTTCTTTCTCGGTTTTGAAGTGAAGAAAAGAAGAGAAGGTACCTTCATCAACCAAGCTAAATACACTCAAGACATGCTCAAGAGATTCAAGCTAAGTGATGTCAAGCCGGCTTCTACTCCAATGCCCACCAAGTGCCAACTTGACGTTGATCCCAATGGTAAAGTCGGTGGATCAAAAGGTATATCGTTCCATGATTGGATCCTTGCTTTACCTTTGTGCATCTAGACCGGATATCATGTTGAGTGTGGGAATTTGTGCACGGTTTCAAGCCGCACCTAAGGAAAGCCACTTTGTGGCGGTCAAGCGTATCTTTCGATATTTGGCTCATCCCCAAACTTTGGCTTGTGGTACCCAAGAGGAGCAAACTTCAAGCTTGTAGGATATTCGGATTCCGATTGGGCGGTATACAAAGTGGATAGGAAGTCCACTTCCGGAGGGTGCCAATTCCTTGGTTGCTCTTTGGTAAGTTGGTCTTCTGAAAAGCAAAGTTGTGTGTCTCTCTCGTCCACCGAAGCGAAGTATGTGGCGGCCGGTAGTTGTTGTGCACAACTCTTATGGATGAGGCAAACTTTAAAGGATTAAGGTGTCATTTGTGACAAAGTGCCTCTTTGGTGTGACAATGAAAGTGCCATCAAGATTTCTCTCAACCCAGAGCAACACTTCAAGACGAAGCATATTGAGATTCGGTATCACTTCATCCGGGATCACATTAGGTGGGGGGAGATCAAGCTCAACTACGTCAACACTCATGATAATCTTGCAGATATCTTCACGAAGCCTTTGGATGAAGCAAGATTTCGCGAGTTAAGGCATGAGCTAAATATCATTGATTCGAGCAATGTTGCTTGAGCCGTGCACACCCACCTTACTCAACTTGTTGTCTTGTTTAGGTGTAGGCATGGACATAGGGGAGTGTTGTTCTCTCAATGAACTCTCCCTCCCCCCATTATGCATAAATCGATCAACTCTTTCACATTAGCCATTTTTTATGGTACTTGTGCTTCAAGACGAGTTTGGTCATGGGCCCAAGGTTAAAATCTTCACGGTGCCATACCTCTTGACTCAAACATAGGTGGCTCGGCCATCGCCCCTCTCTTGAAGGGGTGCGTCTTCTGTCCTCTTGCTAGTGTTCCTTGGTTCAATATTGGTTTTCTCTGCTTGCCGTCAGTTTTTCTTTTCTTTTTGAGCTTAGTGTTTTTTGTCTAGTTCTGAGAGTCTTTGGGCGGTACTATCATTGGTGTGCCTTGGTACTACCGCTTATGTTGATAAGCGGTACTACCGCCATCATGGGTACTACCACTGAGAGGCGGACCAGGGGTTAAGTCGTGGCCGGGGTGGTTTCCTCCCCATACCCATTTGCTTCGTCCCTCGTTCCTCTTCGTCTCTCCAGGCGCCATCTCATTGTGAGGAGGCTCCGACAGCCCCTCCGGTCTCTGAGCAAATCCCTCTCCATTTCCTTCGGTGGAGTCAATCCCCACCTCGTCCTCTTGCCATGGATGCCGGTATTGCCCTCATTCCTCTTCTCTTCTTGTCTAGATTTCAGATCTAGTGTTTAGGGGCAATAGTGGATGCATTTCTAGTATTTTGGCTAAAACTAGGCTTGAGTAGGTTGGAGAAGGCAACTAGACTCTTTGGATTGATATTTGGTAGGTTTATTTTTGAATTTGGCATCTCCGGTAGTGCCGGATCTATCCACGGCAGTAGGGAACTGTTGTTCCTCGTCTCGAGCGGTACTACCGCCCATTCCGAGCGGTACTACCGCGTGAGCAGCACTAGAGCGGTACTACCGCTCAAGCGGTACTACCGCCTGATGCCCGTTTCCATCGTATCCTACCACATATTGATCTTTGTTTGGTTTGTTGTTGGTTTTTTATCGTTCTTTACGGCTGATTAGGTATTATGCGTGTGTTTGGTTCGGTGATGAACATCACGAGCAGCAAGCCCGCCGTGTCAACCCCGGGCGTTCCACGTCAAAGTGCTACCGCACTTCTGAGTCTGCTGATGGTTCCTCCAGTGCTCCACCGCCACCAATGGGTGCTTCTGCAAGAGCTAAACCTCCTCCCAAGAAGATGCCAGCCAACAGACCAAAGTCTAGTGGGAAGAAGGTGACTGAGATGTCTTCCAAGGAATTCTGGGACAGGAGTCGCCGCAACCCTTATGATGAAGACCAAGAGTCCAACTTTGTCAATCGCCCGTTCTGGAACCGCTTTCAGTATGTGAAAGTGCAACTATCCCTAGGTGGTTTTGGTAATTCATAACAACATATAGCTCATTGAGCTAATGCTATTCCAAGACTATTGTTTCAGGAAAGCTCAATGAATGGCATGGCATGGATGATGAAAGTGGATCCCTCAAAATACTAAGGACAAAGGATTGGCTCAAGCTCAAAAGCTCAAGACTCTTCATTTTACATTTTAGTGATCCAAGATCACATTGAGTCTATAGGAAAAGCCAATACTATCAAGAAGGGATGAGGTGTTGCTTAATGAGCCTCTTGCTTCATGTGCTTAGTGATATGCTCCAAAACCCTCAACTACTTTTCCACATCCACAAATGACCTAAACCTAAAGCCAAAATCGATCACACCGATTCTTTCTATCCGGCGCCACCGATTCCAAAAGTCATAGCCACTGCCACAAACCCTAAGCAAATAGGTCTTACCGATAGGGATCTCGGTCTCACCGAGATGGGGTTGCAATCTCTGTGTTTCCCTTCAGAACGTTTCGGTCTAACCAAGTGAGCGATCAGTCCCTTGAGATTGCAATGTAAACTCTCTGTTTCCTTTTGTAACATTTCGGTATCACCAAAAGAGCAAATCGGTCCCACCGAGTTTACCTAACCAACTCTCACGAAAAGCTTATTACCAAATCGGTCTCACCGAGTTTGTATGTCAGTCTCACCGAGATTACGTTATGCCCTAACCCTAACCGAATCGCCTCACCGAGATGCATGTCAGTCCCACCGAAAATCACTAACGGTCACTAGGTTTACTAAATCGGTCCGACCGAGTTTAACAATTCGGCCCCACCGAGTTTGGTAAATTGTGTGTAACGGTTAGATTTTGTGTGGAGGCTATACCCCTCCACCTCCTCTTCATTCGGGAGAGAGCCATCAGAACGAACCTACACTTCCAACTTACCATTTCTGAGAGAGAACCACCTACCCATGTGTTGAGGCCAATATATTCCATTCCTACCATATGAATCTTGATCTCTAGCCTTCCCCAAGTTGCTTTCCACTCAAACCCTCTTTCCACCAGATCCAAATCCTATGAGAGAGAGTTGAGTGTTGGGGAGACTATCATTTGAAGCACAAGAGCAAGGAGTTCATCATCAACGCACCATTTGTTACTTCTTGGAGAGTGGTGTCTCCTAGATTGGCTAGGTGTCACTTGGGAGCCTCCGACAAGATTGTGGAGTTGAACCAAGGAGTTTGTAAGGGCAAGGAGATCGCCTGCTCGTGAAGATCTACCGCTAGTGAGGCAAGTCCTTCGTGGGCGATGGCCATGGTGGGATAGACAAGGTTGCTTCTTCGTGGACCCTTCGTGGGTGGAGCCCTCCGTGGAGTCGCGCAGCCGTTACCCTTCGTGGGTTGAAGTCTCCATCAACGTGGATGTACGATAGCACCACCTATCGGAACCACACCAAAAACATCCGTGTCTCCAATTGCGTTTGAATCCTCCAAACCCTTCCCTTTACTTTCTTGCAAGTTGCATGCTTTAATTTCCGCTGCCTATACACTATTTGCATTCTTGCTTGAATTGTGTGATGATTGCTTGACTTGTCCTAAAATAGCTAAAATCTGCCAAACTCTAAAATTGGGAAAAGGTTAAGTTTTTATTGGTCAAGTAGTCTAATCACCCCCCCTCTAGACATACTTCAAGGTCCTATAAGTGGTATCAGAGCTTTGGTCTCCATTTGCTTTGATTTCCATAGCTTTCTGTGGTCATCACCTTGGTTTCACAACATAGGAGAGTATGGCATCTAGCGAGGGAAATTATCACCGTAGAGGTCCTTACTTTGATGGTACTAATTTTGCTAGTTGGAAGCATAAGATGAAAATGCATATTCTTGGACATAACCCCGCCGTTTGGGCAATTATTTGTATTGGCTTGCAAGGTGAATTCTTCAATGGGAGAGAACCAAACCGTGAAGCTAATGCGGAAGAATTTAAGATGCTGCAATACAACGCTCAAGCATGTGACATCATCTTCAACGGATTGTGCCCCGAAGAATTCAAAAAAATCAGCCGTCTTGAGAATGCAAAGGAAATATGGGATACTTTGATTGATATGCATGAAGGTACCGAGTCCGTCAAGGAATCCAAGTTGGATGTGCTCCAAAGTCAGCTTGACAAGTTCAAAATGAAGGATGGTGAAGGTGTCGCTGAAATGTACTCTAGGCTTGCTCTTATCACAAATGAGATTGCCGGCTTAGGGAGTGAAGAGATGACCGACAAATTCATCATCAAGAAAATCCTATGAGAATTGGATGGAAAGTATGATATCGTTTGCACATTGATCCAAATGATGCCAAACTACAAAGATCTCAAGCCAACGGAAGTCATTGGAAGGATTGTTGCTCATGAGATGTCACTCAAGGATAAGGAGGAACTTCACAACAAGTCAAGTGGTGCTTACAAAGCCTCAAGTGAAGCCCCCACATCATCAAGTGAGAAACCAACCTTCAATGAAGAATTGAGCTTAATGGTGAAGAACTTCAACAAATTCTACAAAAGTAGAAGCAAAGAAAGAAGCTCCAAGTCAAGGTCTTGCAATGACAAGAGATCTTCTAGTCGAGAGCTTAATTGCTACAATTGTGGGAGACCCGGACACTACTCCAATGAGTGTACGACACCCTACAAAAGAAGAGAAGATTCTCCAAGAAGAAGGAGCAAAAGAGAAGAATCACCACCAAGAGAGAGGAGTAGAGATGATCGTTATGAACGAAGACCCTCACGGAGAAGTAAGGATTCGAAAAGAAAGGACAAGTCGTCAAGGAGCTACAAAAAACGAAGACATCAAGCTCATGTTGGTGAATGGGTTTCCGGCTCCGACTCCGACAATCACTCCGAGAGAAGCTATCACTCCGACTCCGAATATACTCAAGATGAAGGTGTTGCCGGTCTAGCACTTGTGTCAACCAACTCCTACGACATATTTGACTCACCAAATGAAGGTGTTGGAAGATGCTTCATGGCCAAAGGTCCAAAGGTAACACATCCCGAGTATGTTGATTTTAATAGTGATGAAGATGACTTGCTTGTGGATGATGATTTACTTGTTGACAACTCTAGTGATGAATACTATGATGGAACGTCAATTAATCATGCTAATCAAACGAATGACAATGATAAGGAGAAAATTGAGCTTCTAACTAAAGAACTAAACACTCTTAAGTTGGCTCATGAAACTATCTTGAAGGTCATCGAGAACTTTTAAGGGCTCATGAGAAGTTACGCTTTGAAAAGCTCAATCTTGAGCAAAAGCATGAGTTCTTAAAGGCAATCAATGATGATCTCCGCAAGAAAAGTTCTTCTTACATTGCCAAGCATTTACTTTTATCTACTTACATGCCTCAAGTCAAGTCTAGTAACAAGTACAAGAAAGATACTTCCTCTAGTAGTAACAATAATAATGTCAAATCCAATGTTGTTGCTTCTAGTAGTTCTCTTGATTCCACTAATGATTCTCTTAGCCAAGTTACACTTGAGCAAGAAAATAGTTTATTGAAGGGAATTATAGAGAAAGGTGTTTACAAGAGCCTTGCCGGAGTAAGCAATTCGAGGAAATTGTACGCATAAGCAAGGAAGGCACCGGAAGAATCAAGGTGTTGGTTTTGAGCGAAAGTTCAACGCCAATGGAGTTGAGTGGGAAGAAGATCAATACCCCAAGACAAAGTTTGTTCCTCAACAAGAGAAGTATGATCCTACTTCCTTCAATGGGACACAAGCTCAAGATGATCTTCCACCACAAGACCACAAGAACAAAGGCAAGGACAAGCTTCAAGAAGAGATTGATACATTTGAAGAAGCACCTAAAGCCTCGTTCAAGTGGGTCCCCAAGACTACGTCAAGTTCTACTTCATCAAGTACAACTACAACTCCAAGGATTCCCATCAAGATGATGTGGATCCCGAAGAAGAAGAACTAGAGAGTTCTTGAGGGTGACTCCGCCAACATTCTTCACTCATATCATTTTGGCAAGAACAAGTGCAATCAACTTTCACATCTTGCACTAGTTCAAGGAGTCACAAACCCTCATGTTGGTAAGGCAAGGGACAAGGTAACCTAATGTTTTCATGGACATCATCTTGTGTGTGCATCACTCTATGTCTATGGATATTCTTGTTTGTTCCTTGTGGGACTAACCCATGTAGGCAAGTTGAAAGTGCAACTCACTCCAAAGGATTGCTCCAAATGATCTACATCAATATTGAGCATCTACATCTTCAACACCTACATGAAGTCATCATCGACAAAACCCAAGGTTAGTTCATCCCTCTAAGGGGGGATCTCACATCTAGGGGGAGCTTAACTCTAAGAATTGAGTCAAAGCAACTCTAATGGTGTGAACACATTAATGCATTATGTAAAAGTGGTAACCCCACTTGAGCTTAAACGATGAGTATGACCTATGATACAAATGTTCTCATTTGACTCCTAAGTCAATATACTCATATATAGATGACCTAGTCATCGCCAATTGCTTGATAGATGCTAAAATTGGTTGTGCATGCTTTGCCACATATTTCAATTGCCATCTTATTGTGTGAGCATGTTGGTGCATATTTTACTCATTCAAGGACATCCACTTGTTGTTTTGTTTGTTTGGATTCGTTTCTTTGTGCCAAGTGGATGGACAAGAATGCCTAAGAACCTTCTTTAGCTATCTATGCTTTTCTCGTCTTAAACTCTATTCATGCTATATCACAAAATTTGATCAAGTCAGATTCGAACCACTCTGTGTGAGGAGCACTCGGAGTCCCCGATTCGTCATAGACTTAAACTTCCAAAACCTCTTAGTGATTCTCGGTCTGACCGATCCTTCCATTTCGGTCGTACCGAGATCATCAAGTTGATCTGAGTTTTCAATCTCGGTGCAACCGATTTGAACTTTTCGGTCTCACCGATTTGTCGTAACTGAACACAGTCATGCATCTCGGTGCCACCGAGTTGTTCCACTCGGTCACACCGACAGGGTCGAGCTATATATATCCACGGGCAAAATTTTGGAAATTTCTCCGAAACCCTTTGCACGCAACAGCTCGATCTGCCATCGTGGTCTCCGGATCGTCTCCTCGCCAAGACAGCCCCGTCATTTGGTCTCCGCCATTGTCAACGGATTTCATCCCGTCGTTGCCGCGTAGCAAGTCCACCGCCAAGTTAGGGTATGGACTTAATCTTTGTGCTATCCACGTCGATTCACGGCACATTGTTTTCATATTGATTCTTGCCACGATTGAAACTCTTCTATCCAGCCAAAGTAGTTCACATATTAGATGTGATTCAAATTTTAGGGTTAGGTTTCACTTGAAACCATCTCGAGACCCACCGAGTTGAAAAACTCGGTCTCACCGATTTGGCTTATGCCATTGCACTAGTGACTCTCGGTCCGACCGAGAATTACTAATCGGTGCAACCGATTTGAGGATTCTATGAAACCCTAGCAGTCTCGGTACCACCGGCTGAAACTCGGTCCAACCGAGATCATCAATTTAGGTTCCAAAACTGCTTGGTATCACCGAGTTTGAAAATCGGTGGATCCGAAATGCTTTCGTGGAAAACTAAGACTGAACTTTTGAGTCATTCTTTTGCAAAAACCTCTGCATTTTGTGATGCTCATCTTTTCTATCTCATCTATAACTCTTCACTGTGGTCGGCAGTCGACTTTTTGCATATGTCCGATCAAAGTGACAACGAGCAGTCGAAGAGCAGATGGACTTGAGTGAGGGCACTAGTCCCTCAACTTCGGATGAAGGGAGCAGAAGTACTCTAGCAATTTGCCTAAGGCTGCAACTAGGCAAAGGAGGAAAAGAACTTCAGATTCAAAGGATGAAGATTACAAAGTCGAGGAAGATGAGGCAACTTCCAAGAAAGTGGTGCTCAAGAAGGAATATGGCTCGACAAAGAATGCAAAGCCGTGCATGAAGACCAAACGGCCTGCAGGAAGACAACCAATGTCCAAAGCAGTGTCTACACAAGCTTCTTTGGAAACCCAACCCAAAGAACCAAATTTCTGCAGAAGCGAAGAAAAGAAAGGAAAGGGTCAAGAAGACCACAGCCAGAGTTATTGGGAAGCCTTCCATGATGGAAGAGGAAGATGAAATTGCTGCACCAGCTCCAAAGGCAGCTAAGCTTATGGGAGATGCAATCAGATCAGGGGCTGCAACATCTAAGCCCAAGGAAGCACCCAAAGCTGCCCCCAAGGCCAAGTCTGCACCAAAGAGGAATACCAGGAGTATTCCAGCTGCTGAGAAGAACAAGGCCCCAGTGTCTGAAGTTGCTGATGAAGAAGATGAAGAAGGACAAGTTTTGAGGAAGCTCAAGCCCAAGATACCAGACCACAATGATGCCCATCCTGTGGCTGAGGACATGAACATCAGAAAAGACTCAGGATTGAGAATATGGAGGATGGCAGATCCATATGCCACAAGGAGAAGAAGTGTTGTTGATTACAGGTTCCACACCAAGGAACAACAGGACTTCTATGAAACAATTCTGTTGGACAAGAAGCCCATAGTCTGTGACATGAGGTGGGTTGACTGGAAATTCATCAAGGAAAATGAACATCACTATCCTGGAGTGCAAGACAGTTTTGTTGCTTGTGGAGTTGCAGATTTTGTTGGATGAAGTTCACCAACTGGAATGATGAGCTTATCATGCAGTTCTACTCCACAAAGACACTTTTACCCAGATGGAAGAATAGTTTGGATGTCTGAAGTTACAAGGTACCAGTCCACTATTGAAGAATGGGAAAGTCTGATCAATGCCCCCAAGGAGAATGAGGATGACCTAGACATTTATGCAAAGAAGATGGGTCACAATTCAATGGCTCACATGTACAAGGAAATTCCAGACAAGGCATTAGAGACTCACAAGTTTGGATCAGTTCACTTTCTGCTGTCAGGGTTGCCAACCATAAATTGAATTCTGAGGCACACTTTGTTGCCCAAGTCCGGTGACCATAACATGATCGGAGGGCATGCCATCAACATGTTGCATGTGTTTGATGTGCCATGAAGTTCAAAGTCATGAGCACGATCATTGAAACAATCAAGAGGATCGCAATGCATCGTAAGAGTACCGTGGATATGCACCTCGATTCAAGAATTGATAAACTCAAAGATGGGCACAGGAAAATATCAGTTGGATAAGGAACACTTTCCACTTTATCCAGACTTTGAGGACAATGAGGTTGTCATGAATGAAGATGATCCACAATCAGTTCAAGCTCAGGATAAGAAGGAGAAGGCAAAGAGGGAGAAGGCTGCCAAGATGCCAACTCAAGAGGAGGCATCTGAATATTTCTTGAAAACCAAACAGGAGCAGCTTGGTTACTTAATAGCATCAACCCTGAGGATTGAGAAGGGATTGGCCACCCTCACTCAAAATTAGGAGAGCTTGGAGAGAATCATAGAACAAAAGTTCTATGACTTAGATGTGAAAGTAACTGAGATTCAATCTGCTGTGGAGCAACTACAAGATGGCATGCAGGAGAGGAAGGGCAAAACAACAACTGAAGCATTTGCTAGAGTGCCTAGAGCCCAGAGGTCATCTGTTGTGCCAGTTCCTGACACAAGAGCAACTTCATCTGCACCAGCTTCAGCTCCAGTGCAACCAGCTACAACATCAACTCCAGCACCCTCTACTTCAACCGAAGCCTTCGTCCTCGGCGCTATCCGGACTCCACCACACAAGATCAAGCACGAGTCGATCTAGCACTATGCATTTTCTATGAACTTTTTGTAACTTGTTGCCAAAGGGGAGAAAAATGTGTAGATCATAGGCTTCGAGAGAGAGTGTTGCTTTTGTTCTCTCTTGCTTTATTTGGTGGTTTTTCAATCTTTGTTTGCTTTTGGTTGAGATACTATGCTTGTGAGACATTGATGATCATGTGTTTGATCATAAGCTACACTTATGCATGCTTGATATTATCCTATCTATCTTATGTGATCACTCACTATGCTTGGTGATGAGTGCATGTATTCATTGTTTATTATTTTGAGCGCTCCACCAAGATGTATGTGACATGGAAGAGTAACCCATGAGCCTAATTCATTGTGCATTTGCAGTCCAAAGCAAATCTAAAACTATGCACAAATTTAGGGGAGCTCTTGCTTATCACATACTTCTCAAAGCTTACGATGTTATTTAAATTTTATTATCATTTGTTGAAGCTTTGATCTATATGTTGTCATCAATTACCAAAAGGGGAGATTGAAAGTGCAACTATCCCTAGGTGGTTTTGGTAATTCATAACAACATATAGCTCATTGAGCTAATGCTATTCCAAGACTATTGTTTCGTGAAAGCTCAATGAATGGCATGGCATGGATGATGAAAGTGGATCCTCAAAATACTAAGGACAAAGGATTGGCTCAAGCTCAAAAGCTAAAGACTCTTCATTTTACATTTTAGTGATCCAAGATCACATTGAGTCTATAGGAAAAGCCAATACTATCAAGAAGGGATGAGGTGTTGCTTAATGAGCCTCTTGCTTCATGTGCTTAGTGATATGTTCCAAAACCCTCAACTACTTTCCCACATCCACAAATGACCTAAACCTAAAGCCAAAATTGGTCACACCGATTCTTTCTATCCGCGCCACCGATTCCAAAAGTCATAGCCACCGCCACAAACCCTAAGCAAATCGGTCTTACCGATAGGGATCTCGGTCTCATCGAGATGGGGTTGCAATCTCTGTTTCCCTTCGTAACGTTTCGGTCTAACCAAAGTGAGCGATCGGTCCCACCGAGATTGCAATGTAAACTCTCTGTTTCCTTTTTGTAACATTTCGATCTCACCGAAAGAGCAAATCGGTCCCACCGAAGTTTACTCCGACCAACTCTCTGAAAAGCTTATTACCAAATCGGTCTCACCGAGTTTGTATGTCGGTCTCACCGAGATTACGTTATGCCCTAACCCTAACCGAATCGGCCTCACCGAGATGCATGTCAGTCCCACGAAAATCACTAACGGTCACTAGGTTTACTAAATCGGTCCGACCGAGTTTAACGATTCGCCCCACCGAGTTTGGTAAATTGTGTGTAACAGTTAGATTTTGTGTGGAGGCTATATATACCCCTCCACCTCCTCTTCATTCGGAGAGAGCCATCAGAACGAACCTACACTTCCAACTTACCATTTCTGAGAGAGAGAACCACCTACTCATGTGTTGAGGCCAAGATATTCCATTCCTACCATATGAATCTTGATCTCTAGCCTTCCCCAAGTTGCTTTCCACTCAAACCCTCTTTCCACCAGATCCAAATCCTATGAGAGAGAGTTGAGTGTTGGGGAGACTATCATTTGAAGCACAAGAGCAAGGAGTTCATCATCAACGCACCATTTGTTACTTCTTGGAGAGTGGTGCCTCCTAGATTGGCTAGGTGTCACTTGGGAGCCTCCGACAAGATTGTGGAGTTGAACCAAGGAGTTTGTAAGGGCAAGGAGATCGCCTACTTCGTGAAGATCTACCGCTAGTGAGGCAAGTCCTTCGTGGGCGGCGGCCATGGTGGGATAGACAAGGTTGCTTATTCGTGGACCCTTCGTGGGTGGAGCCCTCCGTGGACTCGCAGCCGTTACCCTTCGTGGGTTGAAGTCTCCATCAACGTGGATGTACGATAGCACCACCTATCGGAACCACGCCAAAAACATCCGTGTCTCCAATTGCGTTTGAATCCTCCAAACCCTTCCCTTTACTTTCTTGCAAGTTGCATGCTTTAATTTCCGCTGCCTATACACTCTTTGCATGCTTGCTTGAATTGTGTGATGATTGCTTGACTTGTCCTAAAATAGCTAAAATCTGCCAAACTCTAAAATTGGGAAAATGTTAAGTTTTTATTGGTCAAGTAGTCTAATCACCCCCCCCCCTCTAGACATACTTCAAGGTCCTATAGTATGCCACCTACTTTGAGGTGATCAAGTCTAAGAAGAACCTCTTTGTCAATGTTCACTCCATCAACACGGATGCTATGGAAAAGGACCCTGAGTACTTTGGTGAAGCCCTTCAGATGTGCTCTCAGTTGAACATTCTCAGGATCATGCAGTTCAACAAGGACTTTGATGCAGACTTGGTGGCTCAATTCTATGCCACTGTCCATCTAGGAACTGATGAAGACAGGACTCTGACTTGGATGACGCATGTGAAGCTGCTAGTTGTCAAGTGGAAGGCTTTCATGGAGTTGCTTGGAGTGGAAGATCAAGGGCTTGAGACTCCAGTCGGGTTCCGTCCTCACCACAATGTTACCTCCACTCACAAGCAAGCTCTCTGGCCCTACTGCACTATGGAGGTCAATCTTGAGACTAAGAAGACAACCTATGAGCTGCCTGCCTTTCTGGACATCCTTCACCGTGTGTTCCGCGAGACTCTCTTCCCTCGTATCGGGAATCTGGACCAGGTTCATTCCTATCTCGTGGACATGCTTCTCTTCTGCCAGCATGAGAAGGAGGCAAACACTGGCGAGTCCCTGGACATCTCTCATGTGATGTGGTCTGAACTTCTTTCTGCTATGTCTGAGCGCAAGTGCCCGATCTATGCTCCGTTCATCATGTTGCTCATTGAGAAGGACTGGAGACGCATCTATCCCGAGGAGTCGCTGGAAACTGGAGAGTTGGTTTCTCATGAGATCAAGCTGCCCGAGGAAGAAGGATAATTGGGGTACCTCCGTTCCTCAAACTGAGGTTCCATCTTCTGCGGCTGCCATGGAGACCGAGGGCGAGGCTGATGCTGGTGATGACCATGACTCTGAGCCTTCTGAGGCAGAGCCCTCTTGGGCAAAGAAGCTCAAGCACAAGATGAAAAAGTTGTTCTGCATGGAGTCTCATGGTTAGTACATGACTCATGTGGCCGAGAAGCAAGCAAGGGGACGTCACAAGGAGCTTATGCGTCAGTTGGGTGCGACAGTTACCAGCGGTTCTGAGGGTCAGATCACTGAGGAGGAGGAGTGGGTCCAGCAGCACTGACCGTGGACCGATTCAGATGCCGAGCAGTTTCTGACTGAGGATGGTGGCGCAGCCGTCTGATGTTCCAGATCTTCAGTTTGCTCTCACCTGGAGCCATAGGGTCGCTCTTTGCGCCTTTTGGTGTCTCGATGCCAAAGGGGTAGAGAGTCTAGGGATTTGTGTCGTTGAGTTGCGAGTGTGTCTTTGTGGTTGCGAGTGTGTCTTTGTGGTCTGTGTGGTTTCGTTGTGTTTACTCGCCATTTGCTTTGTTTGGTTTTGTGTCAGTGAGACCTAAGTTCCAGTCATATGGTGTGAGACATATGCTACCTTATCTTTATCTTATCATTATCTATGTCTCTAGTCATTTGGTATCTTATGAGTTGCATGCTTATTATGTTATATACCCTGCTCTCATGGTTAGCGCTTAGGGTGTTGGTCCCTAAAATACAGGGGGAGTGTTGATCCTAGTATGTGTGTCGTGCAGTCCAAAGCACTTATCTTGATGACACACAACTAGGGGGAGCCCGTCTATATTTTAGAGATGTGGGGTTTGCTTATGTCCTGTGTCTTTTTCCGTCTATGCAAATCCCGTATTGTCATCAATCCACCAAAAAGGGGGAGATTGTAAGGGAATATTTATCCATAAGGTGTTTTGGTGATTGATGACAATGCTTTTGCGGACTAATCGTGTGCATTTTTTCAGAGATTCATCCTTTGGCACGAGACGATTCCCTCCTCTCGGAGTTTGAAGCGAAGACAGTGTAGTCCTTTCGTTTCAGTTTGGTGGACTAGTTTCATAGGGTTCACCGTACTATCAAGAGGGGGTCCGGTTTGGAAAGGCTAGGGTGGAATCATCACGTACGCATCCTTTGCTCACCCTCCGAGCCTTTCTGCTTCAATGAAGAGCTCGTTCATGTCCTCTTTGTGCTTGTTCTTGTCCCAGCGGTAGTATCGCGTGTCGGAGCGGTAGTACCGCTTGGGAGCCACAAGCGGCAGTACCGCTCTACAGCGGTAGTACCGCTTGGAGCCCCTGCGATGAGTACCGCTGCGACTCGTGCTTCTACCGCCTCGACTCGGCGCTCTTTTTCGATGTCGAGTTTTACGGTACTTGCTGCGTAGTACCGCTCGTCTTGATAGTACCGCTTACCATGTGTAGTACCGCTCTGGTCCAATGGGCAAGATTACGCGAGGGGAGCGGTAGTACCGCTTAGGTTGTTAAGCGGTAGTACCGGCTGGCATAGCGGTAGTACCGCTCCAAGGGCTGCAAGGGAGTAACGGTTGGATTGTTTCCCCACTATATAAGTGGGTCTTCTTTTCCAAAGTTGACCTACCTCTTCCCCCAAAAGCTCCATTGTTGCTCCAAGCTCCATTTTCGCCCGATCTCTCTCCCTAGCCAATCAAACTTGTTGATTTGCTCGGGAGTGGTTGAGAAGGCCTCGATTTACACTTCCACCAAGAGAAATTTAATTCCCCCCACTAATCCCTAGCGAATCTTGTTACTCTTGGGTGTTTGAGCACCCTAGACGGCTGAGGTCACCGCGGAGCCATAGTCCATTGTGGTGAAGCTTCGTGGTGTCGTTGGGAGCCTCCAATTAAGTTGTGGAGATTGCCCCAACCTTGTTTGTAAAGGTTCGGTCGGCGCCTTCAAGGGCACCAATAGTGGAATCACGGCATCTCGCATTGTGTGAGGGCGTGAGGAGAATACGGTGGCCCTAGTGGCTTCTTGGGGAGCATTGTGCCTCCACACCGCTCCAACGGAGACGTACTTCCCTTCAAAAGGAAAGAACTTCGGTAACACATCCTCGTCTTCACCGGCTCCACTCTTGGTTATCTCGTGCCTTTACTTGTGCTAGTTTACTTGTGTTACTTTCCTTACTTGCTTGCGTGCTTGTTGTTGTTGCATCATATAGGTTCCCTACCTAGTTGCATTTCTAGGCAACCTACCTTGATGCAAAGTTTAATTTGGTAAAGAAAAGTATAAAATTGTTAGTTGCCTATTCACCCCCCCCCCCCCCTCTAGTCAACTATATCGATCCTTTCACTTTGCCTACTAGAAGCTTTGAGGATTTCAAACATAATCTCAACTTGATGAAATTGTGATTAAGGGAGGGTGTCAAACAACCTGTCACGTTGCCTCAATGAGCCGGACCAGGGTGCCACACCAACCTCATGCACCGCACCAGGAGTCTCCATATGTTGGTAGAGATAGGCTAGGTAGTTAGTTGATATTTATCTATTGTAACCTATTCTATCTCTTCCTCTCCAAGTCTCCTGTAAGATCTCATCTATCGATCTGTATGCGCTACAGGGTTGTTGCGCCCCTGCCTATAACATGAACCACGTCCCCTCGCACCGAGGTCAAGACGTTTCCGCTACTCGCACAGAGCCTTGATCCCAGTAGAAGAGAGTAGCAGGCTTGTCGGTGGCAAGTCTTGCGAGACCAGCAGCACCAGCAACCTTGTCTTGGGTTGAATCATCATCGGAGGTGTACTCTTCTCCATTAAATGCTCTTACAGTTGTATCACTCTGGTAGGGCTTGCCATCATATAAGAAGAAAAGGTGACTTGCAAAAAAAATTCAGGCAACATACAAATAGCAAAAGTGGGAAACAAAACAAACCATAGAGGATTGCCTAGCCTTTTTTATCTTTAGTGAGATATAAATTTGTCAAAGCTTTCTCTCTTTTCTGTCAGCGGGGCACTTTCCAAATTGAGGTCTACTCAATCTAATGCACACCATTCACTTTAATGTTCGTTTATCTAAACTGGCCAATGATTAGACCAATAGAGCCGAGATCAATATGTCTATAATCAATGATAGTCGCCCTACAAACATCAGCATAACTATTCATCATATAACAAAAGATCTACTCCAGAATAGAGAGGGCCAGGCTACTACAATTCGCTGGTCTAGAGACCTCGATGTAATTTTATTATGTATTTATGTTTGGAGTGTTTTGTACTTCTGATGAACCTTTTATAAGGTGGACTACTCACGCCTCATTGGAAGTAGCTTGAGAATAATGCTGATAACACTGCTCTGCTCAAACCAGATTGAAGATTATAAGGATGATAAAGAGGTGCAACCAAAGGAGCAGAGCTCTGCTCAAACTGACCATAATGTGGAAGCAGTTGGTGCAAATGATAGCACTGCTGTAACACCAATAATCTGGATGATTTAGCCATCCTTTGAACGTGTGACCATAAATCATTTTGTATTTGTATATGTATGTAGTGTTTTGGAGCTATAGGCGGAAAGCTGTATTCAATCACCCTGTTTCTCAAAGTATTTGTATAGCAAACCAAAGTGTTCCCAGTTCAAAGTTCTTTCCTTGCATGGCTACTGACGGTCGCCTTTAGCAAGGCAAACCATATCTTGTCATGTCTATGAAGCACAAGAAAGATACCCAGCACCAATAAAAAAGGACAGTGAACACACCAAAACTGCTATCAGCAAACTATTAGTATGGTATTCATAGTCTCGTGTCACAGCAGTTCACCTTGAGCTCGCGGTTAGTCGAAGAGTAGGGCGAGAGAGGCCGTGGAACAGCTGTGGTGCAGGCATGAATAAACCCCCCTTCTCCAATGGGGAAAGACTGGAACTGGAAGTAGTACACACACATTTTTACAGCGTTATCTATGACAAAATGGAAGGCCACAATTTCCCCCAGTCGCTACCGAGACACATTGGCTGTCGCACCTGGTCATTGTTTTCTTACATCAGAGATTGCAGGAACCTTGGCGGGGTAGCTAGACAAGTCCACGTCGAGCAGGTCCGAGAGGTCGTACATTCCTCCAGGCGGGTCCACTTTGTTCCTGATCGGAGTGGTCATCGATTCGTCCTGGTCTACGTGGTTGGATGACACGCTTGAGGTCACTGGACTATTTGAGGGCGGCATCACGGTGATGCCAGCCAACTCCACATCCCGGACACTTGGCACAGCGCTCCCTGAAGGAAACTTTGTTGGTGCACTCTCTCCCTCATTGTGGTTGTACAGCACATATTCATTGTAGGTAGGAGCAAACTGCATGAGAATGGAGCCGATTAGACCAAGATACGGGCAAGGCACAGTAAACAAGAATGTCCTTCAGCAAACAAGAATGGAGCCGATTTGATCGAGAAGTTAGACAGTTAGCGCCAGATACAGGGAATAGGCGTCTAAGATCCTGGTTACCTGGTGAACGGTGTCGTGGTAGAAATCGTTGAATTTTAAAGCATGAAGAAGGCTTTCCCTGAAACCACCCGAAGGGCGAGCATTTGCACCTGCATACTCCTTGTAGGGAAAGGCAAATAGGTGCCCAATGGCTGCTATGAGCATCTCAACGCACAATACATAGTTCTGAAGGTCAGCAGCCTTTTCAGCATTCTTGATAAATCGAGACTTGGCAGCAAGGAAAACCAGGACACCCTACAATGCAAAAAAATCAAATTATTATGACCATATGTGAGGAGAAAAACAGTTGGCAACCTATCATACCATCAAAGAGGGGAAAACATGGGTTGGTGTTTTGTATTTACCTGCCAGTATGTGAGAAACACAACTGATTTGATTATAATAAACTTTGGGACAGGATTATATGGCCGGAGTAGATCTCTGCATGCCGCATAGAACAATGCAAGAGCATATAACGCCATCGAGTATGAGATTGTGTAAATAATAGTGATGTATAAATAGGATTGGTTGACACTGAAGTTTCCATCTTCATATTTTCCTTTAGCATAAAGTATGAAGGTAATAACCACCAAGATAGGCTTAAGAATAACAAACTGCAAACAGCCTTGTTTGCATCTCCGTATAAAACGCCTGTTTAAGTGACATAAGAGATCAGTTAGACTTCATGAAGGATGTTGCAACATGCCAATGTATAATTGTCATCTGATAGCAACTTATTATGCAGAAGGACACATACGCACCCATCTAGAGGAATAGCTGGGAAACAGCAAGTCATCAGAAACCACGATGGTTTCAGGGTTCGGCCATTCAAACTCACCACCACAGCCCCAGGTCCTCCCACCCATGCCAAGCAGAGTGAAAAGAAATTGTAGATGACCCAAGCATCATAGCTGAAACATTATGGTAAAGGAAAATTTAGCATAGGATGGATATACACTCATGCAGTTCTTAGTTCAGGTACTCGTGAAGACTATTATAGACTAGAAACAAACAGACAAAACAGCACATGGGCAACAATCAGTAAGATAAAATGCCACCTAAAGTTGGGATTATAATATGGCTAACCTGTTAAAGTGCATAGCCAGCACAGGCAAGGAAAAGAAGAGAAGAATTATAAAATGGCCAGCATTTCATAAATTATACACAACTACCTCTTTGGTCACTAGTTCATTACACTCTGAGTTGTTGAAAGCACATGGGCAGCATGAATTTAGACCATGGCGAGGTGGAAGCACGTATTATCATATTATAACCTGGGATTATTGGTTTGCAATTTTACACTAGAGAAGATCATTCATCACACACTCCCTGCTGATTATTATCTATCATGCTATACTTCCTAGGAAGACATTTAAAGCTAATGGATGCATGAGTCCTCTAAAACACCACATACGGATCTGTGATGCATACGCCCATGGGAATATGGTTACAGTTGTGCACAAGGTATATAACAGATCCTACTGTGTTCACTAGAGATCATCAGTGCTTAACCTATGAGCAGTCAGCAAAATGTTGATATTGATAGAATGATAGGACATCTCAGTTGGATTTGGATAATAGCTCGAGCCTACAGAAATGCTTATGAATGTCACACGATATTACAAGCTTATAATCCTGTGTACAGATTATAAAAATTTTCCCTCCATTAAGAAATAACTGATGAGGTAATAGCATGATAGCAGAAAAAGGAAATGTTGCACGTATGCCATTATAGAGAACAAAAAGAGCTTCGCTAGTTCACTTGCCTACAATTAGACCTTTAAGACCATAGAAATACCAACAGGCTGAAAGCGTAATCTCACATTGAGCTCATCGAATTACATAATGGTACAATGGAAGTTTGAATTGCAACAGAATGAATGACTTACATTTCTCGGATAGAAGTAAAATATATTGCATTGTCTGGTAGGATAAGGGAAATAAATGACATCACTGCATAGACCTGCAAAACAATGTGTTTTCAGAGCTAATGCACTGGAGTGTCACTAGAATAAAAAGGGAATACAAACAAGTAAACAAAGAAAACTAGATGCGAGGATTGAAATTTAAATGCACGGTTGATGAATAATGATCGGAGGACGAACATTCACAATGCTCAAACAGTTGTTTTACAGCCGCATGCAAATTAAGGGATATTTCGTATAAGGGACAGTGTTGTGGCAGAAGAAAATGCACTTGAGAGAGCCCTGAAGAACCCAAAGTTCCTATTAGAACTCTGCCGCTCAGATGAATTAACTTGCTTATTATTCATGACAAATGACAAGAGCCAAAGCTGAAAACCGATAATGATGAGCTGTGTCCAATAAGATTAGCTGGCACATCTGCTGAGCTGAGGTAGCAGGCGCATGCTTGTGAGGGAGCACTCCAAACCCAAATATTCCAATCACGGCCTCATCACCCCCAAGAATTGGCCTCCGGATGCACCTTGAGCACGGATCAGAACCGAAGAGCGGCAGCAGATCACAGCCGCTGAAACCCTACTCTACCTAATGCGAGTAGTACCAACACATTGGGGTTAGGGATTTATTTAGGGGAGGAACCAGGCAGGCCACCGCAAAACTCATCAATTAGTAGCTCCTTAACTGGCTGTAAGATCAACACTACATTTGTGCTGCGGAATTGTCCGCCGACCCGACCCGCCCCGCTTGTGCATCCCTAATTCAGATTCAATCATGGGTGAGACCCACAAACCCGTGGCGAATCCGTGGGGCCGGGCTCGTCTACCAGCTCGCAGCCAGGGATTTGCGCTTTTTTTTTCCCGAAAAAACCGGCGGCTGTAGCGGCAGATCTGGCGCGGGGCGGAAGCTGCGTGCGGGGAAAGGGGAAGGGGGGAGCGTACCGGGACCATGAAGATGATGCGGACGATGAAGCGCTGGAAGATGGGCTCGGCGTAGTGGAGCAGGTGGCGGTAGATGTGGCCGAGCGTGATGACGGTGGCCGCCGCGGCGCAGAGCAGCGCGGCCGCCGTGTACGCCACCGCCGCCCAATCCATCGCGGCGCGGCGAGGCGAGGCCCCCACCACCACCGGACCGCGTCGGCGAGCGAGCGAGCGAGACGCGAGGCGCGGCGGCCGCTCCCGTCCCTCTCCCGCGAGCGCCCGCGCGCGGCGTCCGGTGCGGGTTTGGTCGGGGGCAGGGGCAGGGGCCGGGTGGTTGGTTGGGCTTTTTGGGCGTGCGAGCGAGGGAGGGAGGGAGGAAGGAAGGAAGGAGAAAGGGTTTTCTTTTTCCTGACGATGATGGTGCGAGGAAAAGGGGTTAACAGTGCGAGCCGAGGTGCTGATGCCAATACGCCATCGGATCGGCCTCCGCGTCGCTTCGATTATTCGTCTGGGGTCTCTTTTCTGTTGATGAAATTTTTGCGTAGTTTTTGGGGATTTGGTTTGACTTCTATAAAATGTGGGGATTTGAACGGGGGCACGCGCTTGTGAGACGGGAATCGATGCTTCCCGACCTTTGCTAGCAAGTCTTCTCTGAGTTTGCCTTGCCTGCCTGCCTGCATAGTCGTTGCGTTTTTTAGATAATTGCATCTATAGTCCTCGTACTCGCTGGTTACGTCCACTTCAGTTCTGGTACTTGCGTATTGCATCGATACGGTCCCGGTACATGAAAATACGTCGTCAATACGGTCCCTGAGCTTGAAACGCCAGTCCTGGCTCTACGTGCGCGACATACACCGTACTCCATTGTATGCCACGTCGGCCGGGACCCACCGGTCGGTCGGACCCACCGGTCGGCTCTAGCCCGCGTGGGAGTGGATAAGGCGTCAGAGCCGTTTAAATCTGGGGCAAAATCCCCAATTCCACTCCCGCAATCCCTAGCTTCTCGTCACCCAAATCCTCCGATGGGCGGCGCGAGCGTCACCTCCACCACCCTGTCCGCCGGCTCGGAGAGCGAAGACGGCGGCACCTTCTCTGCGGCGCTCGTCCCCGGAGGTGGATCGAGTCGCAGCTTGCTGGCGCGGGCTTATCCGCAGGAGATTTGGCGTCGGGGCGAGTCGTGTCTCCGGCCGGAGAGGAGCCATATCATGCTAACGCCAAGCACTCCATCCATGGATGCGTTTGAGGCTCGCCACCGCGGGCTCGTCCCTCATCGCCAGCCCTTCTTGTAGGAGGCGGGCGAGGAGCTCGACGCCGCCGCTGGCAGCCGCCATCCAGGAGCGCTTTGGCGTGCTGCCGTCGGAGTTGAGCATCGAGGTGGCCTGCCCCCCTCATGACCTGTGGTTGTTGTTCTCAACGGAGGAGAAGTGCACCGTGGTCCTCCAATCGTCGATGAAGTCCAGGTGCTGCCGCCGGTGGATCAAGTTTGAGTTTGGGTAAGAGAGATTCGCGGCACTCGGCAGCTCTGGAGTACAAGTGCAAGCTGAGTTTGAAGGCCTTCCCGATCGAGCGTGGTCGGCGATCGATTACAAGGCAAGGCCTGAAGGACTTAGGCGGAGAGTCGATAGAGATCATACCGCCGAAGAATCGGCGCGAGCTGGAGGTAATGGCGTGGCTCGTGACCCATCTAAAGTTGGCAAAGTGGTGGACGTGGAGATACAGAGCCTAAGCCGGCATTGTGCATCGATCCTCCTCCACGATCGCTTGAAGAGTTCGTCGATCGTGAAATGGCCTCGTCAGACGGTCCTTCGTCGCCGAGGAAGAAGAAGACGGTCTTGTATCCTGTGATCTCGTCACATGAAGGAGGTGACTGATCGTGGTCCGCTGCTCGTCGAAGGCCTGCCGGATGCATGGGCTGCCGAATGAAGGGGAGGACTGACTATAAGCACCGATTGAGCAATCGTGCTTGGCCAAATCGATGGCGATATCTGTGATTTCTAAGGTGTAAAAGAGTCCGAACCACTATCTATGTCTCAAATGTAGTCTGTGAACCGCTATCTATTTTAAGTGTGTCTTTTGTGAACTATGTAAGACTATCTATGTATTGTTGAGATGATCTTCTAATATTGTACTGTTGTGTCATTATGTGCTGTGTGAAATATGAGATGATCTCGAGTATTACACAATGTGTTGTATCTTACAAGTACATTACATACAAAAGTTCTTGATCCGGAGCATGATCATGAACACAATCTGCATATATAATTTGGAGTACATAATGTGCATATATAAGCTGGAGTCTGAGAATCTGCATATATGAGGTGGAGTACATTCCATACTAAAAGTTCTTGATCTGGTGGTAACAACACAAAATACATGATCTGGAGCATGATCATGAGCAGAACATGCTCGTTAACATGTTCCACATCTGATCATAAGCAGAACACACACAAAAACCATCTACTTTCCTCCAAATTTTGATCTGCATGTCTCCTGTCCTACCTTAGTTCATCGAACATGCTAACTTTTCTAGGTTTTTTAAACCCTCTCATGTTGTTATATGAACTTGGTGCACTTGAAGTTCCACTTCTCTTCATTTGTGAAGGTTTGGACTGACATGCAAGGATCCTCTGTTCCTCTGCCATTGCTTCTCACGATTTGTTGGGCTTCCTTCTTGTTTCTCTCTTGCGCACATGCCTCAGCTCTTGTTTCTTTCTCTTGGTTTCTGTTGTGCTCCCAAGCTTCCTGCCTTGATGCCTCCTGTGTTTGGAGAAATAATTGCCTTCTTTCCAACTCTTCAGCTTGATTTATAAGGAACATTGCCTCCTCTGCATCATATGCAGTCCTACAAAGTCTCTTCTTCTCCCTCAGCTATCATTTTCTTCTCTTCTGCTCTTTTTCTTTTTGCCTCTTCTGCTATTCTTTTCTTTTCCTCCATAACTTCTCTTCTTTTGTCTGCCATGGCTAGTTTTTCCTCTAGGGCCTTCCTTTTCTTCTCCTCACTAGCTTTTTTCTTCATTTCAATGACAAGTCTTTTCTGTTCTAGTATGACTTTCTTCGCTCCTCGGCAGCATTTTTCTTGGCAAGTAGTTCATCTTTCCTCCTTTGAGCAGATAAAATAATTTTCTCTTCCTCCTCCTTTAATTTTGCCATTGCTTGCATCATACTTGGCCTGATCTGCTATTTCCCTTCTCTCAGCTGCAGCCCTAAGTCTGGCAAGTGCTATCACTTCTCTTTTCCTGTGAACATCTCCTCCTTTGGTTGCTGTGCTATGTTGAACTGGAGGCTGTGAGAGGAATTGCTCCTGTATGAAAGCACTCTGAGGCAGTGGCCCTTGCACAACTTCTTGGACCAGCCTAGACTCTCTCTGCATTAGTGTTAAGGTAGTTGTTAGTGTGTGCAAATTATGTGTACAGACTATTAGTTGGTCCTGTCTGATTTCACATACCTCTTGTGTCGGTGTAGCTAAAGTCTCTGGCTCATACAATGGTGGGACTTGGTTTGTCACACTGTTGTTTGAAGATTAATCTCCTGCTCACAAGAAACACATTACTACACATTAGTAAATCATTCAATGCTATGAGAAGTACATACTGTACTATTTGGAGAAGTAGACACATTACGAGTAAGGCCCACAGGTTTCTTCATCAAGATGACACATCAGCCTCTGCTCTAACTTTATTTATTTTCTCTTTTCTTTGGTTTAAGTCCCACTTCCAGTCCAAACAGCCATTTATGTTATGGCGGCACCACCACAATAGCCACCGTGTATGACAGCACCTGCCCTTGTGATTTGCACTCCTCTTTTTCCTTCCTTCTCTTCTGGTTGTTGTCTTCTGTTTTTTGCCCTTCTTCCTTTATTCTTCTGAATTGGTGGTGGTAAGATTTTTCTGCCTTTCATCTTTGCCCACTCACTGACATCTTTACAATGCTCGAACTATGTGCTCATATGCTTTGCAATAAGTTGCAATGGAGTAACATGAGTTAACCCTAGACTCAGGTGGAATTTTGGCATACCTAAGAGCAGAAACCCCATGACAGCAAGGTATACCTGACAAATCCCATCTTTTACAACTGCACATTTCCTCCTTGTGTCCACACTGAAATCAACTCCTCTATCATTCACTACAAACAGTCCTTGTCCGGTGGTGCAGCTTGACAAGTTCTAGAAAATTCCACACTCTTCTCCGGTTTCTTTCTTATCTTTGGACATATAGCACCATGCAGTTCAAACTCTCTTCTTTGCTTTGCAAAATTCCTTCCCATATTCTCGCCCTTTGATCCTTTGGATCATGCTTATGATAGGCATTTCCTAGCCTCCAAAATATATCTGTTGAACACCTCACAGTTGTTATTTAACAACACATCACACTTGGGGAAATCAGTTTGGTAAGCCCTAACCCAGGTTTTTGGGTCCAACTCGCAAGCCAGTCATGAGCCTCTGGCTGAGCACTAACATCTGGTTCATATTTTCCCTAAATCTACCCTCTGTAGTACTCCTAGCACACTTCCATAGTTGATTTTTCAAAGCTTCTCCTTTGAAGTTCTTGTTGAAATTCTGCCACAAATGCCTCACACAAAATCTGTGAGGTGATAGAGGAAACAACTCTTTAACTGCCTTTATTAAACCCTGCATGAAGCATAGCACATAATTATTTGACAAAAACATAGCATGTAATTATTTGATGTAAACATAACTCTTTATTTGACAGAAACATATCACAGAATTATTTGACAGAAATATAGCACACATTAATTATTTGACAGAATTAAAGACATATTTTTTGCTTGTCTGACATGATTGTCCATAACTCAGTGTTCATAATTCCTAAATCTTGCTTCAATGCAGTTAGAAACCACCTCCAAGCTTTGGTGTCCTCACTCTGCACCACTGCATGTGCAATAGGAATAATGCAATCATTGGGGTCCATTCCTACTGCACTTAACAGAACACCTCCATACTGTGTCTTTAAGTGGCAACCATCTAGGAAAATAATTGGCCTACAAGCACATAAGAACCCCCTCTTGCATGCATCAAAAGAGAAGTAGCACTTCGAAATTGTCCCTCTTCCGACAAATCCAAGAAGGAAAGTACTTCCAGTGATTTGACCTCCTCGGCTCATTTGCATAGTCCCACAGCAAAGTTGTATTGTGCAATCTCATCTCCATATATGATATCATATGCAATCTTCCTAGCTCTCCCCAGCTTGCCCTTTTAATTGTCATGTTCCAATCATCTTGCACAAAAGCTGCAAAAGCCTTCAATGATAATTTCTCACATGCCGGATTTTGTCCACATATTTGTGAGCAATGTACCTAGCTGTAAAGGCTGTAACTTGCCACTTTTTCTCACAAGTATGTTCCCCATTAAATGTTTTCACCATGACAGAATTTGTTCTATTATCCCAAGATGCATACATATACCAGGGGCAACCCTTTTCACACTTTGCAAAGCAAGCCTGATTTTGTCATTCTTTGGAAATGTGATGTTAACTCTCTCTTTGCAACTATACTCTCTCTCACAGCTTTCCTCAACAGCTCCACGAGAAGAACAACTGCCTGCATGGAACTTAGGTTCATGCATGTCTGCTTCTTGTAAAAGACTTGAAATTGAATTTCATCTCATCCTCATCTGAATCTGGAGCATTTAATTCCTCATCTTACGAGTTGCAATCCTCAACCACCTTCTTCCCTTTCTTGTCATGCATTGGTTGCAACTCCTCCCCGCAGCAGATCATCATCTCCATCCTCCAAGTCATAGTCACTATCCACAATCTCAGGTACATAATCCTTTGTCGATGAATGGAGTGCATATTGTTCTTCCTCCTCTTCTTTTTTCTTCCCTTGGTCTCAACTTCACATAGAACTTTGAGTGCTCTCAATTTCAACACTTTCATCCACAACACCACAAGAAACATTGCTCTCACAGGATCTTTGTTCTCGGTTGCATTCACTTCCTTCTTCCTTGGGCTGAAAAGCAGGGAGGGATTTGTCTTCTTGGATTAGCCACAACATCATCCCATTCTGCTCCTCCTCCGTAAATGTGGCTATCTAAATGATCCGGTATATCATTTGAAAGTGGTGCCCTAGATTTATCTTTAGATACATACAGTCCACATCAATATCATTAGCCAAAAGCCGTGCGCCACCTTCATTAAGCTGACAACCAGGGGGCAACCAATAGATATCTATTCTACCTGACATTTCATAACCCAATTCCTCGACTATTTCTTCAAACATTCTGAAATAGGTGATGTCCTTATGATGATAATCAAAGCAAACCTTATGGCCATCCAGATAGCACCTATTTTGCCCACTCCCAAAGAAAAAGCCTCCATGGATCACCTCAACGGTGAAATATCCACTTTCTCTATCCGAAAAACATTAAGAACATAAATAACTCAAACCCTAGAATAATTTCTGCAAATTTGCATACAGTCCACATATTCATAGAACTAGCATGGGCAAAATGGCCTAATCACAGCAAATAAACATTTTTTCACCCCAATCGTACATCAAATCGACCCAAGAACACTGGGTACTGACGTACCGTACGCCGGAGCCGCCTCGCCGTCGGGCCGCCGTCGCCGGACCTGCATCGCCGCCAAACTGCGTCGACTCCTTTCAACGGGCGTCCAACTTGCTTCAGCCTTCGCACGCAATACGAACAGAGGGCGCACGATACGCTGATTACCCGCCGCCGCACACCATGGCCGCTAGGTTTTGCTCTCGCCGCACTCCTCTCGCTTAGCGGGGGGAGAGAACAGGGAGATCGAGACGAGAACAGGGGCAATTTGCAAAATAACGGTGGGGCTAGAGCCGACCGGGTGGGTCCGACCGACCGGTGGGTCCCGGTGACGTGGCATACAACGGAGTACGGTGTATGTCGTGCATGTAGAGCCGGGGCTGGCGTTTCAAGCTCGAGGACCGACGACGATGTATTTTCATGTACCGGGACCGTATCGATGCAATACGCAAGTACCAGGACTGAAGTGGACGTAGCCAGCGAGTACGAGGACTATAGATGCAATTATCTCTTGCGTTTTTTCACGACTTTTTGCTTCGTCTTGAATCCATTTATTACTTTCAAGATATCCATGTGATGTGCCGATTGATGATGCTGATGTCTCTGTTGAGTTAAGTAAAGCTTAGCCAAAACTTGGCATGTGTTTTCCGGACGATGCTGCAGACTTGTCAACGTCCCAATATACTTGTTTTTTCCGGCTTTTTCTAAGGAAAAACTTCTGATCTATTTATCAATTGTCATGGCAATACAGATAACACGGGGGAGTAAATAGAAATTACATCCAAGATCCGTGTGCCACCTTACGATCACTGGAACGAGTCCAAGACCCCCACATATTACATGTAGAATCGCAGCTGCTGTCAGTGCCCCTTCCTCATGTGAGCCAAGCAAACATTGTTGTATTTGACAGTCTGGAAGTCGTCGTGATTGTTAGAAGGGAGAGAGAGGTTTGGTGGAATAGTTCGTTGTATTGCTTGAGCCTCGTGGGCATATATATAGAAGTACAATGATCAACTTGGAGTACAAGACAAGCCAGAACAAATCCTATTATATTTCGTCTTTCCTAATAATCACAATACTCAACATCCCCCCGCAGTTACAACGGTACCGGCACAGACGGTGAGATTGGAGAAGAATTCAAAGGCAGGCCGACGGACACCCCCCCCCCCACAGTCGTAACGGTCGATGCATCGGGGAGTCGTGGTTGGAGTGGAAACCAATGAGGTTGCTCAAGCAGGCGGTAGCCCTTTGTGCCGTTTGTCGAGGTAGCCGAGAGCGTAGGTGGTGGAGCCGTGGTTGAGGTAGCCGTGCGAAAAATGCCGTGGTCGATGTCGAGTCAGGGTAGCCGGTGTCGATGAAGTCGCCATGGAGCCGCCGACGCAAGGGGGCGCCGAGTTAGCATGGGCGCAGTGATGTCAAAGTAGTGGTGTGTCGGGAAGAAGATGTTGTTCACGACGCGTCGCGGCGGGTTTGCCAAGCCCGGGGACACATCATGGACGAAGGCACGCATCGGTGTTGCCAGCACCGCGCATGCGTAGACGGACGAAGACGGAGTTGACGAAGCGCCGACCAGGCTTGCCAGGCCCGAGGACACATCGTGGATGAAGGCACGCATCGGTATTGCCAGCACCGGGCATGCGTAGACGAGGGACCTGCACGAGCTGTACGCCATGTCGGAGAAGTCGGAGAGGCCAGCAGAGAAGAACTCGACGACGATTGCGTCGTCCATCAGCGCGGGGCCAATGTCACCCGCGGTTGTCGGAGTAGATGAAGCGATCGGGGTAGATGACGGCGACGCTGGCGATGGGCTGGTGCTGGACGAAGACGAAGGGGGTGGATGGGCGGCCGCGACGGCTACGGGGGTAGCGGCGGCGGCCGAAGAGGAGCAACGGCGGCGGCCTGACAGCGGCGGCGGCTAGGTTAAGAGCGCGGCGGCGATGCTCGAAGTAGGCGAAGAACCCTGACAGCGTAACGAAGGTCGGGACGGACGGGGGCGTTCCCGCGCCAAGGGAGACGGCGCGGCGCATACCACGGGAAGTCGACACGCGGGGACGGTGAAGTAGACCGCGGGCCGCGGCGCTAGGGCCCGAAAGGGTGACACAGCGGCGGCTGGTCGGGCGACGGCAGCGAGATCATGAACCCGCTGACAACTGACCCGAAGAAGCGGCATAACGCTGATTCGCGAAGTCGGTGCAGCCGTGGGGACGGCCTTACACTACTAGAAAAAGGGCTATAGATGGGATTGACACTAATGGCGCACCAGACAAGGGGTGCGCCATTAGTATATACTAATGGCGCACCACCTTCTGATACGCCATTAGAGTTGAAACTACTAATGGCGCACCTGGCCCAAGGTGCGCCAATAGTATCAAAATATTTTTTTGAACTATCGCTACCGTCCAAACATACTAATGGCGCATCCGGACACAGTTCGCCATTACTAGTTGTAACTAGTAATGGCGCACCCGTCGGAAAGTGCGCCACTAATGTTGTTTTTTTTATTATATTTTTTATTCCTTTTTTTGCAATACTACTAATGGCGCACTGTACAACCGTGCGCCATTATTAGTTTAAACTAGTAATGGCGCACTGTAGAATAGTGCGCCATTAGTAAGTTTTTTTTTGCAAAACTACTAATGGCGCACTGCCAGAAGGTGCGCCATTAGTAATCTGGATTACTAATGGCGCATTTAGTGCTGGTGCGCCATTAGTAAGTGGGCAGCAACAAGATATTTTGGACAGCCTCTCCTACCCACACTCACTTTCTCCCCACTTCATTCTCTCCACCTCCTCCTTGTCTCGGGTGCCTCCTCTTTTCACCTCATTTCCACCATAGATTCATTCAAATTAAGTGGTTAAATTACCTTGTTTTAATAGGTAAGTAAGGGGGGAAGCTATATTTATGTTGTTCTCCCTACAACAATGTGCACACGCACTTTTTATGGCCTAGCTAGATCTATGTATGTTCGTGGTGTTGCATATGTTTGTGGTGTTGCATATGTTTGTGGTGTTGCATATGTGTTTGTGTTTGGAGGTGTACGGTATTTGAAATGCGATAGTTGCCAATATTTTGCCGGAATGTTGATTCATTTCCGTTTGGCGAGAATTTTGGCATTAAGCATTCTTTTGGTCCTATTTTTAGGAAAGTCATGCCAAATTTTTTCTTGGTTCTAAAATATCGCTTTGCTCTACCCCTTGCAGCGACCATTGATGGTCTGCAGACGATGACCGAAGGCATCGTGGAATAGGTTTTGAGGTCATGAAGGCGAGATGCTTCAAAAGAACGAGACGGAGATAAGATGTCCGTGTCGAAGATGCAAGTGAAGAGCCTTATTGCGGACCTGGATTCCGGCAGGTGCGGGACCACCTGCTCTTGGCGTGGTTTCATGGATGGCTATCGGTGGCAAGGTGATGAAGATGACTACGAAGTCGCCCATGGGGGTCGGCAAGAAATGAGGAAGGGCAGCAAGACAACCACCGCGGCTCGGGCGGGCGAGAAGACGAAGAATCCCGGGAGATGATCACGACGGTGATGCTTGTATACGATCATCATGTAGAAGATGCAGGGCATGATGATGAGGAAGATGCCGGAGCAGACGACGGGCATGATCATGAAGATGATGATGTCGGGCGGAGCAATGACTGGACCATCGATGGGCTGGGTGCAGGACCCTCATATTCAAGAGCTGCTTCTCAAGCGGGGCGGATAACGCAAGAGCTGCCACCGAGAGAAAGCCAAGATGGATCAACTTGAGTTAGACGCGGTTACTCCATTGTATGAAGGATGCAGGCCGAGGATACCCGCTTTGAAAGTAACGCTCATGGCTCGAGATGAAGGTAAAACACAAAATGACCGACGCATGTTTCGACGAGAACATGTCGCTCGCACGAACGTCTTCCCTTGGGGAACAAGTGCCCGACCTGTTTGGAGGAGGCGAAGAAAATCGTGTGTCCTCTGGATTTACCGCACGTGAAATACCATGTGTGCATGAACAATTGCATCATTTATCGGGACGAGCACGCGGAGTCCACCATATGTCCGTGTCTTGGCGTCACTCGATACAAGAAGAGGAAGAAAGCTCCTCGAAAAGTGGTGTGGTACTTTCCGATCACTCCTCGTCTGCAGCGGTATTCGCGGACCCTAAGGTAGCAAAGCTCCTGCGTTGGCACGCCGGATAGGGAGGAGAAGAAGCGAGAAGATGACGCAAATGATCCGGAGATAGATAAAAAGACAAGATGCTGAGTCACCCTAAGGATGCGAGCGGTGGCAAGCGTTGAACTTCGAAGACTCGTAATTTGGGAACGATCCAAGGAACATCGTCTTTGGTAGCGAGCACCGATGGAGTCAATCCGTTTGGCAGCCAGAGAAGCACACATAGCACCTGGCCTGTGTTTGTGTGGATGTACAACCTTCCCCAGTTGTGCATGAAGAGGAAGTACATTCACATGAGTATGCTAATTGAAGGGCGAAACAACCGAGGAGCGACATCAATCTGTATCTAGGGCTGCTTTGAAAGAGGAGCTTGACACGCTGTGGAAAACGCCAGCCAATACGTGGGACGCCGAGAGAAAGAATATTTCCCTATGAGAGCCGCCTTTGCTCACGACGGTGCACGACTATCTCGATTCTGGATATCTGCGGGGCAGGTAGTCCACGGATTTTACGGATGCGTAAGGTGCATGGATGACACAACGTATCGCCAGACTAGATAGAGATCCGGGTCTTCGAAAACCGTGTTCATGGGACATCGAAGGTGGCTTCGCGACGATGACCCGTGGAGGAAACGCAAGGATCTGTTCGATGGTGAAACCGAACCCGAACACGCCCGTGTCACGAGGAGCGGCGAGGAAATAGACAAGCTGTTCAAAAATTGGAAAGACTGCCCACCGCCGGAAAGAAGCAAAAGGCGCTAGAGCCGGAAAGAAGCGAAAGGCGCCCGAGAGCTGCTGAAGGTATGGAAAACGAGGTCTGTTTTACGGGACTTGTCGTCTTGGAAGATCCACCGTGTGCCTCACAGCCTTGATGTCATGCATATCACGAAGAACGTGTGCGAGAGTCTGCTTGGTACCCTGCTCAACATGCCGTAGAGGACCAAAGATGGGCGAAAGCAAGGGCAGACTTGAAATCAATGGGCATCGTGCAAGAGCTTCACGCTAATGATGATGATGATGATGATGATGATGATGAGGCAAAGCAGGACACGAAGAAAGTCGTCGCAAAGGCAAAAGGCCAAGAAGACGGAAATGACTACCCTCGCGTGCTTCACTCTAAGTCGAGGAGGAGATCGAGCAGTTTTCACCTGCCTCCTAGGAGTAAAACTTCCTTACGGTTACGCGGGAAGATAAGCAGATACCTAGACCCAGTGGCGAAGTTCAGCGGGATGAAGTCTCACGACATCACGCGTTGATGACGCAGATACTTCCGGTTGCAATCCGTTGGATCATGGACGCACGTCCGTGAAACGCTATTTGGCCTATGCAACTTTTTCGACGTCATCTCTCGGAAGTCGATTGGCGTGAGGCAACTCAGAAGGCTACAGGAAGAGATCGTGGTGATACTATGCGAGCTTGAGATGTACTTCCCGCCCACATTCTTCAACGTTATGGTGCATCTGCTGGTCCATATCGTGGAGGATATCATCCAACTCGGGCTGACGTTCCTGCACAGCATGATGCCGTTCGAAAGGATGAATGGTGTCATCAAAGGATACGTTCGGAACATGTCACGTCGAGAGGGAAGTATAGCGGGGCTTTTCGATCAAGAGTGCATCTCCTCTTGCCGCGAATTATCTAGGCATCGAGAACCCCGTTGGTTCCGCGTCAGCGAGCACCTCGGCGGGCTCATTTGGATGGGGTCCTTTGTGAGGGTCGCGCGAAATGCATGTCGACTTTCCGAGGTCGACTCGCCGACTTTGAAAGAGCAAACCTAGTTGCGCTACAACACATAGACATGGTCGATCCTTGGGTGGTAGAGCACAAAACCTTTATTGAGAAGACGTGCAATGACCGAGGCCAACAGAGGATGACGGAGATATACTCAAAGAGCACAACTCATGTTTCACGCGTTGGTTCAAGCGAAGCTTCGTCGTACCCTTTACATGAGGATTCTTCCGGAAGAACAACTCATATTCGCCTTGTCACGGTAGCGAGCACAACTTTGATGACCTATGAGGCGACGATATCAACGGCTACACATTCTACACCGAGGCCAAGGACATGAAGAGCGATGGTTATCGAACTCCGGGGTAACGATGGAATCCTACACCGGTAATGACAAGGACAGATACTACGGAAGGATCGAGGAGATCTGGGAGCTGAGCTAAGCTGGAGAGAAGGTGCCGATGTTCCGTGTCAGATGGGCCAAGAGCGTCCTAAAAGAAGACCGATATTTCACCACCATGGTTATACCCGAAGCCAAATCCAAGACCGCAGGCGCAAACGTCACCGCGAAAAATGAGCCATGGGTACTGGCTTCCCAAGTGGACCAATGCTTCTTCATTACCGACCATAAAAGCCCGGTCGTGTTGTCGTGAGGAGAGGTAAAAGGAAGATCATCGGAATGGATGGAGTAGCCAATGAGCAAGACTTCGACAAGTCTGGCGACCGAGGATCGAACATGACGACGATGATGAAGTAGCGACATACACCACAAGAAGAAGCAGGACCACCCTACCTAAAGGACGTCCGTTCCACGGAAGAACTCCATTTGCGAAAAAGAAGGGCAAGAAGATTGTGAGCAGATAGCTAGCTAAGATCGATTGTATTTAAATCGTAGCCTTCATTTCTCGATTGTATTTCATGGGCACTTTTGAACTATCATGAATATTTTTAAATTTCATGGACACTCGATCTCGATCTCCCTCCATCTCGATCGCTATCCCACTTTCAGATCCGCCCCTCGCCATGAGCACCCAGTCCACCGGCCGCGCCAAACCCCCGCACCTCGATTCCCCTACTAAAGCGCCACGACCCCGCACCCTCCCCTACTCAACCGCCGCCGACCCCCGCACCCCGCACCCTCCCCCTCTCCACCGGCATTACTGTTTGATGATATTTTTTAAAAAATTATTACTGTCTTATAAAAAAATATTACTATTATGATTTAAACAAGTTTGAACATATTTAAACACAAATAAGTATCAAACAGCATTTTAAATGCATAAAAAAATTGTCCCCTCCATCTCGATCGCTATCCCACCTCGCCAGATCCGGTGCCCCTCGCTTGAGCACCCCAGTCCACTGCCGCCAAACCCCGCACCCTCGATTCCCTACTCAAGCGCCACACCGCCGACCCCGTCCCCTACTCAACCGCACCCCCCGCACCCCCCGCACCCTCCCCCGCTCCACCGGCATTACTGTTCGATGATATTTTTAAAAAAATTATTACTGTCTTATAAAAAAAATATTACTATTATGATTTAAACAAGTTTGAACATATTTAAACACAAATAAGTATCAAACAGCATTTTAAATGCATAAAAAAAATTGTGGAGCACAGGAATCGAACCCGAGACCTCTTGGTTTGAGAACGGCTCTTGACCAATCAAGCTAGTAGAGGGAACTTGATGTGGATCAGGTCACGTGGAAGATAACTTTGTTGGCTCGGCGAAATAAAAAAAATTACTAATGGCGCACCAGGGCGAGATGCGCCATTAGTATGGATGTACTTATGGCGCATCGAGGGGTGGTGCGCCATTAGTATTGTGCCGCCCCCATCCATGTTTCCTCCCCGGCCGGCCCAAACCTATCCCCTCTCTCTCCTCGCCCTCGCCCTCGATCCCTTCCCTCTCCTCTCCAAGCCTTGCTGCCCGCCGCCTCGCCCAGCGCCGCCTCGGCGCCTCGGCCTCGCCTCGGCAGCGCCGCGCCTCGGCGCCGCCTTGGCGCTGCGTGCGCAAGTACCAGCTCGCCACCACCGCGTCGCCTCCCTGCCTCTCCCGTCGGCCGCCCGGTGAAGCATCACAGACCGCCCATCGTCTCCTACATCGCCAATGTCCTCGCCGACCAGGACTTCGACTTGGGCCCCGACGGCCACGACATCTTCCGCCCTCGGCGACCTCCTCATCGACGCGCTGCATGCCTACGATCATGCCAACGCCGAGGTACCAAATCACCCCATCCCCGCCTAATCCACCCGATTTCATGCCCCTAGGTTTCGGTTGGGGCCATAAACTGGTTTTGCTTTGCTGTTGAAAATATTAGGTACCAAACCTCAAGGATGCTATATTAGGCTGTGATTTTATAAAACGAAATGCGAGAGGGAAGTTTGTGCTTCAGTTTCATATTCACAATATCATCTATCTGTTGGTAATCTGATCGATGAAAGTGGTGAAGTACGTCTTGAGGCTGAATCTGGAAGAAATCACAGCAAGCTATGTTCAATCTTGATAGTGTATTATCGGTTTTGGAATATTGGTGATACACTAATTCCGGATGAAGTAGACAAAAATGTGCATCTGAACATCAAAAACATATCAGGACTTCAGAATTTTAAAGAGATTACAGGAAGCTATGTTAAATCTGGATACTGCATAAATAGTTTTGGCATCTTAGTAACACACTAATTGTAGAAGAAGAAGATCAAAACATGCATCCATCTAACATCCAAACTTATCAGGACTTCAGGATGTTTTAGTTCAAACAATTAATGAACAGGCAGGGCAGCCAATATGCTTTTTTCTAGAGATAAAATCTTTTGTACAGGCTGCGAAAACACAAGTCGGGAAACATCAAAACTAGCAGACGATTAATCTGAAGACAGGAAACAAGGATTAAAACAACAAATCTTGGGGCGCTAATAGTTTCTGAATTGGTTGGATTTAATAAGGATGAGAAGAACCATTACATTGTATTAATCTGAAGATAGGAAACATGGATCAAACAACAACAGTAGAAAAATTGTAACAACAATCTATCAATCTAATACTTTATCACTAAAACAGTAGGGGGGAGGGGGGGCGCATCCGATTTTCAAATGCACAATGACATTTATGATGAACTAGTTTTGCTGCTGAAAACTGCTTCCTGACTTGTGAGCATTTTTACACAAAATTTATATGATCAAGTAGAGATGAATAGAGAGAGTCCGAGGAACTTGTGAGCATTTTACACAAAATTTATCATGCACCGTTCCAATGTCTGGAGTACCAGGATCCTTTGTTAGTGGAGCTGTTTTCAAGTGTGCTCCTAGGATTCACGCCCTATCTGGCATAAGTTTGGTCTTGGTATCTGTAATCCTGTATGTATCGGGACAAGTGGTGCTAGCTTTATTGCCGGGATCAATTAAGCGTAGTGCCTGCAGGTCCATCATTGGTGGATTTTTACTGTTGTAGTTCTTATTTGCTAGGCATATCACCTTACAATGAGTTGTGGGTGAAAATACCAGGTTAACTGATATTTGAGTCCATTACATAGCTGCTCCCATTAAGTTAAAGATCAACCAATTTAGTTCTTATTTGCTATATAGGCTAATTCAATTTAAATTTTGTACTTTGATGATTAAAAAAATATGATGATTACTTAGCAGTTAAGTCTTAACGTGGTTTGCATTCATTTGCAATTACACTTGTTTTTGCCTCCACTTGAAGTAGCCGACAGCTTCCGTTTACCTGAAACGAGTCTTCTTGTTTTGCGGTGCTCATTTTTTTCTAAGTGCACCGATACTTGTTCCTTTGTGCATCATAAGTAAAACTAGCTAATTTTATGAAAATGTATCATGTCACTTTGTCCGTGACTCTCTCTTTAAGTCCACATTACATTGGTGGCTCGGTTAACTCCTAGGGTTTTAGCAGTTATGTATAAAAACATTACGATCCAGTATTGCTTGTAGTGGTTTGTCCAAAATGTTGAATGATACTGCTTGGAGATGCATATATTGTTTCACCTCTTCACATGCCAATGTATTTTCCATGTTGTGATGGAGGCCTTTTTGCCTTGTCCACCCGAGAGGCCCTTGAGTTTGCTTGGAATGTCGATTAACTTCCGTTCCACAAATTCGGTACTCCATATGTCCTATTTTCAGCAAAGGTCATGCTGAAATTTTCCGTGAATTTTAGCATGACTTTGCTAAAAATAGGACATATGGGGTACTTGTGACTAATGCATGGGCCGGGGTACTTGTGACTAATGATGAAAGCTTAGGCTTTTAGGGTGCCTCGGCGTCGAAAAACCCTCAATGATAAAAGCTTAGCTTTTAGGATGCCTCGGTGTCGACAAACCCTAAATGATGAGACCATGATCTTGTTCCTTGACAATAACCAACTTTTGACCAAACTTTGTTCCTATTTAGAGAGAAACATGGCCAACAACGATGAGGCCGGGGTTCGGGCGACAAGGCATTAGGAGCTGTCCCAGGAGATGGAGGAACAACCTCACTTGTATGAGGACGCCGCCTTCCCCACCGATCCCGAGACCACCGATGGTACCGCCGAGGATGACCCCAATCGATGCCACCACCGATGGTGCCGCCGAGGATGCCACCATCGATGATGGCGGGCGCACGCCTGCAGATGGCAGCCAACCCGAAGAGGCAGCGGAAGGACCGGCGCCCGACCGTGCTCCGCACCCTCAAGGAGAAGTTATCAAGTGGACTCAGGCGGAATCCAACGACGCCCGAACGAATAGTCAAGGGGTACTCGCTTCAGCTCGGGTGCATTCTCCGGAGCACCGTCTCGATCAACACCGAGAACCTGAGGCATCTTGACCGAGGGAATTTGCGCAACCTCCTCTTCACGTAGCTGCACGAACGATACAAGTTCCCCGCTGAATTTGAAAACACAAGCCTCAAAGGTAATAGTGAACAATGCTGCCCTCACGAAGATGAGCAAGGCCCTGTCTACTTGGAAAAGCAATGTGAAGAGAATGATCGAGAAAGGTGAGAGTTATGAGAAGATCAAGGAGAAAAATCCTTCGATCACCGAAGATGACTACAACGACTTCAAGATCAATTACTCGAGCACCGCAAACTCCGAATCAAGTTAGTGGGGGAAAGAAATGCGGGAGCTGAACTTAGGGGAACACACACTCGGTCCTGGCGGTTACAGAGTGGCGGAGCCTATATGGGACAAGGAGGACGGGCGTGCCGAGAGCAAGGCCTACCGCCCCTCTTCGATAAATACGGTGACAAGCGGACCAGGAACTTTGTCGGGGCCGGTACAAGAAGGACCCGAAAACAAAGGAGCTTACCACGGATCCGAAGACCAGGCGCTTGAGGTTGTTACGTAAGGAATACCACCCAGCGTAATTAGCTCCATATGGTTGCATTCTAATTAATGAAGCCAAATTTCTAAATGGTTCACATTCCTTCCGCAGCGATCGAAAGCGATGGCGGGGTCGACTAAGAGCAACCCTTGGGACACCACTCTAAATAGGGCGTTGAATGTAATGAAGAACAAGGATAAGCTCAATGAAGTCGACGTCACCGGTCGTGGCCGGCAAAGGCTTGTCCACAAAATGGGGTCATACTATACCGCTGGTGTGCGGAAGGAGAAAAAGACCAGCTCGGAAAGCCAGGTAGCGAGGTTCAAGAACTCAAGGCACAGGTGGCGCGGATTCGGAGATTGTCCAAGAGCAAGTGCAACAACAACTCAGAGCGACGATCACCGCCATTGTGCCTACCTTGATCCGGGGTTGAGTGCGTGGATTGCGGGCGTGACCACAGGCCGCCCGATTCCTAGCTTCACGGCCAGCAACTCGCGAATGCGATGGCGGGCCATTGGTGTCTCCGGCGGAGGCGGCATTGGTGTCTCCGGCCCGGCACGGGAGCTTAATGCACCGGGTGTACGCCCGGCCGGCACCTTCTGCGACAAAGCGGCCCCTCCGTCAAGCTGCCGCGCCCGCCGTTGGCGATGCCTCGACATTAGCCGAGCTCGGCGCCATCATCAAGGTAACTAATTAAGCCTCTCTCGGTCGAGGACTTCATCTCCTTGCCTTTGGTGGGCATCCACGACGCCCTACATGTTTTCGCAGGCGCCGCCGACGTTCCGTGCACTCTTACGCGCCGTGAACAACGAGTTGGTCGATGTCACCAAGGGCAAAATCGTTCAACCGGGCAACCCCTTGTTCCACGGTACCCAGATGCCACCCAACTTGTTTAGGGTTGAACTGGTTCGGGTCCTGCCAGGCTGCGACGAGTTGTTACCTCCGATTCGACCCGTCGGGGCCGACGATGATGACGTGATGACCCTCGGCCGCCTGAAGCTGGCCTCGCTTTGGCCGAAGAGCGGATTCGTTTGGGGCGGGGACACCACCCCAAAGACAACACCGCCCGGTCGTCTGCGCCAAAGTCGACCCCATGGCAAGACCGCCCGAACGGTGCCGGACATCCCTATGCCACTGGATCCAAACATGCATATGGCGCAGGATCGGAACGACGACGCATTGACGATACATTTGCCAACGTCGATCAAGACTTTGCCGATCATGGAGATGCGGTGGCGACTTCATGGGGCCTCCTTCTCAAGAACCCAACCCAACAAAAAGAAGTGCGCGATCTAGCTGGTACCGTGGAAGCCAAGTTGCAACAGCGTCAAATGCGCCGTTCAGCTCTCGAGGAGACTCCTCCAATGCCGACTTCACCGAGCCTCGAGATAGGCAAGGTGCGAAATATTATCAGCCCCAACACACTCAAGAAGGCGGTCTGTGGAGCAGAACTCGGTCCCATTACAGGAGAAGAAGAAGGCACGCAAAATAAAGACTAACAAGGGTGCGGGCCAGCCGGCACCGAAATACGATCCGTGCTCGGGGACGGGCCACCTTCACCGAGGATATCTCGAGGAGGGTGCATGTGGCGGGTAGAGGCGATGCTACAGACAAATATGCGCAATGCTACAACCGGTGCTCTGCGAGTCTCGCATGACAGTGTTCTTTCTTTGTAGAAGCGGGCGTCTCAGAGAGAGAAGGATGTGGCATACCCGGTTTCGTGGCCAAGGTGCCGGAGGGCAAGGGCTTTGTGGATAACTCCATCGGGCGTCACGATCGTCCTGCGGTTTGATGACATCCACGCTTATGTTGAACCTTCATCCGCTGCACTACACCTTCGTTCGGCTATTTTCGCTGAGTATGGAGATGCGGATCATTCGCGACAAGACCCGGACATCGTGATAGTCGACCCCTTCTACATGCGTGCCAAGATCTTGGGCAGCGGGGGACCGACAAGTCGCGAGTTCTTACCTCGAAGGCGTCATTCGGCAAACCAAGATAAGGATAACTTCCTCGTGCCTTACTTTCCGAGTAAGTCCTCCCTCAACCGCCCGTAACATATGAATTCTTAGATTTCGATCGCTTTTTCTTTTAACATTCCGTGTTTTCTGCGGTGACACACATTGCACGCTCATCCTCCTAAGCCCCAAATATTCCATGGCCCGTGATTTAGACCCGGACCGTCATCGAAGGTAGACTACACAAATGTCAAGAAGGTTCTTGATGATGTTCTCCCAGCTCGCCCAATCTGGAGGCACCTTCACCAGACCTATTCGTAAGTATGGCAAGCACGTGTTCTCCCACAATACGACGTTCTGCTGCGTCAAGCAGCCGCCTGGTGGTCAGAAGGGTGCCTACTACGCCATCCATCACATGCGGATGATCGTACGGGACCATCATCAACTTCTGCTACCGACTAAACTCAAAGATTGGGCCGCGAGTGTGTCGGCAATCCAGGACGCGGACATCAGACAAGAATTCTTCGCATCGATCCGGAGTTTGCGGAAATCATCCATCAAGATGTCGCTTCGTACCTCGGGGCAGTTCTACCTCGTAAATCAACCGTCCAACGGTGACATCGACACAATGCTACAAATGCAGGCTGACAACGCCCGTTCTTTCATGACTCCCACGATAGACGGGCGGCTTCATCCACGCTCCGGTCCCTTGAGTCGAGTCGTAGCGGTGATGCTGTGTCTAGATTACGAAACATCGATTGGCTCATGTTGTAATTAAACTTTAATGAACTTGTAGTATGTCTCTTTGGTTTCGAGAGTCGTTCAACTTAGATGTAATCGATGCTATTAATGTCTTGCTTTTCTCTTCCGATCGTTACATTTGCATACTTATATATTGCTTATGTATTGTCTGTGAATTGGTACTAACGTTTCGTTTGGCTAGTGCATAGCGATGCCGTGCGTATGTCGTGTACAAGGGTAAGGTTCCCGGAGTCTCACGACATTTGGGAGGAGTGTCGGAGACAGGTTCACCGATTCAGCGGTAACAGTTACAAAGGGTACACCACTAGGGCCGAGGCCGAATCTAGATACGCCCGTTATCTAGCAGGAGAGGGGAGGGAGCGTTGGAGGAACCGTATGAAGACGAGTTTCATCGTGATGATGCTCATCGTGATGACCGCAACTCTCTTCTATGTGATGGTAGTTTAGATGATCGATATCGACTTGTAATGTGAAGACAAACTCGCTACTCGCGGTCTCGAGACTTGTAATATAATGTTCTATCTTTGTTCGGTCTTTTCAATTTGGAGACTAATATGATGAATTGTATTCAGAGACTAATATGATGAATTGTATTCAGAGACTAATCTTCTATTGTATTCGATGAATCTGTTGTTGATGTGTGCTGTCTATATTTTGTCCAATTATACATTTTGTAACCTGTGCAAAAAACAGAAAATAAAAAAAATAAAAAAAACCTAATATGCCAAATGTTGTTGTTCGGTCTTCACATCATTAAACAGTGCGCCATTAGTATGCCAAAGGATACTAATGGGGCATCATTAAACAGTGCGCCATTAGTATGCCGAAGTTACTAATGGCGCATCTTGCTGTTGTGCGCCATTAGTATGCCAAAGCACCTGGGTATACATGGCCCCCTGGGAGGCATACTAATGGCGCACTGTTGTATATACTAATGGCGCATCTAGTGGTGCGCCATTAGTATACCAGATACTAATGGCGCACCAGTGGTGCGCCATATACTAATGGCGTGGCACTAATGACGCACCACTAATGCGCCATTAATGGCCAAATTAGGTGCGCCATTAGTAGGCTTTTTCCTAGTAGTGTTAGGACGGCGGTGTGGACCGCGTGCCACGCTCGCTACGGCCTGATGGGGCGAAGCAACGGCGGCACGAGGGTCGGTGCAGCCACGGGACGGCCTGGAGCGGACGGCCTCGGGGCGGCGGGAGACCGTGGGCCGCGACACTATGATCCGAAGGAGCGATGCAGCGGTGACGCGGGTCGGTGCAGCCGAGAAAAGAACCACGGGGTGGCGGCGCTGCGGCCCGACGGGGCGACGGAGCGGCAGCCCGTTGCTCGATTGGTGGAGGGGCGCGCTGAACTCGGGGACGATCTTCACGGGACCTGCGGAGGCACGCGTAACCGACGGGCCAGGTCGGTCGCGCAACGTAGATGAGGCGGACCGCGGCGGCGAGCGGGTGAACAATCCGATCGCGCGCGAGGTCGGGGACGCCGCTCGGTGGAGGCGCGGTGGCGGCGGAGTCCGAGATGAAGCCGGCGATGGCGGGCGGCAGGGCGGCTATGATTGGCCGCCGGATCGGGATGATGCAGGAGTCCCGGTCGGAGCAGGGCGGTGACGGCCGGCGTAGATCGAAGGGCGGGCCGCGCGCGAACGGCAGCGGTGAAGGGCCGTCGCATGACGCGAGGCCGCCGGATCGAGGCGACCGGCGGGCAGACACGTGGACGACGCGCGAGGCCGCCGGGTCGGGGCGACCGGCGGGCAGACACGCGGACGACGCACGAGGCCGCCGGGTCGATGAAGAAGCGGGCCAATCGCGTCGGTGTTGGATTAGAGGCGCACGGGGTCAACAGCAGCGGTGGGCGACGCAAACCGATCAAGATTAGATCGAAAGACCAAAAAGAAACTGCCGATCAAGATGACCGGCGGGAGAGAGAAAACCCCGGAGCAAGGGCTCGGGGAAAAGACTCTTTAGGGCAGCCGGTCAACACGACCGCGGACGAATCCTAGGTACGGGCGGCGCGGCCCCCGGCGGCGGTCATGTAGGCTGACCGTCCCGGGGGCGGCGCGCGGGTGCGGAAGCGGCGACGGCTAGGGTTTAGAACCCGGAAACTGATACCATGTTAGAAGGGAGAGAGAGGTTTGGTGGAATAGTTTGTTGTATTGCTTGAGCCTTGTGGGCATATATATATGAGTACAATGATCAACTTGGAGTACAAGACAAGCCAGAACAAATCCTAGTATATCTCGTCTTTCCTAATAATCACGATACTCCCCCACGGGACTAGCGTACAACAACCCGCCTGATGAAGATAAATGTAGATTAGAATGGTCCAACCTGCAGACACGTGAAGGTAGACGCACGAAACCTGGATCCAAGCGAATCCATTGAATACAAACATCGACTGAATCCCATGATATCCACTGGAGACACACCTCCACATGTCATCCGATAACACTAGACGCACTGCTAGGACGGGGCTTGATAAGAAGAACGTTATTCCATCTTTAGGGGGCCGTCATCGTCTTTCCTTCCTAAAAAGGACACAAACACTAAAAAATCTTCAAAAAACACCTAAAACAGAGCAAGAGCCTTCCCCAGTAAGGGTCGGGGTCCACCACGCTAAGGCCACAGGAGGCGAGGCACCGGCGGTGGCACCGACGGGAGGAAGAAACCATCATCACCCTTTGTGGGGAGAACGAAACGTTTTGCGATAGTAACCTTACTTCCTCCGTCTCCTAAAAGAAGGTGATTTTGTCTCAAGTCAAATCGTGCAAAGTTTGACCAAATTGATGTAAAACAACTGTCAATGACCAATTGTGGATGATTTTTTTCTTCTTCTGCAAACTTGATCATTCACTACACCGTTTAACTTGGAGGAAAATTGGCAGGTTTTTTTTAATGGTGACTGTGTGAGTATATGGCAGCCTGAAATTAAGTGTGGCAGCAGCTACTGACAAGAGATATACTGATCTGGCATATTTTTTAGGGACGATCTTGCATACTGTTGTTTACGCTAGCTAGCTAGCTAGCATCTGCGTGATTGTTTCTGTTAACGAGTTAGCATCCGCCCTGCATTGTTGCGGCTGTCTGGAATAAAAATGCCAGGTTTTGTGCGGTTCAATAAGACAGCTTATCCCTTCTTCCTATGGAATAATACTACAACAGCTTATCATAACGAACAACATTCCAGCGAGTTGGCGCTCATTGGGTTTGGACGGTCTGCAGGTGTATGCAGGGCATTGGGCATATGATTATTCTCTTCTCTTTGGAGAAACCACCGGATGATGCCATGATGCGTTGGTTGCGTGGCGGGTGGAGCCAGCTTGACGATCGGCGATAACCACCGTCGACTTGTTCTCCTCGGTCCTCACCACCGTGCTTACGGCTTACCTACCGGCTACCGATCTATTTGCAACCTGCTACTTGATCTGCAGCCTATTTACCAGCAGGGCATGGTTAGAGTCCACCCATGTGCCTGCTGATGATGTTGATATGCAAGTTAAGTAAAGCCCGGCGAAAACTGGACAGTGCTGCAGCTGACAGTTGTGTCAACGCCCCAATATTGCTTCGGTGTGTGGTATATCCATTTTAGCAAAGTCAGCATCCCGTTGATTTGTTTTGCTAACTCCCTAGCGTCTGCATGCTGCGGCGCCAACGGAACACTAGCCCCCTCCCCTCCACGCGCGCAGGGGCACGCTGATGGAGGACCCGCGTGGTAAGAGCAACTCCAACGGGCCGATCAAAATGGACGACAGTTTTGTTCGTTTTTTTGTTCGTTTGGGTCGACCGCTTGTCCGGCGTTCGCTTTTTTTTAGATTTGGGTCGGTAGTGCGTCCAACGCGCCGACCCATTTCATGTCCGCATGCAACCTTTAAAAAAGGTACGCGGCCATAGATCATGCCAACGGCCATGTTTAATGTCGGCACCATGCCAGTGCCAGATACAATGCCGGCTTCAAAATAACACCATACAGCTCATACTGGCGCATTTGCCAGCGGCCGGCATACATGCCAGCACAAAAAAAAGGGGTGAGACTTGAGTTCGACCACGCCATCGCGATCCCGTGATCATGCCAGCACACCTGCCGGCATACAAAAAAAGGATGGCGCTCGCCGCCATAGATCACTCGTCGTCGAACTTGAGCATGTCGGCCTGCATCTTCTCGAACCACGGCCTCTTCCTTGGCGACACGGTGTTGAGATCCACCTTCATGATCTCCAGCCCGGTCATCATGCTCGTGAGAGCCACTTCTTCCGCCTCGGTCTTGGCGTTGGCGGTCTCGATCTCTAGACTCTTGACTTGCTTCTCCGCCTCCATCTAAAGCATCTTGGCTTGCTTCTCCGCGTTCATCTCAAGCCTCCTCCTTTGGATCTACATGAAGGCGTTCATTTGCTCTTCTTTATAATACCGGCGCTCCTTCTTCCTTGAGTCCTTCTTGCTCATCATGCCCTCCACGCTTGTGATCAAGGCGTTCGACGCCGCATCCTGCTTGTCCTCCTTCTTGGAATGGTCTTCCCCCGCGGCCGTGCCTTCTCGCCGTCCCCAACCTCCTCCACGGCTTGCTCCCACCCACGCGACTTGACGACGGCATATTGCGCCTTGAACTTTTCCTCGTCTTTGATGACCTTAAAGCAATGGGAGAGGTCGAAGCACTTGTCATTGTGTTGGACCTTGAATGCCACTCAGTTAATGCATAAAAATGTCTAAATGAACCCCGAAAAATCCCAAAAATTGACACAACACTTTTGTTGTTCAATGTTGACACGAGAAAATTTTTGAAAGCAATAAGAGGCAATGGATATCGTTTCGTCCCTAAAGGTGGGACGTATGTTCCCTACCGAAACCATCAGGCTTGTTTGTGAGAAGCTCTGGTTTGTGAGAAGCATATACCCAAACCTGCCCCAAATGGGACAATTTTTTTACCATTGCATGTTTATGCCGCTCCATGATAGTGATGACCCACAAGTATAGGGGTTCTGTCGTAGTCCATTCGATAAGTAAGAGTGTCGAACCCAATGAGGAGCAGAAGGAAATGACAAGCGGTTTTCAATAAGGTATTCTCTGCAAGCACTGAAATTATCGGTAACAAATAGTTTTGTGATAAGGTAATTTGTAACGGGTAACAAGTAACAAGAGTAAACAAGGTGCAGCAAGATGGCCCAATCCTTTTTGTAGCAAAGGACAAGCCTGGACAAATTCTTATATAAAGTAAAACACTCCCGAGGACACATGGGAATTATCGTCAAGCTAGTTTTCATCACGCTCATATGATTCACGTTCGTTACTTTGATAATTTGGTATGTGGGTGGACTGGTGCTTGGGTGCTGCCCTTTCTTGGATAAGCATCCCACTTATGATTAATCCCTATTGCAAGCATCCGCAACTATAAAAGAAGTATTAAGGTAAACCTAACCATAGTATGAAACATATGGATCCAAATCAGCCCCTTACGAAGCAACACATAAACTAGGGTCTAAGCTTCTATCACTCTAGCAACCCATCATCTACTTATTACTTCCCAATGCCTTCCTCTAGGCCCAAACAATGGTGAAGTGTCATGTAGTCGACGTTCACATAACACCACTAGAGGAAAGACAACATACATCTCATCAAAATATCAAACGAATACCAAATTCACATGACTACTTATAGCAAGACTTCTCCCATGTCCTCAGGAACAAACGTAGCTACTCACAAATCATATTCATGTTCATAATCAGAGGGGTATTAATATGCATAAAGGATCTGAACATATGATCTTCCACTGAATAAACCAACTAGCATCAACTACAAGGAGTAATCAACACTACTAGCAACCCACAGGTACCAATCTGAGGTTTTGAGACAAAGATTGGATACAAGAGATGAACTAGGGTTTGATATGAGATGGTGCTGGTGAAGATGTTGATGAAGATTGACCCCCTCCCGATGAGAGGATCATTGGTGATAATTTCCCCCTCCCGGAGGGATGTTTCCCCGGCAGAACAACTCCGCTGGAGCCCTAGATTGGTTTCGCCAAGGTTCCGCCTCGTGGCTGCGGTGTTTCTTCCCGAAAGCTTTCTTATGATTTTTTCCAGGGTAAAAGACACCATATAGCCAAAGATGGGCACCGGAGGCCTGCCAGGCGGCCCACGAGGCAGGGGGGCGCGCCCAGGGGGGTAGGACGCGCCCCCACCCTCGTGGATGGTGGGTGGCCCCCCTCTGGTGCTTTCTTCGCTCAGTATTTTTTATGTATTCCAAAACGTGCCTCCGTGAAGTTTCAGGACTTTTGGAGTTGTGCAGAATAGGTCTCTAATATTTGCTCATTTTCCAGCCCAGAATTTCAGCCACCGACATTCTCCCTCTTCGTGTAAACATTGTAAAATAAGAGAGAATAGGCATAAGTATTGTGACATAATGTGTAATAACAGCCCATAATGCAATAAATATCAATGTAAAAGCATGATGAAAAATGGACGTATCAACTCCCCCCAAGCTTAGACCTCGCTTGTCCTCAAGCGGAAACCGATAACGAAAAATATGTCCACATGTTTAGAGATAGAGGTGTCGATAAAATAAAATACGGACATGAGGGCATCATGATCATTCTTATAACATCAACATATATAGATATTGTCATATGATTTCTTATGCTCAAGTAATAATCTATTCACAATGTAAAGTATGAATCAGAAACTTCACTAAGAACTAACAAACTATGAGCACGGTCATTGGAGCAATTGCAATTTATCATAACATCGGAAAGAGTCAATATAAGAGCTTTTCAGCAAGTCCACATACTCAACTATCATTTAGTCTTTCACAATTGCTAACACTCACGCAATACTTATGGTTATGGAGTTTTAATCGGACACGAGAGACAGATAGGGGCTTATAGTGTTGCCACCCAACATTTTAACTCTAGTCTAATCTCAACAATAATAATTCACGCTAACTTACATCAAATGGGATATATATATATATATATATATATATATATATATATATATATATATATCAGGATCTTTCCAACACAAGGTTCTTGCCAAAGGATAAAATGTAAAAAGGAAAGGTGAAGATCACCATGACTCTTGTATAAGGTATAAGGCAAGAATAAAAGATAGGCCCTTCGCAGAGGGAAGCAGAGGTTGTCATGTGCTTTTATGGTTGGATGCATGAAATCTTAATCCAAAAGAACGTCACTTTATATTGCCACTTGTGATATGGAACTTTATTATGCAGTCCGTCGCTTTTATTGTTTCCACATCACAAGATCGTATAAAGCTTATTTTCTCCACACTAATAAATCATACATATTTAGAGAGCAATTTTTATTGCATGCAACAATGACAACTTACTTGAAGGATCTTACTCAATCCATAGGTAGGTATGGTGGACTCTCATGGCCAAATTGGGTTTAAGGGTATTTGGAAACACAAGTAGTATCTCTACTTAGTGCAAAGAATTTGGCTAGCATGAGGCAGAGGCAAGCTCAACATGTTGGATGATCCATGATACGTCTCCGTCGTATCTATAATTTTTGATTGTTCCATGCCAATATTATACAACTTTCATATACTTTTTGGCAACTTTTTATACTATTTTTGGGACTAAGATATTGATCCAGTGCCCAGTGCCAGTTCCTATTTGTTGCATGTTTTATGTTTCGTAGAATCCCCATATCAAACGGAGTCCAAACGGGATAAAAACGGACGGAGAATATTTTTGGAATATTTGGAGAATATGGGAAGAAGAATCAACGCGAGACGGTGTCCGAGGTGGCCACGAGGCAGGGGGCGCACCCCTAACCCTCGTGGGCCACCCGTAAGGCGGTTGTTGCTCTTCTTCGGCCGCAAGAAAGCTAATTTTCGGAGAAAAATCTGGGCGAAGATTTCAATCCAATCGGATTTATGGATCTACATATATATATATATATATATATATATATATATATATATATATATATATATATATATATATATATATATATATATATATATATATATATATATGAAACGATGAAAGGGCAGAATACCGTAACGCAGTAAACAGAGAGAGACAGAGAGACAGATCCAATCTCGGAGGGCTCTTGCCCCTCCCATGCCATGGAGGCCAAGGACCAGAGGGGAAACCCTTCTCCCATCTAGGGAGGAGGTCAAGGAAGAAGAAGAAGGGGGACCCTCTCCCCTTCTCTTCCGATGGCGCCGGAACGCTACCGTGGCCACCATCATCATCACCGTGATCTTCACCAACACCTCCGCCATCTTCACCAACATCTCCATCACCTTCCCCGCTCTATCTATAGCGGTCCACTCTCCCGCAACCCACTGTACCCTCTACTTGAACATGGTGCTTTATGCTTCATATTATTATCCAATGATGTGTTGCTATCCTATGATGTCTGAGTAGATTTTCCCTGTCCTATCGGTGGTTGATGAATTGCTATGATTGATTTAAATTTCTTATGGTTATGTTGCTGTCCTTTGGTGCCCATCATATGAGTGCGTGCGTGGATCTCACCATAGGGTTAGTTGTATATTGATAGGACTATGTATTGGAGGGCAAGAGTGACAGAAGCTTCAACCTAGCATAGAAATTGATGCATACGGGATTGAAGGGGGACCAATATATCTTCATGCTATGGTTGGGTTTTACCTTAATGAACGTTAGTAGTTGAGGACACTTGCTAATAGTTCCAATCATAAGTGCATAGAATTCCTAGTCAGGGATGACATGCTAGCAGTGGCCTCTCCCACATAAAACTTGCTATCGGTCTAGTAAAGTAGTCAATTGCTTAGGGACAATTTCACAACTCCTATCACCACTTTTCCACACTCGCTATATTTACTTTATTGTTTATTTATCTAAACAGCCCCTACTTTTTATTTACGCGCTGTTTATTATCTTGTAAACCTATCCAAAAACTCCTACAAAGTACTTCTAGTTTCATACTTGTTTTAGGTAAAGCGAATGTTAAGCGTGCGTAAAGTTGTATCGATGGTCGATAGAACTTGAGGGAGTATTTGTTCTACCTTTAGCTCCTCGTTGGGTTCGACACTCTTACTTATCGAAAGAAGCTACAATTGATCCCTATACTTGTGGGTTATCAAGACCTTTTTCCGGCCGCTGTCGGAAGTTAAAGCGTGGGGTGAATATTCTCGTGTGTGCTTGTTTGCTTTATCACTAAGTAATTTTTATTTGCTGTTCTTAGTTGTTTTCTATCTTTATTTATGGGTAGGAAACGCAAAATACCAAAAAAATTAGTTGTACCGACTGAACCAATGGTTGAAGAACCACTCAAAATCTATCACACTCTTGAAGCTTTTTACTTGGATCATCTTCGATCCCTATGTGCTCGTGCTGAAACCCCAACTAGCTTAGTTGAGGGCAAATCTTTATATGAGCATGCTTGTTATGTGTATAATCCGCATATCTGAAAGAGGGAAACTTTTACTGGATCAAATTCATCATTTGCAATGCTATGCTTGGAATTTATGCGAAATATATGATTTTACTTGTTGCTCTGAAGACCCTAAGAAACACCTTCCCTACCAATGTTTGTTTAGTGATAATGGAATCGTATCTTCTTATGTTAAGGGTGTTTATAATTACTATGATGTTCAACAAATTGAAGAATTTGTTGCTTTTAAGGGTGCTTATGAAATTGCTTCTTTGATTGAAAAGTATGATGCTACTCTTTACAAATCTGAAAATTTTGCCATACTTGAATATTGTTATGATAATTATGATTCTAATGCCTAGTTTAAACCATATATTGAGGACTCCTCTGCTGTCCAAGAAGAGACTAATATTTTGCAGGAGTCTATGGAAGAAGAAATTGATGAAACTGTGAGCTCATATGATGAAAAAGATGGTGAGGAGAGCGAAGAACAAAAGGAGGAAGAGCAGATTAGCTACCCGTGCCCACCTTCTAATGATGGTAACTCTTCATCTCATACATTATTGTTTAATTTCCCTTCGTGCTTACCGAAGGATGATTGCTATGATGATTGTTATGATCCCATTGATTCTTTTGAAATATCCCTTTTTGATGATGCTTGCCATGCTTGTGGCCAAGATGCCAATATGAATTATGCTTATGGAGATGAACTTGCTATAGTTCCTTATGTTAAACATGAAATTGTTGCTATTGCACCCACGCATGATAGTCCTATTATCTTTTTGAATTCTCCCGACTACACTATATTGGAGAAGTTTGCCTTTATTAAGGATTATATTGATGGGTTGCCTTTTACAGTTGCACATGATGATTTTGCTGAATATAATATGCATGTGCTTGCTTCTCCTACTTGCAATTATTATGAGAGAGGAACTATATCTCCACCTCTCTATGTTTCTAACATGATAAAATTGCAAGAAACTGCTTATACTATGCATTGGCCTTTACTAGGTGTGCATTAATTGTTCTTTTATGACATGCCGATGCATAGGAAGAGAGTTAGACTTCTTCATTGCTTGATATATGTTGCTTTGTGCTCACTGCTAAATGCCAAATCATTGCTAATAAAATTGGCTTTGATATACCTTGGGATCCGGGTGGATCCATTAGTTGAGCACTATATGCCTAGCTTAATGGATTTAAAGAAAGCGCTGCCAGGGAGACAGCCCGTAAGTTTTATAGAGTCATTTATTTATGTTGTATGCTTTTATAAAGTTTTAAAAAAAAGGGGAACCTAAAACTTTTTAAAAAGGAAAGTGAAAGTGAGAAAGACAAGCATTGTTGAAGTGGGAGAGCTCCTTGAACTTTGTTCACGCTCACAGAAACTTTGTGAATCTTAATTACAGAAATTTTTCAATAAAAATAATTATCCTCTTGTACAATTCTGTTGTATTATAAATAATGTGCCAAGGTTTGCCTTTAGGATGTTTACAATGCTTGTTGGTTTGTACGATGCAGGACAGAAACTTTGGCTGTAGTGCGTGATTTTTAATTTTTTACTGGAACGTCAAACGGTTCTGAAACTTTTTGCACTGTCTTTATATACAAATTTTTTATGTTTCCTAATTTTGGCAGAATTATTTAAGTATCAGAAGTATGGTTAATGTTCAGATTATTACAGACTGTTCTGTTTTAGACAGATTCTGTTTTTGATGCATAGTTTGCTTGTTTCGATGAAACTACCGATTTATATCAGTGGATTAAGCCATGAAAAAGTTATATTACAGTAGCAAATATTCCAAAACAAAATATTAATTGGTTTGCAACAGTACTTAGAGTAGTGATTTGCTTTATTATACTAACGGATCTTACCGAGTTTTCTGTTGAAGTTTTGTGTGGATGAAGTGTTCGATGATCGAGAAGGTCTCGATGTGAGAAGAAGGAAGAGAGGCAAGAGCTCAAGCTTGGGGATGCCTGAGGCACCCTAAGTAAATATTCAAGGAGACTCAAGCATCTAAGCTTGGGGATGCCCCGAAAGGCATCCCATCTTTCTTCAACAAGTATCGGTATGTTTTCGGATTCGTTTTGTTCATGCGATATGTGCAATCTTGGAGCGTCTTTTGCATTTAGTTTTTACTTTTATTTTATGCACCATGCTGGTATAAGGTGGTCCTTGGTTGATTTATATCATGCTCTTTGCACTTCACTTATATCTTTGGAGTATGGCTTTATAGAATGCTTCATGTGCTTCACTCATATCATTTGAAGTTTGGATTGCCTGTTTTTCTTCACATAGAAAACCGCCATTTGTAGAATGCTCTTTTGCTTCACTTATATTTGTTAGAGCGTGGGCATATCTTTTGTAGAAAGAATTAAACTCTCTTGCTTCACTTATATCTATTTAGAGAGATGGCAGGAATTGGTCATTCACATGGTTAGTCATAAAATCCTACATAAAACTTGTAGATCACTGAATATGATATGTTTGATTCCTTGAAATAGTTTTGCGATATAAAGGTGGTGATATTAGAGTCGTTCTAGTTGAGTAACTGTGAAATTGAGAAATACTTGTGTTGAGGTTTGCAAGTCCCTAGCATGCACGTATGGTGAACTGTTATGTAACGAAGTTGGAGCATGAGGTGTTCTTTGATTGCTTTCCTTATGAGTGGCGGTCGGGGACGAGCGATGGTCTTTTCCTACCAATCTATCCCCCTAGGGGCATGCGTAGTAGTACTTTGCTTCGAGGGCTAATAAACTTTTACAATAAGTATATGAGTTCTTTATGACTAATGTGAGTCCATGGATTATACACACTCTCACCCTTCCATCATTGCTAGCCTCTTCGGTACCGTGCATTGCCCTTTCTCACCTCGAGAGTTGGTGCAAACTTCGCCGGTGCATCTAAACCCCGTGATACGATACGTTCTATCACACATAAGCCTCATTATATCTTCCTCAAAACAGGCACCATACCTACCTATCATGGCATTTCCATAGCCATTCCGAGATATATTGCCATGCAACTTCCATCATCATCATATACATGACTTGAGCATTTACTGTCATATTGCTTTGCATGATCGTAAGATAGCTAGCATGATGTTTTCATGTCTTGTCCGTTTTTTGATGCCATTGCTACGCTAGATCATTGCACATCCCGGTACACCGCCGGAGGCATTCATATAGAGTCATATCTTTGTTCTAGTATCGAGTTGTAATATTGAGTTGTAAGTAAATAAAAGTGTGATGAACATCATTATTAGAGCATTTCCCCAGTGAGGAAAGTATGATGGAGACTATGATTCCCCCACAAGTCGGGATGAGACTCCGGACTTTAAAAATAAATAAAAGAGGCCAAAGAAGGAGAAAATAGAAAAATGAGAGAAAAAGAGAGAAGAGGAAATGTTACTATCCTTTTACCATACTTGTGCTTCAGAGTAGCACCATGTTCTTCATATAGAGAGTCTCTTGAGTTATCACTTTCATATACTAGTGGGAATTTTCATTATAGAACTTGGCTTGTATATTCCAATGATGGGCTTCCTCAAATGCCCGAGGTCTTCATGAGCAAGCAAGTTGGATGCACACCCACTTAGTTTCCAGTTTGAGCTTTCATACACTTATAGCTCTAGTGCATTCGTTGCATGGCAATCCCTACTCCTCACATTGACATCAATTGATGGGCATCTCCATAGCCCGTTGATTAGCCACGTCAATGTGAGACTTTCTCCTTTTTGTCTTCTCCACACAACCTCCATCATCATATGCTATTCCACCTATAGTGCTATGTACATGGCTTGCGCTCATGTATTGCGTGAGGGGTTGAAAAGGCTGAAGCGCGTTAAAAAGTATGAACCTATTGCTCGGCTTGTCATCGGGGTTGTGCATGATTTGAATGCTTTGTGTGGTGACGATGGAGCATAGCCAGACTATATGATTTTGTAGGGATGAGCTTTCTTTGGCTATGTTATTTCGATAAGACATAATTTCTTGGTTGGTATGCTTGAAGTATTATTGTTTTTATGTCAAAGATAGACTATTGCTTTGAATCACTCATGTCTTAATATTCATGCCATGATTAGATACATGATCAAGATTATGCTAGGTAGCATTCCACATCAAAAATTATATTTTTTTATCATTTACCTACTCGAGGATGAGCAGGAACTAAGCTTGGGGATGCTGATATGTCTCCGTCGTATCTATAATTTTTTATTGTTCCATGCCAATATTATACAACTTTCATATACTTTTTGGCAAATTTTTATACTATTTTTGGGACTAACATATTGACCCAGTGCCCAGTGCCAGTTCCCGTTTGTTGCATGTTTTATGTTTCGCAGAAACCCCATATCAAACGGAGTCCAAACGGGATAAAAACGGACGGAGAATATTTTTGGAATATTTGGAGAATATGGGAAGAAGAATCAACGCCAGACGGTGCCCGAGGTGGCCACGAGGCAGGGGGCGTGTGTCGGTGTCAAAACCGGCAGATCTCGGGTAGGGGGTCCCGAACTGTGCGTCTAGGCGGATGGTAACAGGAGACAAGGGACACGATGTTTTTACCCAGGTTCGGGCCCTCTCGATGGAGGTAATACCCTACTCCCGCTTGATTAATATTGATGATATGGGTAGTACAAGAGTGGATCTACCACGAGATCAAGGAGGCTAAACCCTAGAAGCTAGCCTATGGTATGATTGTTGTTCGCCCCACGGACTAAAACCCTCCGGTTTATATAGACACCGGATAGGTTAGGGTTACACAGTCGGTTACAATGGTAGGAGATCTACATATCCGTATTGCCAAGCTTGCCTTCCACGCCAAGGAAAGTCCCATCCGGACACGGGACGAAGTCTTCAATCTTGTATCTTCATAGTCTTGGAGTCCGCCGTGATGATAGTTCGCCATCCAGACACCCCTAGTCCAGGACTCCCTCAGTAGCCCCTGAACCAGGCTTCAATGACGACGAGTCCGGCATGCATATTGTCTTCGGCATTGCAAGGCGGGTTCCTCCTCCGAATACTTCATAGAAGGTTTTGAACACAAGGATAGTGTCCGGCTCTGCAAAACAAGTTCCACATACCACCGTAGAGAGAATAACTTTTGCATGATCTGCCGACGTATTCCGCGGCGTGACATCACACCGCCGCCGTGCCTTTATATGAATCGTTTTCTTGTTCCACCTCGGTAGCGTTTAGCGAGGCGGCTTCCCTGGCACGTCTTATCAAAGCGTAGATTGTGCCCCCTTATTCCGGGATTCCCATTAATACGGATGTGGGTAACCCAACCGTGCCCGTTGGCACGCCTCCTCTATCAAAGGCGAGTCCTAATCGGCCACGGGGAGGGATCTTGGCATTCAACCTCTTTATAATGAGACCAAGGCCCTCTTCTTTTTTACACCCTCCATCGAGTTCGCCTTGCGCTTCGAGTTCTGACACCCAAAGCTTCAGATTTAGGCGCTTCAGACCTTCGACGATGTCCGGCTCCGACCAACTTGGCCGATGGATGGCTTCTTCCGTCCTGTAAGAAGATGTGCTAAAGCTGCGAGACGCGGTATCTAACTGGCGAGATTTCGCATAGGCTGCCTGCTCCAGGGCAGGTCATTCCCACTCCCGAGCCCGGCGAGAGCGTGGTGTTCGTGTCTCACTTCCTTCGGGGTTTAGGCCTCCTGACGGATCCCTTTGTGCGGGGGCTCATGTTTTATTATGGGCTGGATTTCCATGACTTTAATCCGGAGTCCATCCTCCATATCTCGTCATTCATTGTTGTATGTGAGGCCTTCCTCCATATTACCCCTCACTTTGGATTGTGGCTCAAGACCTTCAAGGTGGAGCCAAAGATGATCGGGGGCAACAAGCAGAGTGCGGAGGGGCGGTCATAAGCAAATGTGCTGATGCTCCGTGGCCCGAGGGCTCTTTTCAAGAGGAGCTTGGTTTGTGGCAACGGGAGTGGTTTTATATCACCGCTCCCAGGGGCACCAAATGGGTGGCGCTCCCTGCCTTCCGCTCAGGTCCACCACAGCGGCTGGCGTCATGGGTCAACAAGGGGCTCGACTGGGGGCCATCCAAGGACGTTCCTTTGCTGCAGGGCCGTATTCGAGACCTCCAAGAAAGAGAGATCAATCTGGTTGCAGTGGCGCAGGTTATGTTGATCCGGCGTATACGCCTGCAACGTCGCCCCCTCCTCCTGTGGGAATTTAATCCGGAGGGACCACGAGCTCTCCAAAATTTTATGGGCACGACGCCTGGTGGAGATGTATAAACTGTTCTTCGGATCACAAGAGAAGTGTCCGGACCTGACTGAGCACGCAGGACTAAGCTGCAATCGCCCAGATACTCAAGTAAGTAGTCCTGTAACCGGACAAGTTGTTCATTCATTTATCATATATGTATGCCCTTTAAAGGAGCCGTTTCTTGAACAGGAGTGGATAGCCAAGGCAAAGTTAATAAGGTGTCCGGCTCCCCTCCCAGAGACCACGCCGGATCCCATGCTGACCAAGATGTTGAAGGCCGCGCCTTTTGAAGAAGGCGAAGGGGGAGCGGGAAGCGGCGCCTCTCTGAAGGTGGCTATCAAGGAAGGAGGGATTAAAAGTCCCATCTTTCGAGGAGAGAAGAGGACCGCTTTGGAAGATCCGAGGTCAAGGCCTCAAAGAGGGAAAGGAATCTTCGTCGGAGAGTCCGCGCCGGGAAGTAACCCAGCCGCACTATTTCCCCAAGGGATCAGCCCTCCAAATGAGCAGTAAGTAAAAAGTAGGGGTCTTGTAAATAAGGAACATCCCTGTATTTATTTCTAAAGAACGAAATTGTACCTTGTAGTTCGGATCTCAGCCCTTCTCAGCAGAGCTCGTCTTCGGGGGATCTTCTTCCGGAGATGATGGAGAGCGAAACGCCTCCACCTGTCGCACCCTCGTGCGAGGCGGACGACCCTGAGGTGTCGTCGCGGAGGGTTTCTCCAAGTCCGGCAGGGCCGGAGGGTCCGGCGCCAACTGGCGTGCAGTCGGAGGAGCTGAAGGATTTGCTCGGGCAAGCGGCTATCTCAGAAGATCACCGTGCTCTAATGGGTACGGTGATTGAAATAATTGCATCCGCGGAGAGCGGATTGCATGAAGCCGTCAGAAGCTTACTGACGGGGTTCGAGGTACGCGGAAATAATGTACCTTCTGACGGTTATGCATATAGAATGCACCCTGCATAGATAGTAGCCCCTGAGACTCGGTATGTTGTCAAAATTGACAGCGTGCCGAGGGTCAAAAAATCTCAGTTGTAACATATCGCCGCTCCTAAACAGGTGGCGGGGCGTCCAGTGGCCAGCCGGACTGATGAATATGCCGAACTAAGGCGGCAACTTGACGAGGCAGATGCGGACATCGCGCTGGTCAATAAACGGTTTGACGAGTCACAAGGTATGCGACTTCTACGCGGACACCTGGTAAGGGAGCTTGACGCCCATGTCTTACTACTTGTATGCTTAATGCAGATGGTGCCGCTGCTGTGGAGGAGCTTGAGCGGAACTCGCCGAGCGAAAGAGCAAGCCAGAAATAATGTCACGGCGCTTTAAGGGCGGCCGAAGAGCTAAAAGCCAAACGGGCTGCTCACTGCCGAAGCAAAGAGGAAATGACCGATATGGCCAGAAAGTTGAAGAACATTACCGATCGCTGTGAGGTTCTTGAAAAAGAACGTCAAGCGGAGCAAGAGGGCCTGAAAAAGGCCACCGCCGAATCCAAGGATGCCCGTTCCGCTTTGAGAGCTGCCAAGGAGGAGCTGAGTCAGGCCGGGGCTATTACGGCTGGAAAACCGTTTCTGCTGCGGAGGAAATATACGGATCCAAAGTATGCTCAGTTGGACAAGTTGTGGAGTTCGGAGGATGCTTATCTGGACTTAGCGGCGAGCGCTGTAGACGCGATTGAGCACTTCCGGGGCGAAGGTATGAAGGGAAGAGCTATATTGGTCACAATTCCATAGTCCGGAGCGCCCTCTTCCGTTGACCGATCGGTTGGCCGAATGGGCCGAGCTGAATCGATTATCCGGACTTGCCATGAAGCATGTCATGACTCATTTGTGGCCGGGCGGACCCCAGCCGAAGAGTTATTTTGGTTTAGTGCAGCAGTTCCTTGGTGCGGTACCGCGTATCGACGCAATGAAGCGGTCGGCGTGTATTGAGGGAGCGCGGATGGCTCTGGCCCGTGTCAAGACATACTGGGCAGAGATGAAGGCCACCGACGTTGCATCCCAAGATTCGGACAGAAGCCGAGTACCTGCCGAACACTACTTTGAAGAAGTCATGCAGGGCGTTCGTTTAATAGAGACGCAGTGCTCTAAGGGTATCTTCTTCTATCTATCTATCTATCTATTATATACTTAAAACGATAAACGAGCGGTGTTGATTTGACACTTAAGAAACTAAGATGTATCAACATTGTAGATTAGACAAGTACTAGATGTAAAAAGAAAAAAAACTGAAACAGATTGATTTTGGTAGCAACGGCCTCTATTAGGCAACATAGAACTCAAGCAACGGTGTCTATTAGGCAACAGGAGGACCTTGGTTTACTGCCGATTAGGCAACAGGAGGACCTTGGTTTACTGCCGTATTACGCAAGCTCTACACAAGAAAAAAGAATTTAAAGATATTGATTTTGTTGACTGCCGTATCCAAGATGGTAACATGTACAAGTTAAAAAAGTTGGTAAAGACTTTGGTTTACTGCCGTATTAGGCAAGTACTACACGACAAAAAAGATTTAAACATACTGATTTTCGTTGACTGCCGTATCTAAGTTGGTAACATGCTACAGTACAAGTTAAAAAAAGGTTGGTAACGTGCATGTACACTAAGAAGAAATACAGCCTGATTTTCCAGAGCGATACAACATCACGCATTGTCAGTTTCCTATTGATTCCCGTGCCCTAACCGATTTCGAGCATGCGAACCTTAACACGGACAAGCATCAACAGGACAGATCGAAGTGCACACACGAAATAAAACCCTTAATACTTGCCTAGACCACATGTCGCGTACGAATACACGCGGGCAACGACGGCCGGACACCGGAACAATTGAAAGCAAGAGTACGGCGCATCAATGATGCCGGGTGAATCAAAGCCACAGAGCACCCAGTACCTCTCCTTGCAGGTCTTGGTACCTAACAAATCAAAATAAGGTACACGGTACACAATATGTGTGCATACCTACAAACAATTTTCTGGCATATCTTTTTCTTTCTTTTTTCGCCTTTGACTTTCTGGTACTTGAAGTATACTCAAAGGTATATGTACTCTATTAGGTTGGAGAAGCACGAGGTAAACTGATACGACCTAGCAACAGGAAGGCTGCAAGCACGGATGCAATTTTGTAATTCTATTACGTCAGAGTACTCTAACACATACGAGCTGAACTTGCTGGATCTACCATAAGGCTGAATCGCATTGGTGTTGGTTGCCAAAGGCTTGCGTAATAGAAGATTGTAAGTAACCCTATTATAAGCATTGAAATTCTTCCACAAAAAACAATCACATAGGAGAGCTAGCACCAGGAGTGCAAGAAGTATTTTTTCTCTTAATACATCAAGTTGTCTCACGCATGCACACGAGCTACAATAAAAGCACGTATGGGCTGGCACAGTGCCATCCCAAGAAATAATTACAAATAATTAGTTTACCTACACTGAAAGTAATGTGGTGCCCTCACCACTTCTGTAAAGGTTCAAGAATCTGTAGTTGTAGTATTAGCGTAAAGTAATCCATTATAATTATATTATATATACTTTAAAAGTTTAAATATAAAAAGGTATAATTCTGTTTTGATTCACTGTCTACATATGGTCCGAAAATATATAGATGCATAATACCTACAAAATAACCATGCGAGAAAATAAAAAGTTTTTAAGACAAAGAATAACAATTTTTGTTTTCAGACAAATCCTCTCTATTATATCCTAAATAGCTAAAATTTAAAATAAGTTTAAATGAAACTATAGGATGAAAAGGAATTCATAAAAATCAATCGCTAGAAGTACCAATGTACCATCAATAATTAAATCTAATAAATAAGAATTTATAGATGATGTCATTGCTTTATCTGTGCATGTAAACTTATCACACAAATCAAAATGATGAGCCCGGTGCGGGAATAAATTGCAATTAACACAACACGGCAAGCCTGACAAATAATTTAATTTCTGTGTATTGCAAGATAAGCATGATTAGCAAGAAATTAGCGTGACAGAATCTACACAATAATTATAATGCCTTAGATAGCCAAGAAACATAATGATGATCAATAAAATCATAATACATGGAAGCATTATGAGGCACGAGTATTCACAGAGCAATGTACACAACTGCAGTACAACCAATACGAGGGAGAAAGAATGAGAGAATAAAAAGTCTTTACAAACAATCGGTGTTTAGATATTATTCTTAGCATAAGATTTCTAAAGAGGGGATTGATGGAAACATAGACACTAATGGATGTCGAGATTTGGAAGAGAAAAATAGAAAAAAAAATAAAACTTTAATTGTGTGCATGCTGAACCATACATGGACTTAGGATTTTTAATCTACAAAGTATTGAAGTTTGGGATGTAATTCTTGGTGTAAATTTTCTCCGCAAACTATTGTGGGATATAGACACACTAATTGATGTAGAGAAGTGCAAGATAAAAAGTAAGAAAATATAGCTTTGTGCATGTGGAAACATGCTTCTTGGGTCTTCGGGTGACACACACAAGGGTCGTATGAACCAACTAATATGCACACTCAGTGATAAGACATAGTCCCACCACATTGAAGATACTTTTCCTGAAGACATTCATATCGTGTGGAACAATTTCCTTTATTTGAAATTAAAATTAAAATCTGTGGACACAAATGTCTCGATAGTAAAGAATTAGAATAACTCTAAGTAGTATTGTTTCCAAATAAAGAAAATTAGGCATTAAGTAATATCTAATGTCTCATTGTAATAATATATAGGTGGAAACACAAACAGAACAACACTACTTAAGCTAGCCGCGCAAATGCGCGGGATAGCCCGCTAGTTATGTTTTAAATGACATGTATGATTTGTGAAAACAATGTTTCAATATAATATAAGAGCTTTTTATACTTGTGCGTTCAAGTAGTAAACTACTCCCTGTGCGGCCGTTTATGTATATGTATATATAACCTGAAAGATGGCAGTCCTTGGCTTCAGCCCCCACGCACATAGTGCGGGGGTGTTTGCAAAGAAAGCGCTTTTTCACACTTAATCCAACGTCTTGGTCCTGTTAAGGAGGTGGTAGCGTAGCAAACTAGGCAACCGGACTATAATGCTTTATCACTTTCACTTAGCCATAGGAGTTCGAGGGTGGGGCTACTATATAGCCCACAGGGGCACCGCACTTTCCCGAATTCGGGGTGCGTATGTGCCTGACCGAAAATCGGTCCTTCGTTAATGCGGAGGAATTCTAAACATTCCGATGAGTCATCGAGTGGTTGACCAGTCTCTCGCTATATCATGACAGTCAGTTTTTGGCTTTCTCTACTGAGGTGCTCGCCCGGCCGAACCGGGGCACAATCGCAGTAGTTCTCAAGGTGACGCGTTAGCCGATAGAACGGGCGTAAGGCAGCAAAACACGAGCCGGGCAAACCCAACATTTGACCAAAGACATGATTCGGAGCTGATGCATATAAGGCCTAACTTTCGAGGCGCCGAATACGCCCTCAGGTCTTCGGTCTGTATAAAAACTGGCAGAATAATGCCCTAAGCCCCTGGTGTCCAGGTACGCGCAAAAATTCTGGTGCGGCCAATGCTAAAACGCCAGCCTCCTCGTCGGTTATAGTAAGAAACCGGGGGATGAATATCAACAAGAGACAGTAAAAAAGGTTTACGCAGGGTCTTAATCTGAAAAGAATCCTTGCAACGGGTCCCTACTGCACGTCTGCGCCTGTGCCTCCGTTGTGCCGTATCATGGATGGGTGTAGCACGTTGTTCATCTGTAAAAGAGAGGAACTTAGGTTAAAAGAAAAAGGATCATGCAGAAGACGTACTTTATATTAAATAAACAGAGTACGATTCGAAGAAGTGAATAAAATTGAGCTTTATTGTCTCTTGTTGTACATGCATGCAGCCTCTTGTATGGGGGTATGCCGCTAGTAGGCGCCGGACTCGTCTAGCCGTGTCCGGGGTTTGAATGACCTATTCAGGTACTTTGACTAGCGGAGCCGGATAAGTGTGGGGCTGTCAAGGCAGTCTCACGTTCTTCCGTGCTCGAGTAACACTTAATACTTCCTTTTAATAAGATGACGCCGCGTGGACCGGGCATTTTAAGTGTTAGAGATGCATAATGTGGTATTGCGTTAAAGCGGGCGAAAGCTTCGCGTCCCAATAGTGCTTGATGGCTACTTTTAAATGGGGCGACATGGAAGACTAACTTTTCGCGACGGAAGTTGTCGGATGAACCGAACACAACTTCTAGCAGTATGGAGCCCGTACAATGGGCATATGGGCCTGGCATTACCCCTTTAAAGGAGGTGTTGCTAGGGCGAATTTTTGTTGGGTCTATCCCCATCCTGCGGATTGTGTCCTGGTATATCAGGTTTATGTCACTGCCGCCATCCATGAGGACTTGTGTAAATTGGAATCCGTCGATTATAGGACCCAATATCAAGGCAGTCCATCCTGCGTTCCGGACACATTCGGAGTAGTCCTGATGGTCGAAGGTGATTGGTTTTGACAACCAGTGTTGGTACTTCGCTAGGGTAGTATGTGCGCCGCGCATCTTAATGGGCGCCGCTCTGTTTTTCCCTTTTATCACGTGAAGTGAGTTTACTGTTTTAACTTCTTGTGGGAAATTATTTTGTTTTCCGGGGCTCTGCTGGTGGTGCTCGTCGTCATCTTCACTTGGTGTGCCGAGCCCCTTGTGTTCGGCGTTGAGTCTGCCGGACTGTTTGAAGACCCAACAATTTCTATGTGTATGGTTTGCAGGCCTCCCGGGAGTGTTGTGGATTTGACATATCTTGTCCAAGATTTTGTTTAAGTTGGATAGCTCATCGCTATTGTCCTTAAGGGGCAGTTTTTTATTGTTCTGCCGTGAGCTTTTGAATCCGGCGTTGACTGCCGCGCTCTTTGGACCGCTCCCTTTAGTCCGGCGCTGGTCCTTGTTGCGCCGTGGTTTCCCGTTTCCATCCCTGACTTCGGATGTACTTGGGTCGCTGGCACTGCATCTTGCTAGCCAGCTGTCCTCTCCCGCGCAAAAGCGGGTCATGAGGCTTGTTAATGCGGCCATTGTTCTTGGCTTTTCTTGGCCGAGGTGTCTGGCGAGCCATTCGTCTTGGACGTTGTGTTTGAAGGCTGCTAAAGGTTCGGCGTCCGGACAGTCGACTATTTGGTTCTTTTTAGTAAGGAACCTATTCCATAATTTCCGGGCTGACTCTCCGGGCTGTTGAGTTATGTGACTTAGATCGTCTCCATCCGGAGGGCGGACATAGGTCCCCTGAAAATTTTCCCGATACGCATCCTCGAGCTCTTCCCAGCTTCCAATGGTATTTTTCGGGGAGGCTTTTAAGCCAATGCCGAGCTGGCCCTTTGAGTTTTAGGGGTAAGTATTTTATGGCGTGGAGATCATCTCATCTAGCCATGTGTATGTGGAGGATGTAATCCTCAATCCAGACTCCGTGGTCTCATTGTCCGTCAGATGCCTCTATGTTTACGGGTTTGAATCTCATTGAAATTCATGATCCAGCACCTCATCGGTGAAACATAGGGGGTGCGCGGCGCCCCTATATTTGGGTGTGTCGTGATGTTCGGATTTTTGGCGTGTTGCATTGCTTTGAAGAGCTTGCTTTCTTGGCCCATAGATGGACCTAACTGGGCCATCCTTTTGCTGTGAATCCTTATGCGGATCGCATACTAGCTTGAGTGCGGCGCCATTTGCCGCTCTCTTTTTGCCGTGGGGTCGTCCATCCGACCGGGTGGCTTCTTACTTTTTGATTGTGGGGGCTCTAAGGCCTCCTCGTCAAATTCGGGCAGTAGCTTTCTTTTTGGGTAGCTCTTTGTTCGGCGTATCGTCGCCAGATTTGTCTCATGATGTTGAATACTTTGCTCCATCTGATTCTGAGTGCATCTTCCGTTGTTTTGAGCTTCCGCTTCTGCTTTTTCAGGCTACGCGCAGTGGCGACAAGCCTTTTCTGGAGGTTATTTTGCTCCAGCAATTGGTTCGACGTGAGATCGTCCGGACTATTGTCTTCGCCGGGGACGGGTTGTTCATCCAAGTTGTCTTGTTCGGACGATTGCTCGATAGCATGTTCGTCGTCCACCGGTTCGCCCTGCTCTATGGCTGGGTCTCTGTTGAGGCGGGACTTAGTTCGGCGTTTACGTTGCCGTTTTGACTGCATTTGAGGATTTATCCTTCGTAGCGTCCCGTTGTTCCTCGTCTTCATTTCCTTTAGGTGTATCCACCATGTATACGTCATGGGATGAGGTGGTTGTCCAGCATCCTATAGGCGCTGGTTCATCGTTGTCTCCTACATCGTCGTCCATACTGTCGATGTCTTCGGAGTCGAAATCGAGCACGTCGTGTAAGCTTTCGACAGTGGCTCTGAAAGTGGGTGGTGGGTGGGCGTTGAATTTCTTCGTCGTCCGCATCCCAACCTTCACGACCGTAGTCCGCCATGACTCTCCGGATAAGGAGAGAGACTTTAGTGAATTCAGGATGTCGCCAAAGGGCGAGTGCTTGAAAGATGTCCTGACGATGAACTCCATGACGGCGCCCAATCGGATTCGATTGGCGGGCGCGGAGGGTTCGGAGTCCGGAGAGGAGTCCGGCACCGGAGTCGAGGTCTTCGCAGCGAGTGGATGGAGTTGGCTCAATCGCCAGAGATCGTAGCCCCGAGGCGATGTCCAACCACTCGTCCTCGATCGGGAATCCGCCCGGATTAAGTATCGGGCGGATCTTTGATGCGGCTTCGAGGCCTTTGCTCGGCTGAGAGCTAGATCATGCCCATCGAGACAAGGCGGCACGCTATGGCGTGGCTCGAATCCGTCGAAGATCAAGTCTCCGCGGACATCGGCCGTATAGTTCAAACTTCCAAAATCTGACACGATGGCCAGGCGTAGCTTTCGATCTGCTCCAGATGGCTGCTTAATTGGCCCGCAGCGGCAAAGCCGCCCGAATACGAAGATCTGTCCGGGAGAAAAGTCTCACCTGGACCGTGTCGTTGTTGATGATCGAAGGAGCCATCGGGCCTATCGGTGGCGACACGGAGGAACTCTCAATGAAAGCACCAATGTCGGTGTCAAAACCGGCGGATCTCGGTAGGGGGTCCCGAATCATGCGTCTAGGCGGATGGTAACAGGAGACAAGGGACACGATGTTTTTACCTGTGTTCGGGCCCTCTCGATGGAGGTAATACCCTACTCCGCTTGATTAATATTGATGATATGGGTAGTACAAGAGTGGATCTACCACGAGATCAAGGAGGCTAAACCCTAGAAGCTAGCCTATGGTATGATTGTTGTTAGTCCCCACGGACTAAAACCCTCCTGCTTATATAGACACCGGGATAGGTTAGGGTTACACAGAGTCGGTTACAATGGTAGGAGATCTACATATCCGTATTGCCAAGCTTTCCTTCCACGCCAAGGAAAGTCCCATCCGGACATGGGACGAAGTCTTCAATCTTGTATCTTCATAGTCTTGGAGTCCGGCCGTGATGATAGTTCGGCCATCCGGACACCCCCTAGTCCAGGACTCCCTCAGCGTGCCTGCCCCCTTGGGCACGCCCCTGACCCTTGTGGGCCACCTGTAAGGCGGTTGCTGCTCTTCTTCGGCGGCAAGATAGCTAATTTTCGGAGAAAAATCTGGGTGAAGGTTTCAATCCAATTGGAGTTACGGATCTCCATATATATATACGAAACAGTGAAAGGGCAGAATACCAGAACGCAGAAACAGAGAGAGACAGAGAGACAGATCCAATCTCGGAGGGGTCTCGCCCCTCCCATGCCATGGAGGCCAAGGACCAGAGGGGAAACCCTTCTCCCATCTAGGGAGGAGGTCATGGAAGAAGAAGAAGAAGGGGGCCCCTCTCCCCCTCTCTTCCGGTGGCGCCGGAACGCTGCCGTGGCCACCATCATCATTACCGCGATATTCACCAACACATCCGCCATCTTCACCAACATCTCCATCACCTGCCCCACTCTATCTACAGCGGTCCATTCTCTCGCAACCCGCTGTACCCTCTACTTGAACATGGTGCTTTATGCTTCATATTATTATCCAATGATGTGTTGCCATCCTATGATGTCTGAGTAGATTTTCGTTGTCCTATCGGTGGTTGATGAATTGCAATGATTGATTTAAATTTCTTGTGGTTATGTTACTGTTCTTTGGTGCCCATCATATGAGCGTGCGCCTGGATCACACCATAGGGTTAGTTGTATGTTGATAGGACTATGTATTGGAGGGCAAGAGTGACAGAAGCTTCAACCTAGCATAGAAATTGATGCATACGGGATTGAAGGGGGACCAATATATCTTCATGCTATGGTTGGGTTTTACCTTAATGAACATTAGTAGTTGCGGACGCTTGCTAATAGTTCCAATCATAAGTGCATAGAATTCTAAGTCAGGGATGACATGCTAGCAGTGGCCTCTCCCACATAAAACTTGCTATCGGTCTAGTAAAGTAGTCAATTGCTTAGGGAAAATTTCGCAACTCCTATCACCACTTTTCCACACTCGCTATACTTACCTTATTGTGTATTTATCTAAACAGCCCCTACTTTTTATTTACGCGCTCTTTATTATCTTGTAAACCTATCAAAAAACTCCTACAAAGTACTTCTAGTTTCATACTTGTTTTAGGTAAAGCGAACGTTAAGCGTGCGTAAAGTTGTATCGGTGGTCGATAGAACTTGAGGGAATATTTGTTTTACCTTTAGCTCCTCGTTTGGTTCGACACTCTTACTTATCAAAAGAGGCTACAATTGATCCCCTATACTTGTGGGTTATCAATCCATGACAATATACTTTATTTCGGATATAGGAAAACATAACCCATTACGTTGTCTTCCTTGTCCGACATCAACTCTTTAGCATGTCATATTTTAATGAGTGCTCACAATCGTAAAAGATGTCCAAGATAGTATATTTATATGTGAAAACCTCTTTCTCTTTATTACTTCCTATTAATTGCAACGATGACCAAAACTATGTTTGTCAACTCTCAACAACTTTTATTCATCATACTCTTTATATGTGAAGTAATTACTCTCCATAAGATCAATATGATCTCTTTATTTCTTTTTATTATTTTTCTTCTCTTTTATTTTTATTCCCTCAAGATCATAGCAAGATAATCAAGACCTCTACTCAAGACTAATCTTTATTATATATAGCTCACAGACTCGATTACATAGAAGGGTCATAAAGCAAAATTCAAAACTAGATCATACCAACTTTATTATGCTAAATCAAGATATTACCAAAAGGATCAAACTAAGAAAAACGGTAAAGATAGGAGTGTGATGGTGATACGATACCGGGGCACCTCCCCCAAGCTTGGCAGTTGCCAAGGGGAGTGCCCATACCCATATGTTTATGTCTCTTTCTTCGGAGGTGGTGATGTGATATTCTTGGCGATGATGCTCCTCAGGATACAATTCTCTTCCTCGAGCTTATTGACTTGTTGCTTGAGGTTTATTATTTCCTTACAGAGCTTACCCGTGATGGCTAGAGCTCCTTTCACCCATGGATGTTGCATAGCTGGGGGAGAACAAGTAACACTCTTTTTCATATTTTCATAAGAGAGAAATTTAACATTGGAAGGGATGACCGAGTTTGGAATAGATGAGCTCTGTAGTTCCCCCATCGTGAGCCCAGCTCGAAAACAGGAAGTAACTTCTTGATTCTCTTCCATGGCATCTATCCTTTCCAAGTCAGCCTCCATCTCTTCCTCCGTTGATGGCCTAAAGTGGTCAGCATCACTATTTGCTCATGGCCCCGGTGTCATATTAGACAGCCGGCTCTCCCCGGCTGACTCTTGAGAAGACATCTTGCTCTAATCTGCGGCAGAAACAGCTCGAAACAAAAAACAGAGGATATTTGCATGATACGGTGGTCAAAACCTTCGGGAGATTATATAATGAACTTTTACCGACCAAAAGAAGTATTGTGCAAGAAAACGGAGTCCGGAGAGCACACGAGGTGCCCACGAGGCAGGGGGCGCACCCTCCACCCTCGTGGACGCCTCGTGTCCTTCCCGGACTGCTTCTTATTTCCCTATTTTCTTAAATATTCCAAAACAGAGAAAAATTGCCACTAGAACTGTTTTGGAGTCGGTTTACTTACCATACCACATACCTATTCCTTCTCGGAGTCCGAAACGTTCTGGAAAGTGTCCCTTATGTACTCCTCTGGGGTTACGGTTTCAAGAACATTAGTTTCAACATTTATGGGATTACCTGAGATATAATGTTTGATTCTTTGACCGTTCACCACCTTCGGATTTGTGCCTTCGAAGTTGTTGATTTTTATGGCACCGGAACGATAGACCTCCTCGATAACGTAAGGCCCTTCCCATTTAGAGAGAAGTTTTCCTGCAAAAAATCTTAAACGAGAGTTGAATAGCAACACATAATCTCCTACATTAAACTCACGCTTTTGTATCCTTTTGTCATGCCATCTTTTAACTTTTTCTTTAAACAGTTTGGCATTCTCATAAGCTTGGGTTCTCCATTCATCAAGTGAGCTAATGTCAAAGAGCCTCTTCTCACCGGCAAGTTTGAAATCATACTTGAGCTCTTTAATGGCCCAATGTGCCTTATGTTCTAGTTCGAGAGGTAAGTGACATGCTTTTCCATAAACCATTTTATACGGAGACATACTCATAGGATTTTTATATGCAGTTCTATAGGCCCATAGTGCATCATCAAGTTTCTTGGACCAATTCTTTCTAGATCTATTAACGATCTTTTGCAAAATTAATTTAAGCTCTCTATTTCTCAATTCTACTTGACCACTAGACTGTGGGTGGTATGGAGATGCAATTCTACGATTAACATCATACTTAGCAAGCATTTTACCAAAAGCACCATGAATAAAATGTGAACCACCATCAGTCATTAAATATCTAGGGACTCCAAACCTCGGGAAAATAACTTCTTTAAGCATCTTAATAGAGGTGTTATGATCAGCACTACTAGTTGGAATAGCTTCTACCCACTTAGTAACGTAATCAACAACAACCAAAATATGAGTATAGCCATTAGAGGAAGGAAACAGTCCCATATAATCAAAGCCCCAAACATCAAATGGTTCGATAACAAGTGAATAGTTCATAGGAATTTCTTGACGTCTACTAATATTACCAATCCTTTGACATTCATCACAAGACAAGACAAACTTACGAGCATCCTTGAAGAGAGAAGCACAATAAAAACCGGATTGCAATACCTTATGTGCAGTTCTATCTCTAGCATGGTGTCCTCCATAAGCCTCGGAGTGACACTTGCATAGGATATGTTCCTGTTCATGCTCAGGTACACAACATCTAATAACACCATCTACTCCTTCTTTATAAAGGTGTGGGTCATCCCAGTAGTAATGTCTTAAATCATAGAAAAACTTTTTATTTTGCTGGTATGTGGAACTAGGTGGTATAAATTTAGCAACAATGTAATTAGCATAATCAACATACCATGGAGCAGTACGAGAAGCATTTATGATAGCTAATTGTTCATCAGGAAAGCTATCATCAATAGGTAGTGGGTCATCAAGAACATTCTCTAACCTAGATAAGTTGTCTGCAACGGGGTTCTCAGCTGCCTTTCTATCAATAATATGCAAATCAAATTCTTGTAGCAAGAGAACCCATCTAATAAGTATAGGTTTAGCATCTTTCTTTTCCATAAGATATTTAATAGCAGCTTGATCAGTGTGAACAGTTACTTTGGAATCAACAATATAAGGTCGGAACTTATCACAAGCAAATACAACCGCTAAAAATTCTTTTTCAGTAGTAGCATAATTTCTCTGGGCACTATCTAGAGTTTTACTAGCATATTGAATAACATTTAACTTCTTATCAATTCTTTGTCCTAGAACAACACCTACAGCATAATCGCTAGCATCACACATAATTTCAAAGGATAAATTCCAATCTGGTGGCCGAACAATAGGTGCACAAATCAAAGCTTTCTTAAGTATTTCAAATGCTTCTACACAATCATCATCAAAGAAAAAAGGAACATCTTTTTGTAGGAGATTAGCCAGAGGCCTAGAATTTTTCGAGAAGTCCTTAATGAACCTCCTATAAAAACCGGCATGACCATGGAAACTTCTTATACCTTTAATGTCCTTGGGACACGGCATCTTTTCAATAGCATCAACTTTAGCTTTATCAACTTCAATACCTCTTTCAGAAATTTTATGCCCCAAGACAATACCTTCATTAACCATAAAGTGTCACTTCTCCCAATACAAGACAAGGTTAGTTTCTTCACATCTTTGCAAAACTTGATCAAGGTTTCTCAAGCAATCATCAGAAGAAGTTCCATATATGGAGAAATCATCCATGAAAACCTCAACAATCTTTTCACAAAAATCAGAGAATATAGCCATCATGCATCTTTGAAAGGTAGCAGGTGCATTGCATAAACCAAAAGGCATACGTCTATAAGCAAAGGTACCGAAAGGGCAAGTAAAAGTGGTCTTTTCTTGATCCTCTTTTGACACAGGTATTTGAGAGAAACCAGAATAACCATCTAGAAAGCAGAAATGTGTATGTTTGGATAATCTTTCTAGCATTTGATCAATAAAAGGTAAAGGGTAGTAGCTTTATTTAATTTGCGGAAATCAATTACCATCCTATAACCTGTAACAATTCTTTGTGGGATCAAATCATCTTTATCATTAGGAACAACAGTAATACCTCCCTTCTTAGGGACTCAATGGACATGACTTATCCACTTACTATCAGCAACGGGATAGATTATACCTGCCTCCAGAAGCTTTAATATTTCTTTTCTTACCACTTCTTTCATCTTAGGATTTAACCGTCGTTGGTGATCAACAACTGGTTTAGCGTCTTTCTCCAATTTTATTTTGTGCTGGCATAAAGTGGGACTAATGCCCTTAAGACCATGAAGAGTATATCCAATAGCAGCACGGTGCTTCTTCAGAGTTTTCAATAATTTCTTTTCTTCCTACTCTGAAAGGTTAGCACTAATAATAAAAAGATATATCTTTTTCTCATCAAGATAAGCATATTTAAGAGTATCTGGTAATGGTTTAAGCTCAAACATTGGATCACCCTTGGGTTGAGGAGGATCCCCTAGGATTTCAACAGGCAAGTTGTGTTTCAAAATAGGTCCCTATTTAAAGAATACTTCATCTATTTCCCTTCTTTCACTCATAAACATATCATTTTCATGGTCTAGCAAATATTGTTCTAAAGGATTATTAGGAGGCACGACAATAGAAGCAAGACCAATAATTTCATCTTTACTAGGAAATTCTTCCTCATGGGTTTGTCTACGAAATTTAGCAAAATTAGACTCATGAGACATATCCCCCAAACCAATAGTAACAACATCCTTTTTCCAGTCTATCCTAGCATTAACAGTATTCAAGAAGGGTCTTCCAAATATAATGGGACAAAAGTTGTCTTGTGGGGAACCAAGAACAAGAAAATCAGCAAGATATTTAACTTTCCCACATAGGACTTCGACATCTCTAACAATCCCAACTGGTGAAATAGTATCTCTATTGGCAAGCTTAATCGTAACATCAATTTCTTGTATCTCAGCAGGTGCAATATCATGCATAATTTCTTTGTGTAAGGAATGAGGTATTGCACTTGCACTAGCACCCATATCACACAAGCCATGATAACAATGATCGCCTATTTTAACAGAAATAACAGGCATGCCTACAACAGGTCTATGTTTATTTTTAGTATCGGGTTTAGCAATCCTAGCAGCCTCATCGCGGAAGTAAATAACATGCCCATCAATATTATCGGCCAAGAGATCTTTAACCATTGCAATACTAGGTTCAACTTTAATTTGTTCAGAAGTTGTAGGTGTTCTAGTATTACTCTTACGAACCACAGTTGAAGCTTTAGCATGATCCTTTATTCTAACAGGGAAAGGTGGTTTCTCAATATAAGCAGTAGGAACAACATGATCATTATAAGTGATAGTCTTTTCTTCAACTTTAATAGGCGCAACTACTTTTACTTCAATGGGAGGATTATATTTAAACCACTTCTCCTTAGGGAGATCAACATGAGTAGCAAATTATTCATAGCAAGAAGCTACTATCTCAGAGTCAAGTCCGTATTTAGTGCTAAATTCACGGAAAACATTGGTATCCATAAAAGATTTAACACAATCAAACTTAGGTGTTATACCCGACTCCTTACCTTCTTCGAGGTCCCAATCTTCAGAGTTGCGTTTGATTCTTTCCAATAAATCCCATTTGAATTCAATAGTCTTCATCATAAAATAACCAGTACAAGAAGTATCGAGCATGGAGCGATTATTGAGAGAAAGCTGAGCATAAAAAATTTGAATAATAATTACTCTTGAGAGCTCATGATTGGGGCATGAATATAACATTGACTTAAGCCTCCCCCAAGCTTGAGCGATGTTTTCTCCTTCGCGAGGCCAAAAATTATATATATAATTACGATCACGATGAACAAGATGCATAGGATAAAACTTCTGATTAAACTCCAATTTCAATCGGTTGTAGTTCCATGATCCCATATCATCACATAGCCTAAACCATGACAATGCCTTTCCCTTCAAAGATAAAGGGAAGACCTTCTTCTTGACAACTTCCTCGGGCATACCTGCAAGCTTAAATAATCCACAAACTTCATCCACATAGATTAGGTGTAAATCGGGACGCAATGTTCCATCTCCTATAAAAGGATTAGCTAGCAGTTTCTCTATCATACCCGAAGGGATTAAAGTAAACTCAGTAGGTTCAGTGGGTTGAAGAAACTCTTTGCTCTACTAGTCGGGGTGAAGATACCCCGAACAAGCCCCTCAAAGGATTACTTTCCATAGTAACAAGTGACAGTAAATTTCAGCACACTATATAAATTTTTCCTTACCAAATTCCACCTACCAAAGGCGCTCCCCGGCAACGTCGCCAGAAAAGAGTCTTGATGACTCACAAGTGTAGGGGATCTATCGTAGTCCTTTCGATAAGTAAGAGTGTTGAACCCAACGAGGACCAGAAGGAAATGACAAGCGGTTTTCAGTAGGGTATTCTCTGCAAGCACTGAAATTATCGGTAACAGATAGTTTTGTGATAAGGTAATTTGTAACGGGTAACAAGTAACAAGAGTAAACAAGGTGCAGCAAGGTGGCCCAATCCTTTTTGTAGCAAAGGACAAGCCTGGACAAATTCTTATATTAAGGAAAACGCTCCCGAGGACACATGGGAATTATCGTCAAGCTAGTTTTCATCACGCTCATATGATTCACGTTCGTTACTTTGATAATTTGGTATGTGGGTGGATCGGTGCTTGGGTGCTGCCCTTTCTTGGACAAGCATCCCACTTATGATTAACCCCTATTGCAAGCATCTGCAACTACAAAAGAAGTATTAAGGTAAACTCAACCATAGCATGAAACATATGGATCCAAATCATCCCCTTACGAAGCAACGCATAAACTAGGGTCTAAGCTTCTGTCACTCTAGCAACCCATCATCTACTTATTACTTCATAGTGCCTTCCTCTAGGCCCAACCAATGGTGAAGTGTCATGTAGTCTGATACGTCTCCAACATATCTATAATTTTTGATTGCTCCATGCTATATTATCTATTGTTTTGGACTATATTGGGCTTTATTTTCCACTTTTATATTACTTTTGGGACTAACCTATTAACCGGAGGCCCAGCCTAGAATTGCTGTTTTTTGCCTATTTCAGTGTTTCGAAGAAACGGAATATCGAACGGAGTCCAAACGGAATGAAACCTTCGGGAACTTGATTTTCTCCTCAGATAGGACCTAGGAGACTTGGACCCTCTGTCAAGAAAGCCACGAGGGTGGAGGGCGCCCCCCTAGGGCGCACCCCCTACCTCGTGGGCCCCTCGAGGCTCCACCGACGTACTTCTTCCTCCTATATATACCTACGTACCCCCAACAGAACAGATACGAAGCCAAAAACCTAATTCCATCGCCGCAACTTTCTGTATCTACGAGATCCCATCTTGGGGCCTGTTAGGAGCTCATGGGAAGGATTCCACCACGGAGGGCTTCTACATCAACATCATAGCCTCTCCGATGAAGTGTGAGTATTTACCTCAGACCTTCGGTCCATAGTTAGTAGCTAGATGGCTTCTTCTCTCTTTTGGATCTCAATACAATGTTCTCCCCTCTCCCGTGGAGATCTATTCGATGTAATCTTCTTTCGCGGTGTGTTTGTTGAGACCGATTAATTGTGGGTTTATGATCAAGATTATCTATGAGCAATATTTGAATCTTTCCTGAATTCTTTTATGTATGATTGAGTTATCTTTGCAAGTCTCTTCGAATTATCCGTTTGGTTTGGCCAACTAGATTGGTAGTTCTTGCAATGGGAGAAGTGCTTAGCTTTGGGTTCAATCTTGCGGTGTCCTTACACAAAGGATGTAAAGGGTTGCAAGGCACGCATTGTATTGTTGCCATCGAGGATAACAAGATGGGGTATTTATCATATTGCATGAATTTATCCCTCTACATCATGTCATCTTGCTTAAGGCGTTACTCTATTTTCATGAACTTAATACTCTAGATGCATGCTGGTAGCGGTCGATGAGTGGAGTAATAGTAGTAGATGCAGGGAAGAGTCGGTCTACTTGTCTCGGACGTGATGCCTATATACATGATCATACCTAGATATTCTCATAACTATGCTCAATTTTGTCAATTGCTCAACAGTAATTCGTCCACCCACCGTAAAATACCTATGCTCTTGAGAGAAGCCACTAGTGAAATCTATGGCCCCCGGGTCTATTCTCATCATATTAATCTTCCTACGCTTTATTATTGCTTTGCTCTTTACTTTGCCTTTTTATTTTACTTTGCATCTTTATACCAAAAATACCAAAAATATTATTTATCATCTCTATCAGATATCACTCTCGTAAGTGACCGTGAAGGGATTGACAACCTCTATTCGCATTGGTTGCGAGGAGTTATTTGTTTTGTGTAGGTACGAGGGACTTGCGCATGGCCTCCTACTGGATTGATACCTTGGTTCTCAAAAACTGAGGGAAATACTTACGCTACTCTGCTGCATCATCCACTCCTCTTCGGGGAAAACCAACGCAAGCTCAAGACGTAGCAAGAAGGATTTCTGGCGCCGTTGCCGGGGAGTCTACGCAAAAGTCAGCATACCAAGTACCCATCACAATCCCTTATCTCTCGCATTACATTATTTGCCATTTGCCTCTCGTTTTCCTCTCCCCCACTTCACCCTTGCCGTTTTATTCGCCCTCTCTTTCCCAATCTCCTCCTCTCTTTTTTCCGTTTGCCCTTTTCTCGCTTGCTTGTCACTATGGCTCTACCTAGATTTGGTGATCTCCACCTTAAAAGGTTGGAAGAGATCGAAAGCAACGTCAGGAGTTTTATGGTTTTGCAATTTGAGCATAATAATTTCTTCAGAAACGAGCTTAAGGAACAAAAAAGTTTTATGAATTATTTGAATAAAGAGCTTGATGATATGTCTAAAGAATTTGAAGGTTTAAGATCCAAAATTTCTCGTCTTGAGAAATTGACTACTGAAATATCTGATAAGCAAGCTACCTTGGTCAATAAGATGGCTGCTAAACCTGATTTCCATGAAAATCAAGATGAAGATCTAAAATTTATTGATGTGTCTCCCATTAAATCTTTGTTTTGCAATATGAATCTTGATAATGATAAGATTGAATATGAGTCACCTTTACCTAGAAGGCGTTCTAAAAATTCGGAGCTTTTAGATTATGATGCTAAAATTGATAAAAGCGGGATTAAAGAAAGTAAAACCTTAGATGTTGCTAAACCCACTATTTTGGACTTCAAGGAATTTAATTATGAAAGTTACTCCTTAATTGATTGTATTTCCTTGTTGCAATCCGTGCTAAATTCTCCGCATGCTTATAGTCAAAATAAAGCGTTTACTAAACATATCGTTGATTCCTTAATGCAATCTTATGAGGAAAAACTTGAGTTGGAAGTCTCTATCCCTAGAAAACTTTATGATGAGTGGGAACCAATTATTAAAATTAAGATTAAGGATCATGAATTTTATGCTTTATGTGATTTGGGTGCTAGTGTTTCCACTATTCCCAAAACTTTGTGTGATTTGCTAGATTTCCGTGATTTTGATGAATGCTCTCTAAACTTGCACCTTGGATTCCACTATTAAGGAACCTATGGGAAGAATTAATGATGTTCTTATTGTTGCAAATAGGAATTATGTGCCCGTAGACTTTATCGTTCTTGATATAGATTGCAATCCTTCATGTCCTATTATTCTTGGTAGACCTTTCCTTGGAACGATTGGTGCAATTATTGATGTGAAGGAAGGGAATATTAGATTCCAATTCCCATTAAAGAAAGGCATGGAACACTTCCCTAGGAAGAAGATAAAATTACCATATGAATCTATTATTAGAGCTACCTATGGATTGCCCACCAAAGATGGCAATACCTAGATCTATCCTTGCTTTTATGCCTAGCTAGGGGCGTTAAACGATACCGCTTGTTGGGAGGCAACCCAATTTTATTTTTAGTTTTTTTTGTTTCTGTTTAGGAATAAATAATCTATCTACCTTCTGTTTAGATGTGTTTTTATGTTTTAATTAGTGTTTGTGCCAAGTTAAACCTATAGGATCTTCTTGGATAATAGTTATTTGATCTTGCTGTAATTTCCAGAAACTTTTGGTTCACGAAAACAATTGTTAAAAATCACCAGAACGTGATAAAATAGTGATTCAAATTTCTTCTGATCAATAAACAAATTGACTAGGTCTTCCTATTTTGGCTAAATTTTTGGAGTTCCAGAAGTTTGAGTTAGTTACAGATTACTACAGACTGTTCTGTTTTTGACAGATTCTGCTTTTCGTGTGTTGTTTGCTTATTTTGATGAATCTATGGCTAATAAAATAGTTTATGATCCATAGAGAAGTTGTAATACAGTAGGTTTAACACCATAAATAAAGAATGAGTTCATTACAGTACCTTGAAGTGGTCTTTTGTTTTCTTTCGCTAACGGAGCTCACGAGATTTCTGTTGAGTTTTGTGTTGTGAAGTTTTCAAGTTTTGGGTGAATTTTTTTGATGGATTATGGAACAAGGTGTGGAAAGAGACTAAGCTTGGGGATGCCCATGGCAACCCCAAGATAATCCAAGGACACCAAAAAGTCGAAGCTTGGGGATGCCCCGGAAGGCATCCCTCTTTAAATCCACTTCCATCGGTAACTTTACTTGGAGCTATATTTTTATTCACCACATGATATGTGTTTTGCTTGGAGCGTCTTGTATTATTTGTGTCTTTGCTTGTTAGTCTACCATAATCATCCTTGCTGTACACACCTTTTGAGAGAGCCATACATGAATTGGAATTTTTTTGGAATACTCTATGTGCTTCACTTATATCTTTTGAGCTTGATAGTTTTTCTCTATGTGCTTCACTTATATCTTTTGAGCTTGATAGTTTTGCTCTAGTACTTCACTTATATCTTTTAGAGCACGGTGGTGGATTTGTTTTAAAGAAACTATTGATCTCTCATGCTTCACTTAGATTATTTTGAGAGTCTTAAATAGCATGGTAATTTGCTTAATAATAATATGCTTGGTATTCAAGATTTGTAAAACTTTCTTTTGAGTGCGTTGAATACTAAGAGAAGTTTGATGCTTGATAATTGTTTTGAGATATGGAGGTACTAATATTAGAGTCATGCTAGTTGAGTAGTTGTGAATTTGAGGAATACTTGTGTTAAAGTTTGTCATTCCCGTAGCATGCACGTATGGTGAACCGTTATGTGATGGAGTCAGAGCATGATTTATTTATTGATTGTCTTCCTTATGAGTGGCGGTCGGGGACGAGCGATGGTCTTTTCCTACCAATCTATCCCCCTAGGAGCATGCACGTAATACTTTGCTTTGATAACTTGTAGATTTTTGCAATAAGTATATGAGTTCTTTATGACTAACGTTGAGTCCATGGATTATACACACTTTTCTCACCCTTCCACCATTGCTAGCCTTTCTAATACCACGCATTTTTCGCCGGTATCATACACCCACCATATACCTTCCTCAAAACAGCCACCGTACCTACCTATCATGGCATTTCCATAGCCATTCCGAGATATATTGCCATGCAACTTCCCACCGTTCCGTTTATTATGACACGCTCCATCATTGTCATATTGCTTAGCATGATCATGTAGTTGACATCGTATTTGTGGCAAAGCCACCGTTCATAATTCTTTCATACATGTCACTTATGAATCATTGCATATCCCGCACATCACCGGAGGCATACACATAGAGTCATATTTTGTTCTAAGTATCGAGTTGTAATTGTTGATTTGTAATAAAAATAAAAGTGTGATGATCATCATTTTTAGAGCATTGTCCCAAGTGAGGAAAGGATGATGGAGACTATGATTCCCCCATAAGTTGGGATGAGACTCCGGACGAAAAAAAAGAAAAGAAAAGAGGCCATAAAAAAAGAGAAAAGGCCCAATGAAAAAAAATAAGAAATGAGAGAAAAAGAGAGAAGGGACAATGTTACTATCCTTTTACCACACTTGTGCTTCAAAGTAGCATCATGATCTTTATAATAGAGAGTCTCTCTTCGTCACTTTCATATACTAGTGGGAATTTTTCATTATAGAACTTGGCTTGTATATTCCAATGACGGGCTTCCTCAAATTGTCCTAGGTCTTCGTGAGCAAGCGAGTTGGATGCACACCCACTTAGTTTCATTTGTTGAGCTTTCATTTACTTATAGCTCTAGTGCATGCTTTGCATGGCAATCCCTAATCACTCACATTGATATCTATTGATGGGCATCTCCATAGCCCGTTGATACGCCTAGTTGATGTGAGACTATCTTCTCCCTTTTTGTCTTCTCCAGAACCACCATTCTATTCCACATATAGTGCTATATCCATGGCTCACGCTCATGCATTGCGTGAAGATTGAAAAAGTTTTGAAAATGTCAAAAGTATGAAACAATTGCTTGGCTTGTCATCGGGTTGTGCATGATTAAATATTTTGTGTGGTGAAGATAGAGCATAGCCAGACTATATGATTTTGTAGGGATAACTTTCTTTGGCCATGTTATTTTGAGAAGACATGATTGCTTTGTTAGTATGGTTGAAGTATTATTATTTTTATGTCAATATGAACTTTTGTCTTGAATCTTTCAGATCTGAATATTCATACCACAATTAAGAAGAGTTACATTGAAATTATGCCAAGTAGCACTCCGCATCAAAAATTCTTTTTTATCATTTGCCTACTCGAGGATGAGCAGGAATTAAGCTTGGGGATGCCTGATACGTCTCCAACGTATCTATAATTTTTGATTACTCCATGCTATATTATCTATTGTTTTGGACTATATTGGGCTTTATTTTCCACTTTTATATTACTATTGGGATAACCTATTAACCGGAGGCCCAGCCCAGAATTGATGTTTTTTTTCCTATTTCAGTGTTTCGAAGAAACGAAATATCAAACGGAGTCCAAACGGAATGAAACCTTCGGGAACGTGATTTTCTCATCAGATAAGACCCAAGAGACTTGGACCCTCCGTCAAGAAAGCCACGAGGCGGCCACGAGGGTGGAGGGCGCTGTCGGTGTCAAAACCGGCGGATCTCGGGTAGGGGGTCCCGATCTGTGCGTCAAGGCTGATGGTAACAGGAAGCAAGGGACACAGATGTTTACCCAGGTTCGGGCCCTCTCGATGGAGGTAAAACCCTACTTCCTGCTTGATTAATATTGATGATATGAGTATTACAAGAGTTGATCTACCACGAGATCGTAGAGGCTAAACCCTAGAAGCTAGCCTATGGTATGATTGTTGTATATGATCTATCGACTAGCCCGCCTCGGTTTATATAATGCACCAGAGGCCCAGGATAACAAGAGTCCTAGCCGAATACGCCGGTGGGGGAGGAGTCCTTGTCTTGATCGCCAAGTCCTGTGGAATCTTCCTTGTATGCGGCAGCTGTCCGGACTGGCCCATGTGTATACGGCCATGGGGGTCCTTGGCCCAATCCAACTAATCGGGAGACGACGTGGTGAGTACCCCCTAGTGCAGGACACCATCAGTAGCCCCCTGAACCGGTCTTCAAGTTAGGGACGCTCCTCGATTCTTCCAAACTATTCTTCATCTTCGGTCGTCGGTCTTGAAAACTGGTTCAACAAATCTTCTCATCTTCGATCTTGAGGATTGCCATAGTGCATCCGAAGAGTTTACACGTTGGGTATCCGAGGAGCCCCTTTAAGTTTCCGGCCTTTATCAATACCTTGTTATTTTTATGCCACACCTCGGGTTTGAAGTTGTTCCCGGGAGCCAGTGTCCTCTTGCGTCCGAGCTCTAACGCCGGACTGCATTTGAGGTATCCTTTGCAGCCGAGCACCAATACCGGACTGCTTCCACGCTCCAACGCCGGACTGTGTCCAAGCTCCAACGCCGGACTATATCCGAGCTCCAATGCCGGATTATATTTGAGGTGTCATAGATCACCTTGGTTCAAAAAGTTGAAAGAGTTTGGCTAAGCTTAATACCGGAAATGCCCTCTATGGAGCCAGCCACTGGCGCCCGAGCTTTATGCCGGACTGCTTCTGAGGTGGTGCACCACCTTGGCCATGGGACTGATTTTTATGAATTTAATTCCGAATTGTGCAATGTTATATCTGACAAGATGTATAGCTAGTATCCCTCAAGGTGTGTATCAGTCTAAAACCCGAGATGCACCTGAAGGCAAGCATAAAAACTGCTGTTCCCAGTAGCCCCTGAGACTCAGGTCGATGCGCGAAATCGGTCTGAGGATCAATTCCTAGCTCGACAACATACATAGGAATAAAAATGCAGTGCAATATATTAGAGATAATAGTGATCGATGAACGGGCCCCTGAGAGAGGGTCGTGAGAAGTCGCCGTGATATATAGCTTGATGCCAGATAGGTCCAGATGGTACTTATTGCTGTCCGAAGACGCGCTTTCCCATAGTTTGATCAAGCCGAACGCTGAGCCCTTCGAATTTTGTGCATTGAATAGGCAATGCAAGAGCCCCGAGACATCGGTCGGGTGGCAACACCAGATCGGGGATCGATGTGCCCTTTAATATTTGTAAATAATGAGCGCAAAGCCAGTGGCTCTGCCTTAATGTGGGCACGGGTGGCCGAATTAAGGATCGATATCCAGAGTAAAATCACAGATTATGTGTAATGATTCTATCTATCCAAGTACTTTACATCATTATTTTGACTCCATTGTGACTGTTTATCAGTTGAAAGTGGCCCATCGTCGGCCTCTACCCCTTGGTAGATACTACGCAGGGTGTTTCCGCACTGACAAAACAACCCTTAGCCGACGCGTCTGCGAAAGGCGGTTGTGTTAGCGGAAACGAGGCAATCAGATATGAGGGCTTTATAACTTTCGCTTAGTCATAGGAGCTTTAAAGCGGGAAGCTAGCTATGAGCCCCGGGTTAGTGTTCGACGACATCCGAGGTCGAGCCGTAAACACTTCGGCCAATGTTATGAATGGCCCGTCATTCAACATAGTCATCGGATCGCTGACCAGTTTACGCCTATTGTGACAGTCAGTTTTCGGCTTTCTCCACTGAGGTGCTTAACCATGCGAGCTGGAAGCACAATCACAAGGTTCTCTCTTTGCACGCCTAGCCGAACAAAGCGGAACGTAGGAGGCAAGCATGTGAGCCGCAACCCAACTATTGATCAAGACACATCAAACCGATGCATATATAGCAATGTCCGAGAATGTTTTTGCGAATCCCTAAAGGTGTCCGGCGTTGCATCATGCGAGACTAATGCTGGAAACGCACAAATAGTTTAAAAGTGCCATAGGCTCGAAAAGCCAAAAAACTTATTCAAAAGTTTAATGTCTGAACTAGATCAAGTGTTCGGTGCCAATCGGAAAATTGGACTTAAAAAAAAGGTGCTTCTGCTGTGCTTTAACATGACACATCCTATCTCAAGACTTCAAGCGGGTCAGCCTATGGCTTCAACCTCCTTATCCCGAAAGCAGAGTGCTTCTTCGAGGCTAGTTTAGCAAACTGCACTCGAGCGGATTTAGAGAGACGCAAGGCTATCTGGCTACTGACCACACACTTGCATCGAGAAAGGAGTGATAGAAAAAGACTTTGCAACGACTAATAAGAAGAACACTTATTATAAAACAGCTCACATAAATTTAAGAGCCCCCGATTGACTTGGGTAAAAGAATGATTGTATGGACCGACGTACTTATATCATATCTATGTTCACCCGAACTTTAAACGCTGCCTTAACCGACCGTTGGCTTCTCCCTCTTCGTCAAATACGAAAAGTGTTATGTACTCCAATTCGCCGAGAATATCGACGGTGTTTCCGATAACCGTGCAATCAGGTCATAAGGTCAGAATGCATAAAGCGCTACCGAGGGAACTTATGCTATATTACCGATAAAGTGTAAGAAGCATCTTGAAGAAAATAGTACCCCCACCGATACCTTTCTTCGGTGCTCATTGTTAATATGAGACTTGTGCAATAGATTTTTGTACTCATGAGTTCCGTTGTGTGCCGACCATTATTGAAAACAGTAAGAGCGCTTAGCTTTCGGCTTCACCTACCGAGGTCCGGCTCGGTGACCCGATCATGACAATCGCAGAGGTGCTCCCTTTACTCCCTAGCCAAACAATAGGAAACGAGGGGTAAACACAGAGCAAGGCAACCCAGCTTGCAAATCACTTAGGTCAATATGGTGCATATTGTATGTAATACACGAACAAGGAACGAAGCCGTACAAGTATAATCATATGCAAGAGGAAATGCTTCATGAAAGAAGCCCCCAAGTGAACTGGGTATTTGAATTTGTCCGTCACAAACAAAGTTTGGACAAGGAATTTTTTACAAGCAACCTTTTTCCAAAAAAGTATAATGCTTGATCGAACCGAACATAAGTTAAAAATTTAAAACTTTGAGCATGAAGGCAACTTAGCTGGTTAATGTGTTCGGTATTGATGACGAGGTCCGAGCTTGGTGTGGTACAAGGTTCCATCCCCCAAGCCGGTCCCGAGGTGACGGAGCAAGGAGCTCGGCACTCCGAAGTGGTGACATAGCACGGTCAATGCAGGCCGGCAGAGTGATGCCGAAGTCCCCGGCATGGGGTAATGAAGTGTTGACGAAGCCCCCCGTCCAGCCGAGGTGACGCTAAAGGATACAGTCCAGCTGGACCATTTTCCTGTGCACAAAAAATAGTGCAAACGTGGGGTAATAGTAATAATAATAATTAAAAAAATGTTGCATAATAAATAATTTATGCAAAGTGAGTAATAAAAGAAATATGGCCTGGCGCCGAAGTCAATGTCGATGCAGGGCGTCGTGATCTGATAAAGGCGTGGCAAAGCCTGAATTCACGGGTCGGTCCGAGTTCCGGATGCGGCGTTCGTCGGACTATGTGTGGAAACTGACCGAACCACCATGCGACCGTCGATAACGTGGCCACCGTTTGATAGACCTGTGTACATATGATGGACAACCAGAGTAATAATTCCTTGGAAAAAATGAACCCAAACAAGCAAAAAATACTAGGATTAATAGCACCTGGTTTATTTGTTGTAGCAATTCGAAGGAAGGTGATTCCCAAAATTGGTACTCGATCCGCACACCCATTGCCTCATGGGCGATAAAGCGACGGCATGACAATGCTGGCAAAGGTTGGCTTGCCGAGGCAAAGCCCTTGGTCCAGCTAATCGTGACGAAGCTGGTCGGCTGGTGAAGCCAAAGTCACCGGAGTAGGTTGATGAAGAGATGATGAATCCCGCGGTCCAGCCGAGATGTCGAAGCCTCGATGTCAGCCGATGAGTCGAAGTGGGTCGGCATGATGGACACCGGCTTGAAGGAGCAACAGTGCGGCCCTGCCGATGCAGGTCGTGACATGGTCAATGCCGGCTTGATGAAGTGACCGTGCGGCGATGCCGGTGTGCCCGCTCCGTGTAATCCTGGGGGGGGGGGGGCGATGTTGGTGATGATTTATACTTTGTGATGCCAAACTCTTGTTCGGCTTGCCGAGATGATGATTTGAAGAAGTTGAGCTCGGCTCAACAAAGTGACGACGTGTCTGGCGCAGGTCGGCAGCCTTGGAGCAATATTGCCGGACTGGTTTGACACTAGCATGATGTTGAAGATCATGTTCAAAGGATTTTAAAGTTAGTGGGATGTGTTTGGAAACAAAACACAATACCCCATACAAAACTTCCTTCAAAAAGGATGTCCGAAATCCCGTTCATAAAAAAGACGAACTCGGGTCGGATTCGTTTTCGCGCTGAAAACAGATCCGAAAAGTGACGCACTAATCGGAAGGTTCCCGGAGTTCGGACGGTCGGATCGAGCTGAAATTTTGAGGGGTGCTATATATAGGAATTCCGCAGCCGATCAACGGTTGGATCTTCCAAAGGATGTCCGAGCTAGAAGTTGGACACCACGCCCTAAACTCGTCCAGATTCCTGTCCAGATTTGACATGGCTCCGTTATATCATGGATTGCTAGAGATTCCTCTATCGGAATTCGACGAATTTTTCCAGGGTTGTTATAGACTTAATTCCGCACAATTCCACCGAAGCAATTGTTAAAACGACACTTGAGGAGGCGGTGGCGGCGGACACCAGTCCGTTGTCGAGAAAAACAGTACGGTCGCCCGAGGGCAATGTTGACGTTGAGCTCCCGGGCTCCCTGGATGATTCCTCCATGATCTTGATAGAGATCGGAGCTGATGTTGATGAAGGCCCTCATCCGAACATGACGATCGAAGGTAGGGCGCAGTCCTTGGTCGAACCAAGGTGACCAATGCTGGTGACGAAGATGCCGAAGTCGCAGTTGATCTGCAGGCGAGCCATCGACTCTTTGCCGAACACACAGCGGAACTCTCAATGAAAGCACCAATGTCGGTGTCAAAACCAGCGGATCTCGGGTAGGGGGTCCCGATCTATGCGTCAAGGCTGATGGTAACAGGAAGCAAGGAACACAGATATCTTTACCCAGGTTTGGGCCCTCTCGATGGAGGTAAAACCCTACTTCCTGCTTGATTAATATTGATGATATGAGTATTACAAGAGTTGATCTACCATGAGATCGTAGAGGCTAAACCCTAGAAGATAGCCTATGGTATGATTGTTGTATATGATCTATCGACTAGCCTGGCCTCGGTTTACATAATGCACCAGAGGCCCAGGATAACAAGAGTCCTAGCCGAATACGCCGGTGGGGGAGGAGTCCTTGTCTTGATCGCCAAGTCTTGCGGAATCTTCCTTGTATGCGGTAGCTGTCCGGACTGGCCCATGTGTATACGGCCATGGGGGTCCTCGGCCCAATCCAACTGATCGGGAGAGGACGTGGTGAGTACCCCCTAGTCCAGGACACCGTCAGGCGGCCCCCCTAGGGCGCGCCCCCTACCTCGTGGGCCCCTCGAGGCTCCACCGACGTACTTCTTCCTCCTATATATACCTACGTACCCCCAACAGATCAGATACGGAGCGAAAAACCTAATTCCAGCGCCGCAACTTTCTGTATCCACGAGATCCCATCTTGGGGCCTGTTCTGGAGCTCCGCCGGAAGGGGATTCCACCATAGAGGGGTTCTACATCAACATCATAGCCTCTCCGATGAAGTGTGAGTAGTTTACCTCAGACCTTCGGGTCCATAGTTAGTAGCTAGATGGCTTCTTCTCTCTTTTTGGATCTCAATACAATGTTCTCCCCCCCCTCTCTCATGGAGATCTATTCGATGTAATCTTCTTTTTGCGGTGTGTTTGTTGAGACCGATGAATTGTGGGTTTATGAACAAGATTATCTATGAGCAATATTTGAATCTTTCCTGAATTCTTTTATGTATGATTGAGTTATCTTTGCAAGTCTCTTGAATTATCCGCTTGGTTTGGCCAACTAGATTGGTAGTTCTTGCAATGGGAGAAGTGCTTAGCTTTGGGTTCAATCTTGCGGTGTTCTTACCTAGTGACAGAAAGGGTTGCAAGGCACATATTGTATTGTTGCCATCGAGGATAACAAGATGGGGTATTTATCATTTTGCATGAATTTATTCCTATACATCATGTCATCTTGATTAAGGCGTTACTCTGTTTTCATGAACTTAATACTCTTGATGCATGCTGGATAGCGGTCAATGAGTGGAGTAATAGTAGTAGATGCAGGCAGGAGTCGGTCTACTTGTCTCGGACGTGATGCCTATATACATGATCATACCTAGATATTCTCATAACTATGCTCAATTACACAATTGCTCAACAGTAATTCGTTCACCCACCGTAAAATACCTATGCTCTTGAGAGAAGCCACTAGTTAAATCTATGGCCCCCGGGTCTATTCTCATCATATTAGTCTTCCTACACTTTATTATTGCTTTGCTCTTTACTTTGCCTTTTTATTTTACTTTGCATCTTTATACCAAAAATACCAAAAATATTATCTATCATCTCTATCAGATCTCACTCTCGCAAGTGACCGTGAAGGGATTGACAACCCCCATTCGCGTTGGTTGCGAGGAGTTATTTGTTTTGTGTAGGTACGAGGGACTTGCGCGTGGCCTCCTATAGGATTGATACCATGGTTCTAAAAAACTGAGGGAAATACTTACGCTACTCTGCTGCATCATCCTCTCCTCTTCGGGGAAAACCAACGCAAGCTCAAGACGTAGCATAGTCGACGTTCACATAACACCACTAGAGGAACGACAACATACATCTCATCAAAATATCGAACGGATACCAAATTCACATGACTACTTATAGCAAGACTTCTCCCATCCCTCAGGAACAAACGTAACTACTCACAAATCATATTCATGTTCATAACCAGAGGGATATTAATATGCATAAAGGATCTGAACATATGATCTTCCACCAAATAAACCAACTAGCATCAACTACAAGGAGTAATCAACACTACTAGCAACCCACATGTACCAATCTGAGGTTTTGAGACAAAGATTGGATACAAGAGATGAACTAGGGTTTGAGATGAGATGGTGCTGGTGAAGATGTTGATGAAGATTGACCCCCTCCCGATGAGAGGATCGTTGGTGATGACGATGGTGATGATTTCCCCCTCCTGGAGGGATGTTTCCCCGGCAAAACAGCTCCGCCGGAGCCCTAGATTGGTTCCGCCAAGGTTCCGCCTCGTGGTGGCGGTGTTTCTTCCCGAAAGCTTTCTTATGATTTTTCCAGGGTAAAAGACACCATATAGCCAAAGATGGGCACCGGAGGCCTGCCAGGTGGCCCACGAGGCAGGGGGCGCGCCCCCCTCCCTCGTGGATGGTGGGTGACCCCCCTTTGGTGCTTTCTTCGCTTAGTATTTTTTATATATTCCAAAACGTGCCTCCGTGAAGTTTCAGGACTTTTGGAGTTGTGCAGAATAGGTCTCTAATATTTTCTCCTTTTCCAGCCCAGAATTCCAGCTGCCGGCATTCTCCCTCTTCATGTAAACCTTGTAAAATAAGAGAGAATAGGCATAAGTATTGTGACATAATGTGTAATAACACTATAACAGCCCATAATGCAATAAATATCTATCACATCCCTAGTTCCGGTATGCTCTAGGCTAGCCCTTCATGTGTGCATCATGTTTAAACTCAAATGAATATGAAATGGGGATGTTCAAACCCTAGCACCAAATGAAATGCATCTAGGATCAAAATAAAAATATTTTCAATGAACCTGAAATGCCCTTCAAAAATGTTCATCATCTTTGCCTTGGTCTAGAACCTTTGACAAAGATGGTTCACATTTTTCTAGGACAACATTGGATCACTGAATTAAATCATATGCTATTTGCATTTGGGCATTTAAATGCTATATAATATTTTAAATGTCCAAATATTCATGAACTGAAATGTTTGCTGTTGGAAATAATCCAAACAGTGGCCACAAGCAGTCTCATGATTTTTGAAAATGCTCTGGCATTTTTAGTAAATCCAAAACAATTACAGATAATAGAAAACAGAAACTAAATTAGGAGAGGGTGAGAGAGAGAGAGAGAAATTACCTGGCCACCTACCTGCACAACCCACCACTGTAGCAGCCTACTGGCCGAAGCCAGCCCAGCCCACCAGGGGCAGCACTGTCTTCTTCCCCCTGCCAGGAGGAGAAGCAGATGCGTGCCCGGTGCGCAGATGAGCCGCGCCGGCTCCTCCCTGCCTGCGTGGCCCTCGACTTCCTGGTCGCCTCCACGCGTACCATGCCGCCCCTCGACCCCCTCTCCCTCTTCCCCCATGGCCTTCCCTTTCCTCTGTCTCTCTCCCTCGCTCTCCCCCTCACGCGCCTGAGCACGCCGCAGTGAGCCGCCGTGCCCACCGCCGTCGCCTTGCCTCCCCGAGCTATCCAGAGCCTCCGCCACCTCTCGCTCAACCTCTGCACCGAAGGAAGGAAGCACGAAGGCCCCGAGCAGCCGCCATCATCTTCGTCTTCAAGCTTCGGCTCCGGCGCCCTTCTCCGTCGATCCGGCCACTCCGGCGCGTCCCCGAGCCCGCTAACCTTCCCTGCCGCCCCGTGGTGTGCCGCTGACCCGTTCCCCCTTGCCCCTTTTTCCCTCGCATCCTCTAGCTGCTGCCTCGCAAGTTCCCATGCTGCCATCCGCCATGGCCGGCAAGTTCCGCACTCCCGAGATTCCCCGTTTGCAGCCGAGCATACCAACGCACTCAGTGCGTTTGCAGGAACCCAAAGCATCCAACCGCTGCTCCTACCGTGCTTTGTGGCGTCGTTCGATCGATGCTCAATTCCGCCGCCGCGTGCTCGCTTCCGGCGAGCTCGAGCCACCCTACGGCCCCCTGCTGCCTCCGTTGGATGCGCGGGAGGAAGGGCTTCAGCCTGGTGCCCTTAGCGAGTCGAACCGTTGCCGAAGCAGCGTTTCCGGCGAGCGCCCGCCACGGTTTTGGTCGCCGGCGGCTAATCTCCGGCCGTGCTGACGTGGCGAGGTTATTTATGCATTAACCACCTCCTAATCAAACCCCTAGAGTCACGCTGCATAGCCGGGCCCCATCCCATAATTAACCACGTGGGTTTTCCTCGCTTAAATTAACTATAATGCTTTGACCCGCCACCTCGGCGTTGACACAGGGCCCCACCGACAGTTTTGACTTGGGCCAGCCCCTTTGACGTGCTGACGTCATACTTACACATTGCTGACGCAGTAATGTTTTCTGGAATTTAAATAAATCATAAATGATTTATTATTTTCAGAAAATGCCCAAAACTTCTAAAAATCATATAAATTCAACCGTAACTCAGAATGAAATAAATTATATATGAAAAATTATCAGAAAAATCCAATCTACTGATCTGTACCACCTTCATGCATATTAGATCAACTTATGGCTGCTGTTTAGGCCAAATCATATTAATGGCATTTAAATATCCACATATGGAGTTTGAATTTGAATCTTGGATTCAAACCAACTTTATTTAATCTGGTTGCTAGTTGCGTTAGCTCAAACCAAAGCATATTGCCATGTCACATTCATGCATCATATTGTTGCATTGCATTGATTGTGTTCTTTCTTGTTTGCCGGTGTTATCCCCTCCCAGTAGACGACGTTCCGACGACGTGTTCGATGACACCGATGAAGAACTATATTATCTTCAGAAGTGCCAGGCAAGAAAAACCCCCTTGTTCATTCCGATACAATCCCACTCTCTCACTCCTGCTCTCTTTTACTGCATTAGGACAACAACGATTCATTTGTTACATGCTGCGGTAGTTGAACCCCTTTCCTCTGCATGACCTGTCATGGCCACAGTAAATAGATGAAACCCAATAGCATGAGTAGGAGTTGTTTGAGCCCTGATGTGCCTACTCATTCATTCTTGTTTGTCATGCCTGCTATTGCTTAGAGTTGTGTCAGGTCTGATTCATCGGGGATGAATTGGAGGTGTGTGAACATGTCCTACTATTGAGAGCTAAATGTGTGAACACGATTTGGTAAAGGTAGCGGTGAGAGGCCATGTAGGAGTACATGGTGGGTTGTCTCATTGCAGCCGTCCTCAATAACTGAGTTCTGTGTTTGTGATCCATGAAACAGTTACTACCACACATTGGGTTCCGGTAACTCGACCCCTCTCAACTTATTAATCAACTCAATCTCTGTCCAGGAGTTACAACTAGTTTCTGGTGTTTGTAGGTTGTGTTAGTAGTCTACCAAGTGGCACCCGGTACAGGTGGGCTTGGGACAGACTAGGCACCATGGACGGGTATGCCAAGCATCGCCCGTTTGGTGGGCTTGGAACCTCAGACACATCGTTTGGGGCCGTGAGCGACACCCGCCGGATCTCCTTGCGGATGGAACCCGAATAGGCGATAAACCTGGACTAGAGACTTGTGTGGTTAGTCAGGTCGTGGCCGACTCCTCGCCAAAGCTTCCGCTTGAAGGTTGCCGAGATACACAACGTGTACATTGTGGTAAGTGGCTAAAGGCGTGTGAAGAAGTACACCCTGCAGGGTTAACATCATCTATTCGAATAGCCGTGTCCGCGGTAAAGGACTTCGTGTTGCTGTACAGTTCATAGACAAGTGAAAGTGGATACTCTAAAATATGCAAGATAAGCGTGAGTGCTATGGATGGCGTTCTCGTAGGAAGACGGGAGCGGATCCATAGTGGTGTATTGATATGTTGAATATGTGGACTCGTGTGCGCCACCTCAAAAGAGTTACTTGCAGTCTTAGTTTAGGATAGCCACCGAGTCAAAGCTGGCTTGCTGCAGTTGAAGTCCACCAACCCCTTTGTTGATACCGATGCATATGTAGTTAGTTCTGATGTAAGTCTTGCTGGGTACATTTGTACTCACGTTTGCCTATTTTATGTTTTGCAGAGAGACGTCAGTCTCACTAGTAGTTCCGTGTAGGCTTCGACGTTTAGCTTGATATCTTAGCTACGATCTTGTGCCCTCTGCAGGATCTGGTAGATAGTCAGGCTTCTCAGCCTTTTTCATTTGTAGATAGCTGGACTCAGACATGTTAAGCTTCCGCATGTGCTTTGACTTGTATGCTTTGAATGATGGGTCATGAGACCCCTGTTTGTAATATCTCGCTCCTCGGAGCCTAATGAATAAATTCTTGAGTCGTAGAGTTATGTTGTGATGCCATGTTGTATTTACACATATCGAGCATATTGTGTGTATGTTTGAAATGCTTGGTATGTGTGGGATCCGACAATCTAGTTGTTTATCTTTGGCAGCCTCTCTTATGGGGAAATGTAGTCTAGTGCTCCCATGAGCCATAGTAGTCCGCTAAAGCCCGGTTCACCGGAGTCCTCGCTAGCCCAAAGACTACCGCTCGTGACGCTGATCGGCCGGGCATGTGTTTCACCGTTCGTTCCGTCTCTTCGGGAAATGTCACGCGGTGACATCCGAGTCCTCGCTTAGCTCGCTACAGCCCGGGTTCCCGGAGTCCTGTTAGCCCAGTGCTACAGCCCGGATTCATACGCTGCTGACTGACATGCTCGAAGTTGATTCATGTATGCCTGTCCCCATGGGTCAGTGCCGCTTTGGATACACGACTAGCCATGTCGGCCTGGGTTCTCTGTCATATGGATGCTAGCGACACTATCATATACGTGAGCCAAAAGGCGCAAACGGTCCCGGGCCATGGTAAGGTGACACCCATGGGAATACCGTGCGTGAGGCCGCAAAGTAATATGAGGTGTTACCGGCTAGATCGATGTGACTTGGAATCGGAGTCCTGACAGCTTTGGTATCGAGCTTTGTTGCAGAGGATTACCAAGCCAAACTGGTCGAAGTTGAGTCTAGAAATGCTTTAGTTATATAAGGGAATTGATTGTGGAAGGGAACGTAAGGCTCTTTTTACTCCTTTATCTTATGCCCTTCTGATCTGAGTTATCCTTTTCTCTTCTACGAGGATTAAGAACTAGGCTTTCTCATCCTTCTATCAGGATCACGTGTTACTAATCCGTAGACTTATAGGATTGATGGATTTAAGCCCCAGTTATGTATCTACTACTTCCATGTGTTGACAGTTGATCTCGGAACCTTGATATTGTGCTTCTAAGTGGTTATGCCACCATTTTTGCAGGATGTCTCAAATCCTTTGAGCAATTACAGTCGTTATGCTGTCCGAGTCATCCCAGGTTTCTAAATAGTCTGATGCATTTGCAAATTCCTTCTTCCCGTTTCTGATGTTCATTTGGGTCAGGTTAATCACACGAATTAGTGTGTTGAGGTACTCTGTTGCCTCGGCATATATTTTGGAGCTATTATTATGATCCTAGGTGTTTTAGTGAGTCACCTAGTAATCTAGCAATGCTTTGTATCCCCAGTGTGATGATTCTAGCCATTTTTCTCGAAAGCATCCCGTGATGCTACTTAGTAGTAGGTATTCTATTCCTGGGTTCTTGAACCCGAGATTCACCCTACTTACCTCGTGTTGCTAGTGTTGCTCGTACCTTCAGGATATTAGTAACCTTTGCATTAGTCCTCGATGTTCGTGGTATTTCCTTCTTCCAAATACCATGAACCATCAAGGCAGAAGTTATTTGAACCAAAATATCACAACCAGAGTACTCTTGAGGAGTCCTCCATTCTTAATTGTGATTCTGTCCTACCTCTCTGCATGGGTTATCTGGAAGAAACATGTTGAACTTGGTTTGACATACTAATCTATGCGTCCACAACTCAGAAAGTTATATGTTCTTTGAGTTGTCCCTCTTTAGTTGTTTTCTGGGCCTCGTCTATCCATTGATAGTCAGGAGTAGTTATGCATTCATGTTCATCGATGCCACTACTCTTGTGGTCCGTCAAGCCGTTCTATTCTGGAATGACTAGAAGAAACAAACTCCAGTACCTCATCCATATCCAGGATTGGGTCAAAGCAGTTGTGTTCCACAGATCAAATACTAATCCAGCTTTTGTTCTGTTCTACCTTGGAGTGTTACCCTCTTTACGTCGGGATTGTCATGAGAATTGCACCATCTCTTGTGAATTCTTGACGTAGTGATACTTCTCGCTATCATTATTCATTCCTCGGTTCCGTGTTGTTGCAGCCGGAGTGCCTTGAGTGAATCGTGATGTGTGAACTCAATACTCCTAGCAACTCTGTTGCTTGGTAGTTAAAGGACAATAATTTCATTCTTAGCATGTTGGTTATTGAATCATCATTCTAAGATTGATCGTGCTACCTAGTCCATTCTCCTGGTGCACTCCTCGATCGATGAGTTAGGATTAATTGAAATCTTCGCTCTATTAATCATATCGTCTTGCCCTGAAAAGCAAGATTGTTCTCGAGATTAATAACATATCGGTGGTTCGTGATTTTCCGAATATCTTCTCAGAAGTATTACCGGGTTGTTTCCTGGCTGTTATGTTGAGCTCGTGATCATGTTGGTTTTCTTCTAAACCACCCATTCTCCAAGAATCTGTGTTGAATACCCTGAGCTAGTTGGTTAAGCTGAACAACAACTTGGAGAGTTGGAAGATAAAAGCTTGTGAAAGTGCAACTATCCCTAGGTGGTTTTGGTAATTCATAACAACATATAGCTCATTGAGTTAATGCTATTCCAAGACTATTATTTCAGGAAAGCTCAATGAATGGCATGGCATGGATGATGAAAGTGGATCCCTCAAAATACTAAGGACAAAGGATTGGCTAAAGCTCAAAAGCTCAAGACTCTTCATTTTACATTTTAGTGATCCAAGATCACATTGAGTCTATAGGAAAAGCCAATACTATTAAGAAGGGATGAGGTGTTGCTTAATGAGCCTTTAGCTTCATGTGCTTAGTGATATGCTCCAAAACCCTCAACTACTTTCCCACATCCACAAATGACCTAAACCTAAAGCCAAAATCGGTCACACCGATTCCAAAAGTCATAGCCACTGCCACAAACCCTAAGCAAATCGGTCTTACCGATAGGGATCTCGGTCTCACCGAGATGGGGATGCAATCTCTCTGTTTCCCTTCATAATGTTTCGTCTAATCAAGTGAGCGATCGGTCCCACCGAGATTGCAACGTAAACTCTCTATTTCCTTTTGTAACATTTCGGTCTCACGAGAAAGAGCAAATCGGTCCCACCGAGTTTACCTGACCAACTCTCTGGTTAGCTAATTACCAAAATTGGTCTCACCGAGTTTGTGTAATCGGTCTCACCGAGATTACATTATGCCCTAACCCTAACCATATCGGTCTCACCGAGATGCATGTTAGTCCCACCGAAAATCACTAACGGTCACTAGGTTTACTAAATCGGTTCGACCGAGTTTAACTATTCGGTCCCACCGAGTTTGGTAAATTGTGTGTAACGGTTAGTTTTTGTGTGGAGGCTATATATACCCCTCCACCTCCTGTTCATTCATGGAGAGAGCCATCAGACTGAACCTACACTTCCAACTTACCATTTCTGAGAGAGAACCACCTACTCATGTGTTGAGGCCAAGATATTCCATTCCTACCATATGAATCTTGATCTCTAGCCTTCCCCAAGTTGCTTTCCACTCAAACCCTCTTTCCCCCAGATCCAAATCCTATGAGAGAGAGTTGAGTGTTGGGAGACTATCATTTGAAGCACAAGAGCAAGGAGTTCATCATCAACACACCATTTGTTACTTCTTGGAGAGTGGTGTCTCCTAGATTGGCTAGGTGTCACTTGGGAGCCTCCGACAAGATTGTGGAGTTGAACCAATGAGTTTGTAAGGGCAAGGAGATCGCCTACTTCGTGAAGATCTACCGCTAGTGAGGCAAGTCCTTCGTGGGCTGACGGCCATGGTGGGATAGACAAGGTTGCTACCGTGGACCCTTCGTGGGTGGAGCCCTCCGTGGACTCACAAGAACTGCTACCCTTCGTGGGTTGAAGTCTCCATCAACGTGGAGGTACGATAGCACCACCTATCGGAACCACGCCAAAAACATTCGTGTCTCCAATTGCGTTTGAATCCTCTAAACCCTTCCCTTACTTTCTTGCAAGTTGCATGCTTTAATTTTTGCTGCCTATATACTCTTTGCATGCTTGCTTGAATTGTGTGATGATTGCTTGACTTGTCCTAAAATAGCTAAAATCTGCCAAACTATAAAATTGGGAAAAGGTTAAGTTTTATTGGTCAAGTAGTCTAATCACCCCCCCTCTAGACATACTTCAAGGTCCTATAGCTTGCCTAACTTAGTTCATTCCAAAGGGATATTATTGTGTAGTGTGTGTTGAAGAAAGTTGATATCTTCATCGATTGGTCCCTGTGATCAGTTGTTGGACCTATTGTCTTATCAATCCTTTGATTTGAGTGTGGGCTATCATCAAATCAAATCAGTACCAACGATGTTCGTAATGTTGTCTTACTCGTGGTTGATCCCTCGAGCATACACCATTACATCTTTTGGTCTGACCAATACTAACACATTGTTCACATAATGGTGGAAGTCCAGTGATATGGAAATTCCGATGAGTTGTTGTTGAGCCCAACAACAACATCTTGTCTCCTCCATGATTCATGTTGAACATTGAGCTAGTGTTGGAAACTTTTGTAAGCATTGCCTTCGTGGTCCGCTCATGAGGTTTACGTTTGGATGAAAGAAGTGACTTTCTCTAATTCACGTGCACTTGATGTAAGTTGCCGCCGTGAATTCGAGAAAGCTTGTTTTTGCTTCCTCTGGAATCATCCCAAGTTAGTCACGCATATGTGCAAAGTACTCTATGGTTTGATAGGTTGGCCGCCTCCATTCTATATGTGTTCCTAGCACACCAAGCCACTGATTGACTTGCTCAAGGATAAGAAGTTCATCGATAAGTGCACAAGGACTCCGATATCCTCGATGATGGTTCCCCACCTGAACTCGGTAGTGTTTTATTATAAGACTAGCACGTGGTCATGCTTGTCTTGGACAGCGTGTTCACATGTTGTAGCAGAACCAGCTCATATTCTGGAGCTTACTACCGTAGCTCATTTCCCGAGAATCTCGCAACGCCATCTCGTCGATTTGTGTTGCAAACTTTCATTTATCTTCTAGACTCGATGAGTCTGGATTATTCTGACACCAGCCAGATCTGAATCTCAGGCAGATATGATGGTTGGAATGTTTCCCAAGAACTATAATATTGGTCTCTCTGTAATCCGATAAAGTGGATGTTGTGGCCAACACACCCAACCGGAAGACTTATTACTGTAGTATCTTGATTGAGAAAGTCGGCCACCTCCCCATAAGGATCTCGTAGAATTTATTCCAATAGTTGTTCCTTATGGATTATTGTGTTCAAGAAGTCCGACCTTACACTTGATGTTCTAGATACCAAACCATAACTATAGTGGTTCACGCTAGCACATCAAGGAGAACATTAGAAGCGGAGTGCTAAATGTCTCTCGGTCGATCATCCAGATTTTTTTCCTTGGCCTCGCTAAGGGGAAGTCTGAGAAGGTGTTATCTTCCTTTGTATCCACATCATCCATCACTATTCATCATGGTAGTAAGATGTGTTGCCAGGATCCTCGGCACGGATGTTGGTAAAACCTTGATGACTATGGAAAAGCTCAAGTTCTTGAGAGCACACTCAGTCACTAGGTTATATCCTCGGTATCAATTAGAATGTGCCTCCCGTTTGCCGAGTTGTTCTATAACCATAGTTTCCTTTCGGAACTGAGTATGCCATTTCCCCGAACCCCTTTCAAACGATTGTTGTGAATTGCCTTAGCCTGGTATGGAGAGTTTCAATGATCCTTTCCGATAGAGTTTCTTTCTAACGTCATCGAGTTGGATGAAGATCTAGAAAGCAAAGACGTCAAGATCAATATGAAGCAATGAATCAACATCTTGAGAAGGATAGTTGGATCGTGAAGATCGTGTTAGTTTGTGACCCCTCTGACTTCTTACCTCACGACTTGAATCACGGGACGAGATTCTTGTTTAGTAGGGGTGAGCTGTCACATCCCTAGTTCTGGTATGCTCTAGGCTAGCCCTTCATGTGTGCATCATGTTTAAACTCAAATGAATATGAAATGGGGATGTTCAAACCCTAGCACCAAATGAAATGCATCTAGGATCAAAATAAAAATATTTTCAATGAATCTGAAATGCCCTTCAAAAATGTTCATCATCTTTGCCTTGGTCTAGAACCTTTGACAAAGATGGTTCACATTTTTCTAGGACAGCATTGGATCACTGAATTAAATCATATGCTATTTGCATTTGGGCATTTAAATGCTATATAATATTTTAAATGTCCAAATATTCATGAACTGAAATGTTTGCTGTTGGAAATAATCCAAACAGTGGCCACAAGCAGTCTCATGATTTTTGAAAATGCTCTGGCATTTTTAATAAATCCAAAACAATTACAGATAATAGAAAACAGAAACTAAATTAGGAGAGAGAGAGAGAAATTACCTGGCCACCTACCTGCACAGCCCACCACTGTAGCAGCCTACTGGCCGAAGCCAGCCCAGCCCACCAGGGGCAGCACTATCTTCTTCCCCCTGCCAGGAGGAGAAGCAGCTGCGTGCCCGGTGCGCGGACAAGCCGCGCCGGCTCCTCCCTGCCCGCGTGGCCCTCGACTGCCTGGTCGCCTCCACGCGTACCACGCCGCCCCTCGAACCCCTCTCCCTCTTCCCCCGTGCCCTTCCCTTTCCTCTATCTCTCTCCCTCGCTCTCCCCCTCACGCGCCTGAGCACGCCGCGGTGAGCCGCCACGCCCACCGCCGTCGCCTTGCCTCCCCGAGCTATCCAGAGCCTCCACCACCTCTCGCTCCACCTCTGCACCGAAGGAAGGAAGCACGGAGGACCCGAGCAGCCGCCATCATCTTCATCTTCAAGCTTCGGCTCTGACGCCCTTCTCCGTCGATCCGGCCACTCCGGCGCGTCCCCGAGCCCGCTAACCTTCCCTGCAGCCCCGTGGTGAGCCGCTGACCCGTTCGCCCCTTGCCCCATTGTCCCTCGCGTCCTCTAGCTGCTGCCCCGCAAGTTCCCGCGCCGCCGTCCGCCATGGCCGGCAAGTTCCGCACTCCCGAGATTCCCCGTTTGCAGCCGAGCATACCAACGCACTCAGTGCGTTTGCAGGAACCCAAAACATCCAACCGCTGCTCCTACCGTGCTTTGTGGCGTCGTTCGGTCGATGCCCGAACTCCGGCCACCGCCGTGAGCTCTCTTCCGGCGAGCTCGAGCCACCCTACGGCCCCCTGCTGCCTCCGTTGGATGCGCGGGAGGAAGGGCTTCAGCCTGGTGCCCTTAGCAAGTCGAACCGTTGCCGAAGCAACGTTTCTGGCGAGCACCCGCCGCGGTTTTGGTCGCCGGCGGCTAATCTCCGGTCGTGCTAACGTGGCGAGGTTATTTAGGCATTAACCACCTCCAAATCAAACCCCTAGAGTCACAGACAGCCGGGCCCCATCCCATAATTAACCACAGGGTTTTTCCCTGCTTAAATTAACTATAATGCTTTGACCCGCCACCTCAGCGTTGACCTGGGCCCCACTGTCAGTTTTGACTTGGGCCAGCCCCTTTGACCTGCTGACGTCATACTTACACATTGCTGATGCAGTAATGTTTTCTGGAATTTAAATAAATCATAAATGATTTATTGTTTTCAGAAAATGCCCAAAACTTCTAAAAATCATATAAATTCAACCGTAACTCAGAATGAAAGAAATTATATATGAAAAATCATCAGGAAAATTCAATCTACCCATCTGTACCACTTTCATGCATGTTAGATCAACTTATGGCTGCTGTTTAGGCCAAATCATATTAATGGCATTTAAATATCCACATATGGAGTTTGAATTTGAATCTTGGATTCAAACCAACTTCATTTAATCTGGTTGCTAGTTGCGTTAGCTCAAACCAAAGCATATTGCCATGTCACATTCATGCATCATATTGTTGCATTGCATTGATTGTGTTCTTTCTTGTTTGCCGGTGTTATCCCCTCCCAGTAGACAACGTTCCGACGACGTGTTCGATGACACCGATGAAGAACTATATTATCTTCAAGTGCTGTGCAAGCAAAACCCCCTTGTTCATTCTGATACAATCCCACTCTCTCGCTCCTGCTCTCTTTTGCTGCATTAGGACAACAACGTTTCATCTGTTACATGCTGCGGTAGTTGAACCCCTTTCCTCTGCATGACCTATCATTGCCACAGTAAATAGATGAAACCCACTAGCATGAGTAGGAGTTGTTTGAGCCTTGATGTGCCTACTCATTCATGCTTGTTTGTCATGCCTGCTATTGCTTAGAGTTGTGTCAGGTCTGATTCATCGGGGATGAATTGGAGGTGTGTGAACATGTCCTACTGTTGAGAGCTAAATGTATGAACACGATTTGGTAAAGGTAGCGGTGAGAGGCCATGTAGGAGTACATGGTGGGTTGTCTCATTGCAGCCGTCCTCAGGAACCGAGTTCTGTGTTTGTGATCCATGAAACAGTTACTACCACACATTGGTTTTCGGTAACTCGACCCCTCTCGACTTATTAATCAACTCGATCTCTGTCCAGGAGTTGCAACTAGTTTCTGGTGTTTGTAGGTTTTGTTAGTAGTCTACCAAGTGGCACCCGGTACAGGTGGGCTTGGGACAGACTAGGCACCGTGGCCGGGTATGCCAAGCGTCGCCCATTTGGTGGGCTTGGAACCCTGTACACATCGTTTGGGGCCGTGAGCGACACCCCGGCCGGATCTCCTTGCGGATGGAACCCGAATAGGCGATAAACCTGGACTAGAGACTTGTGTGGTTAGTCAGGTCGTGGCCGACTCCCTCGCCAGGCTTCCGCTTGAAGGTTGCCGAGATACACAACGTGTACATGGTGGTAAGTGGCGAAAGCGTGTGTGAAGAAGTACACCCTGCAGGGTTAACATCATCTATTCAATAGCCGTGTCCGCGTAAAGGACTTCCGGGTTGCTGTGCAGTTCATAGACAAGTGAAAGTGGATACTCTAAAATATGCAAGATAAGCGTGAGTGCTATGGATGGCGTTCTCGTAGGAAGACGGGAGCAGATCCATAGTGGTGTATTGATATGGTGAATATGTGGACTCGTGTGCGCCACCTCAAAAGAGTTACTTGCAGTCGTAGTTTAGGATAGCCACCGAGTCAAAGCTGGCTTGCTGCAGTTGAACTCCACCACTCCCTTTGTTGATACCGATGCATATGTAGTTAGTTCTGATGTAACTCTTGCTGGGTACATTTGTACTCACGTTTGCCTATTTTATGTTTTGCAGAGAGACGTCAGTCTCGCTAGTAGTTTCGTGTGGGCTTCGATGTTTAGCTTGATACCTCAGCTACGATCTTGTGCCCTCGGCAGGATCTGGTAGATAGTCAGGCTTCTCAGCCTTTTTCATTTGTAGATGTCTGTACTCAGACACATTAAGTTTCCGCATGTGCTTTGACTTGTATGCTCTGAATGTTGGGTCATGAGACCCCTGTTTGTAATATCTCGCTCCTCGGAGCCTAATGAATAAATTCTTGAGTCGTAGAGTTATGTTGTGATGCCATGTTGTATTTACACATATCGAGCATATTGTGTGTATGTTTGAAATGCTTGGTATGTGGGATCCGACAATCTAGTTGTTTATCTTTGGCAACCTCTCTTATGGGGAAATGTAGTCTAGTGCTCCCATGAGCCATAGTAGTCCGGCCACGGTTCACCGGAGTCCTCGCTAGCCCAAAGACTACCGCCAGACGCTTTGATCGGCCGGCATGTGTTTCACTTCGTTCCGTGTCTGTCCCTTCGGGAAATGTCACGCCGCTGACATCCGGAGTCCTGCTTAGCCTGCTACAGCCCGGGTTCCCGGAGTCCTGTTAGCCCAAAGATCGCAGCCCGGATTCATACGCTGCTGACCGACATGCTCGAAGTTGATTCATGTATGCCTGTCCCCATGGTTCAGTGCCGCTTTGGGTTCACGACTAGCCATGTCGGCCCGGGTTCTCTGTCATATGGATGCTAGCGACACTATCATATACGTGAGCCAAAAGGCGCAAACGGTCCCGGGCCATGGTAAGGCGACACCCGTGGGAATACCGAGCGTGAGGCCACAAAGTAATATGAGGTGTTACCGGCTAGATCGATGTGACTTGGAATCGGGGTCCTGACAATATCGATATAAAAGCATGATGCTAAATGTACGTATCAGATAGCATGCCAAGTTTCATGAATTTCACACGAGTTTGGATTTACTAGAATTTAAAAACAAGTCATCTCAATGTTTTGCCGGCAACCAACGGTGCCCTAGTGTTTGAAATTCATTCCCATTTCTTGCATGGGACCTAAGCATGCACCCAAGGAAACATATTTGATTTTTAACCAGTTTATATGCACTAGAGCATGTGCATGTAGTTCAAATTTGATTTATGCACATAAATGCATTGAACACTCAGTTAATGCATAAAAATGTCCAAACGAACCCAAAAAAATCCCAAAAATTGACACATCACTCCTGTTGTTCTATGTTGACATGACAAATTTTTTGAAAGCAATATGAGGCAATGGATAACGGTTCGTCCCCAAAGGTGGGACGTTCCGTATCGAAACCATCATGCTTGTTGTGAGAAGTTCTGGTTTGTGAGAAGCTTATACCCGAACCTGCCCCAAATGGGACAAATTTTTTACCACGGCATGTTGATGCCGTTCCATGATAGCATGCCAATTTTCATGAATTTCAGATGAGTTTTGGATTTACTAAAATTTAAAAACCAGGCATCTCAACGTTTTGCCGGCAATCAACAGTGCCCTGGTGTTTGAATTTCATTCCCATCTCTTGCATGGGACCTAGAAATTCACCCAAGGACACACTGTGATTTTCAACCAACTTTGGTGCATTGGAGCATGTGCATGTAGTTCAAATTTTAATTATGCACATAAAATGCCTAGAAAACCCAGCTAATGTATAAAAAAGGCCGAACGAACCCCGAAAAATTCCAAGATTAAACACAACACTCCTGTTGTTCTATGTTGACACTAGAACTTTTTTGAAAGCAATAAGAGGCAACGGATATCGTCCCGTCCCCAAAGGTGGTACGTTCCCTATCGAAACCATCATGCTTGTTGTGAGAAGCTCTGGTTTGTGAGAAGCTTATGCCCAAACCTGCCTCGAATGGGACAAAATTTTCACCATGGCATGATGATGTCGCTCCATGATAGCATGCCAAGTTTCTTGAATTTCAGACGAGTTTTGGATTTACTAGAATTTAAAAACCAGGTATCTCAACGTTTTGCCGGTAATCAACAGTGCCCTGGTGTTTGAAATTCATTCCCATCTCTTGCATGGGACGTAGAAATTCACCCAAGGACACACATGTGATTTTTGAACCAACTTTGGTGCATTGGAGCATGTGCATGTAGTTTAATTTTGAATTGTGCACGTGAAATGTCTAGAAAACCAGTTTAATGTATAAAATGTCCAAACGAACCCTAAATAATTCCAATTCTTTTACAACACACATATAATTCCATGTTCACTGGAGATAAAAGTTCTAGCAATTCAAACAGCGTCCATTGCCGCTGTGATCCCATTTTGTAATTCAAATCAAGTAGATCCCACACAGTTTATTATCACCAACCGTGTGAGATGCAGCACAAAATATCTTGGAGCTCAGCCGGCTACAGTCCACAGCCGGCGTGTCAAGCACACTAGCTCACTCCCCCAAAACTCCCGCCTCTGCATCCCTCGCAATCTCAAAAATATGTATCGCCTAGAATGTTTTAATTTTTGATAGCACACGATTAGTATGTGCGGACCGTGTGTGATGTCTGTTACTCCCGCTCTGCTTCAGTCCCTTGATTCAAATTTTTAGTAGCCCCAACATTTTACTCCCGCCTCTGCATCCCTCGCAATCTCAAAAATATCTGCTCGCCCTTGATCCAAATTTTCAGTAGCCCCGCCTTGTTACTCCTTCCTAGTAAAATTTTCAGTTGCCGCAGTATTTCCTCAAACACAACCTTACCCCCCCCCCTCCACACAAGCCCCGAAACCTCCGCTCACACAGACACACACAACCATCAAAACCATTGGTAGGTCGCCGCCATCGCCGGCGCCGCCATCCTCAACCTCTGCTTGTGTGCTGGAGAGCTCGAGGAGCCAATGGCCGAAAAGAGGTTTATCGCGGCCTTTTCGCTTGACGCCGGCGAGGTGGCCGTCGAGGTCTCCCCGTCGTCCTCCGCGGGCCCGATCCGCCATCGCCAGTCCCCCGATCCGCCCGTCGCCGCGCCCCTATGCCGGTTCGAGGACTTTGCCGTCCTCCCTCGGACCCGATAGCCGACGAAGTCCTACCTCGGGGCCCAGTAGCGGCGGTGGGGGACGTGGGTCGCCGAGATTATAGATCAAGAGACCCACACCTGCTGGTGGCTCGGTAGCTTCCACACTGTCGACGAGACCTACATGCAAGAGCTCCGCCGGCAGCACCCGAAGCTCATGGCGGTGGAGCGGGCGTTCTTTGCCGGTGCGGAGGGCGGTTAGGTTATCGTGCTCTCCTTCGATGACGAGGTCGAAGGTGGTGAGGACGGCGGTGCGGAGGGCGGCGAGGTTATTGTGCTCTCCTTTGATGACAAGGTCGAAGGCGGCGGCGACGGTGGCGGCGGCGCGAAGGGCTTCGAGGTGGGCTTCGAGGACGAGGAGATCGACGTCGACGAGTGGAGGAGTGCCTTCCCCAACGACCCCGACGACGGTACTGGCCCGGACCCGGCTCGCGGCACACCGTACATGACGAGGAAGGATTGGTTCGACCTCTACTTCGACCGAAAGTAGTTTAGCTTAGTTTAAATTTATGTTTTATGTCCGGTTATGCAAAAATATCTCTGATTATTTTTGAATGCATGCTACTTTCGGTTGAACCTGCTTTGAACTTTATCAAATTGAAGTTTACAACCTTAATTTTAGGGGATCAACTAGAAAAGGCCAAAAATTGCTGGAGTATATATATATATCCACTAAGGGTTTTAGTCCTTCAACTTTTTAAGGATCGCCTAGACGTGTCCGTATGACTTGTTTATTTCAGTTCTTCACAATGTGATGCTCTATATGTGCAACTATTTGCCGTGCAGTTCAATTTCATCAATAACAGTTTCAACAATACCACTATGAATTACGATATTTGGTTGCTGTTAAGGATATTGCAGTTAACATGCCTTTTCGTTTTTCAATTGTTGTTTAGCAACATGCATTGTACTGAATGACTAAATATGCAATCCCAGGCTACATAGCAACAAGGAAGAGTGTTACCTTAATGTCCCGGTGATGTCTAGATATACATGTAATAAAATCTTATATAATGGGATGGATGGAGTGTGATATAGGTTACATTTCCCCTACAATTGTTACTGATCTAGTTTTAAATATTATAGGATGAACGGAAGTGTTCTTACTTGGAGTGGGTTGATCAAGAGTGGCCACAGTTGCTACCTCTTCAGCATGTGTTGGTTTTCCCTTGAAGAGGAAAGGGTGATGCAGCAAAGTAGCGTAAGTATTTCCCTCAGTTTTTGAGAACCAAGGTATCAATCCAGTAGGAGGTTACACGCAAGTCGCCTTGTACCTACACAAAAAAATAAGAACCTTGCAACCAATGCGATAAAGGGGTTGTCAATCCCTTCATGACCACTTGCAAAAGTGAGATCTGATAGAGATAATAAGATAAATATTTTTTATATTTTTATGATATAGATTGGAAAGTAAAGATTGCAAAATAAAATAGATCAGAAACTTATATGATGTAAAATAGACCCGGGGGCCATAGGTTTCACTAGTGGCTTCTCTCAAGATAGCAAATTCTACGGTGGGTGAACGAATTAATGTCGAGCAATTGATAGAAAAGTGCATAGTTATGAGAATATCTAGGCATGATCATGTATATAGGCATCACGTCCGTGACAAGTAGACCGAAACGATTCTACATCTACTACTATTACTCCGCACATCGACTGCTATCCAGCATGCATCTAGAGTATTAAGTTCATGAGAACAGAGTAACGCATTAGGCAAGATGACATGATGTAGAGGGATAAACTCAAGCAATATGATATAAACCCCATCTTTTTATCCTCGATGGCAACAATACAATACGTGCCTTGCTGCCCCTGCTGTCACTGGGAAAGGACACCACAAGATTGAACCCAAAGCTAAGCACTTCTCCCATTGCAAGAAAGATCAATCTAGTAGGCCAAACCAAACTGATAATTCGAAGAGACTTGCAAAAGTATCAAATCATACACATAATAATTCAGAGAAGAACCAAATATTGTTCATAGATAATCTTGATCATAAACCCACAATTCATCGGATCTCGAAAAACACACCACAAAAAGAATTACATCAAATAGATCTCCAAGAGAATCGAGGAGAACTTTGTATTGAGATCCAAGAGAGAGAAGAAGCCATCTTATATTTACTAATTGGAGGCACCTTTCAAGTCTTCTCATTAATCCACATCATCAAAATTAATTACACCGTTGGATTGAAAAATTTATGTCCAAGATAAAAAGAGAACTTACGTAAAACATATGGTCATGTGAACAAAAATATGGTATTTGAACACGTCCATCATTGTGAAACAAAAAAAAATATCCATCTATTACTTAGAAAAAAGATAGACTCCTTCCATAACAACTCGACCGGTAAAAATGAAAAAAAGGATCGGATCTGATTGATGACACGTGAACCTCCATGCATAAAATCTCCTGCCAATTAAAAAAGTAAAGAAAATCTCTCCGTAATGAAAACATGTTCCTCGGCTCATGCATATGGCCACACCTTTCAAGCCTTCTCAAATCCACACCTTCAAATTAATTCTACCGGTAAAAATTACATGCAAGATAATAATCACATATGGTCATGTAAACAAAAAAAATTGCATCTGAACATGTCCAACGTTGCGAAACAACAAAAAAAGGTATGAAAAAGGAAAATTAAACGGGATCCGATTGATGACACATGAAACTCCATGCATAAAATCTTCTGCTGATTTAAAAAGTAAAGAAAAATATCTCCCTAAAAAAAGGAAAACATCTATCACGACTCCAGTACATGGCCACACCTTTTAAGCCTTCTCACTAATCCACGCCATCATATTAATTGCACCTTTTTTAATATCTCCCTAAAAAAAGGAAAACATCTATCACGACTCCAGTACATGGCCACACCTTTTAAGCCTTCTCACTGATCCACGCCATCATATTAATTGCACCTTTTTAAGGGGAAAATTAATTGGACCATTGAACTGTAAAATTTACATGCAAGGTAAGAAGAAAACTTGCCTAACACATATGGCCCCGTCCAAAAAAAACCGGCATCCAACATTGTAAAAAAATCATTTCGTTCCTGAAAAAAGTTGCCTCCTTCCATAATAACAACTCTAAAAAGATGAAAAAAAACAGATCTTCGTCAGCCTGTACATCGCCACGCCTTTCAATCCTTTCTCATTAATCCACGGCATGAAATTAATTGCACCATTCAATTGTAAAATTTAATTGCAAGATAAGAAGAAAATTTGCGTAACACATATGGCCCCGTCCAAAAAGGGACATCCGACTTTGTGAAAGAAATCATCAATCCATTCTCTTTCCATAATAACTCTACGGATAAAAAGGAAAACAAGAAGGGATCCGATTGATATCCCATGACACACCTTGAATAAAATATTCTAGCGATTAAAAAAAAGGAAGCACATCTCTCCCGCCAAAACACACACACACACACACACAATCCATCGGCTCCTGTACATGGCCGCTGAGTCCAGCTCCCTTTCAATCCTACTTCTTCTCCTACCTATGGCCGGTGGTGGCAATTAGTCTCACCGAAGTACCGCAAAGGAATCCGAAGACAGGTGCTGCGAGGGATGATGAGCAACCAACTGCGATCCCAGGCGGCAATCAATCTTCCTCATTGTCGTCAGTGTCTCCGCGTCTCCCTCTATCCACCCCCGGGTTCAAAGTACACCGACACTTCTGATATACAAAGGCTAACTATGAAGTACAACCTCTAACATTTTCTTCCTGGCTTCATGTTCCATGATAATGGTCGATGCAGCGTAGGTTGAGGTGCACCTATGGTGGTCTACAATTGATCATGCCGCTTTGGTAATTGTTAAACTGCCCGTTTGAGAATATACAGTAGATAGGAAGCACAACGATTTATCTTCCGATGTCGTCCAGTTCATCGTTGGTTGTCAAACTCCATAGGCAACTAAAACGTATCATGAAATTTGTTGAATGTTCTACTTGATTTTTAGCACTTTGGACTCATGAAAAAGCCAAGCGTCTGATCAAGATAAAAAATTGTAATGTACTTTCCTATCCATGAGCACACTTCAGCTGATTATGTTGTAGAGGAGCGAACCAGATTCCACTGCATCCGGTGTCGCCATGTGCAACTTAGTGCTGCCATCATGCATACGTGTTGAATCATCTGGGTCGTCGATTTGTATTGACATAATATGATATTTTTTTAGAGATATACTACCTTTCCTGACATGCATGCGATTGGTGAATTGCATGAACTCACATGTATTTGTACGTGTAGATTGCTAATACGTATCTGCATTTATAGTACGTATATGCATCTCTTTATTTGGCCTTAGAACAAAAAGGAAATCAGTTAAATATCTTTAAATGCATATAAATTACTGAAGTAACAAAATAATATGAATGTATCATGCGCCACAAAATCATCATATAAACACATGATTATCTATGCAATATAGATATGCATATAGTATAGCTAGAAATTATTTAAAAAGTCCATCCACATTAATCATAAAAGTAATTCTTTAAAAATTTGTTGGTAGACACAAGAACTCAACATCTGAATAATCTATGGTGCTTATAGTAATGAGAATATACTCCCTCCGGTCTTTTTTACTCCACGTATAAGATTTGTCTCAAGCCGACTTTGCAAAGTTTGAACAAATTTATATTAAAAATATCAAAATATATAATACCAAATATATAATATGAAATTACATTTCATAATGAATCTAAAGATAGTGATTAGGTATTGTGAATGTTGATTATTTTTTCTATAACTTTGGTCAAATTAAAGATACTTTGACTTCACACAAAACTTATATGCAGACAACCGGAGGGAGTACAAATAACTCCTTTTCATATATTTATACTATTTGCTGATGTCAACTATGTTGATAGAAAACCAATCAGGCATGTGCCCATTATTGTGTATAGATACAGACTCTCCATAATTCTACAATGCTTCCATGGCAAAAAAGATGATATAATCTTCTTTAGGTAGGTTAATAAAGGAAGATATTTTTTTGAAACTTAGAAGTCATGAATAGATGATACATGCATGCAACAATGTTTGCATTTGTAACCAAGCTTTATGCAAACATAACAGAAATACCCTTATATAAAGTTTGTAAGGTAGCACATGGATATTTTGAAATATCATCTATAAATCTGTTGTTTTTCACCATTGCACCATGACAATATTGATACCATTGTCACACAATTGGACGCAAACAATCTAATCACAAAACAGTACGAAGCAATGTAATATTGATGAACCCTATGTCCAACAAAGATAAACATGCATGTGTAACAATCATAAGTTCATAACAATATCAAAATATTCATACTATTGTCCGACATTTGTAGTTTGTAACAAAGTTGTTGTATCTAATATGGAAATTTCTAGCCCGTGCAGGTGCACGAATTGACGACTAGTCTAGCTAATAACTATGGACCCGAAGGTCTGTGGTAAACTACTCACACATCATCGGAGAGGCTATGGTGTTGATGTAGAAGCCCTCCGTGATCGATTCCCCCTCCGGCGGAGCGCCAGAAAAGGCCCCAAGATGGGATCTCACAGGTACAGAAGGTTGCGGCGATGGAAAAAGTGTTTTGTGGTGCTCTCGGATGTTTTCAGTGTATATGAGTATATATAGGCGAAAGAAGTAGGTCGGTGGAGCCACGAGGGGCCGACGAGGGTGGGGGCATGCCTACCCCCTGGGCACGCCTCCCTACCTCGTGGCTGCCTCGTTGCTTCCTTGACGTCCACTCCAAGTCTTCTGGATTGCGTTTGTTCCAAAAATAACTCTCCCGAAGGTTTCATTCCGTTTGGATTCCGTTTGATATTCCTTTTCTGCGAAACACTGAAATAGGCAAAAAAACAGCAATTTGCACTGGGCCTTTGGTTAGTAGGTTAGTCCCAAAAATAATATAGAAGTGCACAATAAAGCCCATTAAACATCCAAAACAGATAATATAATAGCATGGAACAATAAAAAATTATAGATATGTTGGAGACGTATCAAGCATCCCCAAGCTTAATTTCTGCTCGTCCTCGAGTAGGTAAATGATAAAAATAGAATTTTTGATGTGGAATGCTACCTAGCATAATTCTCAATGTAATTTTCTTTATTGTGGCATGAATGTTCAGATCCGAAAGATTCAAGGTAAAAGTTTAATATTGACATGAAAATAATAATACTTCAAGCATACTAACAAAGCAATCATGTCTTCTCAAAATAACATGGCCAAAGAAAGTTATCCCTACAAAATCATATAGTCTGGCTATGCTCTATCTTCATCACACAAAATATTTAAATCATGCACAACCCCGATGACAAGCCAAGCAATTGTTTCATACTTTTGATGTTCTCAAACTTTTTCAATCTTCACGCAATACATGAGCGTGAGCCATGGACATAGCACTATATGTGGAATATAATGGTGGTTGTGGAGAAGACAAACAGGAGAAGATAGTCTCACATCAACTAGGCGTATCAACGGGCTATGGAGATGCCCATCAATAGATATCAATGTGAGTGAGTAGGGATTGCAATGCAACGAATGCACTAGAGCTATAAGTGTATGAAAGCTCAACAAAAGAAACTAAGTGGGTGTGCATCCAACTCGCTTGCTCACGAAGACCTAGGGCATTTTGAGGAGGCCCATCATTGGAATATACAAGCCAAGTTCTATAATGTAAAATTCCCACTAGTATATGAAAGTGACAACATAGGAGACTCTCTATCATGAAGATCACGGTGCTACTTTGAAGCACAAGTGTGGTAAAAGTATAGTAACATTGTCCCTTCTCTCTTTTTCTCTCATTTTATTATTATTTTTATTTGGGCCTTTTTATCTTTTTTATGGCCTCTTTTTTCCTTTTTCTTTTTATTTAGTCCGGAGTCTCATCCCAACTTGTGGGGGAATCACAGTCTCCATCATCCTTTCCTCATTTGGGACAATGCTCTAATAATGATGATCATCACACTTTTATTTACTTACAACTCAAAAATTACAACCCAATACTTAGAACAAAATATGACTCTATGTGGATGCCTCCGGCGGTGTACCGGGATATGCAATGAATCAAGGGTGACATGTATGAAAATCATCAACGGTGGCTTTGCCACAAATACGATGTCAACTACATGATCATGCAAAGCAATATGACAATGATGAAGCGTGTCATAATAAACGGAACGGTGGTAAGTTGCAAGGCAATATATCTCGGAATGGCTATGGAAATGCCATAATAGGTAGGTATGGTGGCTGTTTTGAGGAAGGTATATGGTGGGTGTATGATACCGACGAAAGGTGCGCGGTATTAGAGAGATTAGCAATGGTGGAAGGGTGAGAGTGCGTATAATCCATGGACTCAACATTAGTCATAAAGAACTCACATACTTATTGCAAAAATCTATTAGTTATCGAAACGAAGTACTACGCGCATGCTCCTAGGGGGATAGATTGGTACGAAAAGACCATCGCTCGTCCCCGGCCACCACTCGTAAGGAAGACAATCAATAAATAAATCATGCTCCGACTTCATCACATAATGGTTCACCATACATGCATGCTACGGGAATCACAAACTTTAGAACAAGTATTTCTCAAATTCACAACTACTCAACTAGCATGACTCTAATATCACCATCTCCATATCTCAAAACAATTATCAAGTATCAAACTTCTCATAGTATTCGATGCACTTTATATGATAGTTTTTATTATACCCATCTTGGATGTTCATCATATTAGGACTAATTTTATAGCCAAAGAAAATTACCATGTTGTTTTATAGTATTCTAATAAATTCTGATTCATGCGTGTCTCTCCAAAAGGTGTGTACAGCAAGGATGATTGTGGTAAACTAAAAAGCAAAGACTCAAATCATACAAGACGCTCCAAGCAAAACACATATCATGTGGTGAATAAAAATATAGTCTCAAGTAAAGTTACCGATAGACGAAGACGAAAGTGGGGATGCCTTCCGGGGCATCCCCAAGCTTAGGCTTTTGATTGTCCTTAAATTTTACCTTGGGGTGCCTTGGGAATCCCCAAGCTTAGGCTCTTGCCACTCCTTATTCCATAATCCATCAAATCTTTACCCAAAAACCTGAAAACTTCACAACACGAAACTCAACAGAAAATCTCATGAGCTCCGTTAGCGAAATAAAACAAACCACCACTTTAAGGTACTGTAATGAACTCATTCTTTATTTATATTGGTGTTAAACCTACTGTATTCCAACTTCTATATGGTTCATACCCCCCGATACTAGCCATAGATTCATCAAAATAAGCAAACAACACACGAAAAACAGAATCTGTCAAAAACAGAACAATTTGTAGTAATATGTATCAAACGTAAACTTCTGTAACTCAGAAAAATCTAAAAAAATAGGAAGACCTAGATAATTTTATTATTGATCTACTTCAATTGGAATCAATATTTTATCACTTTCTGGTTATTGTTAACAATTGTTTTCGTGAGAAGAAAGTTTCTGACTTTTTCAGCAAGATCAAATAATTATCACCCAAGAAGATCCTATAGGTTTTACTTGGCACAAGCACTAATTAAAACATAAAACCACATCTAACCAGAGGCTAGATGAAATATTTATTACTAAACAGAAACAAAAAGCAAGAAACAAAAATAAAACTGGGTTGCCTCCCAACAAGTGCTATCGTTTAACACCCCTAGCTAGGCATAAAAACAAGAACAAATCTAGGTATTGTCATAATAATGGTAGGGCAAATTGTGAAAACTCATCTCATATTCCCTACGTTCATCAGCAAGTTTTCTTTGTGGGAAGAAAAATTAATCAAAAGCGTTAAATTTAATGGGGCAAAAGTCCCCAAGATCAAGCTCGGGAGGTATGGGTTCCTCCTTTTGCCCTTTATATTGCACAACCAATTCATCATTATAAGCATTCTTTTGGCAATAAGTCATGAGCCTTTGTTCAAGAGAAAAACCTAACCCGTTGTTACGAATAGCAAAGTCATCATTGAGTTCAGAAATTCTATCAACTAGAACATCGGTAGGAACCTTCTTTCTAAGGTTTTCATTGTAAGCAACATGATCTAAAGATCATAAACGCATTAAGTCTTCTTGATTAAAAAGGATAGCTTCTATGGGAGGACGACCAGTGTCCACCCTATAATGCGCAAAAATTTCATTGGCCTCTTTCATTATAAATCTGAACTCATGTGCCAAAAAGATAGTAGCTGCATGCTTAACAGAAGAATGCTCGATATTAGAAAACTCTAGAAAAATCCTTTGTATGCAAGGATGCATATGAATAAATTGTCTTTCAAGTTCAACTACGAGCAAGGATATAGCATCTGCAAGACTACTAGTTCTATGAAGAATAGATCCACCCATAGAGGGCAGGGCACCGGCACAAGTAAAGAAATCTTGAATAACTCCTTTTCCAATAATATTACCGCTACCAATCCGTAACCTTTTAGTGTGTAAAATAGTAGGTTCTTCATGAGATCATCAAAAGCATCAAAATTTCCCATGTTATTCCCACTATCCTTATCAACGATAACCTCCCCAGTGTCAGGCATGGTGGCAGCAAAAGGCACAAAGAACGAGCACACAAAAAGCAAGCGAAAAGAGACGAACGAAAAAAGAGGGCGAATTAAATGGCAAAGGTGAAGTGGGGGAGAGGAAAACGAGAGGCAAATGGCAAATAATGTAATGCGAGGGACAAGAGTTTATGACGGGTACTTGGTATGTCTTGACTTGTGCGTAGATCTCCCCGGCAACGGCGCCAAAAATGGCTAGTTGCTGGGAGATCAAATCTTGACTTGACTTGGCGTAAGCCTCCCCGGCAACGGCGCCAGAAATCCTTCTTGCTACCTCTTGAGCATGCGTTGGTTTTCCCTTGAAGAGGAAAGGGTGATGCAGCAAAGTAGCATAAGTATTTCCCTCAGTTTTTGAGAACCAAGGTATCGATCCAGTAGGATGTTACAACAAGTCGCCTTGTACCTACATACACAAATAAGAACCTTGCAACCAACACGATAAAGGGGTTGTCAATCCCTTCACGGCCACTTGCAAAAGTGAGATCTGATAGAGATAATAAGATAAATATTTTTGGTATTTTTATGATATAGATTGGAAAGTAAAGATTGCAAATTAAAATAGATCAGAAACTTATATGATGGAAAATAGACCCCGGGGCCATAGGTTTCACTAGTGGCTTCTCTCAAGATAGCAAATTCTACGGTGGGTGAACGAATTACTGTCGAGCAATTGATAGAAAAGTGCATAGTTATGAGAATATCTAGGCATGATGATGTATATAGGCATCACGTCCGTGACAAGTAGACCGACTCCTGCCTGCATCTACTACTATTACTCCACACATCGACCGCTATCCAGCATGCATCTAGAGTATTAAGTTCATGAGAACAGAGTAACGCATTAGGCAAGATGACATGATGTAGAGGGATAAACTCAAGCAATTCATCGGATCTCGACAAACACACCGCAAAAAGAATTACATCAAATAGATCTCCAAGAGAATTGAAGAGAACTTTGTATTGAGATCCGAGAGAGAGAAGAAGCCATCTAGCTAATAACTATGCACCCGAAGGTCTGTGGTAAACTACTCACACATCATCGAAGAGGCTATGGTGTTGATGTAGAAGCCCTCCATGATCGATTCCCCCTCCGGCGGAGCACCGAAAAAGGCCCCAAGATGGGATCTCACAGGTACAGAAGGTTGCAGCGGTGGAAAAAGTGTTTCATGGTGCTCTCGGATGTTTTCAGTGTATATGGGTATATATTGGCGAAAGAAGTAGGTCGGTGGAGCCACGAGGGGCCCACGAGGGTGGGGGGCGCGCCTGCCCCCCTGGGCGCGCCTCCCTACCTCATGGCCGCCTCATTGCTTCCTTGACATCCACTCCAAGTCTTCTGGATTGCGTTTGTTCCAAAAATAACTCTCCCGAAGGTTTCATTCCGTTTGGATTCCGTTTGATATTCCTTTTCTGCGAAACACTGAAATAGGAAAAAACAGCAATTTGCACTGGGCCTTTGGTTAGTAGGTTAGTCCCAAAAATAATATAAAAGTAGATAATAAAGCCCATTAAACATCCAAAACAGATAATATAATAGCATGGAACAATAAAAAATTATAGATACGTTGGAGACGTATCAACAGTCTTTGAAGATGTGCCTAGTGAAGCTCTAGAGCATGTATGAGGAAGAGAACACATGTACGCTTAGAGAAACTGTTGTCAACGCTGAAGCATATTTCAAGATGCGGGATAAAAAGTTGAAGGTGGAGAATGAGCTCAGATTTTTTAAATCAGACTTTGCTAAGATGGTGTTGGCGAAGGAGGAAGCACTTTCCCAGTTGGCCCGTGCAAAACGGGGTTTTACTGAACTGAAAGCAGAGGTGGATAAGACGAGCCTGGATGATCTCGATTAGGGAAATGAATATATTGTCCTTATGAAGTTGAAGTAGCTATATGTTATACTGTGCTGTTTTCATGTACACTACAAAAAAAAGACACATACGTGACATTTTGGGCCGAACGATGTTTTTCTGTCATACATATGACACTTCTATGACGATAATTGTGACAAAACCCGGTATCATCATAGATGTGGTGGGCTCCTACTTCTATGACAAAAAATCATGACAGAAAATGGGCTTTTCTTCTGGGCGGGCCGGAGACGCGGCTGCATGACATTCTTTGGGCCGTCCATGACGGAAAAACCATGGTAGAAGCGAGGCGAGGAAAATTTCGGGAGTTGCCGTTACGGTGGGAGGTCGGGGCCGAAGCGATGCACGCTTTCTCGTGACGACGCTGCGTGTGCGAGACGTTGGCTCTAACTGAACCCGAGCGAGGCGTTGGGCTCTAACTGAACCCGAGTGATTACACTACAGGCTACGCGTTACTGAACCCGAGCGATCGATCGATGGCTGTTAACTGAACCCGATGGAGCGATTCCTTCGCTGCTGCTGCTAACTGAAGCCGATCGATTGGATGAACAGTGAGCGTTGTGGGGGGGTTTGGATGAACAGTGAGCGGTGGCGTTGCCTCACGGACGAACAGGACCCCATGGTGTGGAGGGTTGGATGAGCGATGAGACGGTGGAGGGGTGCCCGTGGAGGGGTGGTTGAACAGACCCCGTGGTGTGGAGGGCTGGATGAATAGTAGACGGTGGAGGGGTGCCCGTGGAGGGGTGGTTGAGCGATGGCGGTGGAGTAAGCGCGGTGGAGGCTGGATGAACAGGAGCCCGTGGAGGCCGGAGGAGGTCGACGGTAGCCCGTGGAGGCTGGAGGAGGTCGACGGTGGAGATGAACAGTATCCCGTGGAGTCCTGCTTTGCAAGACGCCACACCCTCTCGATGAACAGGACCCCGTTTGACCAGTGGCGCCCAACACAAGTCCGTTTGGCCCGTTTTCTGCACGCCACACCCTCCCGATCAACAAGACCCCGTTTCGACCGTAGGAGGTCCGTTTCTCTGCTTTTGGCGTACGCCGCACCCTCCCGATCAACAGGACCCCGTTTCGACCGTGGGGACGCCGGTTTCCTCCGCTTTTGCGGTACTCCACACCCTCCCGATCAACAGGACCCGTTCAACGTAGGAGGTCCGTTTCCTCCGCCAGCGGCACGCCAGGCCTCATTTCCATCGCCTGTTCCGTCCAAGCCCTCCTGATGAACAAGACCACACATTCCGTTCCGACCCAGCCGGTTGGCTCCCCATGAACACGACGACGACGCTGTTTCTCCGTTCTGACCCAGCCATGTACGTATGCGCGAGTAGGCTTTCAAGACCCTGCCCGTATGTACGTACGTGGCCGTATTTTCTTTCTTGCACCCTCGCCAGACGTGCGTGTACATGCTACGTGCGGCGCCTCTACTACGACTGCGTGTGCGCCTCTACATCCACCGGTATATATATGCGTACACGTTCGCGACCAGAATGACAACGCCACGTATGCTTCGACCAGGTGGGTCCCGACCGCCGTGCACTTCCTTGCGTGCGAAGGTGTAGCTGGTGGGTCCCAGCAGTCAGGGGGGGCGAATCGTTTTGTTTTTTTGCCCGGACGCACTTCCTTGCGTGCGAAGATGTAGCTGGTGGGTCCCAGCAGTCAGGGGGAAACGTTTTTTTCGCGAAATACAGTGGCCCGTCCGGTGGGTCCCAGCTGTCAGGTGGAGGAATAATTATTTTGCGCGTAATAAGGAGGCACTTCCTTGCGGCCGCCGTGGACCCAGCTGTCAGCCTCTCCACGTCTGATCCATGTCCGATGGAAGCCATTCCTTGACCACGTTGACCACGCCGCGCCGAGAGCACCATGGCGGTGGACGACGGCGAGGCCTAGGAAGGGGACGACGCGGAGCCGGGGAAGACGCGGCAGTGGATGCCCATGCGTAGGGGAGTACGAGGGTTCACTGGTTCGCTGCGGTGTGAGACTGCCGTCACCGCAGAATAACATGGGGTGTGGGTGAGTAGAGGTATGGCCTGGCCAGCAGTGGGAGTAGTAGGGTGCGGTGAGGCCTCCGCCGCATCGCAGCCAGCCACGGGAGGCAGGAGCACGAGGCACGACCGGCGCTGGTTTGGGCGGCTGGAGCAAGAAGACCAGAGGTTGAAGAAGCACTACGGCCGTTGGATGGACATCATACGGTCACTGGAGCTAGAATCGTGCATATTGACTAAGTTGACAAAGCCATCCATCCCCGTCAACTTAGTAGGCCCACAAGTCAGCCTGTCACTATACTGGGTCCCAGCTAACAGGGGGAGTATTCATTTTTTTGTGCGTAATAAGAAGGCACTTCCTTGCGTGCGAAGATATAGCTGATGGGTCCGAGCTGTCAGCGGCGGTAACGTTTTTTTCGCGAAATACAGAGGCCCTTTTGGTGGGTCCCTGATGTCAGCTGGAGGAATCATTATTTTGCGCGTAATAAGGAGGCATTTCCTTGCGTGCGGCCGTGGACCCAGCTGTCGGCCTCTCCATGTACAGTCCACTTCAGATGCATGTCGGTCGTTGACCACGTTGACCAGGCCACGCCGAAAACACCAGGGCGATGGACGATGGCGAGGCCTAGGAAGGGAACGACACGGAGGCAGGGAAGACTCGGCAGTTGTTTCCCACGCGGAGGGGAGTACGACTGTACGAGGGTTTACTAGTTCGTCTGCCGTCGCCGGAGAATAACAGCAGGTGTGAGTGAGTAGAGGGATGGCTAGGCCAGCGATGGGAGTACGGTGGGGCGGTGAGGCCTATGAGGCAGCACAGCCGGCCGCGGGGAGGAGGGAGCAGGCAGTCCCGCCGGCGCTTGTTTGAGCGGCTGGAGCAGGAAGAGCAGAGATTGAAGAAGCACGACGGCCATTGGATGGACATCCAACGATCAACGCTTGGCGTCAACCTTTTTAGGAAAGCCTCAAATCTACGGAAAACAAGATAATGGCCCATCTGCCATTATTTCTAATAATTTACAGCCCATTTGCTAATTCTTAAGGTTTTTTGGAGCCCATATTCTTTTTGTTAGCATTACAGCCCATACTTTGTGGCGACGGTTAAAAATTATACGAAATTTTGCATATTTCAAGCGGTCCGAACTGTTTTTAATCCCGAAATTTCGACTCACTTTCAAACTGATTTAAAAATAAATGTATATCAATATAAAATCCAACAAATTTTCCACGCATAAAAATTAATGTAATTTAAAATCTCGAAATGAAAAAAAGATATTTGAAACTAATTGCCGGTTTGATGTGTTTTAAAAATGTACAACCCATTTCTCATTACTGATGGGCCATTTTCTCGGTCACCGAATGAAAGCTCTCCTCGTCTTGAAAGATTTGCAGCCCAACAGGCCTGACAAAGCGACTTACTTGGCAAATCACAAAAAAACTGGGCTGTGGCCATGGACCCAGCTGTCAGCCTCTCCACGTACAGTACTCTTCCGATGGAATGTCGTGTACCATATTGACCATGCCGCGCCGAGGGCACCAAGGCGGTGGACGACGGTGAGGCCTAGGAAGGGGACGACGCGGAGACGTGGAAGACGCGGCAGTGGATGCCCATGCGTAGATGAGTACGAGGGTTCACTGGTTCGGCTGCGATGTGAGGCTGCCGTCACCGCAGGGCCTGGCTAGCGGTGGGAGTAGTAGGGGGCGATGAGGCCTCAACGGCAGCACAACCGACCACTGGAGGCAGGAGCAGGCGGTTTCCCCGGCGCTGGTTTGGGCGGCTGGTGCAAGAAGAGCAGCGATTGAAGAAGTAGCAGGACCGCTCGATTCAAATCCAACGGTTACTGCTGCTAGAATCGTTTGTTGACTAAGTTGACAAGCCTCGCAGACGCGTCAAAGTAGTAGGCCCACAGGTCAGCCTCCCAACCGGTGCGCCCCAGATGTCAGTGGGAGGAATCATTTTTTCGCGTAATAAGGAGGTAGTTGATTGCGTGCGGCCAGGCCAGCGGAGGGAGTAGGGTGGGCCGGGGAAGCCTGCGCGGTATCACAGCGGGCCATAAGAGGAGGGAGCAGGCAGTCCCGCCGGCGCTAGTTTAGGCGGCTGGAGCAGGAAGATCAGAGATTGAAGAAGCACGTCGGCCGTTGGATGGACATCCAACGATCGCTGCTAGAATCGTGTGTTCACTGACAAAGTCTTGCGTAAACAAGTCAGCCTCGAAATCTGTGGCGTGTACAGCCCATTTGCTATTATTTTTATAATTTTTACTCATTTTATAATCCCTATGGAATTTATTGCAGCCCGTTTTCCATTTTAGAATTGCCGCCATTTTACGTCAAGACTGTGGTCAAAAATTAACTAAATATGTGGTAAATTTTGAAAATTCGCAAATTTTTGCGGGGGAACGAAACATTCTTAATCCAGAAATTAATAGCCATACTAAAACAAATTTAAAAATAAATTAGTACTATGTCATGTTAAATCCAATGAAATACGTATAAGATATCAGTGAAGAACAAAATTCAAAAAAAAAACTAATATCCTATTTGCTATAAATTTTTTGGAATTTTCAACCCCTTTTGATATTAGTTTTAACAGACATTGACCATACTCTTTGGCCAGGATGGAATGCATCCCTCCTCGTCTTGAAAGATTTGCAGCCCGGTAATTCGAGGAAAATAAATAGGCCTAGCTTGGGTATTTTTCAAAAAGAAATACTGGGCTACCTATTTTCCCAAAGAACTGGTGCATGAGCATTTAGCTTTATTTATTTATTTACTTATTTATGTTTAGGGGACCATGAGCATGTACCGGGCCGGATTCATGTGAGAGCCTCCCTTCCGATTAATTATGGGCTTCTCTATTGGGCTTCATCGGTGGGCTGCATGTTATCAACAAGTGGAAAATGTGTTCCGACGAAAAATAGTATGAGCTACGTGCAGACGGGCACGAAAGGATCGAACTGCAACGACTTCCAAAACAACACATTTATTCAACCAATGCATTTAAATATACTACTGATTGTACATTGAAAACAGCAGCAGCAAAGAACCAGGGCTGGGGGTGCAGCGAAGCGATAAGCAGGCCGTAAGAGTGAAGACACGACTCTCTCTTCCATACCAAACATCAGCCATCATTACAAAAGGGCTACCAAAAATAACAAGTGTATGCATCAAACTAAATAAAGATCCTACTACACCAAGTGTACGCATCTAACTAAGCGGCTCGCTTAGACGTTACTATTTATTAAGCTGTGGAGATTGGCTGACGGCTTGAACCAGATGGGTGCCTGACGGGGGAAACTCCAGCCAGCAGGTCGAAGTCTGATACTTGCGACCCTCTCTCCTACTTTGGGCTGCAGAGCGTGGCGACACATATCAGGGTATGGTGCATGCAGAGACGCATGGTACGCTGTGTACACACAGTTTTGCCTGATGAACGAAACCGCGCTGCCATCATGATCCTTGCCGTCGGTTATCTCCTGGTTAATCGGATAATTCAGTCCGACAAACAGAGAGCGTGTACCAAGGCTACTTACCAGCCTCCAGTCAAAAATTCCTGAAGGCCCAAAGAAGCTGGGATCCTGCTCAAAGACCTGGCAAAGGATCGTGATTGTATTCCGCGAAACAACACGTCAGTAATGCGTCGCGAACGATCATCAATCGCTCGCCGTTGTCCGATCGAGCCAGGAACCACCTGCAACTGCCATGCCGCTTTTCTTTGAAAGGTTACGGGATTAGGAAGGGTAGGGGCACCAGCGGCCTACAACATCATATCAAGTTGGAGTCAAATAAAAAAGGGTACTTGATTTAGTCAATCTTAAAAACAACATGTTATGAGCATGAATATTTTTTCAGTAAATGTTGACAGTAATATAAGCAAGCCATCATGATATTATAGGAAAGTAACATACTGCTGTAACAGCCGTTTGTAGCGATGACTAGAGTAGGCCAGGAATACGTCCAGCCATAGAAGGAGTCGACAGTGTAAATGAAGCCCTTGTGTTCAATGGCATCAGAGAACCATGGAGGATGTATGATCCTGCGATGGACGTGCAGATTTATCCACTTACCGTAGTGACCTGTCAGATAGGCGAGACCGCGGTTGAAGAACACAATTAGCCTGAAATCTTTATAATTCACAGATCTTGAGGGCACTTGGCAGATTACAACCTTGAGCAAATCAAACTTGGTATCATGTTGGCTACTGTAAGATTCCGAGTATTCTGGGCCGGGGTGCCAAAGCAGTGCAGTGTTAATCAAAGGAAGGGGGATCAATCGCCAGGTGTAGACCTCCATGAGCATCCAGCTGCCGCGACCATCGACGAGCACCATCCAAGACGTGTTCATGCCGACCCAGTACATACCGTTAATGTAGCTGAGGCTGATGGGGATCGGATCGCAGTGGAGGGGGTTGATGCTCGCCACCCTATGATCGTTATGCTGCGTGACACGCCGTTTCTGAAGATCAGGCGGCATTAGCAAGCAAGGAGCTGGCTTAAAAAGCTCCGGCCTGAGGGCTTTGAGTAAACGGTACAACCCCGACGAGCACGCGGCGAGCGGCATGGTACAAAGATTGTCCACACACGAAACAATGAGCTTGATTAACTCTGTGGGGAGCGAATTCCAGCCACTCTTTCGGCAGACGCTGCTCGTTTCTGCCATTATTAGTGCTTGGGTTTCGGACGAGGGGGGGGGGGGGGTGGGAGGCGCCTTAGCAGGGATGGAAGCTTGGACGAGATTATGTGCGGACAAAGATGGAGAAGCGAACATGTGCTGCGGGAAGTGGACAGGTGATGATGACTACAAAGACGCCGCTTGACTTACGAGACACATACCCGGCAGCAGAGGGTCATATCGATGCCGGACAACTTTCTTGAGTGATCACAAGATCTGGTACTCCCTAAAGTACCTACTACAAGATTATGCCCTAGCTTGCTAGAGTAGAGTAGTAGAGTAGGACTCTGCTCTACTACTAGCACCGGAGGAGTAGTATATTCTAATCTAAAATAGTTACAAACTTCAATGCCCGAGCATGGAACGACTACGAACCGTGCTCACAGACCGTGTCTACGTGGTGTTTGGACTTATATGCAAAAAAATAGCAAGATGCCCGTGCATTGCACGGCACACCATCATCACCAACTCAGTTTTGTCTCTACTCCTACTCCTATAGAAGACTCAGTTGGTGATGATGGAGGCGAGGAGGCGTGTTCAGCCAGGCGTGCAGCGGACGGCGCATCACTATTTGATTTGTTATTAAAAAAAGTAGTAGAGATAGAGACATAGGGAGGAGCACGAGGTTGTGGGAGATAAGGATGAATGAGGCAAGGCCTTATCTGTAAATGTGGAGAGAGGTGCGGGTATCTTTTGTAAAATTGTCATAGTTGGCTTTCTATCCGTCAGATATAGATCGGACGGTCTATATTACAAGATGGCAGGCATACCATCATCACCAACTTGGTTTTCCATAAGAGTAGATATATATAGATAGAGATAGATAGAGACTAGGGAGTACTAGTAAGGACACCATTTACTGCTTCATGTGCTACTCCTGCGCTCTATTCGGCGGCCGCAACGTCCCCTACAGCCACTCCCTCCTGCGCTCCATTCGGCGGGCGCTGTTGAAATCTGGGGAGTGCACTCTCGCTACTGCTGGCAGACACGACTTCATCGACGACGACTTCTTCCCCGACCTCGGCAACCTCTTCCTCAACGACATGGGCGACAACCCCAACGCCAACGGTGCTGCTCCCATTGCATCGTATGTGTTTCTGTCCTTCCTGTTCGAAATCGTGGTAGAATTCATGTTTCTACTCTGTATGCTACTACTATGCTAGTCCACATGATTAGTTTCATATCTGTTATAGCCGTCATGATTTATTTTGTGCTTATTCAGATTAAATATCGTAGTAACTTGCTCACATATTCAACTGACGCAACGTCCCCTACAGCCACTCCCGTTTCATGGACGGCCTGGTCGATGCCTCCAAGGAGCCCTTCGTCCACTGCTATGAGTTCCCGATGCCGTTTTATGGCTCACCGGCGGACATGGTGCATCACCTCACGGATGCGTGCAGCGGTCACTGCTGGCCCTTGGCGGAGAACATCAAGTACGACACGTGCTACCGGTTCACCATGCCGGAGTCACTGGAGGATCACTGCCGCCTGCTAGTCTCGGAGGAGGACGGCATCGTCTTCCTCTTGATCGTGGGCACCGGCGAGGCCCGCACAGGCCGCCGCCCCGTCTTTGTAGCGTGCGTCAGGGGCGTCGCCGCTGACGTTGACACTGACATGAGGCAGATGTATGGGTGCGAGGTCAATGTTACTACCCCTCCAGGTCACGTGGGCCGCGAAACCGGCCTCATCGGACAGACTTGGAATCTGAGGAGCTGGGACTATCCCGCCAATGTGGACTTGGAAAACCCATGGCATTCGTTCTATCCTTTACCCGCCGACTCGGTGCACGGGGACTCCAAGGAGGTTCACCTGGACATACGCATTATCAAGTGCACTTAGAAAACATGTAGTGTGTGTGTGGGCGCTTATGGCCCGTGTCTTTGCCGCTTTTGATTTTGTAAGCTTGTCGTTAAACTTGAGTGGCTTTCGCCGCAGTCCTTCCTTTGAACTGCTCCTCTCAGTGAGCTGATGTAAGACACTTTGGGTTTCATTTGATAATGGAACCGGGGAGGAGCCTCCCTGTTCTTCTAGAAAAATACGCATTATCAAGTTAAATGTTGATCATTAGTCTTTGCTCAATGTAATCCGCTGTCTAAGCATGTGGAGACTTCCATGCAGGATCTTGCTCTATTGGAGTATCGCGCATGAATAAAAGTGTATCCGTTTATGGTTTAGTCTAGAATCTTCCATGTATGAATTTTTACTACAGTACTGGTGAAAGTCTTACGATGAACCATTTCTTACATATCCTCTGCCCCCTTGCAAGTCATCCTGATTTAATCCCTCCGTCTAGGTGTATAAGGGCATGGTTAATATTACCTAATAGTATAGCCAACTGTTGACTATAAGAAAGTGCCATGTCATCTGTAGCAAACATGTATAACAATCGATACTCAAAAACTAATTCTTAAAGATCATTTCTTGGAAAGCACAATAAGTGTTATTTCTTCACAAGTTTTGGATGCAGGTTGAACAGTTGAATGCTTTTCTTTGCAAATGATACCTTTTTATCTATTTCACTCGGATGTTTGTGAGCTCTAGAGATAGATAATATCCGAAGAAACCTATCGATACCCGTTACACATGAGATGACCCCCACATCCTTTGTCAAAATAAACAACTCCCCGATCAATGCATTTCACTCTTCGGTGCAACGCACGGGCACCTTACTACTACAGATTAGTACGACCAAAAATTGAACTAACATTATATATAGTACGATAAATACTGATGCATGTCACCTAAAATTATATCATTCAAAACTATGTTCAAATACGAATCCAACAATATAGTTTTTGTTGACATGCACTAACATTTTGTCAGTTAAATCTTCAGTCAAATTCAATGGGGGACTAATAAACCACGACCGATGTAGTACAAGTGTAGAGGGCGGCGCTGCACGGGAGTCTCACCTCTCACTCGTGGCGCGGCAGTAAAGCCGTCATATCACAAAACCCAACCACTCTCAGTAATAAGTGGCGTGGTAAAATAAACGGACAAGCAACCATCACATCCCTCCGTCTTTTTTGCATTTCATCTCTCTGCATTTGCTTTCTCCGGTTCATCTCCCACACTCGATCCCTAGCTACTACTCCTAGGGCCAGTTCTTTTGGCGGCTTCCCCAGCTTTTCCCACAAGACTAGTCACAGTGGAGAGTAACAATAAGGCGCCTCACTCATTTATTTAGGCTTCTAAACTACTACTCTGTCCTGGTTTATTCCTCACCATTGTAATTTGTGCTAAATTTTGACCAAAGATTTAACTGATAAAATGTTACTCAAAACACTTAGGCGCGGTGCATCTAGGTGTGTAAGTCATCTTACGAAAACCAAATAATCCCAAAACACTTAGGCGCGGTGCATCTAGGTGTGTAAGTCATCTTACGAAAACCAAATAATCCCAAAACACTTAGGCGCGGTGCATTAACTTCTACCTCGTTTCTTGTTTCTTGACATATCAACCAATAAGAGATAAAGAGTGTGCATGCTTTTAATGACTTGAGATATCAAACATGACATGCAGTGGTTAGTTCATTGCATGCAATACTATTAATTAGAAAATAAACATTAACGTTTCTCGTTTTCTCCTCCTCCTTGGTCACGGTGCACAGCCTAAGATGACTTACTCACCTAGACGGATGGAGTAGTGCATGTGACATGCACTAACATTTCATTAGTTAAATTTATGATCAAAATTTGACACAGATTACAATGGGGACCAATAAACCAGGACGGGTAGTAGTTATGAGATTACTAATCTAGAAGCCTAAAAGAACTGGCCCCTGGTACTCCTACTAGTAGTAGTACTCACATTGGAATTGTTTCACAAGACTAGTGCTGTTTTTCTACTTTTACAAAAACCGCATCGTAATGTTTAAACGTGCATTTGCACGTACATAAGTAATAGTAGTACTCCCTCCGTCTAGGTGTACAAAGCTTCCCTCCTTCTTGGTCACCATGCACAACCAAAGATGACTTATTGACCTGGACGGAGGGAGTAGAAAAGTCTGCAAGCATATATCAAGAGAGACGTGTAGTCCGATAGTCTATAGTAAAGTTTGTGCTATATGCACGCATTACTTGCAAAATGCGTAATAATACACAACGCTTTCCAAACTTTCCCTTTTACATACTTAATTAAGGACGCTAAAAATTCCTGAACGCTCGGGATTTATCATTTATGTCCCAAAACTAATGAGATCGCCTTACGAAACAAAAATTATACTCCTCCTAAAAGCCACGGCGCTCGCAGGAGCGCTTGCGGCGCGCCACGAGTGCCCTGGTGCGCAGCCGTTTCCCAGCGCGCCGACACAACGCCTCTTCCTCAGCCTCACAACTCGCGAGGTGCTGATTGGCGGCTTGCCGGCGGGCGAGCGCGATCTCACCGGTTTGGTGATCCGGCGCCAACAAGTACTCCTCCTGGCTGGAAGCGTGCACCCGGTCCACGTATCGCCAAGCGTAGATGAGGCGCTTGGGCCCGACTGCACTCAGGGCGTCGGCACGGGCGTCCTCCGCCACCCTCACGGCCCTCGCACGAGCCTTCTGCCAAAGAACCAATTGCTTGACTCTCTCGGACGCGACATAGATCTCCCAGAAAGCTTGTTGCGCGGTGCGCTTCTCTTCCTCGGCCTTCTTCTCCGCCTCTATTTTGGCGCGCTCTACTAGAGGCAAAGCCTCCCACAAGGCGACATCCATTTCTTGCCAAAGTTCCTCAAGGCAGGGGGGCTCGGCGGGCGATGCGGCGTTCTCCTCGTAGCGGGGAGCCGACGCGTCCTCCGACGCGCGTGCTGGGGAGATTGGGAACGCCGACGCGTCCACCTCGACACGTCGCAGCGAGGAGCGGAACGCCGACGCATCCTCCTCGACTATTGGCGGCGAGGAACGGAACAGCGACGCATCGCGTAGCGGCGAGGAGTGGAATGCCGACGCGTCCTCCTCGACTAGTGGCGGCGAGGAACGGAACGGCGCCGCGTGACCGTCCGCGTGGTGCAGCGAGGGGCTCCTAGGGCTTGGGAGGGGCGATGCCATGGTGGTCGACGTGAGAGGGAGGGGGAGGAGATAGCGATGAACGTGAGGGGGAGGAGATAGCGATGTCGTGGGAGGCGCAGTATTTATAGCGAGCAATGGCACACCTACGTAAGATATGGACTGAGCTGCAATGACTTAATCGCAGGTCGGTTAAATCAGCGACATGTGGGCCAAGACACCGCTGGGCCCGTATGTCGATGACCCAATGCAACCGGGTTAACTAAAAGCTACGTGGGCATATTTGTTGGAGTAAATTACGGGGAGCGAAGGGGTGGAAATATTGCTGGTCACAACGGATTGGACGGCGTGGGGGAGGAGGGTCATGCATGCAGATTTTTTCACACGGGGTGGAGTGGTGGGACCGCCGGAGGGAGAAGGAGAGTTTGGCAGGCATATTGTTTCCACACATGGAGAGGAAAATATTTGGAGACGAACGGTCTTCCTGCAGGTATGAGGAACGGTGCATAATAAGTCACCTTGCATGCCGGGCTAGGTATAGTCTCAAGTCATTAAAAACATACAAGCCCCACACATGTTCATATTTCAAGGTGCACTAAATTATTGCATGCGATGATTAAGGCTGGGCATAATGGTGGTATCTTAGCTGGTATCATGCACACGGGAATAGCAAACATGTTGATGTGGCAAAGAATTAAAGAAGAGAGGGGGTTAGAGTAACTAGTGTTCATGCATGCATTGGTAAACACATTTTTTGTGAAGAACGACAGCATTAGTTGAGTACTTTTGCAGACTTCAAAAACTATTTCACCGCCTCTACTATCTTGCTAAGAGTAGGTGAAATTTTTGAGTCGAGCCCTTTAAACTAGAAGGGAGGTAGTGGTACTCTAATAGCTAGGTGTGTAAGTCATCTTACGAAAATCAAATAATCCCAAAACACGTAGGCGCGGTGCATTAACTTCTACCTCGTTTCTTGTTTCTTGACATATCAACCAATAAGAGATGAGGGTGTGCATGCTTTTAATGACCTGAGACTATCAAACATGACATGCGTGGTTAGTTCATTGCATGCAATACTATTTAATTAGCAAATAAACATTAATGTCTCTCATTTTCCCCTCCTCCTTGGTCACGGTGCACAGCCTAAGATGACTTACTCACCTAGACGGAGGGAGTATCAACATTCACAATGTCAAATCAATATTTTACACTCATTATAAAACGTAGTTCTTATACTCATTATAATCAGTATTGTAGATATTGATATTTTCAGTATAAATTTGGTCGTGGTATTTCATTGATGCCTGTCAAAGCATGGAGGAACCGGAGCTTAGGGCTTGCATTACCGGTCTTTACATAGGTATTTCTCTTCATAATCCTGTAATTTTAGAGACTGATTGCGCTTTTGTGGTAGCGTCTCTTGCATCGGGGGACTATGACAGGTCTGCTATGCGTGACCTGAAGATGAAAGCGTTGAGCATCTCGAAGTTGATCAACAATCTTCAATTGTCAAAGATTAGCCGTTCGGCCAATAAGGTGGCACCCTTACACTACTAGGGAAAACCTTATACACAGAAATTTAGCAACAACGCGGGTTAAAAAAGGGCGCTAGTGCTAGATAGCAGTAGCGGTTGAAAAAAACCCGCGCTGCAGATATAATTGTAGCAGTAGCACGTGTGGCCATAAAAGCGCTAGTACTAATATTCCCATTGGAGGAACGATAGGCTACGCATAGCAGTAGCGCGCTTGGAGGAAGCACGCTACCGCTAGGGCATGAGTAGCAGCGTGTTTCCCAAGATGAGGGCTACTGCTAATGGAAATAAAATAAAATTAAAAATAAATAGAAAAGTAAATGAAAATGAAAGAAACAGAAAAAGGAGAAAGAAAAAAAATAAAATGTAAAGCAAAATAAATGAAAAAGCAAAAAAACAGAGAAAGGCATAGCTGTAGCGTGTGTTCGTAAGAGGCGCTATAGCTAACGTAGCTGCATCGCGTTTCCTAGACCCCCGCTATAGAAACAGAAAAGGAAATAAAAAAGGAAGAAAATTACATAGCTATAGCAGTAGCGCTGCTTTGTAAAAGCGCTATAGCAACATTAGCTATAGCGCTGCTTTTGCAAACGCGCTACCGCTAATTTTGACTTAACCAAAAACCGCTTTCCCCGGCCACCACTTGACCCCAAATCTCTTGACCCACCCCGCCGCCATCTCCCCGATTCGCCGTTGCCCCACTTCGCCGCCGTCTCCTGCCGACGTCGACGCCCCCGGAGCCACCAGAGCCGTGCACCGTCGACGCCACCGGAGCCGCCCCCAACGCCACGGAGTCGCGCGGCCTCATCAACGCCACTGGAGCCGCCCGTCGGCCTTGGTGATCCTCCCTCGCCACAACTGCCTCCCTCGCCGTCACCGGAGACGCCCCTGCCTCCCTCGCCACCACCGGAGCCATCCTCTGTAAGCCCCCACCCCTCCTCTCTCTCTCATGCATAGGTTAATTATCTAGGTTATTTAGGCAAAAATTTAGTTAGGGCTTTGACAGAGAACTAGTCAGGTTAACTAGTTTAATTTGGTTAATTATCTAGGTTATTTAGGCAAGTTTTATTTTAAAGATGATCCCTTCCTAGACTTTTATTGTTGATTATATCTTTTCATTGAAGTGGTCATGTTATATCTTTTCATTGAAGTGGTTCGATTGTGCCCAAGTGGCTTTGTTGTTTAAATGAAGCTAAGTGGCCTATATATGTTTTGCTCGAATGTTGATTCATTTCCGTTCCGGCAAATTTCAGGTTCTCGATTTGTCCACTTTTTAGCAAAGGTCATGCCGAAATTTTCCGTGAATTTCGGCATGACTTGTGCTACAAACTAGGACATATCGAGTGCCCGGGATTTGCCGCACCAGGAAGGAGTCAATGTTCCTGCAAAACAATAGGCCTTTTTATGTAATTATTCATTTTATTAGGTCCAGAATTAATTGAATAGATTTAATCATAGGAAACATGGCTAGCAACGATGAAGGACAGGGTTCTGGTGATTGCGACGACGTCTACCGGGCGGCAGACGATTTTTTTAGCCTGACCGACATGGTTTAGTTTGTGAAGATCTAGCTAGAGCTTAAAATGTACTATGATTTGAAATCAACGTAAAGTGGATTCAAAAAATCGAGTTCGAGTTCATATAGTACACATAGTTCATATGTAACTCAAGACTAATCATGTGGTGTGTTGTGAAGATAATACACAAGCGATCGTTTAACTTGACAATAATGACGATTGTAGATCTTATTAAAATAGAGAAACAAATTCAAACGCTTTGACTTCACAACAATCATTATTGTAGATCTTATTCAAACAGAGAAACACATTCAAATTTAGTTCATATTGAAGCGGTAGTATATACGTTTGGAATGCACTAAAACGTTCATTTGAGTACTAGGTTGCATGCATTATACACGTAGCGAAATATTTTAATTGAACATAAAATGAATCCAAAGTTTTGAATGATATTTATAGTGCGAATTGATTTGGTACAATACACGTTAGGCTTGTCCAGAAATTTCAACCCGCGCCTTGTTAGCCCGAAATATTTAAGATATATCTTTGTCTCGTTGTGCTCCACAACTCCCTCCATCTCAACACGCGCCTTGATATTCAAAAATTACAATGCGCGCGAAAACACCCACCTCCTGTGAAATCCCGACACACGAAATGCCCGTGATACCCTTGAACCGAAAGAACCACCTCAAACCAGTGGGGCTACTTTCGTAACTTACCCCACATTTCGGACAAGCGCGTCCCTAAGCCAGGGTTCCCCACTCCCATCCCATCCGCCCACCCAATACGTACCCCGCAACCATTTAAAAACTCAAGTTTCAGCATAAGTTTGGACCTGAGTCAGAGTCTAATAGGTGAACACGACGATATACACTACTAGAAATACCACTACTAATGGCGCACCTAATATGGCCATTAATGGCGCATCAGAGGTGCGCCATTGACAGCACGCCATTAGTAATTTTTGCTAATGGCGCACCAGGTGGTGCGCCATTAGTATATCAGATACTAATGGCGCACCACCTGGTGCGCCATTAGTATCTCGGTATACTAATGGCGCACCACCTGCGCCATTAGTATATGCAAGGGTGCGCCATTAGTATGCCTCGGGGGCATGTATACCCAGTGCTTTGGCATACTAATGGCGCACCACCTCCGGATGCGCCATTAGTAACGCAGCATACTAATGGCGCACTTCCTGGTGATGCGCCATTAGTATGCCTTTGTCATACTAATGGCGCCTTTATCATGTGATGCGCCATTAGTATGAATATTAGGTTTTTTATTTTTTTATTTTCTGTTTTTGCACAGGTTACAAAATGTATAATTTGACAAAATATAGACAGCACACATCAACAATAGATTCATCAAATACAATAGAAGATTAGTCCTTGAATACAATTCATCATATTAGTCTCCGAATACAATTCATCATATTAGCCTCCGAATTGAAAAGACCGAACAAAGATAGAACATTATATTACAAGTCTCGAGACCGCGAGTAGCGAGTTTATCTTCGCATTACAAGTCGATATCGATCATCTAAACTACCATCACATAGAAGAGAGCTGCGGTCATCACGATGAGCATCATCACGATGAAACTTCGTCTTCATCCGGTTCCTCCAACGCTCCCTCCCTCTCCCGCTAGATAGCGGGCGATTCTAGATTCGGCCTCGGCCCTAGTGGTGTACCCTTTGTAACTGTTACCGCTGAATCGGTGAACCTGTCTCCGACAGTCCTCCCGATCATCGAGACTCCGGAACCTTACCCTTGTACCACGACATACATCGGCATCGCTATGCACTAGCCAAGCGAAACGTTAGTACCAATTCACAGACAATACATAAGCAATATATAAGTATGCAACAGAGCGATCGGAAGAGAAAAGCAAGACATTAATAGCATCGATTACATCTAAGTTGAGCGACTCTCGAAACCAAAGAGACATACTACAAGTTCATTAAAGTTTAATTACAACATGACCCAATCGATGTTTGAGAACTAGACAACTCGACTCAAGGGACGGAGCGTGGATGAAGCCGCCGTCTCATCGTGGGAGTCATGAAAGAACGGGCGTTGTCATCACGCATTTGTAGCATTGTGTCGATGTCACCGTTGGACGGTTGATTTACGAGGTAGAACTGCCCCGAGGTATGAAGGACATCTTGATGGATGATTTCCGCAAACTCCGATCGGATGCGAAAAGAATTCTTGTCGGAGGTCCGCGTCTGGATTGCCGACACGCTCGCGGCCCAATCTTGGAGTTTACTCGGTAGCAGAAGTTGATGATGGTCCCGCACGATCGCCTCGCATGTGATGGATGGCGTAGTAGGCACCCTTCCGACCGCCAGCGGCTGCTTGACAGCAGAACGTCAGATTGTGGGAGAACACGTGCTTGCCGTACTTACGAATAGGCCTGGTGAAGGTGCCTCCAGATTTGGCGTGGCGGGAGAACATCATCAAGAACCTTCTTGACATTTGTGTAGTCTACGTTCAATCGACGGTCCGGGTCGAAATACGTGGCCATGGAATATTTAGGGCTTAGGAGGATGAGCGTGCAACGTGTCACCGCAGAAAACACGGAATGTTAAAAGAAAAAGCGATCGAAATGTAAGAATTCATATGTTACGGGCGGTTGAGGGAGGACTTACTCGGGAAAGTAAGGCACGAGGAAGTTATCCTTTTCTTGGTTTGCGAATGGCGACGCCGAGGTAAGAACTCGCGACTTGCGGTCCCCAGCGCTGCCCAAGATCTTGGCACGCATGTAGAAGGGGTCGACTATCACGATGTCCGGGTCTTGTCGCGAATGATCCGCATCTCCATACTCAGCGAAAATAGCGAACGAAGGTGTAGTGCAGCGGATGAAGGTTCAACATAGCGTGGATGTCATCAAAAGCGTGGGACGATCGTACGCCCGATGGAGTTATCCATAAAGCCCTTGCCCTCTGGCACCTTGGCGCGAAAAACCGGTATGCCACATCCTTCTCCACGAGACGCCGCTTCTCCAAAGAAAGAACACTGTCATGCAGACTCCGCATAGCACCGGTTGCAGCATTGAGCATATTTGTCGGTAGCATCGCCCTACCGCCACATGCACCCTCCTCGAGATATCCTGCGGTGAAGGTGGCCCGTCCTGAGCACGGATCGTACTCGGTGCCGGCTGGCTCGCACCCTTCTTAGTCTTTCTTTTGCGTGCCTTCTTCTTCTCCTGTAATGGGACCGAGTTTTTCTCACAGACCGCCTTCTTGAGTGTGTTGGGGCTGATAATATTTTGCACCTCGCCTATCTGAGGCTCGGTGAAGTCGGCAGGAGGCGTCTCCCGAGAGCTGAACGCCAGACGGCGCTGTTGCAACTTGGCTTCTCCGCTGCACGAGCTAGATCGCACACGTCTTTTGTTGGGTTTGGTTCTTGAGAAGGAGGCCCCATGAAGTCGCCATCGCACCCATGCTCGGCAGAGTAATCGATCGACGTTGCCAAATGTATCATAGTCGTCGTCGTCATTACGATCCTGTGCCATATGCATGTTTGGATCGATGGGCATAGGGATGTCCGGCACCGTTACGGGCGGTCTTGCCATGGGGCCGACTTGGCGCCGCACGACCGGGCGGTGTTGTCTTTGGGTGGTGTCCCCGCCCCAAACGAATCGCTCTTGACCAAAGTAGGGGCCAGCTCAGGCAGCGCCGAGGGTCATCACGTCATCATCGTCGGCCCCGACGGGTCGATTCGGAGGTAACAAGTCGTCAGAGCCTGGCAGCACCGAACCAGTTGAACCCTAAACAAGTTGGGTGGCATCTGGGTACCGTGGAACAAGGGGTTGCCCGGTTGAACGATTTTGCCCTTGGCGACATCGACCAACTCGTTGTTCACGAAGTGGAGGAGAGTGCACAGAACGTCGGCGGCGCCCTGCGAAAACATGTAGGGCGTCAGGGATGCCCAGTCAAAGGCAAGGAGATGAAGTCCTCGGCCGAGAGAGGCTTAATTAGTTACCGTGATGATGGCGCCGAGCTCGGCTAATATCGAGGCACCGCCAACGGCGGGCGTGCAGTTGATGGAGGGGCCGCTTGCTGCAGAGGTGCCGGCAGGCGTACACCCGGGTGCATTAAGCTCCCGTGCCGGCGTCGGAGACACCAATGCCGCCTCCGCCGGAGGCACCAATGGCCCCGCCATCGCATTATGCGAGTTGCTGGCTGTGAAGCTAGGAATCGGGGGCGGCCCCTGTTGGCCGCCCGCAATCCACGCACTCAACCCCGAGATCAAGGTAGGCACAAGGGCGGTGATCGTCGCTCCGAGTCATTGTTCAACTTGCTCTTGGACAATCTCCGGAATCCGCGCCACCTGTTCCTTGAGTTCTGGAACCTCACGCGCGTGGCTTTCCGAGCTGGTCTTTTCTCCTTCCGCACACCAGCGGTATAGTATGACCCCATTTTGTCGACAAGCCTTTGCCGGCCACCACGACCAGCCGACGTCGGCCATCGAGCTTATCCTTGTTCTTAATTACATTCAACCCCTATTTAGAGTGGTGTCCCAAGGGTTGCTCTGAGTCGACCCCGCCATCGCTTTTCGATCGCTGCGGAAGGAATGTGAACCATTTAGAAATTCGGCTTCATTAATTAGAATGCAACCATATGGAGCTAATTACGCTGGGTGTATTCCTTACGAACAAGCTCAAGCTGCCCGGTCTTGGATCCGTGGTAAGCTCCTTTGTTTTCGGGTCCTTCTTGTACCGGGCCCTGACAAAGTTCCTGGTCTGCTTGTCACCGCCGTATGTATCGAAGAGGGGTGGTAGGCCTTGCTCGGCACGGTCCGCCTCCTCCTTGTCCCATATAGGCTCCGCCACTCTGTAACCGCCGGGACCGAGTGTGTGTTCCCCTATGTTCAGCTCCCCGTGATTTGTTTCCCCCACTCACTTGATTGGGAGCTTGCGGTGCTCGAGCAATTGATCTTGAAGTCGTTGTAGTCATCTTCGGTGATCGAAGGATTTTTCTCCTTGATCTTCTCATAACTCTCACCTTTCTCGATCATTCTCTTCACATTGCTTTTCCAAGTAGACAGGGCCTTGCTCATCTTCGTGAGGGCAGCATTGTTCACTTTATTCCCTTTGAGGCTTGTGTTTTCAAATTCAGCGGGGAACTTGTATCGTTCGTGCAGCTTCGTGAAGAGGAGGTTGCACAAATTCCCTCGGTCAGGATGCCTCAGGTTCTCGGTGTTGATCGAGGCGGTGCTCCGGACAATGCACCCGAGCTGAAGCGAGTACCCTTGACTATTCGTTCGGGCGCCGTTGGATTCCCGTTGAGTCCACTTCAGTAACTTCCTCCTTGAGGGTGCGGAGCACGATCGGGCGCCCGGTCCTTCCGTTGCCTCTTCGGCTGGCTGCCATCTGGCGCGGCGCCGCCATCATCGATGGTGGCATCCTCGGCGGCACCATCGGTGGTGGCATCGGTGGTCATCCTCGGCGGCACCATCCGTGGTCTCGGGATCGGTGGGGAAGGCGGCGGCCTCATACAAGTGAGGTTGTTCCTCCATCTCTGGGACAGCTCCAGTAATGCCTTGCCGCCCAACCCCGGCCTCATCGTTGTGGGCCATGTTTCTCTCTAAATAGAAACAAAGTTTGGTCAAAATGTTGGTTATTGTCAAGGAACAAGATCATGGTCTCATCATTTAGGGTTTGTCGACACCGAGGCATCCTAAAATCTAAGCTTTTATCATTGAGGGTTTTTCACGCCAAGGCACCCTAAAAGCCTAACTTTTCATCATTTCGGTTTTTATCGACACCGAGGCACCCTAAAAGCCATGCATTAGTCACAAGTACGCCGGGCACTTGATCCTACTTAATTAACTACTAAGATACCCGGCCCATGCATTAGTCACAAGTACCCCATATGTCCTATTTTTAGCAAAGTCATGCTAAAATTCACGGAAAATTTCAGCATGACCTTTGCTGAAAATAGGACATATGGAGTACCCGAATTTGCCGGAACGGAAGTTAATCGACATTCCGCAAACTCAAGGGCCTCTCGGGTACCTGCAATATCATCACGACACGATGGTCGGAGACAAAACCCAGCAAACTAGCAAAATCATCACAAATTGTTTTCTGTTAAAGATGATCATCATCTTTACAAGTCTTTCTCAATGTGATCACAAGTAATTCAGAGGCATCACAAGTAATTCAGAGCATCACAAGGCATTAGTAGTTCGAGTACATGAACAAGTTTTAAAAGCACATCAATATGTATTGTATTTCATTGTGGAGTTATATACGTATGTTACAACAAAGAAACAGCTTAATCCATGCCTCAGCTTATCAACAGTCATTACTTGTCAAATACAGAAGAAGGAACAATTTACTTGTGACATAGTTACAAATGATGACAGAATAAAGCAACACCCTACACTAGCCTAAAAACAAGTGAAGTTTCACCCATATAAGAACAAGTGAATTCTAGTCCCATTGACACTCCTGGTTTTCTACAAACACCAAGTACTAGGGCACACAAAAGTTCTGAAATTTGTGTGCCTAATCGAACTCTTGAATTTTCAGTAACCGAATAAACTGAATTTTCAAAACTGCAAGAAGCCAATTAAAAAAATCCTCTCATCTCATATGAGGATTGTTAACTGCTGCCAAACAGGCCTGGGACAGACCCATGTTCATGTAGGTGTGTACTGTAGCTGTTTGGTACTTGTGGAAAGAACGAAACAAAATGTTTGTTGCTTATGATCTCAATTGCATGACTAGTTTCAACAATCTGTTGCATGTGTCAGTTATTCTCTCTATCATGTTGATCAAACATAATTCGGATGCAGCTTCTTGGGTACAAGAAAAGAACATAAACAAAATCGAAGGTGCAATCAAACACACTTTGAAGGAGAAATGCTTGTCCAAACAACCTATCAAGGGCCTACATTTTGTGCGCACTGAAGACTGAGCCGAATATGTTGGGCCATGCAATGCACGACTAGTATTAGTTCTCTCGACCATTCAGAAGTCGTGGAACAAGAACTTAATTATATATCAGCATCCAGAGGAAACGAAAGAATTCCCGCATCTAACTAGCTTTATGCGAGAAATAAAGAGAGGACATGACTAGGCTAGATGCTTTGGAAAACCTATGCTCAAATTCTTTGGTGGACTCCACACTTTGCAAAAACATTTAAACTAAACCATATCTGGGTTTTGGACGGTGGTTTTGCAGTTCAGGATTTACAAAATTCATGGAAAATCAGGGTTTAGGAACATTGTGAAATTTAACCTCTGATAAATTCCTCAAAAAATATGACTAGTAATTTGTGATCTACTACTCGAATATTGGTGTCACATTGGCAAGCAATAAATTAGATATGTTCTTGACACGGCACAATCTATTTAATATTGTTTTTAGAAAAAAATCTTTTAAATATTAATTTGTGGTTTTGTGCTCCTGCTAAAGAAAAATAAAGCACAATATCACATCGAGTACTACTGAGAACAAATGAAAACAAAGAGATAGGCAGAGCTAGATGTGTTAGATGGTGAAGTTGTATTTCCTAAGACAATGGAGTGATCATCGGTGTTTAGGGAGGCGGGTCGAGGGAGGCGGGTCGACGGTGGTGAAGTAAGTACCTTGGGCGGGTCGAGGGAGGCGGGTCGACGATGGTGTGGACGGGCGGGTCGAGGTGGGGCAGCGGCTGGGCGGGGTCGAGGCGGCGCTGGGCGGCGGGCGGGTCGGGCGGCGGGTCGGGCGGCGCCTGGGCGGCGCCCGGGCGGTGGTCGGGCGGCGTCGGGCGGCGTCCGGGCGGCGGGGTCCGGGCGGCCGGGCGGCGTCCGGGCGGCGGGTCGGGCGGGTCGAGGCGGGCGCTGGCAAGGCGTCCGGGCAAGGCCCGGCGGCGAGGAGAGGGCGATGGAGAGGGCGAGGGCGAGGGCGAGGGCGAGGGCAGCGGCGGGCGGCGGTGGGGCGAGAGGGAGAACCGGGCGGGGATCGGGCGAAGGGGATCGGTCGCCGCCCAACCGCGACTAAAGGGTTTTTATGGCGGGTTTTGCGTTCCGCGCCCCCCTTTAGTCGCGGTTGGCGACGAGACCATGACTAAAGGTACCCTTTAGTCGCGGGTCGCCTGCCCAACCGCGACTAAAGGGTTTTGGCGACCAAAGGCCTTGTGCTGCCTCACGCCCAAAAGTTTAGTCCCACCTCGCTAGTTGAGAGAGCTCGAGTGGTTTATAAGCGCTGCTGCGCCACCCTCTCGAGCTCCTCTCAACTGCAGGCTTCGGGCCTAATCTGTCACTAGCTATGTGCTGTGGGCCTACTTGGCCTCCTGCGGGCCTGAATCACGCCCATGTAGGGTTTCTAGTCGTATTCAGGCCGTGGGGGTCCGATGAGGCGGCACTATTTTTCCAGTTTTTTGTTTTGTTTTCTGCATTATTATTTATTTTTTGTTGTTTCTTGCTTTATTTTTTAATTCTTTTTGCTTTTAGTTTTAGAAAAATTATAAACTTTTACATTAGTGCCATTAGTTTTCAAATTTGAAAACACTTTTTTGTTTTCTTTGTTGCTTTATTTATTTTATTTTGTTTCTACTTACAACAAAATACTTATTGTTGCTATTTTAGTCATGGTCGCCTGCCCAACCGCGCGACTAAAGGGTTTTTAATGGTTTTTTTATGCTCGCTTCCCACCTTTAGTCGCGGTTGGTCTGGCCAACCGCGACTAAAGGCCGCATGAGTTTAGGGTTTTAGCCCCCCCAAACCTGTTTTCTGTTTAATTTGTATTGTTTTCTTTTTAATTTGTATTGTTTTCTGTTTAATTTGTATTGTTTTATTTCTTTTGTGCTTTATTTTAATTTTGAAGGAGTTTCACATATTCTACGGTACTACATACATGCATATGAATGTACAATTTCAAACAAATTTGAAATTAGAACCAAAAAGAATTCAAGAGGAATATACAATACTAAGAGGGAGAGAAGCTGGCGAGGGATCGGCGAAGGGGATCGGGCGAAGGGGGATCGAGGCGAAGGGGGCCACAATACTAATGGCGCACCTCTGCGGTGCGCCATTAGCATGTCCACACTAATGGCGCACCTCACCGTGGTGCGCCATTAGTATTTTTTTTTATTTCCACAAAAGCCAAAAGGTTATCTACTACTGAACCTATCCATGTCAAGCCCACTCTACTAGCTCATTGGTCAGCCTCCGATTCTCACACCGGGAGGTCCTGGGTTCGACTCCCAGGCTCCACAAATTTTTTAGCATTTAAAAAGCTATTTGATACTTATTTATGTTTAAATATGTTCAAACTTGTTTAAATAATAACAGTAATATTTTTTATAAGACAGTAGCATTTAAAAAGCTGTTTGATACTTATTTTTTATAAGACGGTGCTGGGTGCGGGGTCGGCGGGCGGGCGGTTGAGTAGGGGAATCGAGGGTGCGGGGGTCGTGGCGGCCGGTGGACTGGGGGTGCTTTCGTAGGGGGACGGATCTGGCGAGGTGGGACAGCGATCGAGATGGAGGGGGATCGAGGTGGGCTCCACAAATTTTTTTAGCATTTAAAAAGCTGTTTGATACTTATTTGTGTTTAAAATGTTCAAACTTGTTTAAATAATAACAGTAATATTTTTTATAAGACAGTAGCATTTAAAAAGCTGTTTGATACTTATTTTTTATAAGACGGTAGCATTTTTTATAAGACAGTAGTATTTTTTTATAAGACAGTAGCATTTAAAAAGCCATTTTAAAAGATGGAGGAATCGAGGGTGCGGGGGTCGGCCGGTGGACTGGGGGTGCTCGGTGGCGAGGGCGGATCTGGCGAGGTGGGATAGCGATCGAGATGGAGGGGATCGAGATCGAGTGTCCATGAAATTTAAAAATATTCATGATAGTTCAAAAAGTACCAATGAAATACAATCGAGAAATGAAGGCTACGATTTAAATACAATCGATCTTAGCTAGCTATCTGTTCACAATCTTCTTGCCCTTCTTTTTCGCAAATGGAGTTCTTACGTGGAGCGGACGTCCTTTAGGTAGGGTGGTCCTGCTTCTTCTTGTGGTGTATGCTGCTACTTCATCATCGTCGTCATGTTCGATCCTCGGGTCGCTGTACTTGTCGAAGTCTTGCTCATTGGCTACTCCATCCATTCCGATGATCTTCCTTTTGCCTCTCCTCACGACAACACGTGGGCTTTGGCGGGTCGGTAATGAAGAAGCATTGGTCCACTTGGGAAGCCAGTACCCATGGCTCATTTTTCGCGGTGACGTTTGCGCCATGATCTTGATTTAACCGGGTATAACCATGGTGGTGAAATACCGGTCTTCTTTTATGACGTTCTTGGCCCATCGACACGGAACATCGGGACCTTCTCTCCAGCGTAGCTCAGCTCCCAGATCTCCTCGATCCTTCCGTAGTATTTGTCCTTGTCGTTACGGTGTAGGATTCCATCGTTACCCGGAGTTACGATAACCATCGCTCTTCATGTCCTTGGCCTCGGTGTAGAATGTGTAGCCGTTGATATAAATGACGCCTCATAGGTCATCGAGGTTGTGCTCGGCGCTACGTGACAAAGCGAATATGAGTTGTTCTTCCGCGGAAGAATCCTCATGTAAAGGGTAAGACGAAGCTTACGCTTGAACCAACGCGTGAAACATGAGTTGTGCTCTTTGAGTGTATCTCCGTCCGTCCTCTGTTGGCCTCGGTCATTGTCGTCTTTTTAATAAAGGTTTTGTGCTCTACCACCCAAGGATCGACCACGTCTATGTGTTGTAGCGACTAGGTTTGCTCTTTCAAAGTCGGCGAGTCGACCCTCGAAGTCGACATGCATTTCGCGGCGACCCTCACGGTGACCCCATCCGGCGAGCCTGCCGAGGTGCTGTTGACCAGGCAGACCAACGGGGTTCTCGATGCCTAGATAATTCGTGCGATAGGAGATGCACTCTTGATTGAAAGCCCCTGGCTATGCTTCCTTCCGGGCGTGACATGTTGCGAACGTATCCTTTGATGACACCATTCATCCTTTCGAGCGGCATCATGCTGTGCAGGAGCGTCGGCCCGAAGTTGGATGATATCCTCCACTATATGGACCAGCAGATGCACCATAACGTCGAAGAATGCAGGCGGAAGTACATCTCAAGCTCGCATAGTATCACCACGATCTCTTCCTGTAGCCTTACGAGTTGCCTCACGCCAATCGACTTCCGAGATGACATCGAAGAAGTTGCATAGGCCAAATAGCATTTCACGGACGTGCGGCGTCCATGATCCCACGGATTGCAATCGGAAGTATCTGCATCATCAAGACGTGATGATCGTGAGACTTCATCCCGCTGAACTTCGCATGGGTCTAGGTATCTGCTTATCTTCCCAGCGTAACCGTAAGGAAGTTTTACTCCTAGGAGGCAGGTGAAAAACTGCTCGATCTCCTCGACTTAGAGTGAAGCACGGGAGGGTAGTCATTTCCGGTCTTCTTGGCCTTTTGCCTTTGCTACGACTTTCTGTGTCCTGCTTCGCCTCATCATCATCATCATCATCATCATCATCATCATCATCATCATCATCATATATAGCGTGAAGCTCCTGCCTGATGCCCATTGATTTCAAGTCTGCCCTTGCTTTCGCCCATCTTTGGTCCTCTACGGCATGTTGAGCAGGGGTACCAAGCAGACTCTCGCACACGTTCTTCGTGATATGCATGACATCAAGGCTGTGAGGCACACGGTGGATCTTCCAAGACGGCAAGTCCCGTAAACAGACCTCGTTTTCCATACCTTCAGCAGCTCTGGCGCCTTTTCGCTTCTTTCCGGCTCTGGCGCCTTTTGCTTCTTTCGGCGGTGGGCAGTCTTTCCAATTTTCCAACAGCTTGTCTATTTCCTCGCCGCTCCTCGTACGCGGGCGTCTTCGGGGTTCGGTTTCACCATCGAACTGATCCTTGCGTTTCCTCCACGGGTCATCGTAGCGAAGCCACCTTCGATGTCCCATGAACACGGTTTTCGAAGACCCGGGATCTCTATCTAGCTGGCGATACGTTGTGTCATCCATGCACCTTACGCATCCAGAAAATCCGTGGACTACCTGCCTCGCGAGATATCCGTAACCGAGATAGTCGTGCACCGTCGTGAGCAGTGCGGCTCTCATAGGGAAATATTCTTTCTCTACGGCATCCCACGTATTGGCTGGCGTTTTCCACAGCGTGTCAAGCTCCTCTTTCAGCAGCCCTAGATACAGATTGATGTCGTTCCCTGGTTGTTTCGGCCCTTCAATTAGCATACTCATGTGAATGTACTTCCTCTTCATGCACAACCGGGGGAAGGTTGTACATCCACACAAACACAGGCCAGTGCTATGTGTGCTTCTCTGGCTGCCAAACGGATTGACTCCATCGGTGCTCGCTACCCGACGATGTTCCTTGGATCGTTCCCAAATTCCGAGTCTTGAAGTTCAACGCTTGCCTTTGGCTCGCATCCTTAGGGTGACTCGGCATCTTGTCTTTTTATCTATCTCCGGATCATTTGCGTCATCTTCTCGCTTCTTCTCCTCCCTATCCGGCGTGCCAACGCAGGAGCTTTGCTACCTTAGGGTCCGCGAAATACCGCTGCAGACGAGGAGTGATCGGAAAGTACCACACCACTTTTCGAGGAGCTTTCTTCCTCTTCTTGTATCGAGTGACGCCGCACACCGGACATATGGTAGACTCCAGCGTGCTCGTCCCGATAAATGATGCAATTGTTCATGCACACATGGTATTTCACGTGCGGTAAATCCAGAGGACACACGATTTTCTTCGCCTCCTCCAAACTGGTCGGGCACTTGTTCCCCTTTGGGAAGACGTTCGTGCTGTAATGACATGTTCTCGTCGAAGCATCGTCGGTCATTTTGTGTTTAACCTAAATCTCCAGGGCCATGAGCGATACTTTCATGCGGGTATCCTCGGGCCTGCATCCTTCATACAATGGAGTAACCGCGTCTAACTCAAGTTGATCCATCTTGGCTTTCTCTCGGGCGGCAGCTCTTGCGTTATCCGTCTGCTTGAGAAGCAACTCTTGAATATGAGGGTCCTGCACCCAGCCCATCGATGGTCCAGCGTCATCTGCTCCGCCGGCATCATCATCTTCATGATCATGCCCGTCGCCTGCTCCGCATCTTCCTCATCATCATGTCCTGCATATTCTACATGATGATCGTGTAAACATCACAGTCGTGATCATCGCCTGGGGATTCTTCGTCTTCTCGCCCGCCCGAGCCGCGGTGGTTGTCTTGCTGCCCTTCCTCATTTCTAGCCCGGCCCGCATGGACGACTTCGTAGTCATCTTCATCACCTTGCCACCGATAGCCATCCATGAAACCACGCAACAGCAGGTGGTCCCGCACCTGCCCGAAATCCGGGTCCGCAATAAGGCTCTTCAGCTTGCATCTTCGACACGGACATCTTATCTCCGTCTCGTTCTTTTGAAGCATCTCGGCCTTCGCGGACCTCAAAAACCTATTCACGATGCCTTCGGTCATCGTGCGGACCATGGTCGCCTGCGGGGTAGAGCAAAACGATATTTTAGAACCAAGAAAAAATTTGGCATGACTTTCCCTAAAAATAGGACCAAAAAGGATGCTTAATGCCAAAATTCTCGCTGAAGCGGAAATGAATCAACATTCCGGCAAAATATTGGCAACTATCGCATTTCAAATACCGGTACACCTCCAAACACAAACACATATGCAAACACCACAAACATATGCAACACCACGAACATAGATCTAGCTAGGCCGTAAAAAGTGCATGTGCACATTGTTGTAAGGAGAACAACCTAAATATAGCTTCCCCCTTACTTACCTATTAAAACAAGGTAATTTAACCACTTAATTTGAATGAATCTATGGTGGAAATGAGGTGAAAAAGAGGAGGTGGAGAGAATGAAGTGGGGAGAAAGTGAGTGTGTGGGTAGGAGAGGCTGTCCCAAATATCTTGTTGCTGCCCACTTACTAATGGCGCACCTCTTGCATGGTGCGCCATTAGTTGTTACCACTACTAATGGCGCACCTAAGCAGGATGCGCCATTAGTATGTTTGGACAGTTCAAAAAAGTTTCTATACTAATGGCGCACCCACACACAGTGCGCCATTAGTAGTTACAACTACTAATGGCGCACTGCAGTGTGGGTGCGCCATTAGTATGTTTGGACAGGCGCACTAGTTTTAAATTATTTTTTTTGGAAATAATGGCGCACCAACACCATGGTGCGCCATTAGTAGTTACAACTACTAATGGCGCACTCGGGAAGGTTGCGCCATTAGTATGTTAGGACAGCGCACTAGTTCAAAAAAAGTTTCTATACTAATGGCGCACCCACACACTGGTGCGCCATTAGTAGTTACAACTACTAATGGCGCACGGGGTGTGGGTGCGCCATTAGTATGTTTGAACAGCGCACTAGTTTAAAAAAAATTTGGTACTAATGGCGCACCCGCTTTCGGTGCGCCATTAGTAGTTACAACTACTAATGGCGCTTTTCGGGCAGGATGCGCCATTAGTATGTTTGGACAAAGCGCACTAGTTAAAAAAAATTTTGGTACTAATGGCGCACCCAAGGCATGGTGCGCCATTAGTAGTTTAGACACTAATGGCGCATCGTATGGAGGTGCGCCATTAGTATATACTAATGGCGCACCATCTTTCCGGTGCGCCATTAGTGTCATTTCCATCTATAGCCCTTTTCCTAGTAGTGATAGTAGCATGTCATCATATTAAGCGATGCATAACATAAGCAGACACGGAAGAGTGCGACCTCTCTTGCGGACCCGTGTAGTCCTCAAGGTCATCTGCTTTCGATTGATGATGGTAATGCGGTTGTCGTGGCTGCCGACGGCGGGAAGAAGATCTCGAGGCGGTGAAAGAGCGATGCCGGAGAGCGGATCCTCATTGTGGTGAACCCTTCCGTCGTTGGAGCAGCTGAGCTGGGCTGGAACACAGCACCGCAGGAGCAGGACAAACACACAAGGTTTTCTTTGACACATATCTATAACAGAAGTAATTCTGTAAGGGCTTGTTTGAATTTGAGGATTATAACGATGCAGGGATAGGAATTAGACAGGAATAAGATAGGAATGCACGTGCAAAACAAAGAATTTCAAAACACGGGATTTCTGCCAATCTGGGTGTTTGGTTCACAAGAATTGGAAGATCACAGGATGCAAAAAAGCATGGTGAGATTAAGTCAAACCAAAAGAAGTGTACAACCTCTTTGGCGAAGCCATGTCGATCTCAGCGTGATTGTGTTGACCGGTAAGGATGCTCCGGCTGACTTCGCTATCGGAGGAGGGGAAGAAGATCTTAGGCGTCTGGTGATGGAGCCCGAAGTACTGCTCCACTGTGATGCCGAGGCTGAAGCAAGACACGAGAGACAACGTTAACCTAAGTGGAATTCTAATAGCATCTCCAATAGATGACGTAACATAACCACAAAGTGCTAGATGTATACATCAGCCGCTCATCTCTGAACTTAACTGTCAAAACTGAATTTAACTGTCGAAACTGAATATTGCTGTCGATACTGAATTTTACTGTCGAAGCTGAACGCACTAGAGGTGAGGATAAACATCAGTCGACTGACTGGTCAGTCAATTTTGCAGCCGTTGGATATGAAATCAAGGACCTGCAGTTCATCTTCAACCTCCACCCCCCTGAGCCGCCAAAGAACCACCGGCCAAACTGGCTTCGCCTTCATGGGCCGGTGCGCCGCCTCCATCGCCAAAAACACTCCCCACCCGGTCCGCCGCCCGGCCATCCCTCTAGCCCCCGTGCCGAAGCTTTTTCTCCGGCGATCCCCACGCCACCGCCCCACCATCGCCGCGACCACCGTCCCCACCCTGAACCCTAAGATAGATAGTGGGGTACCTCTCCGGGGAGCCCCCCTCCCCGCTGCGGATGGTTCTTCTTGAACTCCGGTGAGCCCCCCACCCCCTGAAAATCGACTAACCCAAAAGTCGATTCAGTCGAATGAAGTGTAGCTAAATTGGAGCAGCATCACAAGCAAGAGCAAGAGCGAGAGCAGCAGTGCGAGCAAGAGCAAGAGCAGACCAGGCAGGGGACCGAGAGAAAGAGCAGAGCAGCAGTGCGAGCGAGAGCTAAAGCAGCAGCAGCTCCTACTAATGTGGACGTCGCCTTCGAGGGAGCGACGCCGTGGAGGAAGTGGCCGGCGATGCCGCCGTGGATGGAGCCACGCCGTGTCAGCTCGGGACCGAGCGCCGGCAGCACCATGGGATCGAATCAAGAAGAAAATGCGGCGATTACTGTACAACCTATTTGGCCGCAGCTTCATCCGAGGAAACGGTGATGATGATGCTCTTCCGGTGGTGCAGGTGTAGACTGCGGTGTGGGAATGGAGGTGGTGCGAAAGACGAGGGGAATGTCGGGGCAGCTCCTTGGAGGTGGAGGATGGGGTGGCTGAACCAGGCGGGACGACCAGATCGACGACGGATCCTCATCCGGTACGGTGGATGAGGGACGTCGAGGAGTTGTTGTGGACGACGTCATCGGGGAAGAGGCTCCGGCTAGCTGGCGGACGGAGGAGGGTGTGGGGCTTCGCGGGTTTTCCAGGCCTCGGTGTACGAATGGGTGGGCGGATGGGATGGGAGTGGGGAACCCTGGCTTAGGGACGCGCTTGTCCGAAATGTGGGGTAAGTTACGAAAGTACCCCCACTGGTTTGAGGCGGTTCTTTCGGTTCAAGGGTATCACGGGCATTTCGTGTGTCGGGATTTCACAGGAGGTGGGTGTTTTCGCGCGCATTGTAATTTTTGAATATCAAGGCGCGTGTTGAGATGGAGGGAGTTGTGGAGCACAATGAGACAAAGATATATCTTAAATATTTCGGGCTAACAAGGCGCGGGTTGAAATTTCCGGACAAGCCTAACGTGTATTGTACCAAATCAATTCGCACTATAAATATCATTCAAAACTTTGGATTCATTTTATGTTCAATTAAAATATTTCGCTACGTGTATAATGCATGCAACCTAGTACTCAAATGAACGTTTTAGTGCATTCCAAACGTATATACTACCGCTTCAATATGAACTAAGTTTGAATGCGTTTCTCTGTTTGAATAAGATCTACAATAATGATTGTTGTGAAGTCAAAGCGTTTGAATTTGTTTCTCTATTTTAATAAGATCTACAATCGTCATTATTGTCAAGTTAAACGATCACTTGTGTATTATCTTCACAGCACACCACATGATTAGTCTTGAGTTACATATGAACTATGTGTACTATATGAACTCGAACTCGATTTTTTGAATCCACTTTATGTTGATTTCAAATCATAGTACATTTCAAGCTCTAGCTAGATCTTTACAAACTAAACCATGTCTCATATGTACATTTCAAATCATAGTACATGTGAGTTGCAAACACCACACATTACCACAAATTCAAATAAAATGTGAGAATGTTCGATATATAGTATTGTTTAGATTGTTCGATATTTAGTTGTTAGTTGCAAATGCAACACATTATCACAAATTCAAATAAAATGTGAGTGTGACGCCCCCGATTCGACCGTACACTAATCATACACGCAAACATGTATGATCAAGATCAGGGACTCACGGGAAGATATCACAACACAACTCTAGACGCAAATCAAAATAATACAAGCTTCATATTACAAGCCAGGGGCCTCGGGGGCTCGAATACAAGCTCGATACACAAGAGTCAGCGGAAGCAACAATATCTGAGTACAGACATAAGTTAAACAAGGATGCCTTAAGAAGGCTAGCACAAACACCAACGATCGAAGAGGCAAGGCCTCCTGCCTGGGACCTCCTAACTACTGCTGGTCGTCGGCGGGCTCCACGTAGTAGTAGGCACCCTCGGGGTAGTAGTCGTAGTCGACGGGGGTGGCATCTAACTCCTGGGGGCCACTGACGGTGTCCTGGACTAGGGGGTACTCACCACGTCGTCCCCCAGTCGGTTAGATTGGGCAGAGGACCCCCAGGGCCGCATACTCATCGGCCAGTCCGGACAGGTGCCGCATACAAGAAAGATTCCACAAGACTTGGTGATCAAGACAGGACTCCTCCCCCACCGGCGTATTCGGCTAGGACTCTTGTTATCCTAGGCCTCTGGTGCATTATATAAACCAGGGCCAGGCTAATAGACACATATACAATATACAACAATCATACCATAGGCTAGCTTCTAGGGTTTAGCCTCTTTGATCTCATGGTAGATCCACTCTTGTAACACACATCATCAATATTAATCAAGCAGGGGCGTAGGGTTTTACCTCCATCAAGAGGGCCCGAACCTGGGTAAAACATCGTGTCCCTTGTCTCCTGTTACCATCCGCCTAGACGCACAGTTCGGGACCCCCTACCCGAGATCCGCCGGTTTTGACACCGACATTGGTGCTTTCATTGAGAGTTCCGCTGTGTGTTCGGCAAAAGGTCGATGGCTCGCCTGCAGATCAACCGCGACTTCGGCATCTTCGTCACCAGCTCAACTGGTCACCTTGGTTCGACCAAGGGCTGCACCCTACCTCCGATCGTCATGTTCGGATGAGGGCCTTCGTCAACATCAACTCCGATCTCTATCAAGATCATGGAGGAATCATCCAGGGAGCCCGGGGACTCAACGTCAACATTGCCCTCGGGCGACCGTACTGTTTTTCTGGACAGCGGACTCGTGTCCACCGCCACCGCCTCTTCAACCGTCGTTTTAACGATTGCTTCGGTGGAATTATGCGGAATTGAATCTACAACAACCCTGGAAAATTTCATCGAGTTCCGATGGAGGAATCTCTGGCAATCTCCGATATACCGGAGCCGCATTGAATCTGGACGAGAATCCGGACGAGTTTAGGGCGTGGTTTCCAGCTTCTAGCTCGGACTTCCTTTGGAAGATCCAACCGTTGATCGGTGCGGAATTCCTATATCTACCACCCCTCAAAATTTCAGCTCGATCCGACCGTCCAAACTCCGGGAACCTTCCGATTAGTGCATCACTTTTCGGATCTGTTTTCTAGCAAACGAATCCGACCCGAGTTCGTCTTTTTTATGAACGGGATTTCGGACATCCTTTTTGAAGGAAGTTTTGTATGGGGTATTGTGTTTTGTTCCCGAACACATCCAACTAACTTTAATATCTTTTGAACATGATCTTCAATATCATGCTGGTGTCAAACCAGTCCGGCAATATTGCTCCGCGGCTGCCGATCTACGCTAGACACGTCGTCACTTTGTTGAGCCGAGCTCAACTTCTTCGGATCATCATCTCGGCAAGCCGAACAAGAGTCCGGCATCGCGAAGGATAAATCATCACCAACATCGCCGCCCCATGAATTACAAGGAGCGGGCATACCGGCATCGCTGCACGGTCGCTTCATCAAGCCGGCATCGACCACGTCACGACCTGCATCGGCAGGGCCGCACTATTGCTTCTTTAAGCTGGTGTCCATCACGCCGACCTACTTCGACATCTCGGTTGGACCGGGGGCTTCGCCATCTCTTCGTCAACCTACTGCGGACACTTCGGCGTCACTAGCCGACCAGGCAATGGGTGCGCGGATCGAGTCCCAATTTTGGGAATCACCTTCCTTCGGATTGCTACAACAAATAAACCAGGTGCTATTAATCCCAGTATTTCTTTTTGCTTGTTTGGGTTAATTTTTCCCAAGGAATTATTACTCTGGTTTGTCCATCATATGTACACAGGTCTATCAAATGGTGGTCGCATTATCGACGGTCGCATGATGGTTCGGTCGGTTTCAGTACATAGTCCGGTGAACGCCGCATCCGGATCTCGAACCGACACAGTGAATTCAGGCCTTGCCATGCCTTTTATTGCATTACGCCGACGACCTGCATCGACATTGACTTGGCGCCAGGCCATATTTCTTTTATTACTCACTTTGCATAAATTATTTATTATGCAACATTTTTTGATTTTTATTATTACTATTATCCCGGTCTGCACAATTTTTTGTGCACGGAAAATGATCGGCCGGACTATATCCTTTGGCGTCACCTCGGCTGGGCGGGGTCTTCGTCAACACTTCATTACCCCATGCAGGGGACTTCGGCATCACTCTGCCGTCCTGCATTGACCGTGCTATGTCACCACTTCGGAGTGCCGAGCTCTTTTGCTCCGCCACCTCGGGATCGGCTTGGGGGATGGAACCTTGTCCCGCATCAAGCTCGGACCGCGTCATCAATACCGAACACATTAACCAACTAAATTGCCTTCATGCTCAAAGACCAAGCATTATACTTTTTTGGAAAAAAGTTGCTTGTAAAATTCCTTGTCCAAACTTTGTTTGCACACACTTGATGCGCTACCCGCGCTCATTATACCTGGGGGCTTCTTTAACAGAAGCTTATTAATACGGGCTTTATGCCCAACACATGTGTCACACTTCCGCATGTACCTTTTATTCACCATTATATGCATCGATATGACTTAAGTTTTGGCCAAGCTGGGTTGCACGGCTCCTGTGCTTACCCCTACGTTCCCGATTGTTCGGCTAGGTGGTAAAGGAAGCACCTCTGCGATTGTTACTGCCGGGTCAGCCGGATGTGTACCTCAGACTGGGTGAAGCCGAAAGCCAGCGTTCTTAAGGGAATACTTGGTCGGTTTACTAAAAGATGATTTCTTACCTATTCATTTACCTGCCCCCAGATGTTTTTCTGCTCTTTTTAGTCAGGACATGCACTTTAGGGCATGCCTCCTGTGGAAAGGAACCCCTAACGGAACTATTCTCCTGGAAGATGTTTCTTACTAACCATGTAATATAACATAACTAGTTGGGCACTTGTGCGATAAAGCACTAATGACCCCTACACCTGGTCTCCACGCATGCCCCGGTTTTTATAACCGCGAGGGTATTCGGACACCTCGGACTATTGGGTCCAGAGGTTGAAGCGAAAAGGTCCGCTTCGACAAACGATCTACAATCCGGCTAGAAGGCATTTGACATGTCACCTTACATTATATAGTCAACTTTTACCCAAGTCACTTGGGGGCTCTTATGTTTATTTGAGCCGTTTTATACTAAGTGTTTTTCTTCTTAGTCGTTGCAGAGTTTTTATTATTTATCACTCCTTTTCTCGACACGAGTGTGCGGTCACTAGCCGGGGAGCCTAATTTCTCTCTCAAAACCGCTAGAGTTTAGTTTTCTAAACTAGCCTAATGAGAAGTACTCCGCCTTCGGGATGGGAGACTGAAGCCGTAGGCTGACCCGCTTGAAGTCTTGAGATAGGATGTGCCATGTTAAAGCACGGCAGAAGCATTTTTTTCTAAAGTCCAATTTTTCGGATTGGCACCGAACACTTGATCTTGTTCGGACGTCATGTTTTTACTGACGTTTTTTGGTTTTCCAAGCTTTTGGCACTTTTAAACTATTTGTGTGTTTCCAGCACAAGTCTCGCAGTGCAACGCCGGACACCTTTAGAGATTCGGCAAAAACATTCTCGGATATTGCTATATATGCATCAGTTTCGAATTGTGTCTTCGGTCAATAGTTGGGTTGCCCGGCTCCCGCACTTGCCTCCTAAGTTCCGCTCTGTTCGGCTAGGTGTGCAAAGGGAGAACCACTGCGATTGTGCTTCCAGCTCGCATGGTCAAGCACCTCAGTGGAGAAAGCCGAAAACTGACTGTCATAATAGGTGTAAACTGGTCAGCGATCCGATGACTATATTAAATGACGAGCCATTCATAAAACTGGCCGAAGTGTTTCCGGCTTGACCTCGACTGTTGCCGAACACTACCGGGGGCTAGTAACTGGCCTCCCGAACTAAATCCTCAATATTTTTCTCTTACATTGGAGCTGAGGTTTCATGATCATGCTTAGCATGACAACCCAAAGAAAGGAACCGATAGTGGAACTATTTTCTTTGGAAGACATTTCTTCTGTTAAACAGTAATATAACATATCTCTCTGCGTACCTTTGTTTATAAAACCGTATGGCCAGATTGCCTTGTCTGTCAGAAATCTTTGCCCTCATAAAGGCTTTATAAAGTAGGACAAACACTCCTCGATTCTTGGCCGAGGAGGTTGAAGCCGATGGTCGGTCAACAAAGTTTTGTACAATGCGGATCCGAGCATTAATGACATAAAGTACTTGGATACATTGAGTCATTACACATAATTTATGATTTTATTATGGATATTGATCCTTAATTCGGCCACCCGTGCCCGCATTAAGGCTCGGGAGCTACTGGGCTTCGGGCTTATTATTTACAAATATTAAAGGGGCACATCAATCCCCTGATCTGGTGTTGCCACCCGACCAGTGTCTCGGGGGCTGCATTGCTTGTTCTATGCAAAAAATCTTAAGTGCAATACAGTTTCCGAGGAGATTTTGATCCTCAGGTTGGTCGGCCGCACCCAACCTGAGTCTTGAGGACTGAGCACGCCGCTTTTTGTGTCCCAAAGTATTCTGCCGAGCTAGGACTTGATCCTCAGACCGATTTTGCAAATCAACCTGAGTCTCAGCGGCTACGGGGATCAGCGGTCTTATGTCATCCTTCATGCGCATCTCGGGTTTTAGACCGATACCCACCTTGAGGGCTACTGGCTATGTATCTCGGCAGAGAATAAATTGCACCAATCAAAAATATTGACAAAAATCGGCCCACATTCGGGGTGGCGCACCACGTCGGCAGCAGTCCGGCATAAAGCTCGGACGCTAGTGGCTGGCTCCATAGAGGGCATTTCCGGCATTAAGCTCGGCTAAACTCCTTCAAACTTCTTTGAACCAAGGTGATTTACGACACCTCGACATGATCTAAGCGTTGGAGCTCGGATACATAGTCCAGCGTTGGAGCTCGGATACCGTCCGGCGTTGGAGCTCGGATACATAGTCCGGTGATAGAGCTGGGAAGCAGTCCGGCATTGGTGCTCGGCTGCAAAAGATACCTCGAATGCAGTCCGGCGTTGGAGCTCGGACGCAAGAGGACGCTGCCGGGAACAACTTCAACCCCGAGGTGTGGCATAAAAATAACAAGGCATTGATAAAGGCCGGAAACTTAAAGGGCTCCTCGGATACCCGACGTATAAACTTCGCGAATGCATTTTGGCGATCCTTAAGATAGAAGATGAGAAGATCTGTTGAACCAGTTTTCAAGACCGGCAACCGAAGATGAAGAGCAGTTCGGAAGAATCGAGGAGCGTCCCTAACTTGAAGACCGGTTCAGGGGGCTACTGACGGTGTCCTGGACTAGGGGGTACTCGCCACGTCGTCCCCCAATCAGTTAGATTGGGCCGAGGACCCCCAGGGCCGCATACTCATCGGTCAGTCCGGACAGGTGCCGCATACAAGGAAGATTCCACAAGACTTGGTGATCAACAGAAGGACTCCTCCCCCACCGGCGTATTCGGCTAGGACTCTTGTTATCCTAGGCCTCTGGTGCATTATATAAACCAGGGCCAGGCTAGTCGACACATATACAATATACAACAATCATACCATAGGCTAGCTTCTAGGGTTTAGCCTCTTTGATCTCGTGGTAGATCCACTCTTGTAACACACATCATCAATATTAATCAAGCAGGACGTAAGGTTTTACCTCCATCAAGAGGGCCCGAACCTGGGTAAAACATCGTGTCCCTTGTCTCCTGTTACCATCCGCCTAGACGCACAGTTCGGGACCCCCTACCCGAGATCCGCCGGTTTTGACACCGACACCCACCATCTGGTTGCAACAATCGGAAAGGAGAAGGATGGGGGAAAAGGGGGAACAAAGCAACCGTGAGTACTCATCCAAAGTAATCACAAGCATCAGATCTATACTAAGTATGCATTGGTATCAAATGGAAGGGTTATACTTGTGGACTGCACTGCAGAATGCCAGAATAGAGGGGAAGGCCTAGCCTATCGAAGACTAGCATCTTCAAGCAGCTCCAGGAATCTTGCAGCATGTTGAAGAGTAAAGAATATCAGTTTATAATTAACAAACATGTTGTAACTTTAATGCCCAGAGATCCTTCCTCGACTCCCTGCGAGAAAGCAATCACGGAGCCACATATCCAAGTATCCATTCATAGTTGTATAAGATCAGGATATAAGTCTGAACGTCCGTTACCGTGGACACGGCTATTAATAGATAATCTTCCCTATAGGGGTGCACCACGTTTTCCAACACGCTCGATCACTCTGGCCGGACACACTTTCCTGGGTCATGCCCGGCCTCGGAAGATCAGCACGTCGCAGCCCTACCTAGGCTCAGCAGAGAGGTCCCCACCGGTCTACCTCCTAAGCACTCCGGGGTCTGGGCCCATCGCCCGTTGCACTCCGGGTCGTTCTTGTGAGGCTGGTCCAGCTCCACCACTACAGGATGGTGCCGGCCCAGCCGTGCCGCACTGCTGAACTGGATGTCTGACAAAGCTTCGGCTGATACCACGACGCCGAGGCCCATAACTATTCTCACGTGGTGGTTGGTGCGTAAAGGCCAAAGGCCAATTCAGAACAAATACCCAAACCATAGTGTATTACTAGCTCGCGGAGACGAGCGGAGACTCACGATAATGTGACCCCGTCGCCCCGTCTCGGGGAAATACGGCAAGGGCAAGCCCAACCCACTCGAGGGCTGCCAGACTTCCCGGTCGTGCTTCGTAACCATCTTGCGGGTGCTCTCCGGGCTCGCCCGACTTTCCCAAAGGTCTCAAGTAATGTCAAGGTAACCATGTGTCCAAACATCAAGGGGAAAACCCAAGGAATCACCCTCGAAGGATTCCACTCGATGTAATCATCAAGGTGAACGTAAGAGGAACCACCCTCGAGGTTCACACTTGAGGGGTTGCACGACAGAGGCGTATCGGGACTGGTGAAGGAGGAAATCACCCTCGATGACCACGACCGAATAGCTACACTACATAATTAACATCAGGAGTGCGTTATGAGGGATCACTCTCGGCACTCGATAGTAGCTCTGCAGAGTCGAGCAACAAAAGGGGCGTGATGTGATGTGAAGTGTCGGGCTCTGGTCGTCGATCATGTTGATCGAGTCGTCGATGATGAAACAGGGGCAACAAGGACAAGGTGGGGTTCACTGATGAATCACTAGCCAACCTATACTAAGCAGTTTAGGGTAGCGGTGTAGGTAACAATAGCAGGTACAAAAGCAGGCTATGCATCAGAATAGGAGCAAACAATAACAGTAGCAAAATCTAATGCAAGCATGAGAGTATAGAACGGGCGATATCGGGATGATCAAAGGGGGGCTTGCCTGGAAGCTCCGCTGAAACGGAAGAAGGGTCGTCGTCGACGTAGTCGATCACAGGGGCATCAGCAGCGGTCTCGGGGTCTACCGGAGAGAAGAGGGGGAAGAAACAGTAAATACACGCAAACATATGCACAACATGATTATAAGCGGGGCTAGAGGTGTTCTAACGCAGTGCTAGGCGTTACTAGCGAAGGGGGAAAACATCCGGGAAAGCTTTCTCGGTCCCGGGCGTCTGACAGACAAATGAACCGGAGGAGAAAGTTTGCAGGTTCTCTATTCTAGAGACGTGTGGCAGACGAACGGACCACGCATCCGTATTCGTCTCGAAATTCTGAGCAACTTTCATGTAGAAAACTTTTTGATCCGAGCTACGGTTTAATTTCTATGGGTTTTCAAAGATTTAAACAATATTCTAGATTTATTATTAATTCGAATTAAAATAGCAAAACTGCTAAGTGCACCCCGGTGTAGTGCACCCAGAGTTCACCCAGGGGCTAACCAATGGGTCCAGGGGGTCCCAGTTGACCAGTCAATGTTTGACTGGTCAACAGGGGGTGGGGTCCCCCTATCATGCACACATTTATCTAACTACTGATTACGTTAACTAATCTAGTTCATTAGTTTAATTAAGATTAATTAATTAAGTTAATTAAGCGTTTAACTAATTAAATATTTATTTTTTAATACATTTTTTTACACTTCTTTTTTTATCTAAACAAGGGCATGGGCCCATATGTCATATGCCCGAGGGGGCCTAACGGGCGCTGGGGAGTGGAACCGGGTGCGGGCAATCCCGCCTGGGCGACGGGGAGCCCGCCCAGAAGGGCGCGACGGCGCTGGCTACGGCGACAGCGGTGGTGAGCGGTGCGGCGGCACCGGCGGAAGGCGACGCGATGGAGGGCGGCGCCAGCGGGTCAAGGCCGGGGCGTGGGCGCCCGTCCAATGGGGCAAGGCGAGGCCGTGGTCGGCGATCGCCACCGGGGCATGGTGGTGCGCCAGCCAGTGGAAGCGGGGCCACGGCTGCAGCTACAGGGGCGACCCGGGGAGGAGCTGCTGGCTTGGTCGCGAGTGGCGCCGAGGCGAACGACGAGCGAGGTGCGGTGGCGGCGGCAGACAGCGGGGCAGCCGACGTCGGTGGTTGCAGCCGTGGGGGAAGGCAAGAAGCAGTAGCAGGCAACCGGGGGCACGGCCACGATGCAGCGGAGAGCGGCGCCCGCAGCAGAAGAGCAACAACAGCACGGGTAATGGCCGCAGCAAGGTGGGGAGCGGTGTGAGGGCCGGCGGGTACAACAGGGCGCCGTCGGGGTCAAACGACGCGTAGGGAGAGCGAGGCAGGGGCGCGCGAAGGCGCGGCCTGGGGCGTGGGGTACGCGGCCTGGCTGTTGATGTCTACTACACAACCTTCTTCTTGTAGACATTGTTGGGCCTGCAAGTGCACAAGTTTGTAGGACAGTAGCAAATTTCCCTCAAGTGGATGACCTAAGGTTTATCAGTCCGCGAGAGGCGTAGGAGGAAGATGGTCTCTCTCAAGCAACCCTGCAACCAAAAAACAAAGAGTCTCTTGTGTCCCCAACACACCCAATACAATGGTAAATTGTATAGGTGCACTATTTCGGCGAAGACATGGAGATACAAGTGCAAAATAGATAGTAGATATAGGTTTTTGTAATCTGAAATAATAAAAATAGCAAGGTAACGAGCGGTAAAAGATAGCGTAAATGGTATTGTAATGGTAGGAAACAAGGCCTAGGGTTCATACTTTCACTAGTGCAAGTTCTCTCAACAATAATAACATAGATAGATCATATAACAATCCCTCAACATGCAACAAAGAGTCACTCCAAAGCCACTAATAGCGGAGAACAAACGTAGAGATTATGGTAGGGTACTGAAACCACCTCAAAGCTATTCTTTCGGATCAATCTATAAAAGAGTTCGTACTAGAATAACACCTTAAGATACAAATCAACCAAAACCCTAATGTCACCTAGATACTCCATTGTCACCTCAAGTATCCGTGGGCATGATTATACGATTTGCATCACACAATCTTAGATTCATCCAACCAACACAAAGTACTTCAAAGAGTGCCCCAAAGCTTCTCTGGGAGAGTCAAGAACGTGTGCCAACCCCTATGCATAGGTTCATGGGCGGAACCATAAGTTGGTCACCAAAACATACATCAAGTGGCACATGATATCCCATTGTCACCACGGATAAACATGGCAAGACATACATCAAGTGTTCTCATAAAAGACTCAATCTGATAAGATAACTTCAAAAGGGGAAACTCAATTCATCACAAGAGAGTAGAGGGGGAGAAACATCATAAGATCCAACTACAATAGCAAAGCTCGTGATACATCAAGATCGTATCACCTCAAGAACACGAGAGAGAGAGAGAGAGAGAGAGAGATCAAACACATACCAATGGTACATACCCTCAGCCCCGAGGGTGAACTACTCCCTCCTCGTCCGTCATGGAGAGCGTCGGGATGATGAAGAGGGCCACTGGTGAGGGATCCCCCCGTCGTGGTAATGGGAAAGGGGTCCCGATTGGTTTTGGTGGTTACGGAGGCTTGCGCGGCGGAACTCCCGATCTATCTTCTGTTCTGGAAGTTTTAGGGTACGTAGGTATATATGGGTGAAAGGAGTACGTCGGTAGAGCTACGGGGGCCCCACGAGGCAGGGGGCGCGCCCAGGGGGGTGGGCGCATCCCCCGCCCTCGTGAGCACCTCCCATATCTTCTGACGTGGGGTCCAAGTCCATCAGGTGGGTTTCCTTCAAAAAATAACTTCTCTAGTTGATTTCGTTCCGTTTTGACTCCGTCTGATATTCCTTTTCCTCGAAACACTGAAATAGGCATAAAACAACAAATCTGGGCTGGGCCTCCGGTTAATAGGTTAGTCCCAAAAATAATATAAAAGTGTATAATAAAGCCCAATATTGCCTAAAACAATAGATAAAGTAGCATGGAGCAATCAAAAATTATAGATACGTTGGAGACGTATCAAGCATCCCCAAGCTTAATTCCTGCTCGTCCTTGAGTAGGTAAATGATAAAAAAGAATTTTTGATGCGGAGTGATACTTTGGCATAATTTCAATGTAATTCTTCTTAATTGTGGTATGAATATTCAGATCCGAAAGATTCAAGACAAAAGTTCATATTGACATAAAAGTAATAATACTTCAAGCATACTAATCAAAGTGATCATGTCTTCTCAAAATAGCATGGCAAAAGAAAGTTCATCCCTACAAAATCATATAGTTAGGCTATGCTTCATTTTCGTCATACAAAGATGTTCCCAACTTCTATACCCCCGATGACAAGCCAAGCAATTGTTTCATACTTAAATAATCTCAAACTTTTTCAACCTTCACGCAATACATGAGCATGAGCCATGGATATAGCACTACGGGTGGAATACAATATGATGATGGGGATTGTGTGGAGAAGACAAAAAGGAGAAAGTCTCACATTGACGAGGATAATCAACGGGCTATGGAGATGCCCATCAATTGATGTCAACATGAGGATTAGGGATTGCCATGCAACGGATGCACTAGAGCTATGAATGCTCAACAAAAGAAAACTAGTGGGTGTGTATCCAACTTGCTTGCTCATGAAGACCTAGGGCATTTTGAGGAAGCCCATCATAGGAATATACAAGCCAAGTTCTATAATTAAAAATTACCACTAGTATGAAAAAGACAACTTATGAGACTCACTATATGAAAAACTTGGTGCTACTTTGAAGCACAATATATGAGACTCACTACATGAAGAACAAGGTGCTACTTTGAAGCACAAGTGTGGGAAAGAGATAGTAGCATTGCCCTTTTTATTTATTTATTTTTTTATTTTTTTGGGCCTTTATTTTTTTTCTTTTTGGCCTTTCTCTTTTTTTGGGCCTTTCTCTTTTTTGGCCTTTCTCTTTTTTTGGGCAATGCTCTAATAATGATGATCATCACACTTCTATTGATTACAACATAAGGATTACAACTCGAAACTAGAACAAGATATGACTCTATATGAATGCCTCTGGCGGTGTACCGGGATGGTGCAATGAATCAAGAGTGACATGTATGAAAAATAATGCATGGTGGCTTTGCCACAAATATGATGTCAACTACATGATCATGCAATGGAAATATGACAAAAGTAAAGTATGTCACGATGATGATGAACGGAACGGTGGAAAGTTGCATGGCAATATATCTCGGATGGCTAGGGAAATGCCATAATAGGTAGGTATGGTGGCTGTTTTGAGGAAGATATAAGGAGGTTTATGTGTGATAGAGCGTATCATATCACGGGGTTTGGATGCACTGGCGAAGTTTGCACCAACTCTCAATGTGAGAAAGGGCAATGCACGGTACCAAAGAGGCTAGCAAAGGCGGAAAGGCAAAAGTGCGTATAATCCATGGACTCAACATTAGTCAAAAGAACTCATATACTTATTGCAAAAATTTAGAAGTCATCAAAAATCAAGTACTACGCGCATGCTCCTAGGGGGATAGATTGGTAGGAAAAGACCATCGCTCGTCCCCGACCGCCACTCATAAGGATGCACAAGCCAGGTACACTTCATATTTCAAATTTGTTACACAACTTTAACCATACGTGCATGCTACGGGACTTGCTAACTTCAACACAAGAATTCTTTAAATTCATAATCACCCAACTAGCACGACTCTGATATTATCACCTCCATATCTCCTAACAATTATCAAGCATCAAACTTATCTTAGTATTCAACGCATTCCAAAGAAAGTTTCACATATCTTGAATACCAAGTATATTAACATTAAGCAAATTACCATGCTATTAACGACTCTCAAAATAATCTAAGTGAAGCATGAGAGATCAAGTTTCTTTAAAACAAATCCACCACTGTGCTCTAAAAGATCTAAGTGAAGCACTAGAGCAAAAATTATCATGCTCAAAAGATATAAGTGAAGCACTATGAGCAAAACTATCAAGCTCAAAAGATATAAGTGAAGCACATAGAGTATTCTAACAAATTCCAAATAATGTATGGCTCTCTAAATTAATAATTTCAGATCTTGATACTTTATTCAAACAGCAAGCAAAGCTAAAAAAAACTACATTGCAAGGATAGCACAACTCAGGTGAAGAAGCAAAAACTTAGGCTCAACCGATACTAACCGATAGTTGTTGAAGAAGAAAGGTGGGATGCCTACCGGGGCATCCCCAAGCTTAGATGCTTGAGACTTCTTAAAATATTATCTTGGGGTGCCTTGGGCATCCCCAAGCTTGAACTTTTGTGTCTCCTTAATTCCTCTCATATCATGGTTTCTCTTTTTATCAAAAGCTTCATTCACAACAAACTCAACAAGAACTCGTGATATAGGTTAGTATAAACCAATGCAATACCTTATCATTTCCTACTGTAAAAAATAACTAAAATTATTATTCAACATTGCATACTAAATTCCTCTGTATATTTCATACTCCTATCCTCAAATAGAATCATTCAACAAGCAAACATATGCAAACAATGCAACCATAACAGCAATCTGCCAAAACAGTACAGTCTGTAAAGAATGCAGTAGTATCAATACTTACCTAACTCAAAAAGTTATGAACTAAAATTACCACTGTAATAAATTTATCAGAGCTCATTATGCAAAAAGATTCAACATTATACAACTCTCTGACTTTTCTAAGGAATTTTTGCAACCGCGATAAACTTTCTGTTTTCAAACAGAAACATGCATACTAGCAAAATAAGCATGGCAAAGGCTATCCTTGACTTTTTATTGAAACTAAAGATGCAAAACACTAATCTAACTAACATCAAGCAAAACAAAAACAAAATTACATGACGCTCCAAGCAAAACACATATCATGTGGTGAATAAAAATATAGCTCCAAGTAATGTTACCAATGAACGAAGACGAAAGAGGGGATGCCTTCCGGGGCATCTCCAAGCTTAGGCTCTTGGTTGTCCTTGAATATTACCTTGGGGTGCCTTGGGAATCCCCAAGCTTAGGCTCTTGCCACTCCTTATTCCGTAGTCCATCGAATCTTTACTCAAAACTTGAAAAGTTCACAACACAAAACTTAACAGAAAACTCATGAGCTCCGTTAGCGAAAGAAAACAAAAGTCCACTTCAAGGTACTGTAATTAACTCATTATTTATTTGTATTGGTGTTAAACCTACTTTATTCCAACTTCTCTATGGATTATAAACTATTTTACTAGCCATAGATTCATCAAAATAAGCAAGCAACACAATGAAAACAGAATCTGTCAAAAACAGAACAGTCTGTAATAATCTGTATCAAACGTATACTTCTGGAACTCCAAAAATTATAAAATAAATTGATGGACCTGAGTAATTTGTCTAGTAATCATATGCAAAAAGAATCAACTAAATATCACTCTCCAGTAAAAAGTTATAGCTAATCTCGTGAGCGCTAAAGTTTCTGTTTTTTACAGCATGATCATAAAGACTTCACCCAAGTCTTCTCAAAGGTCCTACTTGGCACAAACACTAATCAAAACATAAAACCACATCTAAACAGAAGATAGATGGATTATTTGTTCCTAAACAGAACCAAAAAGCAAGAAACTAAAATAAAATTGGGTTGCCTCCCAACAAGCGCTATCGTTTAACGCCCCTAGCTAGGCATGATGATTTCAATGATGCTCATATAAAAGATAGGAATTGAAACATAAAGAGAGCATCATGAAAAATATGACTAGCACATTTAAGTCTAACCCACTTCCTATGCATAGGGATTTTGTGAGCAAACAACTTATGGGAACAAGAATCATCTTGCATAGGAAGGTAAAACAAGCATAACTTCAAGATTTTAAGCACATAGAGTGGAAACCTGATATTATTGCAATTCCTACTAGCATATGTTCCTCCCTCATAATAATTTTCAGTAGCATCATGAATGAATTCAAAAATATAACCAGCACCTAAAGCATTCTTTTCATGATCTACTAGCATAGAAATTTTACTACTCTCCACATAAGCAAAATTCTTCTCATGAATAATAGTGGGAGCAAACTCAACAAAATAACTATCATATGATTGAGAATTAAGATCAAGATGACAAGTTTCATGGTTATCATTATTCTTTAAAGCATACGTGTCATCACAATAATCATCATAGATAGGAGGCATGCTTTCATCATAGCAAATTTGCTCATCAAAGCTTGGGGGACAAAATATATTATATTCATCAAACATAGCTTCCCCAAGCTTGTGGATTTGCATATCATTAGCATCATGGATATTCAAGGAATTCATACTAACAACGTTTCAATCATGCTCATCATTCAAAGATTTAGTGCCAAACATTTTAATGCATTCTTCTTCTAACACCTGGGCACAATTTTCCTTTCCATCATACTCACGAAAGATATTAAAAAGATAATGCGTATGAGACAAACTCAATTCCATTTTTTGGTAGTTTTCTTTTATAAACTAGACTAGTGCTAAAACAAGAAACAAAAAGATTCGATTGCAAGATATAAATATATACCTTCACTTACCTAGCTTCCCCTGCAACGGCGCCAGAAAAGAGCTTGATATCTACTACACACAACCTTCTTCTTGTAGACGTTGTTGGGCCTGCAAGTGCACAGGTTTGTAGGACAGTAGCAAATTTCCCTCAAGTGGATGACCTAAGGTTTATCAATCCGCAAGAGGCGTAGAGGAAGATGGTCTCTCTCAAGCAACCCTGCAACCAAAAAACAAAGAGTCTCTTGTGTCCCCAACACACCCAATATAATGGTAAAAATTGTATAGGTGCACTAGTTCGGCGAAGAGATGGAGATACAAGTGCAAAATAGATAGTAGATATAGGTTTTTGTAATCTGAAAATAATAAAAACAGCAAGGTAACGAGCAGTAAAAGATAGCGTAAACGGTATTGCAATGGTAGGAAACAAGGCATAGGGTTCATACTTTCACTAGTGAAAGTTCTCTCAACAATAATAACATAGATAGATCATATAACAATCCCTCAACATGCAACAAAGAGTCACTCCAAAGCCACTAATAGCGGAGAACAAACGTAGAGATTATGGTAGGGTACGAAACCTCCTCAAAGCTATTCTTCGGATCAATCTATAAAAGAGTTTGTACTAGAATAACACCTTAAGATACAAATCAACCAAAACCCTAATGTCACCTAGATACTCCATTGTCACCTCAAGTATCCGTGGGCATGATTATACGATTTGCATCACACAATCTCAGATTCATCCAACCAACACAAAGTACTTCAAAGAGTGCCCCAAAGCTTCTACCGGAGAGTCAAGAACGTGTGCCAACCCCTATGCATAGGTTCATGGGCGGAACCCGCAAGTTGGTCACCAAAACATACATCAAGTGGCACATGATATCCCATTGTCACCATGGATAAACACGGCAAGACATACATCAAGTGTTCTCACAAAAGACTCAATCCGATAAGATAACTTCAAAAGGGGAAACTCAATTCATCACAAGAGAGTAGAGGGGGAGAAACATCATAAGATCCAACTACAATAGCAAAGTTCGCGATACATCAAGATCGTATCACCTCAAGAACACGAGAGAGAGATCAAACACATAGCTACTGGTACATACCCTCAGCCCCGAGGGTGAACTACTCCCTCCTCGTCATGGAGAGCGCCGGGATGATGAAGATGGCCACCGGTGATGGATCCCCCCTCCGGCAGGGTACCAGAAAGGGGTCCCGATTGGTTTTTGGTGGTTCTGGAGGCTTGCGGCGGCGGAACTCCCGATCTCTCGTCTGCTACGGAAGTTTTAGGGCACGAGGTATATATTTGTGAAAGGAGTGCGTCGGTGGAGCTACGGGGCCCCACGAGGCGGGGCGCGCCTGTGGGTGGGTGCGCCCACCCTCGTGAGCACCTCCCGTATCTTCTGACGTGGGGTCCAAGTCCATCAGGTGGGTTTCCTTCCAAAAATAACTTCTCCAGTTGATTTCGTTCCGTTTTGACTCCGTCTGATATTCCTTTTCCTCGAAACACTGAAATAGGCATAAAATAGCAAATCTGGGCTGGGCCTCCGGTTAATAGGTTAGTCCCAAAAATAATATAAAAGTGGATAATAAAGCCCAATATTGCCTAAAACAATAGATAAAGTAGCATGGAGCAATAAAAAATTATAGATACGTTGGAGACGTATCAGCCGTTGCCGGAGCGAGGCGAGGCGCCACGAGCACCATCCGGGGAGCAGCTGTAACAGTGGCTATCGGCGGGACCAACACCAGGAACGACAAACGGCGAGCATGGCGACGACGGCCTAAGGAGGAAGAGCAGGAGGGGAAAAGGTTTGCTCACCGAGCGGCACACGGTGGCCGGCGGGAGGCTTAGGAGCTGCATGGAGTTGGCCGGAGTCGAAGGCAACGGCGACGAAGACGAGGACGAGCTCGATCCCGTCGATGTAGATGAAGTAGGGGACGACGACGAAGTAGAATGACGAGGCCTCAGGCGCCAGGGAGCACGGTGGGCACGAGGACGAGGTCAGCCATTGCGAGGGCGAGGTGACCACGGCGAGGACGAACAGCGACGGCTCACGGCGTCGGGAGTGAGTGGGATTCCCCGATCTAGATCGAGAAAATGAGGGGGGGGGAGTGATTTGGTGTAGCGACCTGACCCAACATCGGTCAAGTCTCTGTGTCTGTACCATCCCAAGATCATGCTGGTACTCACAGTACATCGAATAAGTAATCAAAGTTCAATCACACCTGAATTTTATTACACGATTCTCATATAGAGTCTTTATTACAAGGGAATAAATTTGGCTCAAGGCCAACTCATGAGAAATAAACTACTAATGCTGCGGAAGCGTCGAGGTAAAGCGAGTCCATCCGACTCCAAAGGGCAATCGCCAAGCGCGGAGCGTAGCCTCACTCCTGATCGGAATATATCTCTGCAACATAATACGTTGCAGCCATGTAGGTCAGCTTTTGGAATAAGCTGGCAAGTCATGAAGAATAACAATAATCAAGTTACTAACTCTATATGTATTTTGGTTGTGGAGCTCTAAGTTTCATCAATTTGCGTAAAGCCAATTTTATCCTACTACAGTGGACTTATTTGCAAATTACTACAAATTGTTGGTAGTTATTGAGATGGTTCCGCCAACCAAAATCTCGTTCCCAAATTATTAAGTCATAAACCCTCAAATTAATTCATTAGTTTTAGTGTTGAGATATCCGAATACTTCCAAGTTCCAGAGGCTCAAATGTCCGTAATCGGGACACGGCTAATCGATTAGGTTATAACTCTCTGCAGAGGTTTCATGCACTTTCCCGCAAGAATCATTCCCTCCTTTAGAGTCTTCGCACTTCATGGTGTTTGAAGATGGGACGAATGAAACAGGGTCTTCCAAAGAGTTCTTACGGCCACCGCCGGTACCCATCCAATCCTACCTGCTCGTCTACTTCTCGTAGTACCGTCCCAGCCAGCGTCACTACTAGGGTCAACCCAGCCAGAGCCCATAATGGCTTGCGGCTGCACAGGTAAGCTTCCGGTCATGGGGCATCCATCCTTCTCTTCGTGGCTGGGTGAAGCTTTCCATGAGGATGTCATGGCGCTTCTCCATGCATCCCGGCCACCACTGGGTGCTCCAGGTGCCCGGCCAACCGTCCTCCACCCAAAGAGTGATTTTCCAAGTCCATCTTGATCATTGTAGTTCATGGGGTTATCATCATCATTGACTCTCACATCTTGCTTATGAATATCACTCATACCAAATCCGTCTACGAGCATAGCAAAATAACTACTACGTCCCGGGGTCATGGTAACAAGGGGATTGGTTCATCCTACCACATGATACTACTCAAGTTTAATGACTTCAAGATTTCACTACTGCATGCATGGTGGGGTGGGGACAACTACTAATGCACAAAAACATAGGTATATAAATAACATGATCAAAACTTGCCTTCTTGATGATCCTCGTAAGCTAAAGAGTCGTAGTAGCAAGCTTCGCACTCCGGAAACTCTACCGAGACAAACAATAACACAATAAGCACAAAGCAAGAGGATCACACAAGATAACAATAGTAACATAGCACAACAAAACAATCAAAACCAAATCCAAAAGAAAAAAACTCAAAGAAACCAATTCAAAGTTTTTTCCTACTCCAAACAATAACAAAAATAGTTTTTATATAACAAAAATTCCTTAATATAACCTAATCATGGTTTTAGGTTAACTTAACAGAAAAGGATTCACTAAGCAACTAGGTGCAAAAAGAATTAATTAAATAGCTATTATAAAACTCATTTTAGGCCTAATCCAATTTCTATTAAGAAAAATAATTTAAAACTTTTATTAATTATAAATAAAAGTTCATCTACTAGAATGACAGAAACTAACCTAGAATAACTAATCCCAAGTTAAAAATAAATTCATTTACTAATTAATTAATTAGGAAAACAGGAACTAGTTATTTAATTAGGATTAATAGGATTCTGTCTAAAACTAATTATTTATTAATCCTAAAATACCCAAGTTAATTTCTAGGGTTTGGCAATGTCAAAATAAAGTGATGACAAAAGAATCATGCAAAAATAATTTTTCTAACTAAAGTTATAGCAGATTTACTATTCTGACTAAAACTAAAATAAAGCAATTTTAATTATTTTTAACATAGCTAAATATATATTTTACATAAACTACATAAAATTTGCAAACCAACGAAAAAAGAATCACCTAAAAATATTAAACAGAATAAAAGATATGAATTTTTCAAAACAGGAACTATTATGTTAAAACAGAAAACAAAAAAAAAAGAAAAAAAAGCCTAATGGGCCTAAACTACGCACTGTGCGTAAAATAACCTAAACGGGCCTAATGGTTTAAACTAAAACGGGCCGGCTCAAAAAGAAAAACCCTAACTAAAAATAAACCGTGAACTAAACCGGGCCGGTCCGGTTTATATTAAAAGGGATACCCCTTCGGCGATCTAATCTAGACCGTTGGTGGCGATCGGACGGGGAGGGGCTTCGGTGACTTACCAAGGCCCGACGGCGGCGGCGGCGGCGGGCGGCGAGTGCGGGCGAGGGCTCCAAGGCCGGGGAGGTCGGGGGAGTAGCCGGGCGGGTGCGGACGAGGTCGGGGAGGGGTTTGGTGGAGTCGATGGGGGTCGGGGGTGGCTAGGGCGGCGACGGCGACGACAATGGCGGCGGAGGGAGCTTCGGGCTCCGGTGATCTTGAGCGAGAGGAGGAGGGGGTCCGGCGAGGGCTAAGGGGGGGAAATGGGGTGCGGGGCGACGGCATTTATAGGCGGGGGGGCCTCGGCCTGCAACGGGGGGCGATCGGAGGGGATCGGGATCCCGGATCTTGCGGGATCCGGCGATCCGCGGCGGCGACGGCGTGGCGTGGGGCGGGGTTGACGATGGGGCGGGTCCGCTTGTCGGTGAGAGAGGAGGGTGGGAGCGGCGGGCGACCGCGCCGAAGGATTGGTCTTGAGGGCGAGTGAGGCCGGCTCGGTGGTTGGCTGGCCTCTGGGCCGCTCGGTGGGCCGGCCGGTGGGGTTTCATGGCTGGGCAGAGGCCTAAATGGCGCTGGGTGGGTTTTCTCTTTTTTTAATAAAACAAAACAGAAATAAAACAATATCTATAAATATTTTATATAGGGTATATATATACCAAAATGATCGGGAATATTCCCTTTCATTTGAACATTTTTCCAAAGGCAAAATCCAAACTTCATAAAAATCTATTTTTTCAAATTCAAATAAATTTCAGATTTGAATCCAAATCTTTTGGCATTGTTTCCTCTGATATTTTTGGAGTGTCATGTTTGCTCCTCTCATACTTTTGATCAAGTATTTATCGGGCTTGGTTTTTGAATTGTTTCCCACATGCCAAAATTTGAAATTCAAATTCAAACTCAACTTGCTCTGAAACTTCAAATGACAATCAAATTCAAACAGAATGCATAGGATGCTTATCTATAATTGTAAAACATTCCAAATAGGAAATTTGGGATGTTACATTTGGGGTGGCTAGGGTTCGGGGGCGCGAGGGAGAGGCGTCGGGGCCGCCTTATAGCCCCGGGGGAGACGGCAGATGGCCGCCACGGTGATGGTCGGTGCCGTGGCGGGCAACGATCTTGCCACGATCTCCCGTGAGCAGGAGAGGGGAGGCGGTCTGAGGTGGGCCGGCCTGGCTCGGCCAGTGAGGCCAGCTGGGCCAAAAGGGCCGGGGGGGGGGTTCTTTTGTGTTTTTTTTGTTTGTTCATTTATCTTTACTGTTTTATTTACTATCAGCCTATTTTAGTTTTATAAAATATGAGACCAATATCTAAATTAGTGTTTTAGTTTAACCCTCATCCACAAAAAGTTCTACTCCCAAATAAAAATATTTTGCTAATTTTTATCTTAGGAAAGGCATTTAATTAAATATGATTGTCACTGTTTTAATCACAAAGAGCATTTAAATATTTTTACAAAAATGTTGGAATTGAGCACCATAATTGGTTATGGAATATTTGCCACACTTTGAACATTTTATTTTTGACATTTGAAAAACTTTCGTTGTTTGGCTTTGTTTTAAATTTGAAATTTGAATTGGTTTGAACCAACGTGGGACCTAGCAACAGTAAAAGTGATGACATGGCATCATTAGCATGGAATTACTGTAGGGTAATTATCCGGGCGTCACAGTGAGATTGTTCGATGTATAGTATGGTTTAGATTGTTCGACATTTAGCTGTGAGTTGCAAACGCCATGCATTATCACATTATGGTATAACATGTACAAAACCACAACACGCGTATCACCGCTATATTCATGCATGCATATGTTTAAAACACTACGATCTCCTATTCAAATATATGAATCCACTTTCATATCAAATTATGATCTTTGTTAGTCTCTTACACCCACACAATCCTCTAACCTTTGTAGCTACCACTAACTTTCTCTCTTGCATGCACACGCCCTCCTCGCCCACCCCCTCCCTCAGCATTCTATCCATCGCACACATTAATTTTTTTCTTTAGGTCGTTCTCACACAGTATCCACAACTCCTTTCCGACACACACCGATCGATAAACCTCTCTAGCGATGTCTGCCTACAACATACACACGCACCTTCAATCTCCTCCTTTATGTCTCCTTGCCTCGTGTCTCTCATACGGTCCCACACACGTGTAAACTCTCGCCCCTCTTTTCATCGATCTCACAACCGCACACTCCTCCCCCTATCTAGCTAGTAGCTGGGCCTCTCGCACCACCTCCTAGCTCCATTCTCTATGTCTATCCGTCTCGCCGGGCCTTATTTGCCTCTAACAAATGGATGTACACCGACCGATCTCCCACTATACATATAGCTAGCTAGGTCCTTATAACTCGTTTTTCCCCACGCGTTGATCGATCTACCTCATTAGTTATGTCTCTCCCTTCCTCTGACAAACAACAATTAATCTACTAATCTAGTTAGGTTTGCTTACCAAACACATGGTTCCCCTTCATCATCCATGGATGTGTCTTAAGGCAGATCTATCACGCATGTGCACACACACATAAACACATCCCCACTCTTATTGATAATATTGCAGTTCCACCCTCAGTTTGTCTAGTAGGCCTCTCCCACCATCTTCGAGAAGCAACTCCATCACTGACACGTCTCCAACGTATCTATAATTTTTGATTGCTCCATGCTATATTATCTACTGTTTTGGACAATATTGGGCTTTATTATTCACTTTTATATTATTTTTGGGACTAACCTATTAACCGGAGCCCAACCCAGAATTGATGTTTTTTGCCTATTTTAGAGTTTCGCAAAAAGGAATATCCAACGGAGTCCAAACGGAATGAAACCTTCGGGAACATGATTTTTAGGAAGATTATGATCCGGGAGACTTGGATCCTACATCAAGAAACAAAAGAGGAGGCCACGAGGTAGGGAGGCGCGCCCTCCACCCTCGTGGGCCCCCTATTGCTCCACCGACATACTCCTTCCTCCTATATATATCTACGTACCCCCAAACGATCAGATACGGAGCTAGAAACCTAATTCCACCGCCGCAACTTTACATGCCACGAGGTCCCATCTTGGGGCCTGTTAGGAGTTCTCCGGAAGGGGAATCCATCATGAAGGGCTTCTACATCAACACCATAGCCTCTCCGATGAAGTGTGAGTAGTTTACTTCATACCTTCGGGTCCATAGTTAGTATCTAGATGACTTCTTCTCTCTTTTTGGATCTCAATACAATGTTCTCCCCCTCTCTCGTGGAGATCTATTTGATGTAATCATCTTTTCGCGGTGTGTTTGTTGAGACCGATGAATTGTGGGTTTATGATCAAGATTATCTATGAACAATATTTGAATCTTCTCTGAATTCTTTTATGTATGATTGGTTATCTTTGCAAGTCTCTTAGAATTATCAGTTTGGTTTGGCCTACTAGATTGGTTTTTCTTGCAATGGGAGAAGTGCTTAGCTTTGGGTTCAATCTTGCGGTGTCCTTTCCCAGTGACAGAAGGGGCAGCAAGGCACGTATTGTATTGTTGACATCGAGGATAACAAGATGGGGTTTTTATCATATTGCATGAATTTATCCCTCTACATCATGTCATCTTGCTTAAGGCGTTACTCTGTTTTCATGAACTTAATACTCTAGATGCATTCTGGATAGAGGTCGATGAGTGTAGTAATAGTAGTAGATGCAGGCATGAGTCGGTCTACTTGTCTCGGACGTGATGCCTATACACATGATCATACCTAGATATTCTCATAACTATGCTCAATTCTGTCAATTGCTCAACAGTAATTCGTTCACCCACCGTAAAATACTTATGCTCTTGAGAGAAGCCACTAGTGAAACCTATGGCACCCGGGTCTATCTTCATCATATTAATCTTCCAACACTTAGTTATTTCCTTTGCTTTTTACTTTGTTTTTATTTTACTGTCCATCTTTATCACAAAAATACCAAAAATATTATCGTATCATATCTATCAGATCTCACTCTCATAAGTGACCGCGAAGGGATTGACAACCCCTTATCGTGTTGGTTGCGAGGATTTATTTGTATTGTGCAGGTGCGAGGGACTCGCGCGTAGCCTCCTACTGGATTGATACCTTGGTTCTCAAAAACTGAGGGAAATACTTACGCTACTTCGCTGCATCACCCTTTCCTCTTCAAGGGAAAACCAACGCAGTGCTCATGAGGTAGCAAGAAGGATTTCTGGCGCCGTTGCCGGGGAGGTCTACGCAGAAGTCAATATACCAAGTACCCATCACAAACCCTTATCTCCCGCATTACATTATTTGCCATTTGCCTCTCGTTTTCCTCTCCCCCACTTCACCCTTGCCGTTTTATTCGCCCTCTCTTTTTCGTTCGCCTCTTTTTCGCTTGCTTTTTGTTTCCTCGTGTGTTGAATTGCTTGTTTGTCACGATGGCTCAAGATAATACCAAATTGTGTGACTTTACCAGTACCAACAATAATAATTTCCTTAGCACTCCGCTTGCTCCTCTTACCAATACTGAATCTTGTGAAATCAATGCTGCTTTGTTGGATCTTGTCATGAAAGATCAATTCGCCGGCCTTCCTAGTGAAGATGCCGCTACTCATCTAAATAGCTTCGTTGATTTGTGTGATATGCAAAAGAAGAAAGATGTTGATAATGATATTGTCAAATTGAAGCTATTTCCTTTTTCGCTTAGAGATCGTGCTAAAATTTGGTTTTTGTCTTTGCCTAAAAATAGTATTGATTCTTGGAACAAGTGCAAAGATGCTTTCATCTCTAAGTATTTTCCTCCCGCTAAGATCATCTCTCTTAGAAATGATATTATGAATTTTAAGCAACTTGATCATGAACATGTTGCACAAGCTTGAGAGAGGATGAAATTAATGATACGTAATTGCCCTACTCATGGTTTGAATTTGTGGATGATTATACAAAAAATTTATGCCGGATTGAATTTTGCTTCTTGAAAATCTTTTAGATTCGTCTGCGGGAGGCACTTTTATGGGAATCACTTTAGGAGAAGCTACTAAACTCCTAGATAATATTATGGTTAATTATTCTCAATGGCACACTAAAAGATCTACTAATAGAAAAGTGCATGCGATAGAAGAAATTAATGTTTTGAGTGGAAAGATGGATGAACTTACGAAATTATTTGGTAGTAAGAGTGTTTCTTCTGATCCTAATGATATGCCTTTGTCTACTTTGATTGAGAATAATAATGAATCTATGGATGTGAATTTTGTTGGTAGGAATAATTTTGGTAACAACGCGTATAGAGGATACTTTAATCCTAGGCCTTATCCTAGCAATTCCTCTAATAATTATGGTAATTACTACAACAATTCTTATGGAAATTTTAATAAGATGCCCTCTGAATTTGAGACTAGTGTTAAAGAATTTATTAATTCGCAAAAGAATTTCAATGCCTTGCTTGAAGAAAAATTACTTAAGATTGATGAATTGGCTAGGAATGTTGATAGAATTTCTCTTGATGTTGATTCTTTAAAGCTTAGATCCATTCCTCCTAAGCATTATATCAATGGGTCTCTCAAATCCATGAGAATTTCCATTGATGAGTGCAAAGAAAGAACCACTAGGATGCGTGCTAAGAAAGATTGCTTTATGAAAGCGTGTTCTTCAAATATCTATGAAAATAAAGATGAAGTTCTAAAAGTTATTGATGTGTCCCCTATTAAATCTTTGTTTGGCAATATGAATCCTGATAATAATGGGACTGAATATGATCCACCTTTACCTAGAAGGCGTTCGAAGAATTCGGAGTTTTTAGATCTTGATGCTAAATTTGATAAAAGTGGGATTGAAGAAATCAAAACCCTAGATGCTAATAAACCCACTATTTTGGATTTCAAGGAATTTAATTATGAAAATTTCTCTTTGATTGATTGTATTTCCTTGTTGCAATCTGTGCTAAATTCTCCTCACGCTTATAGTCAAAATAAAGCGCTTACCAAACATATCGTTGATGCCTTGATGCAATCTTATGAAGAAAAACTTGAGTTGGAAGTTCCTATCCCTAGAAAATTTTATGATGAGTGGGAAACAACTATTAAAATTAAGATTAAGGATCATGAGTTCTATGCTTTATGTGATTTGGGTGCTAGTGTTTCCACTATTCCCAAAACTTTGTGCGATTTGCTAGATTTCCGCGATTTTGATGATTGCTCTCTAAACTTGCACCTTGCAGATTCCACTATTAAGAAACCTATGGGAACAATTAATGACGTTCTTAATGTTGTGAATAGGAATTATGTGCCCGTAGATTTTATCATTCTTGATATAGATTGCAATCCTTCATGTCCTATTATTCTTGGTAGACCTTTCCTTAGAACGATTGGTGCAATTATTGATATGAAGGAAGGGAATATTAGATTCCAATTTCCATTAAAGAAAGGCAAGGAACACTTCCCTAGTATGAAAATAAAATTACTGTATGAATCTATCATGAGAGCCACTTATGGATTGCCTACCAAAGATGGCAATACCTAGATCTATCCTTGCTTTTATGCCTAGCTAGGGGCGTTAAACGATAGCGCTTGTTGGGAGGCAACCCAATTTTATTTTTAGTTTTTTGCCTTTTGCTTCGGTTTAGGAATAAATATCTTTTCTAGCCTCTGATTAGATGTGTTTTTATGTTTTAATTAGTGTTCGTGCCAAGTTAAACCTATAGGATCTTCTTGGATGATAGTTATTTGATCTTGCTGTAATTTCCAGAAACTTTCTGTTCACGAAAATAATTGTTAAAATTCACCAGAACGTGATAAAATACTGATTCAAATTTATTCTGATCAATAAACAAATTGCCTAGGTCGTCCGGTTTTCGCTGAATTTTTGGAGTTCCAGAAGTTTGTGTTAGTTACAGATTACTACAGACTGTTCTGTTTTTGACAGATTCTGCTTTTTGTGTGTTGTTTGCTTATTTTGATGAATCTATGGCTAGTAAAATAGTGTATAAACCATAGAGAAGTTGGAATACAGTAGGTTTAACACCAACATAAATAAATAATGACTTCATTACAGTACCTTGAAGTGGTCTTTTGTTTTCTTTCGCTAACGGAGCTCACGAGATTTCTGTTGAGTTTTGTGTTGTGAAGTTTTCAAGTTTTGGGTGAATTTTTTTGATGGATTATGGAACAAGGAGTGGCAAGAGCCTAAGCTTGGGGATGCCCAAGTCACCCCCAAGATAATCTAAGGACACCGAAAAGCCAAAGCTTGGGATGCCCCGGAAGGCATCCCCTCTTTCATCTACTTCCATCGGTAACTTTACTTGGAGCTATATTTTTATTCACTACATGATATGTGTTTTGCTTGGAGCGTTGTCGGTGTCAAAACCGGCAGATCTCGGGTAGGGGGTCCCGAACTATGCGTCTAGGCGGATGGTAACAGGAGACAAGGGACACGATGTTTTTACCCAGGTTCGGGCCCTCTCGATGGAGGTAATACCCTACTCCCGCTTGATTAATATTGATGATATGGGTAGTACAAGAGTAGATCTACCACGAGATCAAGGAGGCTAAAACCTAGAAGCTAGCCTATGGTATGATTGTTGTTCGTCCTATGGACTAAAACCCTCCAGTTTATATAGACACCGGATAGGTTATGGTTACACAGAGTCGGTTACAATGGTAGGAGATCTACATATCCAGACGCCAAGCTTGCCTTACGCCAAGGAAAGTCCCATCCGGACACGGGACGAAGTCTTCAATCTTGTATCTTCATAGTCTTGGAGTCCGGCCGTGATGATAGTTCGGCTATCCGGACACCCCCTAGTCCAGGACTCCCTCAGTAGCCCCTGAACCAGGCTTCAATGACGACGAGTCCGACGCGCATATTGTCTTCGACATTGCAAGGCGGGTTCCTCCTCCGTATACTTCATAGAATGTTTTGAACACCAGGATAGTGTCCGGCTCTGCAAAACAAGTTCCACATACCACCGTAGAGAGAATAACTTTTGCACAGATCTGCTGACGTATTCCGCGGCGTGGCATCACACCACGGCCAGCCCTTTATATGAATCGTTTTTACCGTTCCACCTTAGCGTGTTTAGCGAGGCGGTTTCCTTAGCACGTCTTATCAAAGCATAGATCATGCCTGTAACGCCCCGGATTCGATGCGCCAGGTGTCCGTCAGTTATTCGTCGTTGTTGCCTTGTCATGTGCTCGCGTGTTGCATTTTGCCATGTCATCATCTGCATTTCATATCATGTCATCATGTGCATCTCATTTTGCATACATGTTCGTCTCATGCATCCGAGCATTTTCCCCGTTGTCCGTTTTGCAATCCGGCACTCCTAGGTCTCCCGGCGCCCCCTTTTACCTCTTTTCATGTGCGGGTGTTAAACTTTCTCGGAATGGACCGAGGTTTGTCAAGCGGCCTTGGTATAGCACCGGTAGACCGCCTGTCAAGTTTCGTTCCATTTGGAGGTCGTTTGGTACTCCAACGGTTAACCGGGTAACCGTAAAGCCTCTTTTGTATTGCAGCCCAACACCCCTTTCAAAGTGGCTCAAAACCCATCTAACTCCCCTCCATGCTCTCGGTCGTTCGATCACGATCGCGTGGCCGAAAACCGCTCCTCATTTGGACTCTCCTAGCTCCCAGAAACTATATATATGCCTTTCCCCGTCCAAATCCGGGTTCAAACCCTAGCCTTCTTCCACCCCGCGCCCCCGGACGTGTCCGTCCCGGACCGGACGAAACCCCGCCGCCGCCGCCAGCCACTCCCGGGCTGCCACGTGGCCCTGCCACGCGCCCGCTGGCCCGCCCATCCCATCCGCCGCCGCCCGCCATGACGCGCCGGCGCCCATGGCGCCGCCGCTCCCGCCGCCGCCGTGCCGCTCCGCCGCCGTTAAATCGTCGCGCCTCCCCGAGTCGTCTCTGGCGCCGACCTCGCCGTCCGCCGCCTGGCGCCTCACGCCGGCCCCGGGCGCCGCCGTCCGGCGCGCCCGCAGTGCCCCGCCCCGCGCCTCCTCAACCCCGGCCTCATCCGGCCAGATCCGGGGCGGCACCGCCCGGATCCGGCGACCCCGACCCGCCGGCGCCCTTCTCCGGCCACCCCGCGTCCGTCTCCGGCGATCCTCGATTTCCGCGCAAGGGTTGACTTCTTCTCCCCCCTGATTTCCTCAAGTCATGTCCCTGTCATATTTTGTTGCAATTTCATCATGCCATAACTCTGCACCCGTTGCTCTGTTTCGTGCGTGTAATATGTGCAACTGTTCGCCGCGACGAGTACATCATTTCATACCATTGCATCATATTCATTTGAGGTAATCTTGATGCCCTAATCATCGTTGCAAGAGTGCTATATGATGTTAATCTGCTGAAACTGTTATAACATGCACTTTTGTCATTTTTTCCATGATTGATGTGTGCACCCTATGAACTTGAGTCCTACATGAGTTATGTAATATGCCATGCCATATTTACAGGGGTGTATGCCATGTATTTTTTTGATCTCTGTGGTGACTAGCACAAGCATGCAAACTAGGCTTCATGATGTTGCTGATTTCAGCCCCTGTTCTGCTGATATTTTTATGCCATGTAAACTTGATGCTACCGAGAGATACATGCTTATTTTGAGATACTTCAGTAAGGATGTTTTGAACATATGGTTATTATTTATCCATCCATGCACTTGTTTGCAATTATGGAGTGCCATAGCTTGAGTCAATCGAGCTCTACTTTTGCGATAAAATGTTTCCTGGCAGGTTGTTTACATGTTATTCAATTTTTCCAAGGTTGTTGTAGTTGATCCGTGTATGCCATGATGTTGTTCTTTCCATGTATAGCTTCTATGCCACGTCTTATTACTGTGAGTTGCCTTGCCATGCCATGTATTGCTCTGTGGTGAGTGGTTCAAGCTCACCAACATGCCTACTTATTGTTGTTCTTGCCATGTATGAATCTGTAATATAACTTGCTATGTTTACATGGGTGCCATCATATCTTATGATCCTTTTTGGCTCATGGTCAGTTAAGGACTTTTGTTCTATGCATTTAGTAGATTCATGCCATGCCTTTGTTTGCCATGTTAAGTTCCTGTAACTTGTTTGATAACTAAACATTGCAACCTGGTGTTATTTCTGCTAAAGTCTGAAACTGTCATTATTTGCAATCTTGCCATGTCATTTTGAGCATGTTCTGGTGATTTCTGGAGATAGCTCAGTGTTCATGTTTTGTCATGCTTTACCTGTACTTCATGCCCATGCCTTTTGTTTTCATATTGAGGTGCTGTAGCATAGTGTTTTGGTGCTTGCAATATGCCTAGCATGTGTTGAACCGTTGCTCCATTTTGAGTGTGCTCTATATGGAACTTGCTTGATTTTGCATGTAGTTCCATATTATCATGTTGCATCCTTGTTTTGAGGTGTTTGCGTGATGTTTGTATGCGTTTCGCATCAATGCCATGTTTATCTTGTTTTGCTCATATCTTCTAGACCGTAGCTCCGAATCTAATGAACTTTATATGTAACTTGAGTAGAATTTCGTGTAGATCATCGTGGTGCATCTTAACTTACTGTTTAACAACTTGAACATAATGTTTATTCAGATCTGGACCAATTTCGAAATTTGCATATGAGGACTTACCGGAATTGTTATATGTTGTTTCCGGCCTCATTTAAACTTGTTTTGATGTGTTGTTCTTGTTTGCATCATCTCTTGCCATGAGTAGCTTCATGTAGCCTCGTCATGCATCATGCTTGTTTGTGCATCATGCCTTCTTCATGTGTGGTGTGTTTACTATGTTGTGTGCTTCTTCTTGTTAGTTCCTGTTTCGCTATGATCGTGAGGATTCGTTCGCTCACGCTTGGTTCGGCTTCATCCGTTCGTCTTCTTCATGGACTCGTTCTTCTTCCTTGCGGGATTTCAGGCAAGATGACCGTCACCCTGGATCTCACTACTAACATTGCTATGCTAGTTGCTTCGTTCTATCGCTATGCTTTTTTACCTACCACTTGCTGCTCAAGCCTCCCAAATTGCCATGAACCTCTAACCTTTGTCACCCTTCCTAGCAAACCGTTGCTTGGCTATGTTACCGCTTTGCTCAGCCCCTCTTATAGCGTTGTTAGTTGCAGGTGAAGATGAAGTTTGTTCCTTGTCGGAACATGGAGATGTTGTTCCTTGTTGGAACATGTTTACTTGTTGGGATATCACAATATATCTTATTTAATTAATGCATCTATATACTTGGTAAAGGGTGGAAGGCTCGGCCTTATGCCTGGTGTTTTGTTCCACTCTTGCCGCCCTAGTTTCCGTCATATCGGTATTATGTTCCCGGATTTTGCGTCCCTAACGCGGTCGGGTGATTTATGGGACCCCCTTGACAGTTCGCTTTGAATAAGACTCCTTCAGCAAGGCCCAACATTGGTTTTACCATATGCCTCACCTATGCCCTTTTTCCCTTGGGTTTCCGGAGCCCAAGGGTCATCTTTATTTTAGCCCCCCCCCCGGGGCAGTGCTTCTCGAAGGGCGGGTTCGAACCGAAACGCCCTGCGGGCCACCACGGGAAACTCGAGGCTTGGTTTTACTCGTAGCTTTGTCTCATCCGGTGTTGCCACGAGAACGAGATATGTGCAGCTCCTATCGGGATTGTCGGCGCATCGGGCGGCTTTGCTGGTCTTGTTTTATTCTTGTCGAAATGTCTTGTAGCCGGGATTCCGAGACCGATCGGGTCTTCCCGGGAGAAGGAATATCCTTCGTTGATCGCGAGAGCTTATCATGGGCTAAGTTGGGACACCTGCAGGTATAAACTTTTGAGAGCCGTGCCCGGTTATGTGGCAGATGGGAATTTGTTAATATCCGGTTGTAGTAAACTTGAAGCAAACTCTTCTAAAATACACCAACCGTGTGCGTAACCGTGAGTGTCTCTTTTCGGGGTTGATCGAGAGGAGAACACGGTTTCTTGGGTTATGTCTGACGTAAGTAGGAGTTCAGGATCACTTCTTGATCATTACTAGTTGATGACCGTTCCTTTGTTTCTCTTCTCGCTCTCATTTGCGTATGTTAGCCACCATATATGCTTAGTCGCTGCTGGAACCTCACCACTTTACCCCTTCCTTTCCCATTAAGCTTTGATATTCTTGATTCAGATGGTAATTGGATTGCTGAGTCATCGTGGCTCACTGATTACTACAACACCAGCCAGGTGTACAGGTTTGCGATGCTCATGACGCGAGAGCAATGTTTGCTTGTCTTGGAGTTCTTCTTCCGCTTGTTCGATCAGGGGATAGGTTCGGTCGGCGACTGGGCTAGCAGGGTGGATGTCGTTTGAGTTTATGTTTATGTTTCATCCGTAGTCGGATGTTGATCTTGTATATGATGTTGTTGTATTCTTGTGGCATTTGTGCCTTATGTATGTATCCCCATCTATTATGTAATGTTGATGTAATGATATCCACCTTGCAAAAGCGTTTCAATATGCGGGTCTATCCTTGGTGGGACCTTCGAGTTCCTTTTGGATAGGGTCGCATATTGGGCGTGACAATGCCCCCTTATTCCGGGATTCTCATCAATACAGACATGCGTAACCCATCCGCGCCATTGATTACGGCGCTTGGGAGATAAGCGAGTTTTACCAGGCTCGTGGGGGACGCATAGCTTCATCCGTCCATATAAGGGGATAAGGATCCACCTTTTCACCTACGCCTTCTTCCTCCTTTGCTCATCTACTTTCGCGCACTCGAGCTCCAGCGCCCAACTCCGCACATCCCACCTCAACCTTCTCCAATCTTGTCAGGAGCGGGAGGCAGGTGGATGGCCTCCTCCGTCACGGAGGGGCACATCACAAGACTGCGAGGCCGGATACTTGTCCCGGCGACATCGCAAGACAGCTGCCCGACAGCGGGCAGCTCATTCCGACCCCCAGGCCCCATGAGAGTGTGTGTTTCTCCCCCATTTCCTCCGTGGACTGGGTTTTCCACTTCACCCATTTGTCCGGGGGCTCATGTTCTACTACGGCCTGGACTTCCACGACATGGCCCCGAATTTCATCCTCAACATCTCGGCGTTCATCGTCGTGTGCGAGGCCTTCCTCTGCATCCAGCCCCACTTCGGCCTATGGCTGAAGATCTTCAATGTCAGGCCGAAGGTAGTGGGCGGCCGTCAAGCGGAGTGCGGAGGCGCCATGGTCGGCAAGATGGCCAAAGTCCCATGGCTCGAGGGCGCCTTCGTGGAGACAATAAAGGGGTGGCAATCGGGGTGGTTCTACATCACCAAGCCCCGCGACCCCGAATGGGTGGCGGCCCCCGAATTCAGATCGGGCTTCCCCACACGGCTCTCGTCATGGAAAGAGACGGGCACGACATTGGGGAATTCGGACGAGCTATCCGGACTCCAAACATGCGTCCGAAACCTGGTGGACAAGAATCTCAGGCTTGTCGACGTAATCCAGGTGATGCTCATCCGCCGGATTCTCCCATGCCAACAACGGGCCTTTAATTTGTGGGAGTTCGATCTGGCACAACACCGAACCTTGAGCTGGCTCTCCGACACTACGTACGAAGATGCCTGGAAGGTGATGTTCAAGGGCGTTGAAGCCCCAGCATCCGCTAACAAAGATCGCGGATACAACTCGCGGCGTCAAGCCAGCGAGGTAAGTTATTTTACCCTTTACGGGACTCTTTTTTCATAGATTGACTCTATGTGGGATCTAAAACTCCCTAATCTTTGACAGGACTGGCTGAAGACGTCCGAACAGATTAACTGTCCTTCTCCTTTGCTTAGGAAGACCCAGCTGAACTTCGACGGAGCTCTGACGCCAGTGATGTCGATTCTGAAGTAGAATCTTCTCCGAGGACGAGGAGGAGGAAAGAAGTTTCTCCCCAGCCGGGAGGAGAGGAAAAGGAAGGCCGCCACCGGGGAGGCCGGAGGGTCCAAGAAGGGAAGAACCCTTCCTCCGGACTTCTCCACCAACGTCGACATCGACGAGGAGGATTGGCCAACAAGGGCCAAGCCCCTGGCGAGATCGTAAGTGTCCGGATACCCATGGATTTTTTATTATTACATAGTGTTCTCTAATGTCGAACAATCATGCAGCCCGCCCAAGAGCGAGCTAGCCGCTTGACAGCGGGTCCTGGGTTCGTCGGAAATGGAGAGTGCCGCTTCCGACCGCCTCCTCGCCTCACGCTGCGGACGACGCCGAGGTGGTGCCCCAAGGGGGGCCCGGTCAAGAGGAGGTGGCGCAGGAGGCGCCACAAGGCAACCTCCCGGACTCCAGGCGCGTGGGGGGCAAGACCGCCAGGGGCTCTAAGCCCGACCCTTGTCCGGACTCCATGCCAGAACCTTGGTGGTTCGGAGTCCCAAGCGGTCCTCCATAAGAAAGGTAAGGCAGCGGTGTCCTCCGTCCAACCAGGAAGGCACCGGATAGCTTCTGGGCGCTAACGGCGCCTCCATCGAGGAGGAGCACCGCACTGTTATGAGTGCGGTGATCCGGACAGATTCGATCCGCCAAGAGCGGGTTGACCAAGTTCTGCACCAGCCTTCTAACAGGCTTTGAGGTAAGTTTAGAATATGTAAAAATATTACCGCATAGACAATAGCCCCTGATGCTTAGTTTGGTGTTCGGAAAGAAAAGCCGGACTAAGGATCTAAAAAGATATACGCATGAGTCTAACATAAGTATGTCATATATGGGAATGCAGGCTGCTTGACCTCTGCCGACCTTGTTGCGGAGGTCCATGCATTGAAGCAGAGCCTCGGCGGTCCGAGAACGAGCTCGGCCAAGCCAAGAAGCAGCTCGAGGACAAGGAAGGTAAGTAGTACCTTATTAAAGAAATACCTTATAGAAAGGTTTGGTTGCAAAAATAACAGGAATAACATGGAGTACTGCAGGGCCACGAACGAGGTGGCGACCACAAGGAAGGCGATGTCCGTGGCTGAAAACAAAGCGGCTGAACGCGCCGAGCGAGAGAAGGGGAGGCGCAGTTGGCTACAGATGCGGCAAGAGCTCCAAGCTCTCGTGGAAAAACACGAGTTTGGGCGTGACTCAAGACTTCGAGAGTCTCGAGCCTCGTCTCTTGAGAGTGCCAAAGGTGCTAAGGCCGAGGCCAAAAAAGCCCTCCAAGAAATTGAATCATTAAAGAAAATAGCGGCGGGTAAGGCGTTCTTTATGCAAAGCAAGCATGTGAAAGTGAATTACCTATTACTTACCCGGATTCGGAGCTCTCCAGGAGCATTCGCAGATCTGCCTCGTAGTGTATCGGATGTTGCCGCGTTCTACCGCGCCAAGGAGGGGAGCTCGACGGAGAAGGTGTTATGGTCTTAGTATCTCGAGGCGAACGTCCGGTGCCTGAGCGACCAAATGAAGCAGCTGGTCGAGCTCCACAAAGTCGCCGAACAGGCCATGAAGGGCCTTATAGTTCGGTGTGGCCATTGGAAGCCATGCCTCGAGCTACTTCGCTTAGTGTAGGTGGTGGACGCCTTTGTCCACGAATTGAAGTCATCAAGCGCTCGCTGCATTGAAGGTGCCCGTCGGGCCCTTGCCCGTGCTAAAGTGCACTGGGGCAAGCTGGATGCGGAGAAGCTTGTGACGGACGGGCCACCGAAGGGCAAGGAGCATCGCATGCCCGAAATGTACTATGAGGGCCTCCTGAAGGGTGCCCGCCGAATAGCGGATGAGTGCTCCAAAGATGTAATTTTTAATAGACTCGCATTTGTTATCACAGACGCTGAAAACTTGTTCATATGCGCTAAGCAACGCTTGTTAATTTAAAATATTACCTTACATGCGGCCGTTTATCAAATTTGAGAGATGGCAAGTCGTTGGCTTCAGCCCCCATGCCACGAGTCTTTGGGGTGTTCGGGATAAACTTGAGTACTCTTGTTCCCATTCTTGGGTCCATCTAGGGAGGCGCTCAGCATAGCGAACAAGGCAACCGGACTTATAATGCTTGAACACTCTCACTTAGCCATAGAATTCTATAATTTTAAATTTCGGCGAAGCCCCTAGTATTCGGAAGACCGAGTTCGGGGCGCTATCCATGCCTTGGCCGGACAACTACGGTTCCTCGCTCTAAGCGGCATAGGTCTTTAGGGACCCAAAAAAACCTCTCGAACAGCGACCGGCTCTCGCCTTATCATGACGGTCAGTTTTAGCTTTCTCATCGAGGTGCTCGACCCAGCTCAACTGGGGCACAATCGCGATGGTTCTCCGGTGCTACCTTAGCCGATATAACGGAATGTAAGGTACCAAAACACGGAGCCGGGCAAACCCAACTATTTACCCAAGACATGATTCGAGCCGATTCATATAATGCTATAAGTTAGGGTGCCGCACTTGTGAAAGTGTTCGGACTTATCACACCATAATTTTTGGGTACTTAAGCCCCTGGTGTATTGGCCGTACCAAAGTGTACGGGTGCAACATGTCATGAAATGAACATATATATAGGTAAAGAAAGGAGTGCAATAATAGGCAAAAGCTATGTATTGTTTATTCAAAAAGGTACTGCAATGAAAGCGGAACGATACAAATAGTGCGATAAGCAAGGGATGGGACTATCTAACATGTCCCCCTCCAGGGGTAAGCTACGGGATGGTATGTAAAACAGGTATAATACTCGTAATAGAGACCACCTGAACACTCGCCGTGGCTTTCTGCTTCCCTGGCTGTTGCATCATGAGTTCGGCGATTCTAGTGCCGGACAGGACTTCTAGAAAACGGAGTCCTGAAAGTGAGAAAAAAAGGAAAAAAGAAAAAGAATGACACAATCAGGAGCCCCTGGTGCGGTCGAGCTGCATTCTTGGCGTGCCGCGGTCGTGCCCCTCCCCATATGCCCATGGTATCTCCAGAGCGTAATTATGTACACGTAATACTAGCTTTGCAATTTCACGAGGGCTGGGGTTGGGGCCGGATTGCTACGCGTGCTTGAATCATGCCAGGCGATCTTGTTGTAGGTTACTCCGTGCGCGCTTGACAGTGTCCGGACGCTTGGTGGCCGGACTTGAGAATTGCTGTGAGAGGCTGCTTTGTACCTCCGCCGCGAGGGCCGCCGTGTGCTCCTCCGTTCGGAGAGAGCGTTCGGTGTTTCCATTGACCGTTATTACTCCTCGAGGGCCTGGCATCTTGATCTTGAGGTATGCGTAGTGCGGCACCGCATTGAACTTTGCAAATGCGGTTCGTCCGAGCAGTGCATGATAGCCGCTGCGGACGGGACGATGTCGAAGATTAACTCTTCGCTTCGGAAGTTATCCGGGATCCGAAGACCACCGATTGTGGCCGAGCCTGTACAATTGGCCTCTACACCGGTATGACGCCTTTAAAGGTCGTCTTTGTAGGTTTAATCCTTGAGGGTCTATGCCCATTTTGCGCCTTGTATCTGGTAAAGCAGGTTCAGGCTGCTACCGCCGTCCATCGGGACTCGGTGAGGTGAAATCCATCAATAATTGGGTCAAGAACCAATGCGGCGAAACCGCCGTGACGGATGCTAGTGGGGTGGTCCCTTCGATCGAAGATGATCGGGCAGGAAGACCATCGGTTGAACTTCGGGGCGACTGGCTCCATCGCATATACGTCCCTTAGTGCACGCTTCCGCTCCCGTTTGGGTATGTGGGTTGCGTATATCATGTTCACCATCCACACTTGTGTGGGAAAACCCTTCTGTCCTCTATTGTTCGGCGACCGGGGCTCTTCTTCGTCATCGCTCTGCAGCCCCTTGTCGTTGAGTTCGGCACTTAACTTGCCTGCTTGCTTGAACACCCAACAATCCCTGTTGGTGTGGTTGGCTGGTTTTTCGGGGGTGCCATGTATCTGGCACAAGCGATCGAGTATTCGGTCCAAGTTGGACGGGCCCTGAGTATTTCTTTTGAATGGCTTCTTCCGCTGACCGGGTTTAGAGCCTCTGAATCCGGCATTGACGGCCATATCTTGATATTATCACCGCACGCGGCGCTTGTTCTTGTTGCGACGCGACCTGCCATTACTGTCCTTGGTATCCGAACTATCAGGGTGTTTGGCCAAGTTGTTGCTTCGAGCTAGCCAGCTGTCCTCTCCCGCACAAAAGAGGGTCATGAGTGTTGTGAGGGCTGCCATGGATTTCGGCTTTTCCTGTCCTAGGTGCCGGGCAAGCCATTCGTCGCGGATGTTATGTTTGAAGGCTGCAAGGGCCTCTGCATTCGGACGATCAACGATTTGATTTTTCTTTGTTAGGAACCGTGTCCAGAATTGTTCCGCCGATTCTTACGGCTGCTGAATTATATGGCTAAGGTCATCGGCGTCTGGTGGTCGCACATATGTGCCCTGGAAGTTATCAAGGAATGCGGCTTCCAGGTCCTCCCAACAACCAACTGATTCTGCTGGCAAGTTGTTAAGCCAATGCCGAGCTGGTCCCTTAAGCTTGAGGGGGAGGTATTTGATGGCGTGTAGATCATCTCCGCGAGCCATGTGGATATGGAGGAGATAGTCCTCGATCCAGACCGCATGATCTGTGGTACCATTGTATGATTCGATGTTTACGGGTTTAAAGCCCTCAGAGATTTGATGATCCATTACTTCATCTGTGAAGCATAGTGGGTGTGCGGCGCCTCTGTATTGGGCTATGTCACGACGCAGCTCAAATGAGTTTTGTCTGTTGTGTTCGGCCCGGCCAGGTTTGCTGTATCCGGCGCGACGGTAATCATCACGCGTCGTTGGGCGCCCACGCGATCCGTAGATCGATCTTGTATGTTTTGCCTTATCTTCGAATATATCTCGCAAGTCCGGCGCGTTTTCCCGTGCCTTGGTACTTTTTGAGCGGCGTCGGGGTGTGGCTTGAGCGGAGGGCCGAGAGGCTTCTTCGTCAGCTGCCACGGGGTGGCCGGTCTGCCATGTCGTGCGTTGGTGACTTGGGTGCTCCCTCCTCTAATCGAGGCAACGACCTGCGTTTGGGGTAGCTTTTGGAGGGGCGTTCGAGTTCCTACTCTTCGGCTGCAAGGACTTCAGTCCATCTGTCAGCTAGGAGGTCTTGGTCAGCTCTAAGCTGTTGCTGCTTTTTCTTGAGGCTGCTTCCCGTGGCTATAAGCCTGCGTTTGAAACGCTCCTGTTCGGCGGGATCCTCAGGCATGACAAATTAAATGCCGTCGAGGCTTGCCTCATCTTCGGAGGGAGGCGCATAATTATCGCCCTCGACCTCTCTTTCGCCGCATTGTCGTGCGGACTTGCTTCTCCCTCCTCCTGCTACCGAGTCCCGCTGGAGGGGTTGTCTTCAACCTTGTCCGGGTGTTATTATCTCCGTGCGGAATCACCGCTTTTGCTGGCGGGATTTAGAGCGGCGGCCGACGCCGGGCGCTAACCGGTTGCTTCTTGGAGGGGTCATCCTCCGTTGTTCCGTCGCCGTTCCCATCTTTTGGGATGTCCACCATGTATATGTCGTATGACGAGGTGGCCTTCCAGTGTCCTGTAGGCGCTAGGTCTTGGTCGTCTCCGGCATCGTCGTCCATACCGTCGATGTCTTCGGAGTCGAAGTCGAGCATGTCGGTTAAATCATTGACAGTGGCTACAAAGTGGGTGGTGGGTGGGCATTGAATTTCTTTGTCGTCCGCATCCCAACCTTCCTGTCCGTAGTCCGGCCAGGGCTCTCCGAATAAAGAGAGAGACTTTAGTGAATTCAGGATGTCGCCAAAGGGCGAGTGCTGAAAGATGTCCGCGGCAGTGAACTCCATGACCGGCGCCCAATCGGATTCGATTGGCAGGGGAGCGGAGGGTTCGGAGTCCGGAGAGGAGTCCGGCACCCTGGAGTCGAGGTCTTTGCAAAGGACAGGGATGGAGTTCGTCTCAATCGCCGTAGAGATCGTAGCCCCCGAGGCGATGTCCAACCACTCGTCCTCGATCGGGGAATCCGGCTCCGGATTAAGTATCGGAGCGGACGCTGGTGCGGCCTCCAGGGCACTGTTCGGCTGCAGAGTTAGATCATGCCCATCGAGACAGTGCGGCACGCTTGGCTGCGGCTCGAATCCGTCGAAGATCAATTCTCCGCTGACATCAGCCATATAATTCAAACTTCCAAATCTGACCTGATGGCCAGGGGCGCAGCTTTCGATCTGCTCCAGATGGCCAAGCGAATTGGCCCGCAGTGCAAAGCCGCCGAATACGTAGATCTGTCCGGGGAGAAAAGTCTCACCCTGGACCGCGTCGTTGTTGATGATCGAAGGAGCCATCGGGCCTATCGGTGATGACACAGAGGAACTCTCAATGAAAGCACCAATGTCGGTGTCAAAACCGGCGGATCTCGGGTAGGGGGTCCCGAACTGTGCGTCTAGGCGGATGGCAACAGAAGACAAGGGACACGATGTTTTTACCCAGGTTCGGGCCCTCTCGATGGAGGTAATACCCTACTCATGCTTGATTAGTATTGATGATATGGGTAGTACAAGAGTAGATCTACCACGAGATCAACGGGGCTAAACCCTAGAAGCTAGCCTATGCTATGATTATTGTTCGTCCTATGGACTAAAACCCTCCGGTTTATATAGACACCGGATAGGTTAGGGTTACACAGAGTCGGTTACAATGGTAGGAGATCTACATATCCGTATCGCCAAGCTTGCCTTCCACGCCAAGTAAAGTCCCATCCGGACACGGGACGAAGTCTTCAATCTTGTATCTTCATAGTCTTGGAGTCCGGCCGTGATGATAGTTCGGCTATCCGGACACCCCCTAGTCCAGGACTCCCTCAAGCGTCTTGTATGATTTGAGTCTTTGATTTTTAGTTTACCACAATCATCCTTGCTGTACATACCTTTTGAGAGATCCATACATGATTTGGAATTTGTTAGAATACTCTATGCGCTTCGCTTATATCTTTTGAGTTATATAGTTTTGATCTAGTACTTCACTTATATCTTTTAGAGCATGGTGGTGGATTTGTTTTATAGAAACTGTTGATCTCTCATGCTTCACTTAGATTATTTTGAGTTTTAAATAGCATGGTAATTTTCTTAAATAATCCTAATATGCTAGGTATTCAAGATTAGTAAAAACTTTCTTATGAGTGTGTTGAATACTAAGAGAAGTTTGATGCTTGATGATTGTTTTGAGATATGGAGGTAATAATATCAAAGTCGTGCTAGTTGAGTAGTTGTGAATTTGAGAAATGCTTGTGTTGAAGTTTGCAAGTCCCGTAGCATGCACGTACGGTAAACGTTATGTAACAAATTTGAAACATGAGGTGTTCTTTGATTGTCCTCCTTATGAGTGGCGGTCGGGGACGAGCGATTGTCTTTTCCTACCAATCTATCCCCCTAGGAGCATGCGCGTAATGCTTGGTTTTTGATGACTTGTAGATTTCTGCAATAACTATGTGAGTTCTTTACGACTAATGTTGAGTCCATGGATTATACGCACTCTCACCCTTCCATCATTGCTAGCCTCTTCGGTACCGTGCATTGCCCTTTCTCACATTGAGAGTTGGTGCAAACTTCACCGTTGCATCCAAACCCCGTGATATGATACGCTCTTTCACACATAAACCTCCTTATATCTTCCTCAAAACAGCCACCATACCTACCTATTATGGCATTTCCATAGTCATTGCGAGATATATTGCCATGCAATTTTCCACCATTCCGTTTATCATGACACATTCATCATAGTCATATTGCTTAGCATGATCATGTAGTTGACATAGTATTTGTGGCAAAGCCACCGTTCATAATTCTTTCATACATGTCACTCTTGATTCATTCCATATCTTGGTACACTGCCGGAGGCATTCATATAGAGTCATACTTTGTTCTAGTATCGAGTTGTAATCATTGAGTTGTAAATAAATATAAGTGTGATGATCATCATTTAATAAAGCATTGTCCCCCCAAAAAAGAGAAAGGCCAAATAAAAATAAATAAAAAAAGAAGGCCCAAAAATAATAATAAAAAGGGGCAATGCTACTATCCTTTTTTCCACACTTGTGCTTCAAAGTAGCACCATAATCTTCATGATAGAGAGTCTTTTGTTTTATCACTTTCATATACTAGTGGGAATTTTTCATTATAGAGCTTGGCTTGTATATTCCAACAATGGGCCTCCTCAAGTGCCCTAGGTCTTCGTGACCAAACAAGTTGGATGCACACCCACTTAGTTTCTTTTGTTGAGCTTTCATACATTTATAGCTCTAGTCTATCCGTTGCATGGCAATCCCTACTCCTTGCATTAACATCAATCGATGGGCATCTCCATAGCTCATTGATTACCCTCGTTGATGTGAGACTTTCTCCTTTTTTGTCTTATCGACATAACCCCCATCATCATATTCTATTCCACCCATAGTGTTATATCCATGGCTCACGCTCATGTATTGCGTGAAGGATTATAAAGTTTGAGATTACTAAAGTATGAAACAATTGCTTGGCTTGTCATCGGGGTTGTGCATGATGAGAGCATTCTTGTGTGACGAAAATGGAGCATGACTAAACTTTATGATTTTCTAGGGATAACTTTATTTGGCCATGTTATTTTGAGAAGACATAATTGCTTTATTAGTATGCTTGAAGTATTATTATTTTTATATCAAAATTAAACTTTTGTCTTGAATCTTTCGGATCTGAATATTCATACCACAATTAAGAAGAATTAAATTGAAATTATGCCAAGTAGCATTCCACATCAAAAATTATCTTTTTTTATCATTTACCTACTCGAGGACGAGCAGGAATTAAGCTTGGGGATACTTGATACGTCTCCAACGTATCTATAATTTTTGATTGGTCCATGCTATATTATTTACTGTTTTGGAAAATATTGGGCTTTATTATTCACTTTTATATTATTTTTGGGACTAACCTATTAACCGGAGGCCCAGCCCAGAATTGCTGTTTTTTTGCCTATTTCAGAGTTTCGCAAAAAAGGAATATCAAACGGAGTCCAAACGGAATGAAACCTTCGGGAACGTGATTTTTAGGAAGATTATGATCCGGGAGACTTGGACCCTATGTCAAGAAACAAAAGAGGAGGCCACGAGGTAGGGGGCGCACCCCCCCCCCAGGGCACGCCCTCCACCCTCGTGGGCCCCCTGTTGCTCCACCGACGTACTCCTTCATCCTATATATATCGACGTACCCCCAAACGATCAAATACGGAGCTAGAAACCTAATTCCACCGCCACAACTTTCTGTACCCACGAGATCCCATCTTGGGGTCTGTTTCGGAGCTCTGACGGAAGGGGAATCCATCACAGAGGGCTTCTACATCAACACCATAGCCTCTCCGATGAAGTGTGAGTAGTTTACCTCATACCTTCGGGTCCATAGTTATTAGCTAGATGGTTTCCACACGCATGCGTCACATCGCAGTAAATTGGCAGCGCGCCCCGCGGCTTCCTCATAAAAAGGGATAACCGCGGGCGAACTGTTCCTTTTACCCTTCGCGCAACCCCAATCTTGGAAACCTCTGCCTGCCTTCCTCTTCTTCTCCAAGCTTCGTTCCTGCCCGCCGCCGTTGCGCTTCCGCCGCCCTCTGTCCTGCCCTCCTCCCCCAGCCGCCATGGCGCCAAAATCCACCAAGGGCAAGGGAGTGGCCAAGGATGCCGGAGCCGCGGAGCCGCCGGAGAGTGCGCTGGCGGTGCAGCGGATGCAGTCCGCCTTCTTCCCCTCGACAGTTGACGTGTTCAAGCTTCAGGACTCTTTCAGGCCCCTGTGGGGAGTGAAGATGGGGGGGGGGGGATTCAGGGCATCCAACCACGCGTGTCATCCCCGCTGACTGCGCCGAGGCTGCCCCAAATCGGTACCCCTTCTTTGTCGATTATTTTTCCTGCGGGCTCTGTCCTCCCTTCTTTGATTTCATCAGCGACGTCATGCATACCTTTGGCTTCCGCCTACTGGATTTTACTCCGAATGCGGTGGCATGCATGGCCCTTTTCGCGCATCTCTGCGAGGGCTTCGCCGGGGTGCACCCCAACACTGCGCTCTTCCGCCATTACTTCTCCCCTCGGACCCAACCAGGGGGCGCCATCTCCGGTTGCATTGCCTGGGTCTCAAGATCTAAGGGGGCGTATCCGAAGGGCACCATGAAAGAGAGGTGGGAAGAATGGCGGGGACGGTGGTGCTGGATCGAGGAGAAGGACCCGCCGGCGTTCTGCGAAGTTCGCCGGGCGCCGCCGGTCCGCAGAAGCGATTGGAGCGACGTCGATGCTGACGACGAGAAGCTCACGGTCGCCACCACCAGGATCCTCCGGCTCACCGAGGCCGGCCTCACCCTTGAGATGATCGGGGCGGACTTCATCCACCGCCGGATCGCTCCACTGCGTAACAAGGGGAGGCCAGCCTGGCTCTTCACGAACACCGCCGACATCATGCGGCTTCATCCCGGCCTCGACCACAGTTTCACAGTGATGGGGCACGCCCATTTCTGCCAGTGGCTCTTCCATCTTGACATGGGCCACGACGGCAAGGTCGAGCGGACAGGCAAGGTCGCGAGGGGCCTCGGTTCAAGCTGCCGACGGGGGTGGTCCCATTGTGCAATAACTCGCGCCAGTCCGATATCATTGCCATGATGCCGGACTGCAAACGCGCATGACCCTGACCCGAGCTGGAAGGAGCCGGAGGAAACCGAGGTGCAGCACTTTGACACTCTGCACGAGGGGTACGTCAACGCCGACACCGAGCGGCTGCTTGTCCAGGACACCACCCAGGCAGAGATGGACTACATCGCCACCAGGGCGAGGGAGGCACAGCTTGCCAAGGAGGCCGGCAGCACCGGCGGTGTGGAAGACAAGGCTACGACGGCCGCGGAGGAGGAGGAGCTCGCCAGGTGGGCGATGGCCGCCGGGGAAGCCAACAGCGCCGGCACCGAGGCTCCTCTGGTTGAAGATGTGACCAACAAGTCGTCGGAGGAGGAGGCCGAGACTGCAGGCCCGACGCCGGCTATGGGGAGAGGGCGAGTCCTGCGGCGGGCCAGTTCCGGCGAGCCGGTCCGGCCCGGCAGTGCTGTGCAGCCACAGCTGACCTTGGAGGGGTCCGGGCGCCACACGAGGGCCGCAGCAGCAAAGAAGGCGGCGAAGGCCGCGGTGAAGAAGAAGACAGCCGCCCCTTCTTCGTCCACGCGTGTCCAGACACCACCTCCTTCCCATCCTCCGGCGGATGTCGATACGGAGGTTACTTTCGATTATGGATCCCTCAGCCCGTGGAGGAAGAGGAAAACAGTAGAGGAGGAGGCGGACGACGAGTAAGTATCTGGTTCCTTTTTGTTATCTCTGCCTCCTCAATCTGTGTTGCTCGTCTTGACTTGTCTTCATCTTTGCAGGGACGTGGAGACGCTGGCCCAGAGAGTGAAGAGCGCCAAGGTCTCGGCGGGTGGCCAGCCCCTGGTTGGTACTTCGGGGGCGCCACTGGTGGTGTTGAGCAGCCCCCGGCATAGCCCCCAGCATAAGTTCATCACTCTTCCCCCGTCGACATGTGTCAGGGGCACGACACTTTGGTGCAGACCTTGCCAGGTATGCAGGAGGAGAGCAGCAGCAGGAGGATCCACAGAGGGCTACTCCCAACACGCCGCCCCCATCGACCACTCCGCCCCGAGGGGCGTCCCCGGCAAGGGCGCCAGGCACCGAGCCCACGCACATGGAGGAGGAGGAGGAGAGCTTGGGCGCCGGTGGCTTTGCCTCGATGCCAAATGTTGGCGGGGAGAGTACTTCTGTTTCCCAGACGGGTACTGGCACAGGTAATTCGTTCGCCATTCGTCCCTCCTTCTTTTTCTTTCCGGCTCTTGGTCCTGGCCTTGCCTCACCCCCTTCTTCGGTGTCCAGATTCCTCCTCGCTGAACCCAGAGGACGTGGACGCCGTCATCGAGGGCGCCGCCAAGGCCGCCGAGGCGGACGCCGAGAAGATCGCCGCCGAGGAGGCCGCCAAGGGTGCTGCCGAGGATGCCGCCGAGGGGCCTACCGGGGACGCCGCCGAGGACAAGGCTGTAGAGTTTGAGGAGGACTAGATTTGCTGCGCTCACGTAGGGACAGGTGTCTAAAGATAACAAAACTGGGACCAACACAAATATGCTCCTTGGTTGTTTGTTCTTTGTTGCAACAGACTGTGCATCACCTCAAAGACATCGGTAGATGCACATGGTGCTGGTGCATCCACCGTCCGTGCAACTCTTTAGCTGTTGTTAATCTAAGGCCCGCTTTGGTTAAAAACTCCCTAGTCCCTACTTGCTTGGTTCGAGGACTAAACATGGACTAGAGGTTATTAAATGACATGCTAAAAGACCATGTTACCCCTAGTAATGAACTAATAGAGACAAGGTGCGATGCGTGGCAGGGGCAACTGTTGGAAGAGTCCCAAAAAGACTCTCCCTCGGGGTCTTCTTTCTTTAGTCCCAAATGCCCACTTTTAGTCCCTAAAAGTCCCTCCTGTCTGGTTTAGATGGGACTGACACAGAATTTTTTAGTCCCTCCACCAAAATGTCCCTGTAAACAAGCACCCTCTAATAATGCCGCTGGAAAATTGATGCAATGCCACAGTTAAAAGCAAATTACATGTTTAACGAATTTTATTGTTAATAGAATCTCTCTGTTAATATTAATCAATGCCACCGTTTGAGAAATGCTACTGTCTTGCTTTCTTTCCCATTTAGATAAGGTAGATGCTTCTTTTTGTTGGCTTCTGTGTCATCCATCGTTATTGACCACTAGGTGTTTCCTTTGCACCTCTGTGTAAATAGGGTTATCTACTTCACCTCGTTGCCATTGTGACCTTTTGTTGCACTGCACAAAACACTTTTGTTTTAAGAGTGTTTTGTGCAGTTCAACCAAAATGTCACACCGACAATGTTGCTTGATTGCTTGATCTTAGTGAACTGCACAAGAGGAGATCTTACTTCCTATCCGTGTTGGCAAATTTGGTTCAGAACTTCTTCTTGTGAGTTGTTTGAATTCCGCGTCATGAGAGGTCAGTACTAGCCTTCTTTCACATGATTCTGCAGTGTGCTTTCATATGTTGTGCTACTGGTATGGTAATGTTGCTTGATTTTAGTAAACTGCACAAATGGAGACAAGATTTCCAATCTGTATGTGCACCGCAATATCCCATTGAGGTAAGATAAGGATATTTCATGACGGTTGGCCTGTATTTTGCCACTTTCATCAGAAAATTAATGTCATTGTTTAGTGCTATACTTGTGCAACCTAATTGACATGCCAAATCTTACATTGAAGGCGAAGCTTGTCTGTTATTGAACCAAGTGATGAAGGGGAAGAACAAGCGGAAGAAAAACAAAAATCAACTCCTGGTGTTGTAATGAAGCACTGGAACTGTGATGACACAAGTAATGATATAGTTTTGCATCTTAATTTATTGCTATGCCTGGAACGAGCAATTGTTTTCCCACTGATTTGATGCCACTCTTAATGTAATACGTAATTATCTCTACTTGTGCACACATGGATCTTCTTTGAAGATACCATATATTTTAGTGGAACTGCACAAGAAGATGTTGGAAACATTAATATAATCGAGGAGTATATAGTAAGCATGGCCACCACAGTAGATAGCAACAGATGGTTCTGGAGAAGTGCTTCATCTGTATACTCTACACAATAAGCCTCCTGACAAAGGTTGGTACTCGCCCACTGAATTCATCCATATGATTGAGCTTTGTCATCTCTATTGGTGTTGTGCTACTGTTTAGATACTGTCATTAAAAAGTGGTATTGTCCTTGAGAAGTGCTTCATCTGTGCTGTTTTAAATATTTCCTTTCTTTTTTTTCGAGCAAACATGGATGCTAGCATTTAGTTATCCTCTTGTCTTTGCACAACAGGATCATCCACCTCTGAAGAAGAATATGGAGTACGTGAAGTGACTAGTTCCGATTATGCCAGGATGAAGAAGCCCTGTCTATCTTCTCATCAGACGGAGCAGTTGAAGGATGGTTACATTACCCACCACAAAACCAAAGTAACTTCAGCTCAGAAGGACTGACAAATCTCCATTTTCTTGAAGTGATGCGCGAGTACAATGTTGTTCTAGGATTCTTTCCGGTGAGTTCCATTTTTCTAAAAGTGTGCTCTACATGGACCATGTAGGTGCCTGTTTAAACTGTCAATTCATAGTCCAGTTTGCTTTATACTAATCACTTTTTTTTGTATTTGTGCAAACAGGGGTGCTCAACTTGATTTCAATGGGAACTGCACAAAATGTTCATGAATACATCGAATCATTCATTTCCACCACAAGAAAGGAGGTGCCGGTAAGTTCAAGGCATTGCAACATATAAGGGTGAAATCATACAAGCTACGCGCGAATTTGGTTGATTTTGGTGGAGCTGCACAAAAAGAACAGCTGGTTTATTTAGCACGAGGTGCCATGTCAATGTCCGAACTGATGGCAAACTCTGCCCATTCCACAATCGTAGGCATTTGATATTTTGGAATGGGAAAACCTTGTCAAATTTTGCTCATTGATTTTAGCAAGAAGACATGCGTTTGATATTTTCGAATGGGACGCCCTTTGCTGTCAGCAGCGTCGATCCATTTTTTCTTTACTAGCAAAACGGCTCGTCGTTGCAACGGGAGAACAACAATTCATAATCTTCAATGGCCATGACCACATTTTACTGCATCACTGAGATACACTATCACTCTCATTTCGTAAAATCTAGAATTTTTTTTGAAAATCATGAACATTTTTTTAAACTCGTGAATATATCTAAAATCGTGAACATTTTTCAAATTCTTGAACATTTTTACAGATTGTGAACATTTTCTAGAATCATGACATTTTTTGAATTCGTTAACATTTTATACTATTTCGAAAATAGAAAAAATTATGAACATTTTTTAAAACATTTTCCTTGAAGGAGCGAACATTTCTAGAATCGACGAATATTTTTTGGAAGTTGGTGGAATAATTTTTGTAATTCACGAACATTGTTTTTATTTATCAAACATTTCTTGAAATGTGTGAAAATTTCTTGAATCAGCGAACATTTTAGGAATCAATAAACAATTTGCAAGTCACAAACAGTTTTTTAATTTTTACAATCTTTTTTATTTCTTGAATATTATTTGAATTAAAGAAATTCTGTCCTATTTCATTAACAATTTCTTTATTTCCCAAACACTTTTATTCAAAATTGCTAACATTTTCTGAATATGTAATTTTTTTCTAAACTCCCGAACATATTTTTAATCCCAAACATGTTATTTCAAATTTCGTATTTCTTTTAATTTTTGGAACTTTTTTGAAGTCCCAATTATAAAAAGTAGAAAAAAGACGGAAAAGGGAAAACCAAACAAAGAAAATTAGAAAACAGGTCGTCGGAGATGGGCCGGCCGAAACAGGTTTGAGCGCGCAGAGCGCAGTATAGAATGTTCCTACTACATGGGCTGGCCCTTGCGGGGATTCACCTGTGTGAAATGTATTTTTAATCACTTATGAGTGGCGTTGGTAGGTAATATTTCATAACTTTTGAGGATGCCCCTGTGTTGCAACGGGAGAGATTTTTTTTTTGCGAGAAGCAATGGGAAAAATAATTGATGTGTCATCCAAGAAAGGGTCTCCACAATGGAAGGCGACAAAGTAAGGAGTTATGGTCTTCTTGCTAGACACGTTTGACACGCGAAATCTTGAGAGTGATGGGGTTGGTCGGCGTGGTGGCGAGCACCAAACTCATGACTTTTTTTTCCTCCGGGCCTGCCTCCATCTTGGGGTTGTGCCCGCCTTCTCATTTCGTGGCTGCGCAGCGACCTCCGGGACACGATTGCTTCGTCCACTGTATTCTACCACGGCGTAACTTGGTGGATTATTAATTGCAGCGCATAAATCCCGTTTCATTGGCATAATCAGGTATGAAATGGGCCGGCATAGGCCCCTGTGGGAAGCTTGGATATTTCTCGCTCTATGTGACAAATAAGGTCTTCCCGAATGTGTGGGCAATAATAAGTGGGTTGGCTTTGTTGGGCCGGAGCGCGCGCAGCCCAATTACAGAATTCTGGCAAAACTTTTTTCTTTTCTAGCGGATTGACGCACAAAAGTTTAGTACCACCTTAGATAGAAAAAAAATAAAATTCGACGGTGAACGGATGGAATTTTTGGATAAACGCACCTTGCTTTATTAGTAGGTATAGATTCTTTAGTTGTGAAGTAAATATTGACTCTGACATGTGAATCGCTGAGATGCATAATCATCGATTGTTTTGAATGTTCTCTTTGAATTGCTAGGCATGTGTGTTTCATTGCAATGTACAGGAACGCTAAAAAGTATGCTCAAACTCTTTGTACTCCTTCTGTTCCTTTTTACTTCGCACATTGTGAAAGTGCATACTTTTTTCTATAAGATTGGTCAAAGTAGAGATACTTTGACTGCAGACAAAACTTGTATGCAGACTAGAAAGGACCAGAGGGAGTATATGTGAAACTGCTGCAAACGAGGTGATCACCCTGGGAATAATGCTAGTACGTATTATTTTGCACATTCATCCAATGCCAGTGATACAAGAATTCAAACTAATCAAAATAAATTCATTCATACATGGTCGAATTTCATATAAACAAACCGGATTTCATTACATTTCATACATTCTTCAACTAAAAAGGGGTGCGCTGGAGGTATAATTAATTAACCGAAGCTACCCACCTGTGTCCGGCTGAGCCGAATAGAAGCTTCAGTGACTTAACTGCAGGTGCAGTTGCGTAACTGACATGTGGCCCAGATGCCTGTTGGGCCCACGTGTCAGTCAGCCAACTGCACCAGCAGTTAAGTAGAAGCAGCATCCTTCTCCAACAGCTCCCCGACTGCACATCGCCGCCAAGAAGCTAACTGGCCGTCAGTGGTCAACCCGCCAAGCTTGTCATAGCGATTAGGGCAACTAGGAGCCCAATGATCAGGATCCCCACATGACAAACACCTTTCTTCTTGTCATTCTTCTTCTTGAAGTCCGTGTGTTGCACAGGCTTGTTCTTCCCATCAAACTTTGCTTTACCATCAAACTTGCCCTTGTTCTAGAACTTGTGGGGCTGGAAGTTCTTCTTCTGTACCAGATTTGCACTAGATCCTCCCTCAATTCCTCGAGCACGTGTGTCATTTGCTCTCGCCTTTTCTTCCACATCAAGAGTGCCAATGAGATCCACGAAGGAGAAAGCTTAGTGATGATACCTCCGGCAACAAACTTGTCCGGTAGCATACAACTAAAGTGCTCAAGTTCTCTAGAAAATGACTGTATCTCATGAGCTTGCTCAACTACGGAGCGCTCTTCAATCATCCTGTAATCATAGAATTGCTCCATGATTTACAGCTCAGTGCCAGCAACCGGAGGGTAGCAGCAGTGGCCTTACTTGGACCCGAGCGGCGGCGACCTACCGTGTTCTACTCTTCCTCGTTTTCTGCGTGACGCGGCCTCGTTGGCAGCGAGGTGGGGCCTTGGCGGAGCCGGAGATGTCCTCTGTCTCGTTGCCGGCGGGTGGCGCCTCGGCGGAGCGAGGAAATCCTCCCCCTCGTTGCCGGCAGGGTGGGGCCTCGGTGGAGCCGGCGGTGTCCTCTGCCTCGTTGTTGGCGCCGCAGGGCCTCAGCGGAGCAGGGCCTCGTCGACGCCAGCGGAGCGGGGACTCGTCGGAGCCGGCATTGTCCTCTGCCTCGTCCTCGGTCTCGCCAAACAGCGCCTCGCCCGCTTCATCGCCCTCTTTGTAGGCGGCCGCAGCCTCCGCCACCCGCATGCGGTACCGCCAGCGCTCGAGGCGGCCCTCGCGGGCGGAGCGGTACGAGTCGAGCAGCGCCTCCTGCTCCGCTTGCTCCGCGGCGATCTGCTCCTTCACCTGCAGGTACTCCTGGAGGAGATGGTGGTTTTAGGCGGCGTCAGCTTGCGCCTCCCGGAACTGCTCCTCATGCTTCTGCCTCACCGTGTCCATATATTGGGCACGGGCCTCGCCGATGGTCATGGTGCAATGCACCAACGAGGATGGTGCGGAGGAGGGGGTTGGCGCCGGATCATCGACTACCATGTTCTCCATTGGGACATCTCGTCCTCCGGCTGCCTGCCGGCCAGCCAGTCGGCAGCAATGGCTGCCATCTCCTTGTGGTCCGGCGTCCGCCCGTCCCAAAGAGTGCTGGAGCGCGGAGAAGCCATGCATGGTGGGCAGTAGTGGTGTGGACAGGAGAATAGGAACGGATGGGGATGACTGCGGCTATGGCCGGCGCAGCAGTTTATATAGCAATGGTGGGCGGCAGAGGGACGGACGTGTGGTGCCGGAGTAGCTGCCTCGACAACCGCGTATCATTAATGTGGGTGGCAGCAGGACGGACGGACGACACTTGTGTCGTTTGAAGGCGGAGCAATCGCATGCACCGGGAAGCGGGGCAGGCGGCGCTGACCGTTTAGGCGGAAGAGCAGCGAGGCGAGGAGGCGATGCAGGTGGGCGAGCGGTCAGACTTCGTGCTTAGCGTGGTCGGTCCAGCAGCCGGACATGCTAGCTCGCCAGCTACCTCGCCGAGCTAAGCGACGACAATCAGACGATGGACAAAGCTTTCGACCAGGAGTCGGCGCCACTGTCCAAACCGGTTCATGCCGTGTTCACCATAGAGCAGGTGCGGCCGCACTTCGACGCCCTAATGGCGGAAGAGCTACCTGCGCAGGAGGACATGTACTGCAACCTTCGTCTCCTCAACGAGCACCGATGAAGAAGCGAATGACAATGTCGTCGCGGACATGTGGCCCTATGATCCTGGCTTCCCGAGTGAGCAGCGGGCACTGTATCAGACCATCCGTAGGGCCCGCGAGGCCCTCTCCGTCGTCCTTCGAGTTGTTGCGCTCGCGGTGGCGCCCCCGTCTCGCGTTGTCAACATGGTCAACGGACATGAGCATGAGGAGATGACTTTACTTGGAGAGGATGACAGTGGGGACCCACTAGGGCCATAGCCGCACGTACGCAAGTGCCTCCTTATTAGTATATAAAACTATAATATTTTTTCTTCCTCCTGGTTTCCTGACATCACGTTCCCACACCATTGTTAACATATGTAGTCAATACATGAGAGAATTGCACAAGAAGCGGCCGACAGCTGGGACCAAGCAGCTCGAGCAGTATTTGTGTTTTTGAGGTGTGAGCATTGCAGAGTTTTTCTTGAGCGATGTTTAGCCCAGATATCAATTTTTCTCCTCTGAACAATAACGAAAACATCGTTGCAGCTATTAACTGGGTGGGTTGTGGCCCGTCTAGCCCAGGCCAGATATCCAGCCCAGCTATTAATTTTTTTCAAGCTGAAAATGGCTAGCAAAGCTATACCTTTTTTTAGGAACACCCAGGCAAGGTCAAGTTGTTATTCTCCGCCCCGCTGGGCTGTAAATCTTTCCTAAGAGGGATGCATTAGGCTTAACAAGAAAATGGGCTTTAAGAAATAATAAATGGGATGTAATTATAAAACCGGGCAGTAACTATAAAAAATGCACCAAACACATAATTACTTTATAAAATATTATTTTTGGATATTGAAAATTTTAATTTCATTAATTGTTGCGAGCGCAATGTTTCGTTGGATTTTTACGTAATATAAATTTATATTGAAATTGTATTTAATCTGACTAGAAATTTCGGGATAAATATATTTCAGATCCTATCAAAATGTGGGAAATTTTATTGAATTTTGTTTTGAACGGTTGGTTGAAATGGGTTGTACTTTTAACAAACTGTAAATGTGATGTAGTAAATTCCATTAGAATTCAAAAATTGGCTGCACATTCTTACAAATCTCAAATGCGCTATAAGTTCTCTGCCACACACTTGTGGCCTTACTAAGTTGATCGTACTATGTCCATCCAACGGCCGTCGTGCTTCTTCAACCTCTGGTCTTCTTGCTCTAGCCGCCCAAAGCAGCGCCGGTCGTGCCGCCTGCTCCTGCCTCGCGTGGTCGGCTATGCTGCCGCGCAGGCCTCACCGCCCCCTACAACTCCCACCGCTGGCCAGGGCATCCCTCCACTCACCCACACCCCCTTTTATTCTGCGGCGACGGCAGCCTCACACCGGAGCCGAACCAGTGAACCCTCGTACTCCTCTCCGCGTGGGCATCCACTGCCGCCTCTTCCCCGGCTCCGCGTTGTCCCCTTCCTAGGCCTCGCCGTCGTCCACCGCCATGGTGCTCTCGGTGCGGTATGGTCAACATGGTCAAGGAACGACTTCCATCGGAAGAGTACTGTATGTGGAGAAGCTTACAACTGGGTCCACTGCAGCCGCAAGGAAGTGCCTCCTTGTTACGCGGAAAATAATTATTCCTCCACCTGACAGCAGGGACCCACCGGACGGGCCATCGTATTTGGCAAAAAAATGTTTCCCCCCTGACTGCTGGGACCCACCGGACGGGCCAACGTATTTCGCAAAAAAATGTTCCCCCCGCTGTCAGCTCGGACCCACCGGAGGTGCCTCCTTATTATGCACAAAAAAATGAATACTCCCCCTGCTAGTTGGGACCCACCTTGGCGGGAGGCTGAGTTGTGGGCCTACTAAGTTGACGGGGACAGGGTGCTTTGTCAACTTAGTCAATATGAACGATTCTAGATCCAGTGACCGTACGATGTCCATCCAACGCCGTAGTGCTTCTTCAACCTCTGGTCTTCTTATTCCAACCGCCCAAAGCAGCACCGGTCGTGCTGCATGCTCCTGCCTCCCGTGGCCGGCTGTGCTGCCGCAGAGGCCTCACCGCCCCTACTATTCCCACCGCTGGCCAGGCCCTGCGGCGACGGCAGCCTCACACCGTAGCCGAACAAGTGAACCCTCGTACTCCTCTCCGCGCGGGCTTCCACTGCCGCATCTTCCCCGGCTCCGTGTCGTCCCCTTCCTAGGCCTCGCCATCGTCCACCCCCTTGGTGCTCTCGGCGCGGCCTGGTCAATGTGGTCGAGGAACGACTTCCATCGGTAGAGTACTGTACGTGGAGAGGCTGACAGCTGGGTCCACGGCGGCCGCAAGGAAGTGCCTCCTTATTACACGCAAAATAATTATTCCTCCACCTGACAGCAGGGACCCACCAGACGGGCAACTGTATTTCACAAAAAAAAAATTCCCCCCTAACTGCTGGGACCTACCAGCTACATCTTCGCACGCAAGGAAGTGCATCCGGGCAAAAAAATGATTCGCCCCCCTGACTGCTGGAACCGACCAGCTACTTCTTCGCAGGCAAGGAAGTGCCTGATAGTCGGGACCCACCTGGTCGAAGCGTACATATTATTGTCATTCTGGTCGCGAACGTGTACGTACATACTGGTCGATATAGACGCGCGCACGTGTTGTAGTAGAGGCGTGCACGTAGCATGTACACGTACGTGCAGCGGCCAGTGTGCAAGAAAGAAAATACGGTCACGTACGTACATATGGGCAGGGTCTCGAACGCCTACTCGCGCATACTTATGGCCAGGGCTCGTGTACATGGCTGGGTCGGAACGGAGAAACTGCGTCATCTTCATGTTCATGGGGAGCCAACCTTCTGGGTCGGAACGGAATGTGTCGTCGTGTTCATCGGGAGGGCTTGGACGGAACAACTGATGGAAATGAGGCCTGGCATACCGCAGAACGGAGGAAATGGCCTTGTGTTCGACCCGCCACGTTCGAAACGGGATCCTGTTCAATGGGAGCGGTCTGGTGTACCACAAAACAGAGGAAACGGACCTCCTACGGTCGAAATGGGGGTCCTATTGATCGGGAGGGGTGTGGCGTACCGCAAAACGGAGGAAACCGACTTGTGTTGGAGCGCTACGGTCGAAACGGGGGTCCTGTTCATCGGGAGGGGTGTGGCGTACCGCAAAACTGGACTCCACGGGATACTGTTCATCTCCACTGTCGACCCCCTCCAGCCTCCACGGGCTACTGTTCAGCCACCGTCGACCTCCTCCAGCCTCCACCTGCGACTGTTCATCCATGGGCTCCTGTTCATCCAGCCTCCTCCGCGTGCTACTCCACCGGCTACTGTTCAACCAGCCCTCTCCACGGGCTCTTGTTTAACCACCCCTCCACGGGCTACTGTTCATCCCGCCCTCCACCGTCTACTGTTCATCCTGCCCTCCATGGGTTGGTCCTGTTCATCCTGCCCTCCACGGGGTCCTGTTCATCTAGCCCCAACTGGCTCTTTCGATAGGGGTCCTGTTCATCCAGAGGCAACACCACGGGGTACTGTTCATCCACCCCCATCGGGACTGTTCATCCAAACCCCCTAGCAACGCTCACTGTTCATCCAGAGGCAGCATCGATCAGGCTTGATTAGCAGCGATGGCTGGCGAATCGCTCGATCGGGTTGATTAATAGCCATCGATCGATCGCTCGGGTTCGATGTACGCGTAGCCTGCGGTCTGCAATCGCCGGGTTCGATTAGAGCCCAACGCCTTGCTTGGGTTCGATTAGAGCCCAACGCCGCACTCCACGCAGCGTGCGTGTCACGAGAAAGCAGCGCATCGCTCGGCCCCGACCACCCATCGTAACCAGGACCACCCCGATATTTTCCTCGCCCTCGCTTCTGCCACGGTTTTTTCCGTCATGGATGGCCCAAAGAATGTCATGCAGCTGCGTCTCCGGCCCGCCCAAGACGAAAAGCCCATTTTCTATCATGATTTTTTGTAATAGAAGTAGGACCCCGCCACATCTATGATGATACCGGGTTTTGTCACAATTATCGTCATAGAAGTGTCATAAGTATGACATAATTTTTTTCGTTCGGCCCAAAATGTCACGGATGTGTCTTTTTTTTGTAGTGTTCTCTCGAGCCATCCCGAAGAGGCGATTCGATGAGTTAACTCCTAAACCATATTTTCACAACCTCACGCCCCTACCTGGCGTGCCAAAGATGTCGGGGGAAAGGAGCGACACCTATGGGATCACAGGGGATCCCTACTACGGTTGGCAGGGCGCGGGCCTGCGCAAAGAGCAGGTCTAGTGGATCAATGCGGGGGGATTTTTAACCAGGTTCGGGCTGCAAATGATGCATAAAACCCTAGTCCTGCTTTGTCTGTATTTAGTGTTCTTGAGCTCTTGAACTAGCTGTGGTGCATGCCCAGTCCAAAAAGTCTGCATCCTCCCTAAGTACGCCTCGGGCCTCCTTTTATACGTCAAAGGGGTCGCCACGGTGGCACACAGTAGGTGGAAAGTATCTACCGTGTACAAGTTTATCTCCTGATATCATAGGACAAACGCATTTAATGCGCCGCCTACGTGTCCTCTTGCTTTATCGGGGACGACAACAAGGCTTGTCCCGTCCGTCGCCGCTCTTCTTGCTTCGACGCGCGTCCAAGCTGACGAGGCATGCAGCGCCACGCTGGCTGGCTGGCTGCTGTGCTGGTGCGGTGACAGAGTCTTCACGAAGATCTGCATGCCACCACGCAGGTGCTTGCTTAGTTGGCCTGGAAGCTGCACGCTGCCATGCAGGTGCTTGCCTAGTTGGCGGGCTGATTGCCGTGTTGGAACGGCCGCGGGCGGCGGAGCCTTGGTAGGTGTGGGCCTGGCTGCGGCCCTGCAGATGCCCCCGGCAATGGTCTTTCCGGGGGTCTTCAGCCGTCCCCGGCAAGGGGTCTTGCCGGGGGGTCTTCGTCTTCTGGTTTTTATCTAGTCTTGCAGGCCTTTGGTCTTCACAAAGAACAGCATGCCACCATGCAGGCGCCTCCCGAGCCTTTGTTCCGATGTCTGTCGATGGTGTCAGGACTCTTAGGCTCAAGGGTGGCGGCCTTGCTGGTGTTGGGCAAGTTTCCCCGGCAAGGCTCTTGCGGGGGCCGTGTAGGCCGCCCCGGCAAGGGTCTTGCCGGGGGAATCCACCTTGCCCCTTTGCTCTTCATGCTTCTGGCTTGAGTGCTGCCTTGGCAGCCTTATTTTTTTCCTTCCTTTGTGCTGCCAAGTCTGATCACAGGCGTGGCTACGACTGCCCGTGCACAAGTAAAAGGGTACAGAAAAGGCCCCTACTTTATTACACCGATGCATGGCTAGGTGTTTGTCATCTAGAAAAATAGTAATGCAAAAGATATAGTTTTTATGAGCGACTGCCCTATCTTGCTCGATGAAGACTATTGTGTGTTATGTACATTTGTATGACGTGCACGGGTTGAACAAAAGACCAAGATGTTGATACATATATTGCATGACTAATATATAATGTGGTATACCACCTAATATGGGATGTTGGTGCTATAGTCCTATCTCGGACTTCTTACAGTAGTTAACCATAACTTTTTTTGCTAGGGAATTGTCTCTCCTGTGATTGGTGTAAGAAAATTAACAAATCTTATCTATATAAAAATTTAAAGTAAACTAAGAACTAACAAATTTAAGATCATCCTTAATATTTGCTTCATGGTAATGGAATTTTAAATTTAGTAAATTTATGGGCATCATTTATATGGCCACTTACTCCAACCATTTGGATGGAATGGTTAAACCATTAACATAAGTGCTACGTCTGATGAGTTCATGAAATTTTATGGGCACTTACTCCAGTTTTGATAGAAATAAATTAGTCAGACCGAGAAGGAGCAAGGAACCTCGTGGTGGAGCGTCTGCACTCATAATATTTTATATTATTCAACGATATAAAATCAACCAATCATCTCCACAGTATACCGGAAGAGTATGAAACACGGTAGCCCAGTGTAGTTACATCATACTACATGGCTAACCTACGCTATCACCATATTTCTTGGCCTCCGTGTGACACCTAGCTCTAGTGATCCACCAACCCGTATCACTTCTCGCTCCTCATCTCTCTCAAAGTGCAGCGGGCTGGCGTTTTTGCCGTCTATTGAGGTCGGTTAACTCATCACAAGTTAGCGACTCTTGGGTGGGATAGTTTTTTTTGGTGGGTTTGGGGCAACTTGCTCCAATTTAACCCTCATGTTTGGATACTTTAGCGCTATTTGAGCCCCAACTATCTCAAACTAACTCTAACCCATGGATCCAAACAGGGCCAGAGTTAGTCTCGGAAAACGCATTAAGCCCTATATACATGGATAGACGGAGTACATGATACTAGCAAACATTCACCAGTAGTAGTAGTTCATTGGTTGGTTTCAATTTTTGATTCAGTTGTTGTGCTGCTACCGTCCAATATTAGCGTGTGGTTGTCTCTAGAATAAAAAAGGAGGTACTCCTACTTATGTTACTCCCACTATGGCTAGCCTAATGTTAGTAGGTGACCTTGCGCTTGGCTCTTCGCCTCTTCTGAAAGTCGAACAATAATGATGGTACTACAGTAGTACTTCTGGCAATCTGACACCAAATGAACTGCTGCACGTCCATCGCTTGTAAGCAAAAGTTTCTCCTCGTGCTGCGATCCACCGCGCACACGTTGCCAAGGGAGAAGGCGTAGTAAGCAAGCTTCTCGTTGTTTTGCGAGTTGACGGGACACATCAAAGTTATTTAGTATGTACTCTCTCCAAAAAAGGGTTGACCATGTCATGGCTACCATCCCGTGCTCCGTCGTTGAGTACATGCACTATTCATGTGCCATCGAGGAGAAAAAAATATTGCGTAGTAGGTGCCATCGAAGTGCATGACTCACTTACGCACTACTTATCTGATTATCTCCATTTTCTTGCATGACATGTGCACCTTGATGCTAGATGGCTCGCGTTTTGGCAAAAGGATGGACAAAGCTCACGTTAAAAAAGTGGAATAACATAGATTCCTGACGATCGAGAAGGAGCAAGGAACCTCGCGGTAGAGCGTCTGCAAGGAACCTTGCACGTTTTCCCCTGTTTTTGCCGCCTGCCCACCTATAAACAAATAAAAGAACATGAAATCTTCGCTAATCACTAGAGATGATACATCAGGATGCTAAGTTGAAGATATTTTATAGTTTATATCGATAACCACGCAAGAAGCCACGCATGTACAGGACGCATGCAACCACGCATGTACACACGCCAACGCACTAACTCATGCGGATCCAACTCATGCACATATGTGAACAACATGGAGCACACAACGCACGTACACAACACATGCATGCACACACACACTCGGCCGCAAAATGTACGTGAATAACACATGCATGCGCACACACTCGGCTGCATGGAGGCGTGCGCCATCTGAGGTGATGTCCGGTTCATCGTGCTACTGCGAAGCTCGCACACCATGGCGCCTACGCATCTCTTGCATCACCTCTATGCCGTCATTGCTCAATGACTAGCCGGAGACGAAGACGACCGCAGCCTCGTCCTTAGAGCTAGCACTGATGGAAAAGCACGCACGCTGCACGCACACGAGCACGTACGAAGTGCCCATGACGTGGTGCGTCCCCAGTCGCCTCTACTCCTTCTACGCATGTTGTCTATTAAGGTGGTTGCATGCCTAATGATGATGTGGGTGAGATATTCTTGGACTCAGATAATGACGAGGAAAATTATGAGGGGGTGTCTCCAACAGTGTTCCTCGACTCGCACCTCTAGCATCACGGTGGTAGAACTTGGAGTCATTAATCTGGTACACGTGGCATCTCATATCTGCAAACAAGGTAACGTACACTGTCAAGGATCACGGTCTAGGGGGTCAGGGAGGACGCGACCTCTCACTGCGTCCGCCATTTGAAGCGGCGTGCTGGCCCAAGGCGCAGCCCGCTGCACTCCCAGCTGTACCCGCTTCCCCGCCACATTCATAAACCTACATTTAAACCCGCGTGGAATGCGAGAAACCAACTCCGGCCACACACGTCCGTTCAGGAGCAGGACGCCAGCCAAGCTCCTCCTACCACCATTTTGTCCACTCTTTCGGCGGCATCCGACAAGCTGGAAGAGCAGTTCTCCGGCATAAAAGCCGTCTGGGTGGCCTGCCGAGCCCCGCAGTTATGAGCGAGGCAGCTCACTTCTCCACCTACCTCGCCTAGCCTGTCAGAGGCAGTTGCCGCACTAAGCCAGCGCGTGGTTCCGCAGCTAGCCTCTCCAATACATCTCGAGGAAGAGTGCCGACTTGCTCCACGCCGGCTGGTCGGGGAGCACGGCAGCACAGGCATCGTCGCTGCCCTCAACGCCGCCGCGTCGTACAGCGCCTCTAGTGTCTGCTGAAAGGATCGAGAAGAGGCGTCTAGAGGGGGGGAGGGTGAATAGACTGTAATCAAGAAAAGTTGCAGTTTTTAATTCTTTAAGTTTATGTGGAGTTTTAGCACAAGTTTAAACATACACAATACATATCAAGCAAGCATGCCAAGAGTATATGAGCAGCGGAAAGTAAAGCATGCAAGTTGCAAGAATGTAAAGAGAAGGGATTAGAGTGTGCAAACGCAATTTGGAGACACGAAGATTTTTTATCCGTGGTTCTGATAGGTGGTGCTATCGTACATCCACGTTGATGGAGACTTCAACCCACGAAGGGTAACGATTGCGTGAGTCCATGGAGGGCTCCACCCACGAAGGGTCCACGAAGAAGCAACCTTGTCTATCCCACCATGGCCGTCGCCCACGAAGGACTTGCGTCACTAGGGTAGATCTTCACGAAGTAGGCGATCTCCTTGCCCTTACAAACTCCTTGGTTCAACTCCACAATCTTGACGGAGGCACCCAAGTGACACCTAGACAATCTAGGAGACACCACTCTCCAAGAAGTAACAAATGGTGTGTTGATGATGACTCCCTGCTCTTGTGCTTCAAATGATAGTCTCCCCAACACTCAACTCTCTCTCTCATAGGATTGGATTTGGTGGAAAGAAGATTTGAGTGGAAAGCAACTTGGGAAGGCTAGCTATCAAGATTGATGTGGTTGGAATGGAATATCTTGACCTCAACACAAGTGTAGGTGGTTCTCTCTCAGAAAATATGTGTTGGAAGTGTAGGCATGTTATGATGGCTCTCTCCACGAATGAAGAGTGGGTGGAGAGGTATATATAGCCTCCACACAAAATCTAACCATTACACACAAATCACCAAACTCGGTGGGACCGATTCAAAGAACTCGGTCAGACCTATTTGGTTCATAATGTGACCGTTAGGCATTTCGATGGGACCGACATGTCAACTCGGTGGGACCGATATCATTAGGGTTAGGGCATAACGTAATCTCGGTGAGACCTACTACACAAACTCGGCGAGACCGATTTTGGTAATATACTAACAGAGAGTTGGTCAGGCAAACTCGGTGGGACTGATTCGCTCATCTCGGTTGGACCAAAACATTACAAAAAGGAAATAGAGTGTTTGCATTGCAATCTCGGTGGGACCGATCGCTCATCTCAGTTTGACCAAAACGTTACGAAGGGAAACAGAGAGTTTGCAATCCCATCTCGGTGAGACTGAGAGCCCTATCGGTGAGACCAAACAGACTAGGGTTTCTGGCAGTGGCTATGTCAATTGAACTCGGTGGCTCCGGATAGAAAGAATCGGTGGGGCCGAGTAGGACTTTTGGTTTGGGACATATGTGGATGTGAGAAAGTAGTAGAGGGTTTTGGAACATATCACTAAGCACTTTGAGCAAGAACCTCATTAATCAACACCTCATCCCTTCCTAATAGTATTGGCTTTTCCTATAGACTCAATGTGATCTTGGATCAATAAAATAGAAAATGTAGAGTTTTGTGCTTTGAGCTTGAGCCAATCTTTTGTCCTTGGCACTTTGAAGGGGTTCCACATCCTCTAGTCCATGCCACTCCATTGTTGAACTTATCTGAAACATACTAGGTAGAAGCATTAGTCCAACAAGAGATATGTTGACATTAATTACCAAAATCACCCAGGGAGCACTTGTGCTTTCAATCTCCCCCTTTTTGGTAATTGATGACAACATACATCAAAGCTTTAGGTAAAGATATAGAGAGCAACAACTAAAGCTTTGGAAGGACATGTAACATGCATAGGCTCCCCCTACATGTATGCAATCATATAAATATGGAACATAGGAGCATGTGAAGGCATAAGCATGACAGAGTAATCCATGTGTTACATGTATCTTGGCTATATGCACTAGAGAAAATGATGTAATTAAGTATAGGAAATGTACCTTCATGTTCATGAGTCCTTCTTGCAAACAGTATGTACATCAGCAAGAAGTTCTCATGCACATGACTGAGATGCATATAATTACCTTGTGGTTTTGAGTTGGCTTAGGAAAGAATGAACCTGAGTAAACAAGGTTAGATAACACAGATACATCTAATAGCCAAAGCAAACAAAAGAAACCACAAGCGTACCAAGACTGGGATGACATGTAGAGATTGAGTACTGAGTACTCTAAAGGATATAGACATGTCCCCAAAGGTAAAGATGTGCAACGAATTTGAGGATTTGCTTCCCTTAGATGTCTTGTTCCCCCTGAATCTTGCATGGGATATTGGGAGAAGATAGGGAACAGAAAATCAGAGCAAAGAAAAGAAACAGAGCAAACACAAACAATCAAACATGTCTTTCCCCTCTTAAAGACATGTGAGTTCTCTCCTCTTGAACACCAAGCATCTGGGGTTTCTTACACTCTTCCCCTGATTATTCTCTCCCCTATAGGAATGATTAAGCTTAAGCTTTGATGTAATCTCTCTCTCTCCCCCTTTGACATCAATTTCCAAGAAGGGCTCTTCTGGATTTTTATTTCAAGATGGTTTGGTCCTTGAGTCTCAAAGCAAAGTAGCGAGTCGACTATGATGCTGGTAGAGGTCAAGAGTCATTGAGTGGAGCTGGAGTAGAATGAATGCAGGAATAAGTGGCAAGCTGTCTTTCCTGTAGTGAAATCGGTGGCACCGAGTTGTGTGCTTCGGTGGCGCCGAAATATCTCGGTTGGACCGAAGGAAACAAACCGGTGGGACCGAGTTCATTACAGAGAAAACACTTGTCACCTCAGCTCGCTAGGCAATTTAGATCTCACAAGGATTTGCAAGGAATTAGCTGAAATATTTGTAATGAATTGGATGCAGAAAATGCAGAACAGAAAAATAATCTAGATGAAGGGTTTTTTTTAAAAGGGAAACAAATATGCATGAGAAAAATGCAAAGAGCACGGAGAAACACAAGAGAACTTCATCTAGAATTGGGCGGCGACAAAGTCACCTATGTTAGAGTATATTGACTTAGGAGTGAAGTGAGGGCACTTGATCATAGGTCATACTCATCGTTTAAGCTCAAAATGGGGTTACCATTTTTTGTTTAAGCATCTTGATGTATTCACATCATGTTTTTGAGTAAAGCTTCTCTAAGATGGAATAACATACCTTGGGTGGTGGTGATGATCTTGATCATGTAGTTGAACTTGTGTGGGTTGCTCAAGGTTGATGTAGCTCATCAAGAGTTGGGAGCACCACTTGGAATTTGAGTTCATCTACCTACATGGGTTAGTTTTGCAAGGAAGAGCACTGGTGTATCCAAAATTACAATCATAAAATTTAACATAGAATTTGTCAAAGGATATGTTTGAAGGGTTTTGTGCTTCCTAGTCTTCAACCACCATTGTGGAGAGACTTGGTGATGTAGAAATTGCTCAAGATATGAGTGAGTTGCAATTTCATGGATTTAGATTCATCCAAGTACCTATAAGGGTTAGATAGCATGCAAGGGTGCAAATATATCCAAGACATATAGATAGCATCAAGAAAGGTATATCAACGATTAGTCAAAGGCTCATGCCTTGCATGTATCCGAATGAAGTTCCTACTCCAAGTTTGAAGCATCAATGATGTTCAATTCACCTCTCAAATAGCAAAATACTTTCTCATCAAGCGTTTTGGTGAATATATCCGCTAATTGCTTATCGGTGCGAACATGCTTAAGATCAATGTCCCCTTTGGCAACGTGATCTCGAATGAAATGATGACGAACTTCAATATGCTTAGTTCGAGAATGTTGCACGGGATTGTAAGCAATATTGATAGCACTTTCATTGTCACAAAGCAATGGAACATGTTTCACATATATCCCATAATCTTTAAGAGTTTGAGTCATCCAAAGTAATTGAGCACAACATGATCCAACGGCAATGTATTCCGCTTCGACTGTGGATAAGGATACCGAGTTTTGTTTCTTGGAGGACCAAGACACAGGAGATCTACCAAGAAATTGACAAGTACCCGAAGTAGATTTTCTATCAACCTTTTCTCCGTCATAGTCCAAATCGGAGTAACCAACAAGATCGAAAGAAGACCTCTTAGGATACCAAATGCCAAAATTTGGTGTGTGGATTAAGTATCTCGCTATCCTTTTCACAACCTTAAGATGACATTCCTTAGGGGCCGTTTGATATCGTGCGCACATGCACACACTTAGCATAATGTCAGGACAAGAGGCACATAGATATAACAATGAACCGATCATAGAGCGGTATACCTTTTGATCAACCGGTTCACCGTCCTTAGTCAAGTCAAGATGTCCAATAGTAGGCATGGGTGTAGACACACCTTTGCATTCTTGCATATTGAACTTCTTGAATAAGTCCTTGGTGTACTTTGTTTGAGAAACGAAGGTACCTTCCTTAGTTTGCTTGATTTGCGAACCAAGAAAGAATTTGAGTTCACTCATCATAGACATCTCAAACTTCTCCGACATTAGCTTTCCAAACTTCTCACTAAAATTAGGGTTAGTCGAACCAAATATGATATCATCAACATATATTTGGCACACAAATAGTTCTCCATTAACCCTTTTGGTAAAAAGAGTAGAATCAATTTTTCCAATTTCAAAGCCTTTTTCAATAAGGAACTTGGTCAAGCATTTATACCACGCTCTAGGATCTTGTTTAAGACCATAAAGGGCTTTGTGAAGTTTGTAAACATGATTGAGTTTCTTAGGATTGACAAAGCCGGGAGGTTGCATAACATAAACTTCCTCCTCAATTTCACCATCTAGAAAAGCACTTTTAATGTCTATTTGGTACAAGGTGATATCATGGTGATTAGCATAAGCAAGTAAGATGCGAATGGACTCAAGTCTAGCAACGGGAGCATATGTCTCACAATAGTCCATACCTTCAACTTGAGTGTAGCCTTGGGCGACTAGGCGTGCTTTGTTGTGGACGACTTGACCATCTTCATCTTGCTTGTGGCGAAACACCCATTTGGTACCAATGATGTTGTGGTTGTTGTCGGGATTCTCGACCAATGTCCACACTTGGTTTCTCTCAAAGTTGTGTAGCTCTTCATGCATAGCATTAATCCAATCCGGATCTTCCAATGCTTCTTCAACCTTCATAGGTTCAATGCTAGAGATGAAAGAGTAATGTTCACAAAAGTTAGCCAAATGAGTTTTAGAGCGAGTGATTCTCCCGGTTTGGATATCATTGTAGATTTGTTCGACGGGATGGTATTTGGCGATTCTTGATCGAACTCATGGAAGTTTTGGCTTGGCTCGGGGTGGAACATCCTCTTCATCTTGTTCTTCTTCTTGGTCTTCTTCATTGTTGACATTGTCATTCTCTTGTCGTGGTGGAGAAGGAGGTTGTTGATGTTCATCTTGGTGTACTTCCTCGTTTTCTTCGTCTTGGCGTGTCCCACTTGTGGATGCCTCCGTATCAACTCTTGGTTCACCAAAACGTTACGAAGGGAAACAGAGAGTTTGCAATCCCATCTCGGTGAGACCGAGAGCCCTATCGGTGAGACCGAAAAGACTAGGGTTTCTGGCAGTGGCTATGTCAACTGAACTCGGTGGCTCCGGATAGATAGAATCGGTGGGGCCGAGTTGGACTTTTGGTTTGGGACATATGTGGATGTGAGAAAGTAGTGGAGGGTTTTGGAGCATATCACTAAGCACTTTGAGCAAGAACCTCATTAAGCAACACCTCATCCCTTCTTAATAGTGTTGGCTTTTCCTATAGACTCAATGTGATCTTGGATCACTAAAATAGAAAATGCTGAGTCTTGCGCTTTGAGCTTGAGCCAATCTTTTGTCCTTGGCACTTTGAAGGGGTTCCACATCCTCTAGTCCATGCCACTCCATTATTGAACTTATCTGAAACATACTAGGTAGAAGCATTAGTCCAACAAGAGATATGTTGACATTAATTACCAAAATCACCCAGGGAGCACTCGTGCTTTCATCTGCGACTACGTCATCCGTCATTGATGCGCGCGTAGCCGCGACATGCAGGCAGAGAAAGAAGCCGTTGCGGATGTCGACAAGGTGACGCGGCTACACGGATGTCGACAGTGTGACGGGCAGCACGTCCCTGCCCGCCGCCATCATCAAGGAGAAGTAGAACACGGGAGGCCGCTGCCGATTGTATCCCATGAAGGCCATCACCGACGCAACGCCGTCGAATACAGCCGGTGTCTTGCACGATTCTTCTTCTGCCGGATGCTGGAGGAGGAGAAAGAGATCGGGCGGCGACCATTTAGATTAGGTATTTAAATCTACCAGGCTGGTTGTAATGGGAGTATTATAAGTAGTATCATGCATGCTAGCTAGTAGTAGGAAAATTTGATGAGATGGCGTAGAATTAAATGAAGAAACAGAGGGTTGAGTATCATATTATGATACGGTATGGAATTAAGACCTCTTCCAATGCAAATGTGCTTAGATGAGGTGCATAGTGCATTAAATGGTGTACACGTCGGTGTTATACAAATGGTTTTTAACCCCTTTCCGCGACGGCGTTCGGAACCGTCACCTAGTAAGTGTGGGCGATAGGAGGGTCCTTCCCACACGACCCAGAAACCGTCAGGGATATGCCCTCCTGGCACACACGCTCAACAAAATGAGGTCGTAATGCGACGTGAGCACTCAAATACGTAAATACGTGCAGTAGTGCTAAAAACAATTATACAGGTGAAATCATTTCCGGTCGTAAGTACATCCCACACAGTCAGTCACCGCTAAACATTTCCGTTCGTATATACATCCCACACAGTCACGCCAAGGAAAACGTTTGCGCAAGGTGGCATAACGCAAACTGTTTTCAAGAGAATGTCGTGTGTGATTGTTCATTGATCCAACATGGTTTATTCCTAGAAACTGTGTGTGTTGCCTGATGTCATTGGCAACGATGTTTTCTCAATAAGCGTTTGCAATAGGAAAACCCAATTAGCGGGCTGATTGCCCTATTATTAATAGTCCATTTACTAATCTAATTGACATTCATATTAAGCACATAATATATTCCATTTCCATATTAAGGAAGCATGATTAAATAATTGAAATACATCATAGTACAACATGGTATAGCTTCAGCACTCAGCTACCCCATTACACGACTGCACCAGCAGCAAGTTTCACATGCAACATCTGGAACCTTTCGAAATTAGCATCATAGACGGTACATAGAGAGATGCATCTCATCTGGAAAACTGCTAAAGTGGAAGGCGAATATTGAGCCTTCATTCATGTTGAAGGTCTTTGCAACTTTAGGCCAGTGCCTATGGATGATTGACCGTCCATCATTCGACCTCTTCAGGAACACTTCAATATTGAACCGTGGGTGTTGTATGAAAACTTTCCTCGCCTCGACCCACAGAGGTGGTTTGAGAGGTAATCATCAGTGAACCCTGAAAACAAGGATGTGCATAAATATCTTCTCTATATTGGAAATGGGACAAAGGAATAAAAAAGGCAAGGTATAATAGTTAGTACCATCTTGTAAACCTGTGTGATTCCCATTGTTTCCCTGCAACACATATAAGGTAGTTAGTCATCAGGTTAAGTAAGTGTTCGCATGATATTAGTAAAATATGTTGATGATAAATAAGCACATTGCAGATTCATCAGATTAATTCAAGTCACATGGAAAACCCATTTATCCAAACCAAGCATGATTAAGAACTAGGAAATTAGCACTTGTATATGTTTATCATGTATTAATTGCAGCCAAATCCGATTTATTCCTCACATGGTATACAATAACAGAGTGCGGCCACAACAATTCAACATCGCATTGAAGAATTGAACCAAGCAGTTAACTAAACACCACAACAAATGAACCAAACATTAACTGAGCACCACATTGCATAATATAACATACTCCTAATAGAAGATCAGATAGTTAACCAAACCAAGCATGCTTAATAACTTGGAAATATAGCAAGTGTATTTGTTTATCATGTATTTAGTACAGCCAAATTTGATTTATTTCACACATGGTATACAATAACAGAATGCAGCCACAACAATTGAACATCGCATTGCAGAATTGAACCAAGCAGTTAACTAAACACCACAACAAATGAACCAAATGTTAACTGAGCACCACATTGCACAATATAACATACTCCTAATAGAAGATCAGATAGTTAACCAAACCAAGCATGCTTAACAACTTGGAAATATAGCAATTGTATTTGTTTCTCATGTATTTAGTACAGCCAAATTTGATTTATTTCTCACATGGTACACAATAACAGAATGCATCCACAACAATTGAACATCGCATTGCAGAATTGAACCAAGCAGTTAACTAAACACCACAACAAATGAACCAACGTTAACTGAGCACTACATTGCACAATATAACATACTCGTAATAGAAGATCAGACAGTTAACCAAACCAAGCATGCTTAACAACTTGGAAATATTGCACCCTGAAAATTGAACATCACATCTGCAGAATTGAACCAAGCAGTTAACTGAACACCACATTGCACGACATATAGAACATATACACTATAGCAGAAGATTGCATGGTAAAAGTAGATAGCACAATTCACTATAATTTGTTAAGCAAAGGCAGTAGCTAGAAAACTGAACATGGGTCCTTATAGTGAGCTAATAAGACAAGCTACTCCTCATTGTCGGAGATATCAATGACGATTGGCTCCTTGGACATGGAAGAGGGCGAGGCCTCTGCATCGTGGGTGCCCTCATTGCAGTTGTGAGTTGCCTGTGCCGCTCCGGGCACCAACCTGCTGGCTCTCGAGACGAGGTAAGCACGTGCACGCTGAGAAAACACCTCGTAGTCTTTGTTGGAGGCACCAATGGTGGCCTCGAGAAAACGCCATGAACTGTCGTTTAAAGCAGCCAACCGCGTTGCGGTGTCGGCACGCGAGGTGTCAACGGTGGCCTTGACAGCGAGGTGCTCCTCCAAGATCTGGGTCGGCACAAATGGCAGCCATCGCGACCTCATCCGCGCGTGCGGCCGCGATTTGCTTCTCCGATGACAAATGCTCCTTGAGATCCTGCGTGCACCATGTCTTAGGGCGGTGCTTATTTTGTGGAGGGGTCGGTGATTTGGGTGGAAGGTGTCGCACTCGCGCCGGCGGTCGGGGCATGTGGGATGTGGAAGGAGGAGGAGGATGGGGGTCGGGTGTGGATTACCTTCCTAGATGGGCGAGGCCGAACAGCGTGAAGGAGGGTCGCCGGCGAGGAGGCGGCGCTGCAAGCAAGGAGTGAAGGTTTCAACTTGGAAAGGAAGGTGGAAAGGGGGGAATGTTGCTTTTGGTAAGGAAGAGGGGGCGGGGAGGTAGATATTTCTGCAGAAGCCGAAAATTTGGAATTGCTTCAGCCAAAAAACTGGCGCACAAAGTGTCATCAGACACGGTCCCTTATTCAGAGCGGGCTCCAAGATATTTTGTGCTGCATCTCACACGGTTGGTTATAATAAACTGTGTGGGATCTACTTGATTTTTTGTCTTGATTTGAATTACATAATGGGGTCACAGTGTCCATGGACAGTGTTTGAATTGCTAGACCTTTTATCAGCAGTGAACATGCAACTATATGTGTGTCATAAAAGAATTGGAATTATTCAGGGTTCGTTTGGACATTTTTATGAATCAAGTGAGTTTTCAATGCATTTATGTGCATAATTCAAATTTGAACTACATGCACATGCTCCAGTGCATATAAATTGGTTGAAAAATCAAATATGTGTCCTTGGGTGCATGCTTAGGTCCCATGCAAGAAATGGGAATGAATTTCAAACACCAGGGCACCATTGATTGCTGGCAAAACGTTGAGATACATGGTATTTAAATTCTAGTAAATCCAAAACTCGTCTGAAATTCATGAAACTTGGCATGGTATCATGGAGCGGCATCAACATGCCGTGGTAAAAAATTTCTCCCATTTGGGGCAGGTTTGGGTATAAGCTTCTCACAAACCAGAGCTTCTCACAACAAGCAAGATGGCTTCGATAGGGAACGTCCCACCTTTGGGGACGAAACAATATCCATTGCCTCTTATTGCTTTCAAAATTTTCTCGTGTCAACATAGAACAACAGGAGTTGTGTTTTTTTGTGATTATTCGGGGTTCGTTTGGACATTTTTTATGCATTAAGTGAGTTTTCAATGCATTTATGTGCATAAATTCAAATTTGAAATACATGCACATGCTCCAGTGCATATAAATTGGTTGAAAAATCAAATCTTTGTCCTTGGGTGCATGCTTAGGTCCCATGCAAGAAATGGGAATGAATGTGAAACACCCAGCCACCGTCACTCGGCCGCAAACATTGAGATACCTGGTTTTTAAATTCTAGTAAATCCAAAACTCGTCTGAAATTCATTAAACTTGGCATGCTATCATGGAGTGGCACCCGACATGTTGTGGTATTTTTCGTGTCCATTTTGAGAGAAGGCACACTCGAATAACAGCCAAGAAAGACATTTTGAAAAAAGAGCTGCCACTTTAATATCTCAAACGTTTGTATAATTCAAACCGTGTACGTTATGTTAACCATTCACGTGACGCTACGTGTCTTGGTTTTAATGGCTATAGGTTTTAACGTGTCTTGATTGCAAACGTTTTAGATAGAACACCAGTATGCAAAGTTAGAGCAGGATTTGTGCATCTCTTGAACACAAACAGTTCTTTTGGATGACCCGTGTGAACCACTTACAAACAATTTGGTAAGATTTGCATCTGTCATATTGGGTATGTTGCCATTTGTCAAACTAGAAAGATTGACATTTGTTGATCTAGTAACATTGCCATTTGCCAAACTTCTAACACTGCGATTTGTCAAAATATGAAGCTCAAAATCAATTTTTGCAACTAAAATTCAGTAATTAAGCATAGATGGAGGCGAGGAGGCGTGTTTAGCTGGGCATGCAGCGGACAGCGTAGTACTATTCGATTTGACAGCAAGCGGCGCAGTTCCCGGTATAGCTTTAATATAGACAAGGGAGAGGGTAGCGGTTCCCGAAATGTTGAACGGCCAATGATGCGTCCTCCTTCAATTAGCATCATGTGAATGCATGAGGGAAGTAATGAGAAGAGGACCGGAAAAAGAGGCAGCACGATGTGAATGCAATGCAGTTTGCACTCATATAAAGGCGCCCCTCCCTTCCAATGCATCTACCACATCGTACGCACCTAAGCATTTGCCTAAGCACCTACATTAATAAGCGCAAAAGTGCTCACTCCAGACCCATGGCGGCGATGCGCGCGAGCAGCCACTGGTTGTGCCAGATGGTCCACGACGCCGGCCTGCGGCATGGCTCCATGGATGATCTCCACACGGTGGTTGCGACCGGCTGGTGGATGGCCGCCGTCGATACCAGCTGCGACTCAGTACAACCAGATGATTGTTCGCACCACCAACAGGTTCACCATCGTCAAGAAGCTCGCGGAAGACATCGCCGTACTCCTCCAGCCCGTGCGCCCGGGCTCCTCATTGCCTGCCACCGTAATCGGCCTCTATGGTCGGAACCTCTTTCAAGCACTGGTGGCCTCAGGATCGCTGCCGACGCCACGAAGAATGTCCACGGAGGTCGCGCCGCCATGGCGGCTCTCTGCAAGAAACCGTCGACCTACACATCCATGTGTCTGGCGAATCGTGTACATAGGTATCTACAAGGCCAGTGAGGACGCCTTCTGACGTTGGCCTTCTTCAACCGGTGGAAGCCTTGGATGCGATTGCCGAGAAGCACCTTGACCTCGCCACAAAAGTCGCCGCTCCTTAGTGGCGGTCGGTGGCCCGGCGCCTTGAGTTGAGGAGGAGGAGGTAAATGCGTTGATGGATGCATCTTTCTTCTTGCCTCCTGTAACCACCACTGCGATCGCATCATCGTGGCCTTAATTCTTATTGTGCTATTGTATTCTCGTTCAAGTCAATACAGACATGTGCGATCCCTTTGCATAATTATATGCATCACTGTAACTAGTACTCCATCCGTCAATTTATAGGTTGTGCTGCTAGTGTTTCAGGCCGGCGCACGATCACGTTCGTGTGCATGCGGTTGCGCCGAGCGCGGCGCGACGATGCAGTTACCCACTGCAAAAACTGCCATGCGGGGGACGTGGCATTGACCATTGGGTGGCAATAGTAGGTCATCCGGGTGCCCAATAAAGGATGCAAAGAGGGATCCTACAGCAGCAAGGACCAGCTTCCTTACCGATAGCTCATCTAACAGAACTCCCAAGTTAAGTGTGCTGAGGCTGGAGTAGTCATCAGATGGGTGACCGGATGGGAAGTGGCCTTGATGTTAATTTAACTAATGTGATGGGTCATTGTAAACATTTAATTGCGTTGAATGTATATAGTACTCCATCATATTAATTGAATTAACCTCGAGGTCCTTGTTTTGTATTTTTTTTACATTTTTTATTTTTTGTACACATGTTGATTGGCTTGAAGAAGGACTATCTCGTTACCTTTTTGATAATTTTTGTTTTTTGAACACATGTTGATTGGCTTGAATGAAGGTCTATCTCGTTACTTTACGACATGTTTCCAAAACATGGACCTCGAGGTTAATTCAACTAATAGGATGGAGCATTATATACATTCAACGCAATTAAATGTTTTCCAAAAAAGTGATATGATTTCTGTGAAACTTATAAGTCATGTATGTCAAATTAACCTCTGTGTACTTGTTCTCGAATTAACCTCCGGGCCTTTTTGCCACGTATCACACACATCTTGTTAAGTTGAACCATTTATGTTCTCTTCCCTAATCAAAACAGTTCATTCGAATGAACCGTATGGCGTATATCACACACACCTTGATCTGGCTGACCGTTTCTGTTGCTTTCCCTAATAGCAAACAGTTCATCAGAGCGAACTATATGACATATATCGCACTCGCATTGATATGGCTGCCCGTTTCTGTTGTTCTGTCTAATCGTGAACAGTTCATCTCGATCAACCGTATGCCCTGCTTCACACACGGAACTAAAATCTGAACCGTGTTCGATGCATCCGTCATCGCAAATGTTTTGCACCTTTTCTGACAGTTTTTTTACACCACCGTTTGCGATTATGGCATCGCACACAGTTTTGTTGAAGGGTCTCTGATCGTAGTGTCGCGTTAGCAGCATCCTGCAGTAGTGGGCTTAGCAACTCAAGTCTCTAATGCATAGGTGCTTAGTTTGTTGTTGCTAAGCTTGCTTCATTTAATTAGCTATAGACTCAAAATTGTCTTTCCACCTAGGTACACACGCTTAGCACCATTTCTTCCCGGGGTCACCAAACTAGTCTCTCCCTTCTTAATTAACTTGCCACAACATATTTTATGCCTCCGTGGCAGGCTTAGCACCTATACATGGTGGAGCACTGGGAGAGGCCTAAGGCTGGTCATAGTGGGGAGTAACTTATACCGTAACATATTACTATGTTACTCTAAACATCTCTCTCCTCATTAACTACATGCCACATAAGCAAAATTTTCTTGAAGTGCACTATGTTACTACCTAAGTTACTCCCACTATGACTAGCCTGACTAGCGTAAGTTACTCCCACTATGTTTAGTCTTAGGCCTTTGTTTGGTTCAACCTCCTCCCAAGGGGTTTGGAGAGGAATGGAGGGGAGTTTGGCTTGTACATGATTTAATCCCCCACAATCCCTGTTAATCTATGTATATTGTAGGCATGTTATTTGACCCCTCATTTTGCCGCGCCATTTACCAGTGTGAGTGTCTGCATGCAGTACACCATCCTCTAATTTGGTGGATGCCAAGCCGGCCTGAAAAGGAGCTATAACTTTTTTTCAAGTTGAAAAATGTTACGGATGAGGAGCCATAATTAAGCTGGAGGCATCTCTTATTTTCTTTCGAATGGGCAATAAGCTGGAGAGCTGGAGAGTGTCTCTAATGGGTTGCCTCTAGTGTTAAGGCCCTCCAGTACGAAACACGGGCAGCTGACTGGGCCGACACAAAATCCTATCCATCTTAAAGCCCATTTGTTTTTATTTTTTGCGAGGAGAAGCCCATATTTCTTGAAGAGGGGGTGATCCCAGAAAAACCCTCCTTCCTCCTCGCTTCCACTTATACTGCAACTCGCTGGACTCTCCCGCATACCATTTCAACATGGAAGGTCTCGTCGAGCTTAATAATGATGCGCCGACCGTCTACCAAGTGAGGCCTGTCGCGCAGACCCCAGTCGTCACCGCAGTAGTCGCACTTCGGGATCCTATCATCGTTGTCAGACATTTCCTATGTTCATATTCAAAGATTAAACTTTTAAAATTCAATATATGTACTACAAAAACTAAATTAGATCATTATTATTCATCACGGGTTGACTATCGGTCTGTTGAGTCATTTCTTGAAAACTCTTAGCTCACGTGGTGTATATATTCGACCGTCGGTGATGGTCGCTCCTCCCTTCGTCCCCGAGTGCATTACACCAAAATGTCTAGCACACAGGAACGAAGGATAAGCGACCCCCATGACAATATTCAGGATTCTTCCTCTCTGGCATTTTGCGATAGTCGGTGATGGAAGCTCCTACTTTCATTCGAAAGTGCATCACACCAAAATGTCTAGCACCTTCTAATATGAAGAAAAATCTCCCCTCACGACAACAGTCGGGATTCTTCTTCTCATACATGGTGGACACTCTCCATCATTTATTTTTTGACCGTCAATGATGGTCGCTACTCCTCCTTCCCCTAATGCACAATAGTCGTGTAGCACAAGGTGAAGAAGGAGAAGCAACCCCCAAGACAATAGTCGGCATTCTTCTTCTCTTATATATTGTGGAGACTTTCCCTCACTGTTTTTTTGACTGTCATGTATGGAGCCCTGACAGAATTAAAGTCAACCCAAAATGACATTTAGTTATCTTTGTAGCGAATCTAGGGCACTCGATATTTCCTACATATTGTAGCACAAGTGATGCCAAAATTCACGGAAAAATCCGGCATGACCATTGCTCAAAATGACATATCGAGCGCCTGAAATTTGCCGGAATGGAAATTAATCAACACTCTAGCAAAACATAGGCCACTAGCTCGAAGGTGTTCCCTGGAAACATAGGCCACTTGGGCAAGCACTAGTAATACACAACAGTACATATCACATGTCTAAATCTCCATCATATTTGAAAGACCTACATTGAAAATTTTCTATTCCATGGAAATAATCTACATTCTATTACTGTACTACATCACATTGTCACGGCTACTCATCTAGTACTCTACTGCATCTATGAAAACATCTACATCATCATCGAGATGGGGATTTGGCTGGTCTCACCTCGAGGTCAGAGGGGGTCGGTGATGGGGATGACGGCGGGGATGATGCAGGGGCTCCTTGATTTATGCAATAACAAAATATAAAGAAAAACAACATTATCCTCATTTTAGGACTTAGTGAAATCCTATAAGATATCAACTAAACATTACTATGCTGATTCAAAACCTACATTTACTAAAAAAATAAAACCTAGTTCTAACCCTAACAGCTATCCATCCATCCATCTATCTATCCAAAGCATTACTAAAAAATCTAGTTTAATCCATCTCTCTATCCAAGCATTACAAAAAAACCAAATTTCATCCACCCATATATGTGAACACCCAGGGTTACATATATCTACATTCTATTGTACTCAAACAACCTATTTAGTGGTCTAATGATGAAATGGGCTCATATGTATGAACACCTAAGGTTCATATATATGAACAAATTAGTAAAAAAATTGAACATATTGCATTTGCTAAATACTACTAGGAGCCCCTGCATGTCGAGGAGGGACATGGTCGGAGGGAGGGAGGGAGGGGGAGGAGGGACAGGGTAGGAGGGAGGGAGGGAGATGGAGGGATGGAGAAGGGAGCTAGGGAGGGAGGACGGTCGGAGGCAGGGAGGGAGACATATCGGGGGGTGACGGCGGCAACAACGGGCAGCAGTGCGGCGGCGGCGACGGGCCGGCAGGCGGCAACAATGAGTGGAATGGAGATGGAGAGTGGGGAGGGGGGAGTGAGGGCCGTGCGTGGGTGAAGGTAAGTTAGACTTACCAGTAGCGCGATACAAGAAAACACGCTACTGCTACTTCCATAGTAGTAGCGCGTGTTTACAAGGGCGCTACTACTATACCTAGCTTGATGACTATTAGAATAATTTCGAGACACTCCGTCGATCTATCGAGGATCAATCAATCACACGAGGCACGACACCGAGATTTGTTAACGAGGTTCACCGATATGGTTACATCCCCGGGGCCTGACTACGGACGCTCCTCCCCATGGCACCGTCAAGATACTGCACCCCGGTCGCCCGGGTGTCGGCACATGCCGACGGCTCCCCCTGCGTTCATGTGCTATTATGTTGTCATAGGTTACATCGTGTATCTACCCCACTATATATGAGAGGCCTAGGATATAAGTGTCCTATTAGGACACAACTCCTACCCTGTCTACACGTAGTCCAAAATCAAGTCCAACTGTAACCTACCTTGTACAATAATATTCGACACAACTCAAATAAACTCCACCTTGGCGAATATTCTTCACCACCTTGGATTCATCCATGCGTCGAACCTCCATGTACATTGGACTTGAGATACGCCATGAGCATCGCTGCTACTCCCAGACTCCACGTGACTGTTGAAAAACGTAGCATGCAATTTAAAAAAAAATCCTACGCTCACACAATATCTATCTAGGAGATGCATAGCAATGAGAGGGGAAGAGTGTGTCTACGTACCCTCTTCGGCCAAAAGTGGAAGCGTTTGATAACATGGTTCATGTAGTCGAACTTCTTCTCGTTCCGACCGATCAAGCACCAAACGTACGACACCTCTGAGTTCTGCACACGTTCAACTCGATGATGTCCCTCGAACTCTTGATCGAATAAAGTGTCGAGGGAGAGTTCTGTCAGCACGGCGGCATAGTGACGGTGATGGTGAAGTGATCCTTGCAGGGATTTGCCTAAGCACTACGAAGATATGACGGCGGGTGTAATCTGTGGAGGGAGGCGCCGCACACGGCTAACGGATGTTGTTGTGTGCTTGTGAGGCGCCCCCCTCCCAACATATATATAGGTGGTAGGGGAGGAGAGGCAGCTAGGGGCGCCCTAGGGTTGGCTGCCGCCCCATAGAGGCCTTTCCTTGCCCTGCGCCCCCTTTCCATGTATGCATGAAGGGGAAGGAAAGAGGGGGTGATGGAAGCAAGTGGGAATCCTAGTCCACCCTTTCCTTTCCCTTCCCCCCTTTCCTTCTCCTCCTCCTATAGCCTTATAGGGAACACCAGCCCCTTGTGGGCTGGTGTGTTCCTTCACAAGGCCCATATGGCCCATAGGATTGCCGGGGGTACCCAAAACACCTTCCGGTGACCCGATAAGTACCCGATACCCTCCGAAACACTTCCGTTGTCCGAATACCATCGTCCTATATATCAATATTTACCTCTCAACCATTTCGATACTCCTCGTCATGTCTGTGATCTCATCCGGGACTCTGAACAACATTCGGTCACAAAATCACATAACTCATATAATACTAAATCGTCATCAAACGTTAAGCGTGCGGACCCTACGGATTCGAGAACTATGTAGACATGACCGAGACACCTCTCCGGTCAATAACAAATAGCGGAACCTGGATGCTCATATTGGCTCCTACATATTCTACGAAGATCTTTATCGGTCGAACCATTATGACAACATATGTTATTCCGTTTGTCCATCGGTATGTTACTTGCCCGAGACTCGATCATCGATATCCACATACCTAGTTCAATCTCATTACCGGCAAGTTTCTTTACTCGTTCCATAATACATCATCCTGTAACACTCGTTCCATAATACATCATCCTGTAACTAACTCATTAGTTATTTTGCTTGCAAGGCTTCTTATGATGTGCATTACCAAGAGGGCCCAGAGATACCTCTGCGATACTCGGAGTGACAAATCCTAATCTCGATCTATGCCAACCCAACAAACACCTTCAGAGATACCTGTAGATCATCTTTATAATCACCCAGTTATGTTGTGACGTTCGATAGCACACAAGGCATTCCTCTGGTATCAGGGAGTTGCATTATCTCATAGTCGAAGGAATATGTATTTGACATGAAGAAAGCAATAGCAATAAAACTGAACGATCAATATGCTAAGCTAACCAATAGGTCTTGTCCATCACATCATTCTCCTAATGATGTGATCCCATTGATCAAATGACAACACATCACTACAAAAAAGACACATCCGTGACATTTTGGGCCGAACGAATTTTTTTCTGTCATACTTATGACACTTCTATGATGATAATTGTGACAAAACCCGGTATCAACATAGATGTGGTTGGGTCCTACTTCTATGACAAAAATCATGATGAGAAAATGGGCTTTTCGTCACAGGCGGGCCGGAGATGCAGCTGCATGACATTCTTTGGGTCGTCCAGGACGGAAAAAACCGTGGTAGAAGCGAGGGCGAGGAAAATATCGGGGAGTTCCCGGTTACGGTGGGTGATCGGGGGCCTAGCGATGCGCGTTTCTCTCATACGTACGCGCGTGTGTGGGAGGCATTGGGCTCTAACTGAACCCGAGCGATTGCACTGCAGGCTACGCATTACTGAACCCGAGCGATCGATCGATCCCTTGCTGTTAACTGAACCCGATTGAAAGATTCCTTCGCTACTGGTGCTAACTGAAGCCGATCGATGCTGCCTCTGGATGAACAGTGAGTGTTGTTGGGGGGTTTGGATGAACAGTTCCCGGTCGGGGTTGGATGAACAGGACCCCGTGGTAGTTGAGGTCGTTGCCGCTGGATGAACAGTACCCCGATCAATCGAGTCGGTGGATGAACATGACCCCGTGGAGGGCTGGATGAACAGGACCCCGTGGAGGGCTGGTTGAACAGTAGCCGGTGGAGGGCTGGTTGAATAATAGTCGGTGGAGGGCTTGATGAATAGTAGCCGTGGATGGGTGGTTGAACAGGACCCCCGCAGAGAGGCTGGTGAAACAGTAGCCGGTGGAGGAGCGCGCGGTGGAGGCTAGATGAACAGGAGCCCGTGGATGAACAGTCGCAGGTGGAGGCTGGAGGAGGTCGAGGTGGATGAACAGTAGCCCGTGGAGGCTGGAGGAGGTCGACGGTGGAGATGAACAATATCTCCTGGAGTCCCGTTTTGCAGTACACCACACCCCTCCCGATAAACAGGACCCCCGTTTCGACCGTAACGCCCCAACACAAGTCTGTTTCCTCTGTTTTGCAGTACGCCACACCCCTCCCGATCAACAGGACCCTCTTTCAACCGTAGGAGGTCCGCTTCCTCCGTTTTGCGGTACGCTAGACCCCTGCTGATGAACAGGATCCCGTTTCGACCGTGGCCGGTCGAACATAAGGCTGTTTCCTCCGTTCTGCGGTACGCCAGGCCTCGTTTCCATCGCCTGTTCCGTCCAAGCTGGTTGGCTCCCGATGAACAACACGCGTTCCGTTGCCTCCCGATGAATACGACGCATTCTGTTGCCTCCCCATGAACACGACGACGACGCAGTTTCGCCGTTCCGAACCAGCCATGTACACGAGCCCTGGCCGTACGTATGCGCGAGTAGGCGTTCGAGACCCTGCCGGTATGTACGCACGTGGCCGTATTTAATTTCTTGCACCCTGGCCGATGTACGTACGTGTACATGCTACGTGTGCGCCTCTACTACGACACGTGCCCTTCCTTGCACGGCCACGATTCATTGCTGCAGCCTGCAGACAGATCGATCGACCAGTATGTACGTACACGTTCGCGGCCAGAATGACAACGCTACGTACGCTTCGACCAGGTGGGTTTCGACTGTCAGGCACTTCCTTGCATGCAAAGATGTAGCTGGTGGGTCCCAGCAATCAGGGGGCGAATCATTTTTTTGCCCGTAATATGGACGAACTTCCTTGCGTGCGAAGATGTAGCTGGTGGGTCCCAACAGTCAGGGGGAGAAAACATTATTTTTCAGGGTAAAAATGATGCAGTTGCATGTATGCGTCCATGGGCTTGGTGCGTCCCCACTGTCAGCCTCCCACATACATTCATCTTCCGATGACTCTCGGTTGTTGACCATGTTGACCACACCGTGCCGAGTGCACCAAGGCCGGTGGAGGACGGCGAGGCCCCAGATTGGAACGACCCGGAGATGGGGAAGACGCGGCAGTGGAGTCACAGATGGAGAGGAATGGGAAACTTGACTAGTTGGTCTTGGCGGCAACCTTTGCCGCCCACGGAGAACGAGGAGCAAGAACAGAGGTTGAAGAAGGAGTGCGGCTGTTGGATTAACATCCAACGGTCCAGTTGCTAGAATCATTTGTTGATTAAGTTGACAAAGCCCTGCATACACGTCCGCTTTGTAGGCCCACCAGTCAGCCACCAAATCTAACAGGTCCCAGCTGTCAACGGGAGGAATATTTTTTTCACATAACAAGGAGGCACTTCCTTCCGTGCGAAGATACAGCCGGTGGGTCCCAGCTATCAGTGGGAGGAAAGATTTTTTTCAGCTTAATAAGGAGGAACTTTCCCTACGTGCGACCATGGACCTCGTGGGTTCTAGCCGTTAGGCTGTCCATGTATAGTCCTCTTCAGATGTCTCTCGTTTGTTGACCACGCCGCACCGAGCGCAGCAAGGCGGTGGACGACGGCGAGGCCCCGGACGGGAACGACCCGGAGATGGGAAGACGCAGCAGTGGAGTCGCAGATTGAGACGAGGAGCAGGGTTATAACTAGTTCTGGTGCGGCGTGGGGCTGCAGTCGGTGGAGAATAACAAGAGGTGTGGAGGGGTGGAGGGATAACCTTGTTGACGGTGCGGTAGTGCTACGCAGCGATGCGTGCTAAGCAGAGCCACTAGTCGCAGGAGGCTGGACCAGGCGGTCCCGGTGACGCTGGAGGAAGAAGACGACAGATTGAAGGTGCATGCCGGCCATTGGATATAAATCCAATGGATGTGGATGTCATAATCATTTGTTGACCAAGTTGACAACGCCCTGCGTAGGCTTCGACCTATTGGCCCACATGTCAGCCTGCAAAAATGTGGCATATATTTAACCCATGTTTTGTCCATTTGCTGGGCTGGGTGAACAAATAATTTCGCATATATTTAAATTAGTACCCCTGGTTCCTTAGTTGTGCTCACTTTTCCCCACGCTCCAAACTTTTGCTCACTTTTCCCCTCTTCCTTAGCTGAAACTCTCACAAATGCTCATAGCCGTCTTGACCGTCCATCGACCGTTAATTGCTGACGAGTGGGGCCGAGTCTTCGTCTGACCATTGCTTGCTGACGGGTGGGACCTCAAGGAGACACATATTGGGCAGCTTGTCTAAATCTGAAACAGATCTAGACAGGCCGCACCGCACTATGCCGCCCCACCCCCTCCGCAGCGTCGTGCCGCGTCCATTGCAGTTGTTTCCTCCACCCTATGCCCCTATTCCGTTCATCGGCGACGCCGCGTCTCCACCAGATATAGCCCACCTCCCCATCTGGGATTGCATAGCGACGTTGAGTGAGGACGCCCGGAAGGCAGTCGACCGTGGAGAGGATTGGGTCGAATCCGCGACAGATAATTCATGGATTAAACCTGGGTAAGCATCGTTTCCTCTTGAATTGACTTCTAAGTCGTATTGTAGGCCGTATTTGACTTTTGTTTGCTTGAATCATTCGAATTTGTGCTCGATTTTACCAGGCTAACTGAAGCCTTTGTTTCAACAAAACATGACTGATCTCGCGCTGGCTTTCTGGCTGGCGATTAGAATGGAAACTAGTGTGCTGCATGGTACTAAACCGCATTTGATTTCATCATTTTTCTATCCCTAAGTGGTAGAAACCAACATATCTTTCAAAGATTTGCGATCTGAGCTCCGAAACACCTATCCACAGGTGATCTTTGATCTTGTTGAACTGAATTACTTCACCAGTGACGAGCAAAGATTTCTCCCACTAACTTGCGACGATCATATGTCGTTGTTTTTTGCTGGGATTGCTGGCTGCCTATTCGGTAAACTCCAAATCGATGTGCTCGACCACGCTGTGAGCGTGTGAAGGGAAGGGAGTTCGGACATCATGCATGCGTGCTAATAGCCAACACCCCGACACTCCTCGTAGGTCAACACCAAGTAAAGCAAGTGGTTCATGGAGCCGCAACATGCCTGCTGCCAATTCTGGTTCCAATTCAACTGCTGCTTCTCGTGTACCTTCTGCAGTTGGTGTAGAAGAAGATGCAGAACCTGACGAGGCAGTGCCTACAAATGATGATGAAGACGAGATGATGTTTCTGAATCTGGTCGATGTAGCGGTCGACAAGCGATGGATGATGAATATACGGAGGAGCCCATCACCAAGCTAGGTTTGATGACACTGACAATGAAGAGAAGGTGGAGAACATGGACAGCTTAATCGAGGATGAATACGATGGTGATGACATGCCAACAATTGAGTGGAACAGGGAAAAACCTGAGCTTAGTGCAGGTACCATTTTCCAATCAATGGTGGACTATCGGAATGCATTGACAACATGGTGCATTATATCTGAAAACACATATAAGATTAAAAGGAATGACCCAGCAAGGTTCACAGTTTTTTGTCCATATCCTAGGTGTAGGTGGAAGTTGCATGCATCTCTTATGAGAAAGAGCAAATATATTCAGGTAATCCAAGTTCAGTTAGTAATTTAGTTTCAGATCATTGAGTAATGTTTCTTAACTGTTTTTTACCGTTTTATTTTGTTTCAGATAAAGAAAAACCCACACAAGCACACCTGTCCACCTGGAGGGGGAGGGGGAAGGCCAAAACCAAGCTAGCAAAAACTAGGTGGGTGGCAGATGCTATATTTGATTGGCTGAGAGAAGAACCTGGACTTGGTCCAACAGCACTCCATGGGAAGCTTTTTGAGAAGTACAAGATAGAAATTCCTTACATGACAATTTTCAATGCTAGGGAAAAGGCTCTTGACAGAATTAATGGTCAATGGAATGACAGTTTTCAGCTGCTTTACACTTTCAAAGCTGAAGTGGAGATGGCAAGTCTAGGGAGTGTTGTAGAGATTGATAAGCATACAGTTCTATTCAAAATAAAAGGGAAGTCATTTGAGATGGAGTGCTTCAGAAGGGCTTTTGTTTGTTTCAAGGCTTGTTGGTAGGGGTTTCTAGATGATTGCAGACCCTATTTGGCTGTAGATGCTAAACATTTGACTGGAAGATGGAGAGGACAACTAGTAGCAGCTTCTGCAGTTGATGGACACAACTGGCTATTCCCAGTTGCATTTGGTGTGGTGGAGGCAGAGTCTAAGGAAAGTTGGGTCTGGTTTCTGCAGCAGTTGCGCAACATTATAGGCACACCCCCAGGTTTGTCTATACACACAGATGCTTGCAAGGGTTTAGAGAGTGCAGTAGAAATTGTATTCCCTGGAGTGGAGCTTAGGGAATGTATGCGACACCTAGCGCATAATTTCAAAAGGAAGTTCAAGGCTAAAGTTTATGATGAGAACTTATGGCCAGCATCATACACATGCAGCAAAAGGAAGCATGAACACCATTTGAGAGTGTTGTATGCTCAAAATCCTCTTGTGAAGGAGTACATGGATGCACATCATGGCAACGTGTGATCAAGAAGCAAATTCAACGAAATCTGCAAAGTAGATGATGTGACCAGTAACCTTGCAGACTGCTTCAATTCAAAGTTCAAGTCAGTGAAAGGGCTCTTGTTGTGGCGAGCATTTGACAAGATGAGGCAGATGATCATGATAAAGATGGCTCTTGGCAAAAGAATTGCAGAAACACAATATGTTGGTCATCAAATGCTCCCATCACAGATTAAGGCAGTGCACTTGAAGGCAAGAGGACTGAAGATGAAATGTATTCGATCTGGTACAAATGAGGGAGAGGTTACCTATACTGACACTAAAAATAGGGTATGGAGGTATCCTGTGAACCTAAGTACTAGAGAATGTACTTGTAGGCAATGGCAGATCCGTGGGAAGCCATGCATACATGCCCTACATCTAATGACCGTTATTGGGGGTGCAGATGGTGAAGTTGATCAATATTTCTCCGAGTATTTCTCTGTTGCCAAATTTATGGCTGCTTATGCTGACAATGTGTCTGCACTCTTGGGGAAAGATCAATGGAACATAGTAGAACTAGGGTTCAAACTCCACACTCCTGTCATTACTAGAACACCAGGAAGACCAAGGAACCAGAGGATTAGAGCAGGTGAGGAGGGTCGTCTACCAAAGAAGTGTGCTTGCAAAAAATGTGGAGTTCTGGGGCATATTGCTAGGCTTTGTACCAATGCAGTGGATGCATCATTTGGAGAGGAGGAAAGATGGACAGCAGCCAATGCAGAGGAGAATGCAGCAGCAATGGGGACTGAAGATGCAGAGGACAATGCAGCAGCAATGGAGACTGAAGATGAAGTGGAGAATGCAGCAGCAAATGAAGCAGTGGAGAATGCAGCAGCAAATGAAGCATCTTGGTATGTGTTTGCATTTGTAGAATGCAGCTACCCTTTTGTTTGCATTTGTTCTCTTTTTTTCCTATGGCTTATAATTTTATTTACCAGCTCTAGGGAGAAAAGGCCAAGAGATGAAGAAGCTGAAGATTTTGAAACCATGGCCTTTGATGGTTTTGAAGCTATAAGAGAGGAAGAGGAGGGTAATTTTTCCAATTGTGCCTTTAAAGATTCTTGAACCCATAAATGACCGTCAAATGGTCGTCAAGTGCTCGTGAGTGGAACTACTCCATCGGCACCTCCTGGCGAAAACCCCAAGTAAAGATCAAAAGGAACAAGAGTCTGAAAGAAAAGAGCATCTCAACTAGGGAAACCAGGAGCAAGACGGTGAAGCCAGCTGCAAACACAAGGAGCAAGTCGAAAATTTAAATTAAGTTGTTGGGAAATGTATGTGTTGTCAATTTGAGGGTGAGTCGATCGCTTAAAACTTGGTAGATTTGTATTAAGATGTTGGCATCTTAAAACTTGGTAGATTTGAGCTACTATGAAAACTTATCAGTTGTAATAATGTTGCTTCTACTTTGGTTTCTTATTTGAGTCAGAATTCAAATTTCCATCAAAACTTGAATTTAAATCAATATTTGAATTTGGGCCAAAATTTGGATTCGAGCCAAAGTTGAAGTTGAACATTGGAGGTTCATTGCTCTGTGCGGTGTATTTGATCGAGCATTTGAAGTCCAATATTCATAGGTGAACAGTCAGAATGAGAAATGTGCTAGAAACGAGCTCGAAAGCTGGGTAAACAGCCCTATTTGAAATCAAGTTTTTTTGACCTTCTATAAATGAGGCATATATTTTTTTATTAACACTTGTTCCATATATATAGGGTAAAAACGAAGTCTCACTATTTATTTATTAATATTCATATTACTACATTTTTTTGAAAAAATATGCTTTTAATTCAAAATCGTCAAATAACACGTTTTAGATATGAAAATGAAAAGTAAGTTCAGATCCTTCTTATTCACTCCAAAATGAAGCTATGGAGATTCTTCTGATTTTTTTTGAATTATTTTGATTTTTTTTAAAACCCTAAAACCTCTACCCTATTCTATGAACTCTGAACATGTTCATAGGTGATAGCTCATTTGTGTGAAGCCTTTTTTCATGAAAATGACCTACACCAAGTTTATATTTTTTTTCTCATAACCTTGTCACATATGACGGCTATGTGGGCAAGAATTACAATATTTTGATTTTTTTTGAATTTTTTAAAAGCATTTGAACTTGATTTCGACTGATCACTTCAAAAAATGATTTTTCAAAAACAAAACGCCCCTATACCGAGTTTATATTTTTTATGGTAACTATGTCTCATAAACAGACGAACTACGTTTATATTTTTGCGATTTTTTCTAATTTAGTTATGGCCATTTGAAATCAGGTCAAACCCTAATAACCCCGTTGACTGGCTCATAACCCCACAGAAATGCTCCAAACCCTAGCGTCAAACGTCCGCCGTCGGATCCTACCAAGCGCCAAACACCACCCTTCAGATGTGGGGGCAGGCATGCGCGATCCGCGCGACGCTGGTTTTGCATCTGATTAGCTCTTGACCTTTGTCCTTCTCGGGTTTTTACGATCTACCCCACTTTACATATGAAATTGTATTTTTCGCACATGACCACCACAAGTCAGTGTTATGAGTTGCTTCAAATATTCAAACTGCAAAATACAATGTGGCAAATCGTCAATATAGCTTTCCCTTCTCCTCTTCTCCGTCTGACAGACAAAGGCATCGAGTAGATCTCGAGCAGTTCCTCTGTTTCTTTCCCCATCTTCTCTTTCTTCTTCCTCTCGAGCAATTACTCTGTTTCTTCCTCTTCGGCGATATGTCGACTTCCTCGTCAGCCCCCTATTCCACGTGGACGATGTATCATCTAGTGCCGATGACTCGATGCACTGACTTCCCACGGACTGCTCCACTGAAGCAGTTTACTTCGAAGGAGGAGAAGAATGGGAACTTTGGGGGCGAGTTCGTCAAATGCGAGAACAAGCCGGAGGGGCAGGTTAGATCTGAGTTTTCCTCGCATCCTTTATCTCTAATTTCTCAAAAAATCTGTCAGATTTGGGATTTAGGTTACGTGATTTCGTTTTCAGATTGTGAAGAAATGCCACCATTTCGAGTGGATGGATGATTACATCCAGAGGCTTCAAAGGTTGGGCTTGCTGGATTCGAGGGGGAATGCAATCCGCGAGTTAAATCTGCCCCATGACAGTGCTGCTCCGGCAGCAGCAGCGCGTCCAGAATAACCGACGGTGGTAGATGTCGAACAGAAGACGGAATTGAAGAAGATGAACAAGAACTTCAAGCAGCTGATTGAGTTGAAGAAGCAATCCAATTTGATAACTTTAGGAATACTTGCTCTAGGAATTTTTACTTGATGGCCATCTCTCGTTAGAGATGTTTGTCTACTGTTGTTGCCACTGTTTAGCAATCCAAGTCTGTTTATCTCAAATGCAACTCTATTTACTGCAACTGTCGATCTCTGAATGTATGCAGTTTACTGTTATGTTTCGACACTTTCAGTTTTGGCAGAAGACAACTACCAGTTCAGTGATAGGATTATTTTGTTAGCTAATAACCTCGAGTGTTGGATCATACCCTAGCTCGTCGGATGACGATGTCAGTACTTGAGCAGCACAAGGGATATACATCAAGTTCATCTCTTCTCTCGCACTTGCCAAACTTTTGTCCTCGAGTTAAATGGGATTACGCTAGAAAAAACCTAGTTCGCAGGCCAAAGAGAAACAAGCTGCAATAGGCCCACAAAGGATAAATGAGGCCCAAAAACAAGCGATGTTACTTTTTTGTTTAGGAACGATTGCTTTGTTCTTTTTTGTTTCTGATTGATTTTTTCATTAATTTGATTGCCCAATCTCTTCTATTTCATTGAGGATTTTTTTTGGCTTTCCTTTATGGGTCCCTTCATGTTTTTTGATTTGATTTCTCTTCACCGTATGTGCTGTTGTTTTGCTTGCTCACAACCAGGCTTAGTTTGGCGGTGAAGTAATTTTAGAATCAAAGTATTTGCAAACCGCAGTATTATTATGCCTAGCGAGCCAATACTTCAGTATTGGAAAAAGAGGTCCAACCATCTTTTTTATATACTTCAAAAATAGTGTAGTTTTCTAGATATTAAAGTATATAAAACTACACTTTTGACTAAAGCCAAACATCTCAAAGTATTTGATACTTCAATATTTCTTGAAACCAAAGTATTCTTGGAATACCTAAAAAATACAGAGCTCCCAAACGAAAGCCGTGTACAATATGTTCTTATTTTTAGAAGGCATTTATAAAGACATCATTTTTAGTTAGTTTGGTTAATTTTGCCCACGTCAATTAGTCGTGTCTAAACTTGGGGCAAACAAAATACAAACATAACAAAGCATTAATATAACACACATAACGTAACTTAGATAGGGTTGCTAGGGCAACACAAGTTCTTACATCTAACACGACACCGATAGATAATTAACCTTACATAGATAGGGTAGCTAGCTAGGGCAACACACCCACCAAACTCACACTACATTGTAGATAGGGTAGCTAGGGCAACACTGCCATGTCTTCACCATCGTCTTCACCTTAACCGCCGGCTTCACCGTCTTCTTAGCCGCCGGCTTGATCTTGCTCTCCTCCTCAAGGCCGTTCTCGCCGAGGTAGTACGGGAGGCTGTGCATGCAGTTGCGAGCAGGGAAGACGCTCTCGAAGTCGGAGAAGATGTTATAGGTGGAGAATGCGATGAACTCGCACCCACACCAATACACCTTGCCGAGCAGGTAGTAGGCATCAAGCCTGTTGGTGAAGTGGGCGGCGAGCCCTACCACTAGAGCGTTGGCGTGGGGACGCTGCTCCACGAGGTTGAACATGTGCGGCGAGCCCGCCGGGAGATGGTTGAAGCCCGCACGGAGGAACCCCCGTGCAACCTCAGTGCTACCCCTCCAGCGTGAGAACACCCACACGCGGAGCAATGCCTCGAGGACGACGTTGGCGGGGTACCGCCCTTCCAGCACGGTGGGCGGCTCTTGGAACGTCGGCCTGTTGTACTGCATCTTGCTCGCTTTAATGAGTGTTTGCTTTGGCTTTTTGGGGAAGAAGAGAAGGGGGAGGCGCAGATGGATCTCTAGAAGAAGAGGCAATGAAGGGCGGTTTAAATAGCCGGGGGAGACGAAGAGGTACACGTGGAAATGGCGTAGATCATGACTCAGTGCGTGCGTGAACCGATGCGATCATCAATGCGAGAACGTGAATCGATGCGAGCGTGCTCTGCGTGCTCTGCGTTGGCGCCTGCCTGCCTCCCCCTTCTGCGTGCTCTGCGTGAATTGATTCCATAACTGAATCGAGCGGCAGCCTTGCGGCGTGAACTGATGCCTCGACATATGGATGCGAGCGTGTAGCCTTCCCCTTCTGCCACCAGCACGTATGCCTGCGATGCATGAAACGTTGCTGTGGAGCGACTGAATCCACCGGCAACCGTGCGGCATGGATTGATGTGTGCGTGTCGGCGTGTATGCATGCGATTAGGTCTAGGTCACTAGATGCGTGTGAGGCGGCGTTCACATGCATAGCAGGATGCATCGCTGCCAAAGCCAGACATGCATAGCAGGCTGCATCCATCGATAGCAGGCTTTTTTAATTTATTACCAACAAACTAACGGGCCCGTCCTATGACCACAAACACGGCCCAACCAGGGAAGCCACAGCCACAGTCAACAGAGTCCAACGTGGCCCCACAAGTCAGTTAACGGCCAAGACGGCAAACGTCTGATATGAACATTTGTGAGAGTTTCAGCTAAGGGAGTTGGGAAAAGTGAGCAAAAGTTTGGAGCGTGGGGAAAACTGAGCACAACTAAGGAATTGGGGGCACAGATGGAATAAGCCCTTATATTTTCTAAGAAATCCCAACCCATTTGCACTTTCTTGAAATACACGAATTAGCTGGGCTCGTTTTATATATAATGTTAGGTTAGAAGGAGAAATTAATATCAAAAAATAAACCGGAGCGACACATTTTTAATATATAAAATTAAAAAAATTAGCGAGTTATTGCTGAGAATAAAAATGAGCGCGTTATTATTACATTGGTCCTTAAAATCTTCGCAAGCTTTTGTACGCAATCACCAGGATTTTCCTTGCCTATGAGTCAAAACAACCAGGATTTTCCTTCCCAACTTCTGTTAAACATTTACTTTTATAAGTTAATAACATGTGGGATGTTTTTATAATGTATATATAAGTCTCTATAAAATATACGATAATAGTAATAATATATATATATATATATAATGTGGTTAGAAGGGAAAACATAAATTGGAGACAACATTATTATTCTTATATACAGATAAATAGAACAGAGATCTGCGTTTTATTAAGAAAAATACATTGGGCTGCAGATCTATAAGAAAAAGCCCATAGGATGGTATGGACCTCAAAAAATAAGTTGAAACCACTGTCTCCGTATGTCGTGGGCTACACATGTTAAAAAACAAAACCTAGCCCTAGCTGATACTTGTTCGCCCTCTGGAAAAAAATGATACCAGCTAGACCCCCGAGCGAAGTGGATTAAAGAGGGGGCCGGCGGCGCGACTGAAGAATCACATCAGGAGCAATTTTTTTCTTCAGTGGATGGCTCTCGATGGAGTTTTTTTATTTGCCTTTGCACCATACAACTTGTATTTTTAGCCTTCCAGTATGTGGTGGACTAGCAGCCCATTTGCTGGGCGGGCCATCTTACAGAAACCAGCACTCGATTTGTCATCAAGCCCCAAAAACAACGCAGTACTATGTTTGTTTTGAGGCCGAAAATATTACGGCAGGGGTAGAGCGGGGGAGGGGGAAGACAGAGCAAAAAGATTAAAAAGAGTTGATGCATCGTTGCTACCCTAACAAAGCAGGTGCAAATCTTCTTGGGAAGAAGGTGTGACGTTGACACCAACACGTCACAAATCCCACAGTAGGCACACTAACAAGTTCACACACAAGTACAACAGAAAAGGTAATCATTCGTATCAAACTCAGGTTCACAGGACATGTTCATATTCATAGCCAACATTCACAATCAACAACTCAAAAGATTCATATATACACAAGTTCAGCCTGTCTATGCATCCAAATGATTGATAGATCACACGACAATATTGATAGATAATTCACAAAAAGATTCAGATATACACATGTTCAATATGTTTGTGCATCCAAATGATTGAGATCACAGCCAATATCATCCATGGACGAACTTTAATTACCTAGTGTACAGACTAGTAAATGGTGTTCAGTCAGAGGTACTTCTTGCTAAAATTAATGCTTGTACGAGTAAACTTTCGAGTACATAAGAGGCAGCACAGACATTCTGAACTTTGCTTGTGGGTTTATCCTCAAATAGTGGCCTTGTGCCGAGGGAGGTTTGAGCAACTTGGCCACTACTTTCATCCAACTAGTTTACTGGCTCATCTTGGTCTTGTAGCTCGCCAAAATTCTACATTGCAAACAAGAAAGGAGGCGGTTGAGAAAATGAACCACCCAAATTTTTTTTGCAGTTCAACTGAAATGGAGCATCCCTAGCATGCAGACTGATTAAGTGCCAAACACTACTAGAAAAAGGGCTATAGATGGGAGTGACACTAATGGCGCACCAGAGAGCTGGTGCGCCATTAGTATATGCTAATGGCGCACCACAATCTGATGCGCCATTAGAGTTTAAACTACTAATGGCGCACCTGGCAAAGGATGCGCCATTAGTATCAAATTTTTTTTAACTAGCTACTGTCCAACCATACTAATGGCGCATCCTGCCCATGTGCGCAATTAGTTGTTTTAACTACTAATGGCGCACCAGCTGTAGTGCGCCATTAGTATAGAATTTTTTTGAACTAGCGCGCCTATTCAAACATACTAATGGCGCATCTGACGAGTGCGCCATTAGTAGTTGTAACTACTAATGGCGCACCAGGCGGTTGGTGCGCCATTAGTATAGAATTTTTTTGAACTAGCGCGCCTTTCCAAACTTACTAATGGCGCATCCTGACCAAGTGCGCCATTAGTAGTTGTAACTACTAATGGCGCACCAGGCTGTGGGTGCGCCATTAGTATATAAATTCTTTTTTTTTAAATAGTGCGCCTATCCAAACATACTAATGGCGCATCCTTCTTAGGTGCGCCATTAGTAGTTGTAACTACTAATGGCGCACCATGCAAGAGGTGCGCCATTAGTAAGTGGGCAGCAACAAGATATTTGGGGCAGCCTCTCCTACCCACACACTCACTTTCTCCCCACTTCATTCTCTCCACCTCCTCCTTGTCTCGGGTGCCTCCTCTTTTTCACCTCATTTCCACCATAGATTCATTCAAATTAAGTGGTCAAATTACCTTGTTTTAATAGGTAAGTAAGGGGGAAGCTATATTTAAGTTACTCTCCCTACAACAATGTGCACATGCACTTTTTTACGGCCTAGCTAGATCTATGTATGTTCTGGTGTTGCATATGTTTGTGGTGTTGCATATGTGTATGTGTTTGGAGGTGTACCGGTATTTGAAATGCGATAGTTGCCAATATTTTGCGGAATGTTGATTCATTTCCGTTTGGCGAATTTTGGCATTAAGCATTCTTTTGTTCCTATTTTTAGGGAAAGTCATGCCAAATTTTTGTTTGGTTCTAAAATATCGTTTTGCTCTACCCATGACGACCATAGTCCGCATACGATGACCGAAGGCATCGTGAATAGGTTTTTGAGGTCCGCGAAGGCGAGATGCTTCAAAAGAGCGAGGCGGAGATAAGATGTCCGTGTCGAAGATGCAAGTGAAGAGCCTTATTGCGGACCCGGATTCCGGCAGGTGCGGGACCACCTGCATTGCGTGGTTTCATGGATGGCTATCGGTGGCAAGGTGATGAAGATGACTCTGAAGTCGTCCATGCGGGCCGGGCAAGAAATGAGGAAGGGCAGCAAGACAACCACCGCGGCTCGGTAGGCGAGAAGACGAAGAATCCCGAGGAGATGATCACGACCGTGATGTTTGTACACGATCATCATGTAGAAGATGCAGGACATGATGATGAGGAAGATGCGGAGCAGGCGACGGGCATGATCATGAAGATGATGATGCGGCGGAGCGACGACGGCTGGACCATCGATGGGCTGGGTGCAGGACCCTCATATTCAAGAGCTGCTTCTCAAGCAGACCGGATAACGCAAGAGCTGCCGCCCGAGAGAAAGCCAAGATGGATCAACTTGAGTTAGACGCGGTTACTCCATTGTATGAAGGATGCAGGCCGAGGATACCCGCTGAAAGTAACGCTCATGGCTGGAGGTTGAAGGTAAAACACAAAATGACCGGCGCGTAGCTTCGGCGAGAACATGTCATTCTGGCACGAACGTCTTCCCAAGGGGAACAAGTGCCCGACCAGTTTGGAGGAGGCGAAGAAAATCGTGTGTCCTCTTGATTTACCGTGACGTGAAATACCATGTGTGCATGAACAATTGCATCATTTATCGGGACGAGCACGCGGAGTCTACCATATGTCCGTTGTGCGGCGTCACTCGATACAAGAAGAGGAAGAAAGCTCCTCGAAAAGTGGTGTGGTACTTTCCGATCACTCCTCGTCTGCAGCGCTATTTCGCGGACCCTAAGGTAGCAAAGCTCCTGCGTTGGCACGCGGATAGGGAGGAGAAGAAACGGGAAGATGACGCAAATGATCCGGAGATAGATAAAAAATACAAGATGCTGAGTCACCCTAAGGATGCGAGCCAGTGGCAAGCGTTGAACCGAAGACTTCGAATTTGGGAGCGATCCAAGGAACATCGTCTTTGGCGCGAGCACCGATGGAGTCAATCCGTTTGGCAGCCAGAGAAGCACACATAGCACCTGGCCTGTGTTTGTGTGGATGTACAACCTTCCCCACAGTTGTGCATGAAGAGGAAGTACATTCACATGAGTATGCTAATTGAAGGGCCGAAAAAACCGAGGAACGACATCAATGCATGTCTGGGGCTGCTGAAAGAGGAGCTTGACACGCTGTGGAAAACGCCAGCCAATACGTGGGACGCCGCAGAGAAAGAATATTTCCCTATGAGAGCCGCACTGCTCACGACGATGCACGACTATCTCGGTTACGGATATGTCGCGGGGCAGGTAGTCCACGGATTTTCTGGATGCGTAAGGTGCATGGATGACACAACGTATCGCCAGCTAGATAGAGATCCCGGTCTTGAAAACCGTGTTCATGGGACATCGAAGGTGGCTTCATGACGATGGCCCGTGGAGGAAACGCAAGGATCTGTTCGATGGTGAAACCGAACCCCGAAAACGCCCGTGTACGAGGAGCGGCGAGGAAATAGACAAGCTGTTGAAAAATTGGAAAGACTGCCCACTGCCGGGAAAGAAGCAAAAGGCGCCAGAGCTGGGAAAGAAGCGAAAGGCGCCAGAGCCACTGCTGAAGGTATGGAAAACGAGGTCTGTTTTCTGGGACTTGCCGTACTGGAAGATCCACCGTGTGCTTCACAGCCTTGATGTCATGCATATCACGAAGAACGTGTGCGAGAGTCTGCTTGGTACCCTGCTCAACATGCCAGAGAGGACCAAAGATGGGCCAAAAGCAAGGGCAGACTTGAAATCAATGGGCATCAGGCAGGAGCTTCACGCTATATATGATGATGATGATGATGATGATGATGATGATGATGATGATGATGATGATGAGGCGAAGCAGGACACAGAAAGTCGTCGCCAAAGGCAAAAAGGCCAAGAAGACCGGAAATGACTACCCTCCCGCGTGCTTCACTCTAAGTCGGGAGGAGATCGAGCAGTTTTCACCTGCCTCCTAGGAGTAAAACTTCCTTCTGATTACGCTGGGAAGATAAGCGAGATACCTAGACCCAAGCGAAGTTCAGCGGGATGAAGTCTCACGGTATCACGCGTCGATGACGCAGAATACTTCCGGTTGCAATCTGTGGGATCATGGACGCCGCGTCCGTGAAACGCTATTTGGCCTATGCAACTTCTTCGACGTCATCTCTCGGAAGTCGATTGGCGTGAGGCAACTCGAGAAGGCTACAGGAAGAGATCGTGGTGATACTATGCGAGCTTGAGATGTACTTCCGCCCGCATTCTTGACGTTATGGTGCATCTGCTGGTCCATATAGTGGAGGATATCATCCAACTCGGTGACGCGTTCCTGCAGACATGATGCCGTTCGAAAGGATGAATGGTGTCATCAAAGGATACGTTCGCAACATGTCACGCCCGGAAGGAAGCATAGCCAGGGCTTTTCGACGAAGAGTGCATATCCTACTGCACGAATTATCTAGGCATCGAGAACCCGTTGGTCCGCCTGTCAACAGGCACCTCGGCAGGCTCGTTGGATGGGGTCACCGTGAGGGTCGCCGCGAAATGCATGTCGACTTCGAGGGTCGACTCGCCGACTTTGAAAGAGCAAACCTAGTCGCGCTACAACACATAGACGTGGTCGATCCTTGGGTGGTAGAGCACAAAACCTTTATTAAAAAGACGCATTACAATGACCGAGGCCAACAAAGGACGGACGGAGATACACTCAAAGAGCACAACTCATGTTTCACGCGTTGGTTCAAGCATAAGCTTCGTACCCTTTACATGAGGATTCTTCCGGAAGAACAACTCATATTCGCCTTGTCACAGGGCGCCGAGCACAACCTCGATGACCTATGAGGCGTCACGATATCAACGACTACACATTCTACACCGAGGCCAAGGACATGAAGAGCGATGGTTATCGAACTCCGGGGTAACGATGGAATCCTACACCGGTAACAACAAGGACAGATACTACGGAAGGATCGAGGAGATCTGGGAGCTGAGCTACGCTTTGGAGAGAAGGTCCGATGTTTCGTGTCGAGATGGGCCAAGAACGTCATAAAAGAAGACCGGTATTTCACCACCATGGTTATACCCGAAGCCAAATCCAAGACCGCTGGCATAAGCGTCACCTTGAAAAATGAGCCATGGGTACTGGCTTGCCAAGTGGACCAATGCTTCTTCATTACCGACCGCCAAAGCCCGGTCGTGTTGTCGTTAGGAGAGGCAAAGGAAGATCATCGGAATGGATGGAGTAGCCAATGAGCAAGACTTCGACAAGCACGGGCGACCGAGGATCGAACATGACGGCGATGATGAAGTAGCAGCATACACCACAAGAAGAAGCAGGACCACCCTACCTAAAGGACGTCCGTTCCACAGAAGAACTCCATTTGCGAAAAGAAGGGCAAGAAGATTGTGAACAGATAGCTAGCTAAGATCGATTGTATTTAAATCGTAGCCTTCATTTCTCGATTGTATTTCATGGGTACTTTTTGAACTATATCATGAATATTTTTAAATTTCATGGACACTCGATCTCGATCCCCTCCATCTCGATCGCTATCCCACCTCGCCAGATCCGGTCCCCTCGCTTGAGCACCCCCAGTCCACCGGCCGCACCCCTCGCACCCTCGATTCCCCTACTCAACCGCGCCACGATCCCCGCACCCGCGCACCGTCTTATAAAAAAAATTAGTATGAAACAGCTTTTTAAATGCTACGATCTTATAAAAAAATATTACTGTTATTATTTAAACAAGTTTGAACATATTTAAACACAAAAAGTATCAAACAGCTTTTTAAATGCTAAAAAAAATTGTGGAGCCCACCTCGATCCCCCTCCATCTCGATCGCTATCCCACCTCGCCAGATCCGGTCCCCCTCGCCGCCGAGCACCCCCCCAGTCCACCGGCCGCCGCCGCCGACCCCCCGCACCCTCGATTCCACTACTCAACGCCGCCACGACCCCGCACCCAGCACCGTCTTATAAAAAAATTAGTATGAAACAGCTTTTTAAATGCTCTTGTCTTATAAAAAAATATTACTGTTATTATTTAAACAAGTTTGAACATATTTAAACATAAATAAGTATCAAACGGCTTTTTAAATGCTAAAAAAATTGTGGAGCCTGGAGTCGAACCTAGGACCTCTGGTGTGAGAACTGGCTCACCGATCGACCTAGTAGAGTGGGCTTGACGTGGATAAGTTACAGTAGCACATAACCTGTTGGCTAGTTGAAATAAAAAATACTAATGGCGCACCACGGTGAGGTGCGCCATTAGTGTGATATGCTAATGGCGCACCACGGTGAGGTGCGCCATTAGTATTGTGGCCCGATCCCCCTTCGCCCGATCCCCCTTCGCCCGATCCCCCCTTCCCTCTCCCCCTCGCCAGTTCTCTCCCTCTCGATCCACCGCCGCCGCCGCCGCTGCCCTCGCCCTCGCCCTCGCCCTCGCCCTCTCCCTCCCTCGCCCTCTCCTCGCCTTCCCTCTCCCTCGCCCCGCCTCCCTCGACGCCACCGTCCCCGCCACCTCGACGCTGCCCCGCCGCCTCGACGCGACCCGCCGCCCGGACGCGCCCAGCGCCGCCTCGACGCGACCCCGCCGCCCAGCGCCCGCCTCGACGCGACCCGCCCGTCCGGACGCCGCCCGACTCCGCCTCGGCGCTGCCCGCCGCCCAGCGCCGCCTCGACCCGCCCGACGCCGCTGCCCCACCTCGTCCCGCCCGTCCACACCACCGTCGCCGGGGCACCGTCCTCCCTCGCGGCCTCTCCGGCTGCTTTCGAGTGCCAGCGCCATCAACGTCAAGCCCGTCTCAAGGTCTGCGCTTTGCACGCCTAGCTAACCCCTCTCATTACTCATTAGCCATCAACCAGCTCCATGGATGTTAACCATGGTTAGTCTTCGCCATTAGTACTAATCATCGTGTTAATTGGCCATCAACCAGCTCCATGGATGTTAACCATGTTAATCTTCGACACATGATGGTGCTTTCGCTGGTAATGCGTAATTCAGTACAGTTCTTTATGAATAATAAACGAAATATTAGTTTGCTCTGCAATTCTCTGTTTCTTCCATGGGATGACACATGACAGTGCTTTAGTTCATGTACTCCCTGCATAAAGAAATATTAGAATGTTTAGATCGCGTAAAGAAATATAAGAGTATTTAGATCACTAAAGGGAGTATATAATTAAGGGTCGGTTCTCTTTGGGCTAGATCACGTCAAGAAATATGAGAATGTTTAGATCACTAAAGGAGGGAGTATATATTAAGGGTCGATTCTCTTTGGGCCTCTGGATGGATATAAGTTGGGTAGAGCCAGTTCTTTTAGGGTTTATTGGGTGATTGTCAAAATAAACTTAACTACTTTTTCTGTTTTATTTACTCTGCATATTAGTTTGACCTAAGTCAAATTTTATGAAGCTTCACCATTAGTCTTCGATATTTTTGTGGGATTATATAGAATTTTTGCAAAACATATATAGGAGATCAACATTATATATGCATGTGGTGAAGATTTTTCTGGTGCAAATCATGTGTGATAGTGGAGTACAACTACTAACCGTAACCATTAGTCAAGATGGGAGGAGGGCCTTAGAAAGCTACTAGCTAGATGGCGATCGTGCTCTGCTGTGGCATACACTAGTTAATTAATTAACTAACCTTTGGTCAAAATGATGGGCTAATCATGATTAAATGATGGAGAGGGATGCATGGCAGTGGCACCTATTGGAGCCATACATATATACAAAGTTATAAAAAGATTATATACACATAGTGATCTAGTGCTTTAGTGGTTGGATTATTAGTTTAGTAATTTCTTGACACACCCTTTGTGGTTTGCCATGTGTACATGTGTGAGAGATAGTGAGAGGAGACAAGAAGAAGGGGTTAGGAAGATGCTTCCTGCTCATCAAAGCTAACCATCTCCCCTTTTCACCCTCTTTTCCTTTGTCTTTTGTGGGTTGCAAGGAAGTTCTTGTCTTAGCTAAGCTTGTGCACAAATCCACCGCCATCGCTTTCTGATTAAATTATCTCAGTTGCTTGCATTTGGTAAAGGTGGATGCTAGATCAATTGCTTATTTGGTAAAGGAAATGATCTAGCTCCTCCTACACATTTATAGATCAATCAGCTCAGTTCTAGTGCTGTTGGACTTTTGCACCCACCAAAAATGTACTACTAGTTGCAAATCTTTACAGTAGATAGCTTCATAAGCGAAGGTTCCAAATAATAAACCAGTACCACACTAAATGCAGTAATACGCCACCTCCCAAAGAAAGAAGGGTCTCACGATGAGCAATGTAGTTAATTAGTCGGGGCCTAAAAGCCAATCTCTCGTCATTTGCACGCAAATGCACCTTGCAGGCAGGGAATGTACTAGGATGAAAGATGTACTTTACCAACTAATCTAATGGTGCTGGCACAAAGTGAAAAACAATAGTTAATTTGACAGAGTGCAAGGATTTTTTTTAATTGGCTTCTTGCAGTTTTGAAAATTCAGTTTATTCGATTCTTGAAAATTGAGTTAATTCAGTTAGGCACACAAATTTCAGAACTTTTGTGTGCCCTAGTACTTAGTGTTCGTAGACACCCAGGAGTGTCAATCGGACTAGAATTCACTTGTTCTAATCTGGGTGAAACGTCACTTGATTTTAGGCTAGTGTAGGGTGTTGCTATATTCTGTCATCATTTGTAACTATCTCCCAAGTAAATTGTTCCTTCTTACGTATTTGACAAGTAATGACTGTTGATAAGGTGAGGCATGGATTAAGCTGTTTCTTTGTTGTAACATACCGTATATAACTCCACAATGAAATACAGTACATATTGATGTGCTTTGTAAAACTTGTTCATGTCTTGAACTACTAATGCCTTGTGATGCTCTGAATTACTTGTGATGCCTCTGAATTACTTGTGATCACATTGAGAAAGACTTGTAAAGATGATGATCATCTTTAACGAGAAAACAATTTGTGATGATTTTGCTAGTTTGCTGGGTTTTGTCTCCGACCATCGTGTCGTGATGATTTTGCAGTACCCGAGAGGCCCTTGAGTTTGCGGAATGTCGATTAACTTCCGTTCCGGCAAATTCGGGTACTCCATATGTCCTATTTTCAGCAAAGGTCATGCTGAAATTTTCCGTGAATTTTAGCATGACTTTGCTAAAAATAGGACATATGGGGTACTTGTGACTAATGCATGGGCCGGGTATCTTAGTAGTTAATTAAGTAGGATCAAGTGCCCGGCGTACTTGTGACTAATGCATGGCTTTTAGGGTGCCTCGGTGTCGATAAAAACCGAAATGATGAAAGCTTAGGCTTTTAGGGTGCCTCGGCGTCGAAAAACCCTCAATGATAAAAGCTTAGATTTTAGGATGCCTCGGTGTCGACAAACCCTAAATGATGAGACCATGATCTTGTTCCTTGACAATAACCAACTTTTGACCAAACTTTGTTTCTATTTAGAGAGAAACATGGCCCACAACGATGAGGCGGGGGTTGGGCGGCAAGGCATTCAGGAGCTGTCCCGGAGATGGAGGAACAACCTCACTTGTATGAGGCCGCCGCCTTCCCGCCGATCCACGAGACCACCGATGGTACCGCCGAGGATGACCCACCGATGCCACCACCGATGGTGCCGCCGAGGATGCCACCATCGATGATGGCGGCGCCGCGCAGGATGGCAGCCAACCGAAGAGGCAACGGAAGGACTGGCGCCGATCGTGCTCCGCACCCTCAAGGAGGAAGTTCTTGAAGTGGACTCCAACGGGAATCCAACGGCGCCCAACGAATAGTCAAGGGTTCTTGCTTCAGCTCGGGTGCATTCTCCGGAGCACCGTCTCGATCAACACCGAGAACACGAGGCATCCCGACCGAGGGAATTGCGCAACCTCCTCTTCACGAAGCTGCACGAACGATACAAGTTCCCGCGAATTTGAAAACACAAGCCTCAAAGGGAATAAAGTGAACAATGCTGCCCTCACGAAGATGAGCAAGGCCCTGTCTACTTGGAAAAGCAATGTGAAGAGAATGATCGAGAAAGGTGAGAGTTATCAAGATCAAGGAGAAAAATCCTTCGATCACCGAAGATGACTACAACGACTTCAAGATCAATTGCTCGAGCACATAAGCTCCCAATCAAGTGAGTGGGGAAACAAATGCGGGAGCTGAACATAGGGGAACACACTTGGTCCCTCATGATTCTGAGTGGCGGAGCCTATATGGGACAAGGAGGAGGCGGAGGCGTGCCGAGCAAGGCCTACCGCCTCTTCGATACATACGGTGACAAGCGGACCAGGAACTTTGTCGGGGCCCGGTACAAGAAGGACCCGAAAACAAAGGAGCTTACCACGGATCCGAAGACCAGGCAGCTTCACATTGCAGTAAGGAATACACCCAGCGTAATTAGCTCCATATGGTTGCATTCTAATTAATGAAGCCGAATTTCTAAATGGTTCACATTCCTTCCTTGAGCATTGAAAGCGATGGCTGGGTCGACTCAGAGCAACCCTTGGGACACCACTCTAAATAGGGGTTGAATGTAATGAAGAACAAGGATAAGCTCGATGGCCGGCGTCGGCTGGTCGTGTGGCGGCAAAGGCTTGTTGACAAAATGGGGTCATACTATACCGCTGGTGTGCGGAAGGAGAAAAAGACCAGCTCGGAAAGCCCGGTAGCGAGAGGTTCAAGAAATCAAGGCACAGGTGGCGCGGATTCGGAGATTGTCCAAGAGCAAGTGGAACAACGACTCGGAGCGGCGATCACCGCCCTTTGTGCCTACCTTGATCTCGGGGTTGAGTGCGTGGATTGCGGGCGGCCAACACGGGCCGCCCGATTCCTAGCTTCACGGCCAGCAACTTCGCATAATGCGATGGCGGGGCCATTGGTGCCTCCGGCGAGGCGGCATTAGTGTCTCCGACGCCGCACGGGAGCTTAATGCACCCGGTGTACGCCGGCGAGCACCTCTGCGACAAGCGGCCCTTCCGTCAACTGCCGCCCGCCGTTGGCGGTGCCTCTACATTAGCCGAGCTCGAGGCCATCATCACGGTAACTAATTAAGCCTCTCTCGGCCGAGGACTTCATCTCCTTGCCTTTGACTGGGCATCCTGGCGCCCTACATGATTTCGCAGGGCGCCGCCGACGTTCCGTGCACTCTCCTCCACTACGTGAACAACGAGTTGGTCGATGTCGCCAAGGGCAAAATCGTTCAACCGGGCAACCCCTTGTTCCACGGTACCCAGATGCCACCCAACTTGTTTAGGGTTCAACTGGTTCGGGTGCTGCCAGGCTGCGACGACTTGTTACCTCCGAATCGACCCGTCGGGGCCGTCGATGATGACGTGATGACCCTCGGCGCTTTGCCTGAGCTGGCCCCTGCTTTGGCCGAAGAGCCAGATTCGTTTGGGGGCGGGGGACACCACCCCAAAGACAACACCGTCAGTCGTGCCGGCGCCAAGTCGGCCCCATGGCAAGACCGCCGTAACGGTGCCGGACATCCCTATGCCATCGGATCCAAACATGCATATGGCACAGGATCGTAACGGCAGCGGCGGCGACTATGATACATTTAGCAACGTCGATCAAGATACTTTGCCGAGCATGGGTGCGATGGCGACTTCATGGGGCCTCCTTCTCAAGAACCAAACCCAACAAAAGGCGTGTGCGATCTAGCTGGTACCGCGGAGAAGCCAAGTTACCTTGCAGCGCCGTCTGGCGTTCAGCTCTCGAGACGCCTCCGACTGCCGACTTCACCGAGCCTCGAGATAGGCGAGGTGCGAAATATTATCAGCCCCAACACACTCAAGAAGGCGGTCTGTGAGCAAAACTCGGTCCCATTACAGGAGAAGAAGAAGGCACGCAAAAGAAAGACTAAGAAGGGTGCGAGCCAGCCGGCATTGAGTATGATCCATGCTTAGGACGGGCCACCTTCACCGCAGGATATCTCGAGGAGGGTGCATGTGGCGGGTAGGGCGATGCTACCGACAAATATGCTCAATGCTGCAACCGGTGCTATGCGGAGTCTGCATGACAGTGTTCTTTCTTTGGAGAAGCTGCGTCTCAGGGAGAAGGATGTGGCATACCCGGTTTTCGCGGCCAAGGTGCCAGAGGGCAAGGGCTTTGTGGATAACTCCATCGGGCGTATGATCGTCCTGCGTTTTGATGACATCCACGCTATGTTGAACCTTCATCCGCTGCACTACACCTTCGTTCGGCTATTTTCGCTGAGTATGGAGATGCGGATCATTCGCGACAAGACCCGGACATCGCGATAGTCGACCCCTTCTACATGCGTGCCAAGTTCTTGGGCAGCGCTGGGGACCGGCAAGTCGCGAGTTCTTACCTCGAAGGCGTCATTCTGGCAAACCAAGATAAGGATAACTTCCTCGTGCCTTACTATCTAGCGGGAGAAGGGAGGGAGCGTTGGAGGAACCGGATGAAGACGAGTTTCATCGTGATGATGCTCATCGTGATGACTGCAGCTCTCTTCTATGTGATGGTAGTTTAGATGATCGATATCGACTTGTAATGTGAAGACAAACTTCGCTACTCGCGGTCTCGAGACTTGTAATATAATGTTCTATCTTTGTTCGGTCTTTTCAATTCGGAGACTAATATGATGAATTGTATTCGGAGACTAATATGATGAATTGTATTCAAAGACTAATCTTCTATTGTATGTCGATGAATCTATTGTTGATGTGTGATGTCTATATTTTGTCAAATTATACATTTTGTAACCTGTGCAAAAAAACAGAAAATAAAAAAATAAAAAAAACCTAATATTCATACTAATGGCGCATCACATGACAGTGCGCCATTAGTATGACAAAGCATACTAATGGCGCATCACTTGTCAGTGCGCCATTAGTATGCCATAGTTACTATTCATACTAATGGCGCATCACATGACAGTGCGCCATTAGTATGACAAAGCATACTAATGGCGCATCACTTGTCAGTGCGCCATTAGTATGCCATAGTTACTAATGGCGCATCACGGGTGGTGCGCCATTAGTATGCTGTGATTACTAATGGCGCATCCGGAGGTGGTGCGCCATTAGTATGCCAAAGCACTGGTATACATGCTTACAGGAGGCATACTAATGGCGCACCCTAGCATATACTAATGGCGCACCAGGTGGTGCGCCATTAGTAAAAGTTACTAATGGCGTGCTATTAATGGCGCACCACAGATGCGCCATTAATAGCCAAATTAGGTGCGCCATTAGTAGTGGTTTTTCTAGTAGTGAAATGAATATATGCGTCAACCAACTTGTCTGGAATTTTTAGACTCCATGGCATACAGTTCGCTAACATATGTGCCGATAACCAAAAGGCACAAGTTGGGACTAAAGAATGGACTGCTTTTTCTGGGCTATGCGCCAAGCAATATTTTTGGCGTTCACTCTCCTAATACTTGGAGTTTGACAACTGGTTAATGCTGGTTGATACTGGAATGAATATAGGCACTTCTTCTTGTCAACATCGATGCTTGTCTGAGTGAACTTTGGAGTACATAGCAGCAGCATAAGTACCTGCTCAACTGATCTTTTTGTGCAGTTCTACTTAAATCATCCAATATAATGATTTGCATGTGAGTTCAGGCTCCAAGTTACTCCTTTATGAAATCGGCAAACAGTAGCACAATACCAAATTACCAATACATACGACAAGCACAATAATCAGGATAAAGACCAGTACCAACCTGTGTGAGGTATCATATCAATTACTATTTCCTTTGACTGGAAGCCGAGATAAGCCAAGCGACTGACAGCAAAGAAAGAATGTAAGCCCAAATTAGCGACTGACAGGAAAGGAAGGAAGCTGTCGAGGCAATGAAGCACCCAAAGTTTTCATGCAGTTCCACCAAAATCGAGCATCCCTGTTGGCACATATATTGAGAGAGTGAGATTACTGTAATAGTGGGACTAGTTGATGAAACATACACTAACAAATAGAAGCACCATCATTATCTTAATGGGTAAAGTTAGCAACATAGTAGTCTTGCTTAAATAGAGGTATTTGTTTATTTAATCAGTGCCAATTAGCTCAACACTCAAAGCATTGCCATGTATCATAGGTTGCAAAACTTTAACGTGAAAAGATAATGGACTTTCTCATGACAGTAGCACGATACAAATAGAGATGACAGCAAACTAATATGGATGGAGGCCTTAGGCCGGTAAGAACCTGAGGAAAAAAGCTTATTCATGTAGTCCCATAAGAGATGATAAATCACTCATTGGAATCACTCAATAGTGTATATTTTTGTGCACTTCAAATGTATGGTTGAAATCACTCTTGTTTACCAGTGCTGAGATTATATCGAAAGATTATCAAGAACTTCTAGCAGAGTTAAAGCACTGGCTGGGATACAGTTCATTGTATTGTCTTGTGTAGTTCCACTAAAATGTATGATTGGCACAACATGATTCCTGTTTGCACAAGTAGGAACAAGTTGAAACCTTCATTAGCTTGGTGAGAAAGGATAGAAAGACATTAGCATATTGCTCTAACATTAGCATCAAATTCATGATGGACAATACGCAAAACATTGCCTCATTAAACCAATGGCAATAAATTGACATGCAAAACAATAGCACTATTATGTCATGACACTAATAATATCCCCTCCCTGCTCCACCACATGATTCACCTCCATAGACAAACATACACACGTACATGATTCAGCATAAGGTGCTACTAAAGATTTTTTAACTCTGACAGGAGAATTAGGCAGCAATAAATTAGTGGTACTGAAGTACTCCTAATTAATTAAGTGACCTTGCAGGAGAGACAGCAGAAGTGGAAGGGATCCCTGGAGGATCATCTCACATGTAAGGTAGACGTTGCCAGAGCCCTTGAACGGCCTCGACTGAGGCCACTGGCTTCAGCAAGATCGCCTTGGCACTGTTTATTCTTATTCTTCCTCCTCTTCATGCTCTGTTTCTCTTTCTCCTCACCAGTTGTTGAAACCAAGTACATGATTGGCCTTCTATTTCTGAATTGGTTTTGTCAGTGAGGGAGTACAAGTGTACTAGTAAACAATAGCATTATTTTCTCATGGGAGTCGCAAAATAGAGATGAACACATGCATTAAATATCATTCTTACCTAAAGGAAGGTTATGGCGCCAATATGGATGATGAGGATTAGAACAAATATCTCCCTTTGTGCAGTTCCACCGAAATGAATCAACTATTCCATTCCGACATTCCAGTTAAACAACACAAAAGTCACTTCTTTTAAGAAGCGTTTGTGCAGTGCACCAAAAGGTCACAATAGCAAGCTGGTGAAATGGATATCCCAGTTTGCACAAAAAGCTACAATGGAAACAGTCAGAGTCTGAAACAATTACAGGCAAAAACATTTGGCTAAACTTGTCATGGCTTATAATAGTCGCATGGCTTCATTTTACCAGGGGCATTATATTAAGAACAACTAAATATTTGGTATAAGGGCATGGGACAGTGAGTGCACCAGCAGTCCACCACCATGTACCTAAACAGGGGCATAAATTGGTGATTCAGAGTTTGTTGCCTCGAGAAACAAACATCTAAGAAACATATCTGGGTTGGTCCCATTTTTGTTCACTCTAGCCACCTACTCCTATGTGTGGATAGCAAATCTAGTCCTGGTCATACCACTGTGTACAGTGTTACCCCGATATTTCCCTTTTCGACCAAGAGACCGGTTGGATGACCAGTCTGTACTACTTTCACCCCCTTTCCTTCCTGTTTGTACCAAGTCCGATGTACATACTAAATTCCCACACCCCCACTTTATTTCTTGTTTGAACCAAGTACAAGATTCGACTCCATGAAGTAGCTTTACCTCTAACAATAGAAGAAGAAAAATAGGTGACGTTGGACCACCCGATCGAGAGGGGCTGAGAGGCAGAAAATGATGCACATGCAGCAACGTAGCAATCTGGGAAGTAGAGCTAAGGCGGTTTCGAAGGAAGATATACCTGAAGGTCGTCGGGATGTGGATAGGTGGGCGGCAGGAGGCCGGATCCACCCACACTAGGGCAACAACGAGGGGATCAGCGGACCTCCCGCGCAGACGCTCGGCCAGAGATAACGATGCGGCCGGCAGTGGGTCTCCTCCCTCACTATCGTCGACGGCCTAAAAGCTGCCCCTCCCCTTCACCAGCGGTGAGGATAGAAAGACATTGTTTTTTGAAGGGAGAAAGACAGTGTTACCACCGCTATCTTGTTTAGATCTAGAGACGATGAGAGTGTGTGAATAGAGCAACCCTAGCAAGCAAGTGCGGAGGCTCCGGCCTATATATACGTAGTGGGGTAGTTTTCCTTTTTCACTCCATCAAAACAATAATTTAAAATTGTGTACGTGTCAGGTCATCAGTTTTTTTAGTTGTTGATTGTTTTTTGAGATAGCAACCCGCGTATTCCTAGTGATGTTACGGTGTGCCAGGTCGCACTTTGTATCGTTCAAGTCTGGTACAAGACCCTCCATTAAATGAACAACCACCCCTCGTAAAAATTATGAACAAGCCCACGGCTAAAATTATCGGAAACGTGGCCTGCCCCAACATGCATTATTATTTATATTTTATACTCCCTCCTTTCCTAAATATAAGTCTTTTTAGACATTTCAAATGGACTACAACATACGGATGTATGTAGACATATTTTAAAATATGGATTCGTTCATTTTGCTCTGTATTTAGTCACTTGTTAGAATCTCTAAAAAGACTTATATTTGGGAACGGATGCAGTATGTGGGAGTATCCTCAAAAAAATGTGAGAGTACAATATTTTTTGGGCCCCTTTTAATTGGTGCTAAATTTTGACCAAAGATTTAACTGACAAAATGTTAGTGCATGTTAACAAAAATTATATCATTTGATTCGTATTTGAACATAGTTTTCAATGATGTAGGGGTTGTTTGATTTCTAGCCACATACTGCCACACTTTGCCACACCTCGCCTTAGGCAAATTTGACCAAGTTAGGTGGGTGTTTGGTTCTAGCCACACCTAAGACAAGAATTTTTTTATTAGAAGTGAATCCCACATGTCATAGACACAAAAAGTGTGGCAAGATTCCCTTAGGCAAGCCAAAGTGGGTCTAACAATTTGCTAAACTCAAGTTAGGCAAGTGTGGCAAGTGTGGCAAAAATAATGTGGCAACATAAGACACTAAACATAGTCACAATCCAAATAGCCCCGTAATTTTTTGTGACATGCATGAACATCTGGTTAGTTAAATTTATAGTCAAAATTTGGCAAGGTGCATCAAATCAACACATGCAAGTATCAAAAGGAAAGTCACGGCATGCATGCATGCGTTGTACTTCCTCCGTTTCCAAATATAAGTCTTTTTAGAGATTGCAACAAGTGACTACATACGAAGAAAAATGAGTGAATCTACACTCTAAAATTCTACATACATATGTATGTTGTAGTCCATTTGAAATGTCTAAAAAGACTTATATTTAGGAATGGAGGGAGTAACTAATGCATCGGTAAACGCAAATTATTGAAATATATCGAGTGCAGTGCTTTGATGTGTCGCATCAACTCGTACAAGACCGAGAAGTTTGATTACTATAACGCCCTCTCGCCTTAACCGCACATGCCTTTGGCTGCAATGCAGGTGGGCCACCCACCTGTTGGGCCCACCTGTCATAGACGCAAACGCAGGAGCAGTAAGTCAATGAAGCTACGTCCCTCCCTCGCCCATGAGCGTGGTGGCTGGCAGGACTAGGAGAAGCTTTCGTTCGCTACACGCTCTCCCTCCCGCACGTGGTGGACATGCAGCACTTCAATCGGTGTCAGATGGCCAGAAGCATACTGTAGTACTCCTCCGCTGTAGTAGTACTCCATCATTGTTTGACTTCCCAAAGAGGCGAAGAGCCAAGCGCAACCCGGACGCTCGTGTGGCAGTTTTAGAGTAGTCTAGGATAGCGTGTACCGTGCCTGTAAGCTTAAAATCGTTGGGGTCGGCTCCATGCCTTTTTTATTAAAATAATCTTCTGGCCCTATCAGTCATCCTGGTGATTCTAGTTTGCACACTCATCGGGTCAAGACATGAATATATATTTTAATTTGTGGTGGGGTAAATGTTAGAGTTTGCAGCAAATGGAGTATTGTACACTGCGGGTCTTTCAGCCAAGTTTAGAGGCATCCATGTGGGGCCAGTGCTATGATCTGTCGCGCCAACTCGTACAACGAGGAGAAGCTTGATTTTACTACTACACGCCTTCTCCCTCGCCCATTGTCGGTGTGGAACGACACCTATGGGATCACAAGAATCCCTACTACGGTTGCCGGGGCGCAGGGTTGCAAGGAGAGCAGGGCTAGTAGACAGCACAAGGATCGTTTACCTAGGTTCGGGCCGTGAGGATGCATAAAACCCTAGTCCTGCTTTGGTGGGTGTATTTCTGAGAGTTCTTGAGCTCTCGAACTAGCTGTGCTCAGCGCATGGTTCGAAAGAGCCGAATCCTTCTTCAGTATGCCATGGGCCTCCTTTATAGTTGAAAGGGCTGCCACAGTGACACACATGAGGTGGAAAGGTGTACAGTTCCCTGAGCTTATCGCTCGTATTACAGGACAAGACACATTAAATGCGTAGCTTAGGTGTCCCATTGCTTTATTAGGGACGGGGGCAAGGCCCGTCCCGTCCGTCACCGCTCCTCCTTGCTTCGACACGCGCCCTGGCCAGCGATGCGTGCGGCGCCATGTAGGCAGGCAGGCAGCTGAGGTGGCACGGTGGTGGAGTCTTCACGAAGATCTGCATGCCGCCACGCAGGCGCTTGACGAGTTGGCCAGGGAGCTGCATGTTGCCACGCACGTGCCCGCCCTGCTGGTTGGGCTGGCAGCTGCAGGTGAACGACGGTGGAAGCATGGTTGGCGTGGACCTGGCGGTGGCCCTGCTGGCGTCCTTGGTGAGGGCCTTGCCGGGTGGCCCGGCAAGGGTCGCACCATGGCGTGATGTCGTCCTCGGCAAGAGCCTTGCCGGGAGTGGTGGCCTTCCTCGGCAAGGATCTTGCCGAGGATCGTCGTCTTCTAATCCTCATCTGATCTTCAGTATGTCTTCACAAAGATCTGCATGCCACCACAGGGGTGCCTTCCCGAGCCCTGGCCCCACGTGGATGATGGCGTTGGGGACCGTGGGTGTCGGTGTCCAAACAGGCGGATCTCGGGTAGGGGGTCCTGAACTATGCGTCCAAGGCGGATGGTAACAGGAGGCCGGGGACACGATGTTTAACCAGGTTCGGGCCCTCTCGATGGAGGTAATACCCTACTTCGTGCTTGATTGATCTTGATGATATGAGTATTACAAGAGTTTATCTACCACGAGATCGGAGAGGCTAAACCCTAGAAGCTAGCCTATGGTATGATTGTTGTTGTCCTACGGACTAAACCCTCCGGTTTATATAGACACTGGAGGGGGCTAAGGTTACACAGAGTCGGTTACAAGGGAGGAGATCTACATATCCGTATTGCCAAGCTTGCCTTCCACGCCAAGGAGAGTCCCATCCGGACACGAGACGAAGTCTTCAATCTTGTATCTTCATAGTCCAGCAGTCCGGCCAAAGGATATAGTCCGGCTGTCCGGAGACCCCCTAATCCAGGACTCCCTCAGTAGCCCCTGAACCAGGCTTCAATGACGATGAGTCTGGCGCGCAGATTGTCTTCGGCATTGCAAGGAGGGTTCCTCCTCCGAATACTCCATAGAAGATTTTGAACACAAGGATAGAGTCCCGCTCTGCAAAACAAATTCCACATACCACCGTAGAGAGAATAATATTTCCACAAATCTAATCTGCTGACACATTCTGTAGCATGACATCACACCACGGCCCGATCATTATTTGAACCGTTTTTCTCAACCAGCCATGGCACATATTGCGAGGCGGTTTCCTCGGCACGTCTTGTCGAATCAGAGATCGTGTCCCCTTATCACGGGATTCTCATCAATACGAGTGTGGGTAACCCAATCGCGCCATCAATTACGGCGCTTGGGGAATAAGCAAGTTTACTAGGCAGGTGGGGGCGTATAGTTTCGTCCGCCCTTATAAAGGGATGAGGGTTCACCTTTTTCACCCACGTCTTCTTTCCCCTTGCTCATCCGTTCTTGTGCACTCGAGCTCCAGGACCCAAGTTCGCATCCTTCTCCTCAAAGCGCTCCAAGCATGTCCGGAGCGGGAGGCAAGTGGATGAAATCCTCCGTCACGGAGGAGGACATCAAAAAGCTGCGGGGATCCGGATACTTGGCCGCGGATATCGCGCACCGGCTGCCCAATCCGGGGCAGATCGTCCCTACTCCAGAACCCTATGAGAGGGTAGTTTTTCTTACCCACTTCATCCGTGGACTGGGATTTCCCCTCCACCCATTTGTCCGCGGCCTCATGTTCTACTACGCGCTAAACTTCCACGATCTGGCCCCAAACTTCATCCTCAACATCTCGGCGTTTATCGTCATGTGCGAGGCTTTCCTCTGCATCTGGCCCCAGTGCGGCCTGTGGCTGAAGACCTTCAATGTTAAACCGAAGGTTGTGGTCGGTCAGCAAGCGGAGTGCGGAGGTGCCATGGTGGGCAAAATGCCCAATGTCACATGGCTCGAGGGCTCCTATGTGGAGACCATAAAGGGGTGGCAATCGGGATGGTTCTACATCACTGAGCCGCGCGACACCAACTGGGTGGCGGCCCCCGAATTACGATCCGGCGTCCCCATGCGGCTCACCTCCTGGAAGGAGAAGGGCATATCTTGGGGTCCCTTGGTGGAGCTGACCGGACTACAGAAATGCATCAGAAACATGATGAGCAAGAAGATCAAGCTCGTCAACATGGTCCAGGTCATGCTCTTCCGCCGGATCCTCCCGTGTCAACGACGGGCATTCAATTTGTGGGAGTTCGACCCGGCCAAGCACCAGACGCTGCAAGAGCTCTACGACACGATGCACAAGGATGTATGGAGGGTGTTGTTCAAGGGTGTCGAGGTACCTCCTTGAGGGAGTCCTGGATTAGGGGGTATCTGGACAGCCGGACTATATGCATCGTCCGGACTATTGTAGCGTGAAGATACAAGACTCAAGACTTCGTCCCGTGTCCAGATGGAATTCTCCTTGGCGTGGAAGGCAAGCTTGGTGATCCGGATATTATGTTTCCTTCCTTGTAACCGACTCCGTGTAAACCCTAGACCTCTCCGGTGTCTATATAAACTAGAGAGGTTGGTCCTTAGAGGACCGATCACAATTACAATCATACCATCATAGGCTAGCTTCTAGGGTTTAGCCTCTACGATCTCGTGGTAGATCTACTCTTGTACTACCCATATCTTCAATATTAATCAAGCAGGAAGTAGGGTTTTACCTCCATCGAGAGGGCCCGAACCTCGGTAAACATTGTGCCCCTTGCTTCCTGTTACCATCAGCCTAAGACGCACAGATCGGGACCCCCTACCCGAGATCCGACGGTTTTGACACCGACATTTGTGCTTTCATTGAGAGCTCCTCTGTGTCGTCGCTGCAAGGCTCGATGGCTCGTCTCGTTGTTAGGGACAACATTACCATGGGGGGAGCTCTTGCTGTAGGCCAAACTCTCCAACTAGGCGGCTTCGTCATGGCCGCCCCATCTGCTGTCGCTCTGACGATGGCCTCTCGGGTCATCACACATAAACTTTGCATCAATTCGGAACTCACCGAACAGATGGATCTGATAGAGCTCTCTCCTCTTAATGAGCTCTTGGATCGCATCGCCGCTTTTGGAGTCGCAACGGACTATGACCGAATCGGGCTTAAACCCGACCAAAGGGACATTAAATCCCTTGACCACCCATGAGATAGCGGTAGCGGAGGAACCACACAGGGAGTATCCCTCTATTTTGAGGACGAATTATGTCCGGATCGCCGAGCTCCCGGAGCCGGACACCCGCCCAGGGGAGGATATGACTCGGGTCCCTGACTTAGAATCATGCACGGGGCCGAAAAAATTGGGTAACGTCCCGGATCCCGAGCTATCGAACTCGGAAGCTCCCATGCCCCGGGGTGCTAGATCAGATCAGAATCCGGATTCAGCCATAACCACCCACACGGACTTAAATCGTCTCTCCCATATCAGGCAAGAGCCCCAGGAGACAATGCATCATTACTGGGCTAGATTCCTCCTTGCGCTAAACAAGGTCGAGGGCTGCCATGAGGAGGACGTAGTCTCACTCTTCTGCAAAAACTGCACGGACAAAGGAATCCTTAATGCTATAAGTCGCGGTGACATAGTACGCTTTGCGGACTTAGCAACCATAGTACAAAAGTACTGTGCGATGGAGAGCATCTGGAAAACCCAAGCTGAATTTTGGGACAGTCCGGCTCTCACCAAAACCTTCTCCGAACTAAATGGGCGAAATCTCGTAAGACGGCCGATCCAATCTCCAAGAAACCAAAGCCCACCCTAGGGCGGGGAACCGTATTGGAAAAATGGCTCAATGGGCCATGTAAACTCCACAGCACTCCGGACACAACACCAAATCATAGCCTTAGGGCATGTTGGATACTCCGGCAGGTTGCAAAAAGTGGCGAGGATCTTCTTATAGAACAACATCCCGCCAACGAGCACAATACGGTACTAACAGTCTTCAAGACTTTTGCATCAAATAGTAGGCGCAAGCGAGCTCATCGAAGCTCTGCGGGAATTTGCCATATGGCCAAAATAAACCCCTGGAACGACACTGCTATAACTTTCAATGCCAATGACGAACCTCGATTCCAGACTATCCGGGCACCAGCCGCTCTGGTTCTTAGCCCAATCATGGACGGCTTTCGGCTCACTAAAGTGCTCATGGATGGCGGAAGCGGATTAAACTTGATCTATGAAGAGACACTCAGCAAGATGGAAATTGACAAAGGCCGCATTGAACAAAGCAGCACAACCTTCAGAGGAATTATCCCTAGTCGGGAAGCGCGGTGTGCAGGAAAAATCACACTCGACGTGGTATTCGACACCTCGGAGAATTATAGGTCCGAAGAAATCACATTCCAAGTGGCCCCTTTTAGCAGCGGATACCACACCCTTCTAGGGCGGGACGCGTTTACAAGCTTTCAAGCTATACCCCATTACGGGTACATGAAGCTTAAAATGCCCGGACCCAATGGAATCATCACTCTAGCCAGTGATCCGGACATCGCACTTCGCGCCGAAAACAAAACCGCAGCACTAGCCCTGGAGGCATTATCTGAGGCCCTAGCAGCCGAAGAATTAACAACACTGCGGGCCACCATGGACAGGGACGACGTGATACTCGACAAGCGACCCAAGTCCACCTCATTTAAACCCGCAGACGAGATAGTCAAATTCCAAGTCCATCCAACGAACCCCACGAAGACAGCTTCCGTCGGGACACAACTGAGCCTTGATGGGCGCCCGCCTTCTTGCGAGACTTCTTCTGCGAGAATTGGGACATCTTCGCTGGCACCCATCGGACATGCCGGGCATCCCACGCAGATTGGCGAACACAGCCTCAATATACTAAAAGGATACAAACCGGTCAAGCAGACTCTAAGAGCGGTTTTAGAGCCCAAACGGCAGGCCATGGGGGAAGAGCTAGCCAAACTACTCGAGGCCGGATTCATCAGAGATATCAAGCATTCGGATTGGTTGGCAAACCTGGTAATGGTACCAAAGAAGGACAAATCCTGGCGCCTATGTGTCGACTTTAAAGACCTCAACAAGGCTTGCCCCAAGGATCCCTTTCCCCTCCCTCGCATCGATCAAATCATCGATGCCACAGCAGGACACGACTCGCTGTGGTTCCTCGACACATACTCTGGATACCATCAAATAAAGATAGCGGAGTCTTACCAAGCTGCAACAGCTTTCATAACGCGATATGGCCCTTTCTGCTTCAACACTATGCCTTTCGGGCTTAAGAACGCCGGCGCAACCTACCAACGCAAGATTCAAACATGCCTGGAAAAGCAAATCGGCAAAACAGTGGAGGCATACGTGGATGACGTGGTCATAAAGACAAGACACGTAGAAACCCTAATAGATGACTTGAGGCTTACATTCGACAATCTCCGGACATACGACATCAAGCTGAACCCAGAAAAATGCATTTTTGGCATCCCCTCGGGGAAACTACTCGGCTTCATCGTTTCCATTAGAGGAATTGAGGCAAATCCGGCAAAAATCCGAGCTCTGTCATAGTTGGCTATACCAACAGACCTCAAGCACATCCAGAAACTAGCCGGATGCATGGCTACTCTAAGCCGCTTTATCTCCAGGTTAGGAGAAAAGGCATTACCTCTTTACCGCCTTCTTCGGTGCACCGAACACTTTGTGTGGACGGATGCAGCCGCGGCCGGACAGGATGAAATAAAGACCTTATTGGCCAGTAATCCAGTACTAACAGCGCCTAATATTGACGAACCTATGCTGCTGTACATAGCTGCAACACATCAAGTTGTAACCGCAGTGCTCGTCGTTGAACGAGAGGCTGACGGATACAAATTCCCACTCCAGAAGCCGGTTTACTACGTATCCATGGTCCTAACCCCATGCAAATCCCGATACCCACACTATCAAAAAATAGCATACACGGTGTTCATGGCATCCAGGAAGCTACGACACTACTTTCAAGAGTGTTAGATTACGGTGGCCTCCGAAGTACCACTCAATGACATAATAAATAACCGCGATGCTACGGGCCGGATTGCCAAATGGGCCATTGAGCTCCTTCCGTTCGACATAACATACAAACCACAGTGGGCCATCAAGTCACTAGTATTGGCTGACTTGGTCACCGAATGGACAGAAGCCGAACTCCCTAAAGAGTACGGCGCATACTCAAACTGGATCATGCACTTCGACGGCTCTAAAATGCTGGCCGGATTGGGAGCAGGTGTAGTCCTGACGTCTCCCACCGGAGACACGGTCCAGTACGTCCTCCAAATATTATACACAGACTCCAACAATGCAGCCAAATATGAGGCTCTGTTGCACGGTCTTCGGATGGCAGTCTCTATGGGCATTCAACGCCTAGAAGTGCGTGGGGATTCAAACCTCGCAATATCACAAATAAATGGAGATTTTGATGCCAAGGACCCGAAAATGGCGGCCTACCTTAATGTTGTCCTCAAGATGTCAGCTCGGTTCGAGGGGCTCGAATTCCACCATGTGGCTCGAGAAAACAATCAAGCGGCAGACGTCCTCGCTCGCATCGGCGCTAAACGCGACCCTGTCCCACCTAACATATTCTTGGAACGGTTGTTCAAGCCATCCGTAGTATGGGAAGGGGAGTCCGGCAATACTAGCACGGATCCGAATACACCCCCAGATTCCGAACTATCAGACATAGTCGGAGGTTCTACCACCGAAATAACGTCCTCGGCCCATGAAATCATGGCTGTAATCGCCCCATGAACTGAGCCTTTCTTGGCCAACCTAAATAGGCAGGAGCTCCCCGAAGACCAAAATGAAGCACGCTGCATCGTCCGGCACCGTAAAGCTTACAAAGTCTATGAAGGGGAACTCTACAAGAAAAGCGCTACCGGAGTGCTCCAATGATGCATCTCCGAAGAGGAAGGGCGGCAGCTCTTGGCTGAAATCCATGCCGGACTGGGCGGGCACCACGCCGCGGCTCGAGCATTAGTCAACAAGGCCTTCCATACAGGTTTCTACTGGCCGACGGCCCGAGCAGACGCACATGACCTTGTCCAACATTGCGTTGGTTGCTAGCTCTTTGCCAATCAGAGTCATATGCCCCCTATCGCTCTGCAAACAATCCCCATAACTTGGCCCTTTGCGGTCTGGGGGCTAGATATGGTCAGACCTCTTAAAGGGGGAAGCCATAAGAAAAAATACTTATTGGTCATGGTGGACAAATTCACCAAATGGATAGAAGCCAAACCAGTCAAAACGGCCGAATCTGGACCAGTAATAGACTCCATATCAGGGGTCGTACAACGATACGGTGTCCCCACAAAGATCATCATCGATAATGGCTCAAATTTCACAGCCGACGAAGTGAAAACTTGGTGCGCAAAAATGGGCATTAAGCTTGATTATGCTTCCGTCTACCATCCCCAAACAAACGGCCAAGTAGAGCGGGCAAATGGTCTCATCATGAGCGGCATCAAACCCAGACTAGTGTGATCCTTGACAGTCGGATACGCCTTTGGGTCGAGGAGCTCGACTCCGTACTACGGGGTTGCGGACCACGCCGAATCGCACCACCGGATATACACCATTTTTTATGGTGTACGGCGCGGAAGCAGTATTACCCTGCGACATAATACGTGATTCGCCACGCGTACGCATGTACGAAGAGAAGGAAGCCGAGTTAGATCGACATGATAACTTGGACGCCCTGGGGGAGGAGCGCGACGCTGCAAAAGCCCGCTCTGCATTCTATCAGCAGCAGGCTCGACGATATCCAAGCAGAGAAGTACGGGCCAAAACTTACAATATTGGCGAGCTCGTTCTACGCCTACCGGGAAGAAGAAGGACAAGCTCAAACCCAAGTGGCAGGGTCCCTTCGTCATTGACAAAGTTCTCACCGGAGGAGCGTACCGCTTACGTAATGCATCCGATAACAGACTCGAGCCGAACCCATGGAACGCGGCCAGACTCCGGAGATTCTATGCCAAACGCCGAACTCAATGTTCGTCTCCTAACCCCACCTTTTTAATTATGTTCCATCCCTTTTTCCTTTCTCGACCTTTTTCCTCTTCACACAAAGTATTCAATACAGTGCGGACTCCTGGATCACTCCGGCCGCACTAGGTGTGTAAGGAATACTTGGGAGCTTCCCATACGGAAGCTAAAAATAATTACTCACATGGCTCTCTGCCCATCACATATGCATTCTTTTTCCATATGTGCCTTTTCTTCACCATTATATGCATCGATATGACTTAAGATGTGGCCAAGCTGGGTTGCCTGGCTCTTGTGTTTATGCCCTACGTTCCCGTTAATTCGGCTAGGGCATAAGGGGAGCACCTTCTGCGATTATTCTTCTTGGTTCAGCCGGATGTGTACCTCAGACTGGGTGAAGCCGAAAGCTAGCTTCCTTAAGAGAATATTCGGTCGGTGAACAAAAGATGTATCCGTTTATTACAACGCAAATCCCTAGAAGTTTTGTATCCTACGCAATCATTCGCAGTCCGGACAGGTGCATTGTCGCATGCGTACCCAGGGAAAGGAACCCCTAACGGAACTATTCTCCCTGGAAGGTGTTTCTTACTATCCATGTAATATAACATAACTAGTTGGGTACTTGTTTGTTCAAGCACTTATGACCCCTACACCTGGTTTCCATGCATACCCCGGTTTTGTATAACCGAGTGGGTATTCGGACACACCCCGGACTGTAGGATCCGGGGCTGAGGCGAAAAGGTCCGCCATGACAAATGATTTTAATACGGCTAGGGACTAATTATGTCCATTGAATTACCACGATCACTTGGGTGACTATATTCCTCCTCTATATCATCCAACAGGCTATCTAGCTTACAATCCTGTTGAGAATATTTTGACTAACGCTACCTGGTCATATACCAGACTCACGGGAATTTCTTGCCCATCTGGCCCCGTCGGTCCGACTTCGGCCATATGGTTCGGGTCCAGCTTGGTGTAGCGCGTCTTCACCATAGCCCAGGCTTCTCTTGCACCTTGCCGGCAGGCTGACATCTTCCACAATCGGAAGCGCCGCCGTGCTCCTTGAAGCATATCCACAAGCTCCCCCATGCCATTCGGCAGGAGGTTTGATTGCCACAAGGCCTGAGCAATGCCCTGCATCACCTACCGAGCACGCTCGTGCAGTTGTAAAAGGTCTTGTAGTAAATCGCCTGCAGATGAGGGCATCTTCTCCTCAGGGCGACCCGTTAACATTCTGTAACGCCCCGGATTCGATGCGTCAGGTGTCCGCCAGTTATTTGCCGTCCTTGCCATGTCATGTGCTTGCGTGTTGCACTTTGACATGTCATCATCTGCATTTTTATCATGTCATCATGTGCATCTCATTTGCATACGTGTTCGTTTCACGCATCCGAGCATTTTCCCCGTTGTCCGTTTTCCAATCTGGCACTCCTATGTTCCCCGGCGCCCTCTTTTACCTCTTTTCGTGTGCGGGTGTTAAACGGTCTCGGAATGGACCGAGGTTTGCCAAGTGGCCTTGGTATAGCACCGGTAGACCGCCTGTCAAGTTTCGTGCCATTTGGAGGTCGTTTGATACTCCAACGGTTAACCGGGTAACCGTGAAAGCCCCCTTCTCTTTGCAGCCCAACACCCCTCCAAATCAGCCCACAAACCCAGCAAACTCCCCTCCATGCTCTCGGTCGTTCGATCACGATCGCGTGGCCGAAAACCGTGCCTCATTTGGACACTCCTAGCTCCCTCTACCTATAATTAGTCTCCCCCTCCGAAATCCCGGGTCCAAACCCTAGCCTCGCTCCTCTCCGCCGCCGGACACGTCCGGATCGGACCGGACACGTCCGCGCCGCCGCCGCAGCCAACGGAGGCGCCGCCACGCGCCCAGCGCCCGCCGCCGCCCGGCCCATGGAGCCCATCAAGGACCAGCGGGCCCTCGCTTGCCGCCCGGCCGGCTTCGCCGCCGCCAAGATCGCACCGCCGCCTTCGCCGGCGCGGATCCCGCCGCCGTCGCGCGGACCGCCCTCTCCTCCGCCGCGGGTCCCATCCCCACCTCCGGCCGCCGCCGCGGGCGCGCCGCCCAGCGCCTCCGCCCGCGCCTCGGCGCCGAGCTCCTCCGTTAGAAGCGCGCCGCCTCGCCGGCGGCAAGCGCCGCCTCGAACCCCGCCGCCACGCCCCTCGGCGCCCGCGCATCCCGTCGCGCCGCCCGCCATGGCCCGCCTCCGCCTCGCGCCGCCCGCCGTGGCCGCCTCCGCCTCCGCGGGCCCGCCGTGGCCGCCATCGCCGCCCACCGACCTCGCCGGAGCCGCCCGCCGCTCGCCGGAGTTCTCCTCCGGTGAGATCTCGTCGGGGTGGACGAGATCCACCCATCCCTCCAACCAAACGGCGTCCCGCGTCCCCGGATCTCCTCGTCCCGCACGCCTCCGTCCCGGGTTGACTTTTCCCAGAGGTGATATTTCGTCGAAGTCCCCAGTTTTTGTAATTTTCATGCCATATTCATCTTGCCATAACTTGCTGCATACTTCTCCGTTTCGTGTGTGCAATATGTCAAATTGTTCGACTCGACGAGTAAATCATTTTATATCATTGCATCATTTACATTTGAGCTCATATTGATGCCCGAAATGCTGTTAGAAGAGGGCTATGTGATGTTAGTTGCAGATTCTTATCAGAACATGCACTTTTGTCATTTTTGCAATGATTGATGTGTGCATCCTATCAACTTGAGTCCTACATGTGTTTTGTAATATGCCATGCCTTCTTTACAGGGGTGTATTCTATGTATTTTTTTGATATCTGTGGTGACTAGCACAAGCATACAAACTAGGCTTCATAATGTTGCTGATTTCAGCCCCTGTTCTGCTGATATTTTTATGCCATGTAAAATTGATGCTACCGAGAGATCCATGCGTATTTTGAGATACTTCAGTAAGTATGTTTTGAACATATGGTTATTCTATATCCATCCATGCCCTGTTTGCAATTATGGAGTGCCATAGCTTGAGTGAATCGAGCTCTACTTGTGCTATAAAATGTTTCCTGGCAGGTTGTTTACATGTTATTCAATTTTGCCAAGGTTGTTGTAGTTGATCCGTGCATGCTATGATGTTTTTCTTGCCATGTATAGCTTCTATGCCATGTCTTCTTACTGTTAGTTGCCTTACCATGCCATGTATTGCTCTGTGGTGAGTGGTTCAAGCTCACCAACATGCCTACTTATTGTTGTTCCTGCCATGTATGAATCTGTAATATAACTTTCCATGTTTACATGGGTGCCATCATATTTTCTTATCCTTTTTTGCTCATGATCAGTAAAGGACTTTTGTTCTATGCAATTAGTGGGTTCATGAGATGCTCTAGTTTGACATGATAGCTTGCTGTAACAGGTTGTTTGATAGCTCTAAACATTGCAACCTGATGTTATTTCTGCTAAAGTCTGAAACTGTTATTATTTGCAATCTTGCCATGTGTTTTTGAGCATGTTCTAGTGATTTTTGGAGATAGCTCAGTGTTCATGTTTTGTCATGCTTTACCTGTAAATCATGCCCATGCCTTTTGTTATCACTTTGAGGTGCTGTAGCATGTTGTTTTGATGCTTGCAATGTGCCTAGTTGCTGTTTAGGACAGCTTGTCCTTTAAACTTGTATGGTGTGTATGTGTTGAACCGTTGCTCCGTTTTGAGTGTGCTCTATGTGAAACTTGCTTAGTTTTGCATGTAGTTTCATATTATCATGTTTCATCTTTGTTTTGAGGTGTTTGCTTGATGTTTGTATGCATTTTGCATCAATGCCATGCTTATCTTGTTTTGCTCATATCTTCTAGGCCGTAGCTCCGAATTAAATGAACTTTATATGTAACTTGACTAGAATTTCGTGTAGATCATCTTGGTGCATTTTAAATTGCTGTTTAACAACTTGAACATAAAGTTATTCAGATCTGGACCAATTTCGAAATTTGCATATGAGGACTTACCGGAATTGTTCCATGTTGTTCCCGGCCTCATTTAAACTTGTTTTGATGTGTTGCTATTTTTTGCATCATCTCTTGCCATGAGTAGCTTCATGTAGTCTTGTCATGCATCATGCTTGGTGGTGCATCATGTCTTGTCTATGTGTGGTGTGTTTACTATGTCGTGTACTTCTTCTTGTTAGTTCCGTTTACGTTGCGATCGTGAGGATTCGTTCGTCTACGCTTGGTTCGGCTTCATCCGTTCGTCTTCTTCATGGACTCGTTCTCCTTCCTAGCGGGATTTCAGGCAAGATGACCGTCACCTTGGATCTCATTACTATCATTGCTATGCTAGTTGCTTCGTTCTATCGCTATGCTACGTTACCTACCACTTGCTGCTCAAGCCTCCCAAATTGCATGATAGCCTCTAACCTTTGTCACCCTTCCTAGCAAACCGTTGTTTGGCTATGTTACCGCTTTTGCTCAGCCCCTCTTATAGCGTTATTAGTTGCAGGTGAAGATGAAGATTGCTCCATGTTGGATTATGTTTATGTTGGGATATCACAATATCTCTTATATTATTAATGCATCTATACACTTGGTAAAGGGTGGAAGGCTCGGCCTTATGCCTGGTGTTTTGTTCCACTTTTGCCGCCCTAGTTTCCGTCATATCGGTATTATGTTCCCGGATTTTGCGTACCTAACGCGATTGGGTGATTTATGGGACCCCCTTGATAGTTCGCTTTGAATAAGACTCCTCCAGCAAGGCCTAACCTTGGTTTTACCATTTGCCTCACCTAGCCCTTTTTCCCTTGGGTTTCCGGAGCCCAAGGGTCATCTTTATTTTAGCCCCCCACCCCCCGGGCCAATGCTCCTTCGAGTGTTGGTCCGAAACGGGCAGACTGCGGGGCCACCACGGGGCAACTCGAGGGTTGGTTTTACTCGTAGGCTGACCTATCGGTGTGCCACGAGCGAGATATGTGCAGCTCCTATCGGGATTTGTCGGCACATCGGGCGGCTTTGCTGGTCTTGTTTTATTCTTTGTCGAAATGTCTTGTAGCCGGGATTCCGAGACTGATCGGGTCTTCCCGGGGAGAAGGAATATCCTTCGTTGATCGCGAGAGCTTATCATGGGCTAAGTTGGGACACCCCTGCAGGGTATAAACTTTCGAGAGCCGTGCCCGTGGTTATGTGGTAGATGGGAATTTGTTAATATCCGGTTGTAGTAAACTTGAAGTAAAACTCTTCTAAAATGCACCAACCGTGTGCGTAACCGTGAGTTTCTCTTTTCGGGGTTGATCGAGAGGAGAACACGGTTTTACGGGTTATGTCTGACGTAAGTAGGAGTTCAGGATCACTTCTTGATCATTACTAGTTGTCGACCGTTCCGCTTGCTCTCTTCTCGCTCTTATTTGCGTATGTTAGCCACCATATATGCTTAGTCACTGCTGCAACCTCACCACTTTACCCCTTCCTTTCCCATTTAAGCTTTGCTAGTCTTGATACCCATGGTAATGGGATTGCTGAGTCCTCGTGGCTCACAGATTACTACACCACTAGTTGCAGGTACAGGTTTGCGATGATCATGACGCGAGAGCGATGTTTGCTTGTATTGGAGTTCTTCTTCTGCTTCTTCTTCGATCAGGGGATAGGTTCCAGGTCGGCAGCCTGGGCTAGCAGGGTGGATGTCGTTTGAGTTTCTGTTTATGATTCATCCTTAGTCGGATGTTGATCTTGTATGAGATGATGTTGTATTCATGTGACATTGTATGTATTGGATGTATCCCCATCTATTATGTAATGTTGATGTAATGATATCCACCTTGCAAAAGCGTTTCAATATGCGGGTCTATCCTTGGTGGGACCTACGAGTTCCTTTTGGATAGGGTCGCATATTGGGCGTCACAAGTTGGTATCAGAGCCTCGACCGACCCTAGGAGCCCCCCTTGATTGATCGTGTAGTTTGGCCGTTGTTGAGTCTAGAAGAAAACTGTTTTTTTTCGAGTCTAGTTATATCAGAGAGTAGGAATTCTTTTTACTCCTCAGCCCCTTCATCGCTCTGGTAAGGAATCTTGACGTAGGTGTTTTGAACTACTCCTCTTCCCCTTCAAATTTTTTCTTTAGGATCACGTGATTGGTTTTTCGATCGTTGTTCCTAAGCTCTTTTCATCCGGTGCATTTCTCGTCAAGTTGACTCGAGCCTCTTCATCTTTGCAAGTTCAATCCTCAGTTGTCCCTGTTTTTTCCAACCCGCCCTCCCTTCTTCCTCTCGGAACCGGAGTCCGTAATCGAGTATCCATCCTACTCGTGCGAAGTCTTTGCCTTTCTTTCCCCAATGATTTCAACTGGTGTTTTCTCTTCAAGATATTCGTCATTTTCCCCTTCCAAGTTACCTTTGTTTTCCCGCCCTCCCACCCTCTTCTTCCCGGAGCCTGAGTCTTTTTCGACCATCAATTCCATTCGTGTGGAGCCTCTTCAGTCTTCCCTCAATTATTTTAACCGGTGAATTCTCGTCTCGTTCGTCATTCTTCATCCCTTTCTTTTTCCGGTGCACTCAAATCAAGTTTTTCGGGTTAATCATATTCTTTTCCTTCGAAGTGTTTTTCCCTGCTCGTTCGCCTCTCGCCAATTTATCCTTCCGGAGTGTTCAACACATCTCATGAGATTCGTCTGTGTTCCAATTAATTCGAGGTTGTCACCTCAGTCAAATATTTCAGTTCTTCCGGTGCATCTTCTATCTGTTCAACATCCCTTTCCAATGGTGTTTTCTTTTAGTGGGCCCTAACCCACAGGTCTTTTCCCAGGATCTTACCTGACTCTTCTAATATCCCCGGAGTTATTCTCAATTCTTTTTGGAGTTTGACGTAAGAATGAATTTCATCAGTCAGATGCCTTTCCAAGATCGATTTCAAATCATTTCATTGTTGGCTCAACCACTTTGCTTTTCATTCTCCCGGAGTATCTCAGTAATTTTGGTGGTGTTTCTCGTCGTCAATTCAAGATCGAAGTAGAGTTTCTCTTAAATCTTGCCCGTTCTCCCGAAGATTCGTGGTTCTAGCTTCATGTTATCCTATCATTTTATTCCGTTTGTCAGATATTCTTTCTTACCTATCCGGAGTATGTCAGGAGTTGTTTTTTCCATTTCTTTTCACCGGAGGCCATCGTTCCAGAAGAATTCTCCGTCCTCACATTTCAGCTACCGTTATCCAATTATCCCGGTGCTTCGTCAAGTGTTCTTTAATCAGCTCATGATCTCTTTGTTCTTTTGCATCTAAATTCCCTCTAGCATATTTGTTCTTCTAATTCTTCCCGACGATTCATTCTCTTTCGTCAGTCATTTCCGAGTTCTAACGGTGGTTCGTTCAAGATTGTTTTTCCTTGATTATCTTTTTAATCCATTCGTTCTTTTCAATCCTACCGGTGGCTCATGAAGACCTTCTCAAGTTTGTGTTATGTCACTTCTCAATTCTTTTTCAAGAAGAATAAGTAGTATGCAAAATCCATTGCTTGTCATCAATTTAATTTGATGAAGGATAAGCATACAATAAATCTTATTCGTATTTCCTCGAAGTGTTTAATCCCTTCCTTCGGAGTTTGTTCGTGATGAATAAATTCTAGTTCCAAGTCTTTTCATCTTTTCTTTTCTGGAGTTCAATTTCCTCAGCCATTTCATCGGAACCTCCATCTAAATCACCGCAAGGCTCATCTTATTCTTTCTTCCTTCATCATCCTTTTTGTTACCGGAGTTCTTCACAGTGGTTCTTCATGATTTAATTCATTCTCTCAAGAGTTCATCAAGATTTTGTTGGTGGAGTTCAAGTATCTTTTCTTCTCGCATCTCGAAGTGCAATTAATTCTCCGTATTCTTTTGAAGTGGAGTTTTGCATTTCTTAGTTCTTCTCGACCTTTCAATCATTTCCGTTTGCGGCGGTTATCACCTCATCAATTTGAGATGTTTTCCATAAGTCCACAACAAGCTTATTCTTTCGTGGTTGATTTTCTCAACAACTCCGTTCAATCTTTTCTTCTAAGATTGCTTTACATTCCATTCGTGGCACAAGTTGTCATTTTCTTCTCCGTTCTTTTCATTCAACTCTTTCAATTCTTTCCGGAGGTTTTGTGTCATGTCTTCATCAAGTGTCATTCCATCTTCTGAAGCTCATGTTCTATTCTTTCCTTGTTCAACCGGTGTGCTGCCTAAATCCTTTCAGTCTTATTCGTTTCTTTTCTCATTCTAACCACTCCGGTTAGAACGAGTGCTTTCATAGTCTATCTGATTCCGTGAGCTTTCGATTCTTGTCATTCTCGTCGTTTCTCTCTTCTTCTCGTGTGCTCTTGATTCTTTGATTCTTCTCTTGAGTTCTTGTTTCACCTCATCCCTTTTCCCTTCCGTCTCGGTCCTAAGATCTCGGGACGAGATCTCTTGTTAGTGGAGGAGTGTTGTAACGCCCCGGATTCGATGCGCCAGGTGTCCGCCAGTTATTTGCCGTCCTTGCCATGTCATGTGCTTGCGTGTTGCACTTTGCCATGTCATCATCTGCATTTTTATCATGTCATCATGTGCATCGCATTTGCATACATGTTCGTTTCACGCATCCGAGCATTTTCCCCGTTGTCCGTTTTCCAATCCGGCACTCCTATGTTCCCCGGCGCCCTCTTTTACCTCTTTTCGTGTGTGTAAAACGGTCTCGGAATGGACTGAGGTTTGCCAAGCGGCCTTGGTATAGCACCGGTAGACCGCCTGTCAAGTTTCGTGCCATTTGGAGGTCGTTTGATACTCCAACGGTTAACCGGGTAACCGTGAAAGCCCCCTTCTCTTTGCAGCCCAACACCCCTCCAAATCAGCCCACAAACCCAGCAAACTCCCCTCCATGCTCTCGGTCGTTCGATCACGATCGCGTGGCCGAAAACCGTGCCTCATTTGGACACTCCTATCTCCCTCTACCTATAAATTAGTCTCCCCCTCCAAAATCCCGGGTCCAAACCCTAGCCTCGCTCCCTCTCCGCCGCCGGACACGTCCGGATCGGACCGGACACGTCCGCGCCGCCGCCCGCAGCCAACCGGAGGCCGCCACGTGGCGCCCAGCGCCCGCCGCGCCCGGCCCGCGGAGCCCATCACGAGCCAGCGTGGGCCCTCGCGCGCCGCCGCCCGGCCCGGCTTCGCCGCCGCCGATTCGCGCCGCCGCCTCGCGGCGCGGATCCCGCCGCCGTCGGCCGGACCGCCCGCTCCTCCGCCGCCGGGTCCCATCCCGCCTCCGGCCGCCGCAGCGCGCCAGCGCCTCAGCGCCTCGACCGCTGAAGCTCCTCCGTAAAGCGCGCCGCCTCTGCGGTGACCGGCGCCGCCTCGGAAACCCCGCCGCGCGCCCTCCGGCGCCGCGCATCCCGTCGCGCCGCCCGCCGTAAGCGCCGCCGCCCATGCAAACCTCGGGAGCCGCCCGCCCGCTTCGCGGAGTTCTCCTCCGGTGAGATCTCGTCGGGGTGGACGAGATCCACCCATCCCTCCAACCAAACGGCGTCCCGCGTCCCCGGATCTCCTCGTCCCGCACGCCTCCGTCTCGGGTTGACTTTTCCCGGAGGTGATATTTCATCCAAGTCCCCAGTTTTTGTAATTTTCATGCCATATTCATCTTGCCATAACTTGCTACATGCTTCTCCGTTTCGTGCGTGCAATATGTCAAATTGTTCGCCTCGATGAGTACATCATTTAATCTCATTGCATCATTTACATTTGAGCTCATCTTGATGCCCGAAATGCTGTTATAAGACGGCTATGTGATGTTAGTTGCAGATTCTTATCAGAACATGCACTTTTGCCATTTTTTCCATGATTGATGTGTGCATCCTATGAACTTGAGTCCTACATGTGTTTTGTAATATGTCATTCCATCTTTACAGGGGTGTATGCCATGTATTTTTGTGATCTCTGTGGTGACTAGCACAAGGATGCAAACTAGGCTTCATGATGTTGCTGATTTCAGCCCCTGTTCTGCTGATATTTTTATGCCATGTAAACTTGATGCTACCGAGAGATCCATACTTATTTTGAGATACTTCAGTAAGGATGTTTTGAACATATGGTTATTCTCTATCCATCCATGCCCTTGTTTGCAATTATGGAGTGCCATAGCTTGAGTCAATCGAGCTCTACTTGTGCTATAAAATGTTTCCTGGCAGGTTGTTTACATATTATTCAATTTTGCCAAGGTTGTTGTAGTTGATCCGTGTATGATATGATGTTGTTCTTGCCGTGTATAGCTTCTATGCCATGTCTTCTCACTGTTAATTTCCTTTCCATGCCATTTATTGATCTGTGGTGAGTGGTTCAAGGTCACCAACATGCCTACTTATTGTTGTTCCTGCCATGTATGAATCTGTAATATAACTTGTCATGTTTACATGGGTGCCATCATATTTTCTGGTCCTTTTTGGCTCATGGTCAGTAAAGGACTTTTGTTATATGTTATTAGCAGGTTCATGCGATGCTCTAGTTTGACACGATAGCTTTCGTTAACAGGTTGTTTGATAGCTCTAAACATTGCAACCTGATGTTATTTCTGCTCAAGTCTGAAACTGTTATTATTTGCAATCTTGCCATGTGTTTTTGAGCATGTTCTAGTGATTTCTGGAGATAGCTCAGTGTTCATTTTTTGTCATGCTTTACCTGTAAATCATTCCCATGCCTATTGTTATCACTTTGAGGTGCTGTAGCATGTTGTTTTGATGCTTGCAATGTGCCTAGTTGCTGTTTAGGACAGCTTGTCCTTTCAACTTGTATGGTGTGTATGTGTTGAACCGTTGCTCCGTTTTGAGTGTGCTCTATGTGAAACTTGCTTAGTTTTGCATGTAGTTTCATATTATCATGTTTCATCTTTGTTTTGAGGTGTTTGCTTGATGTTTGTATGCATTTTGCATCAATGCCATGCTTATCTTGTTTTGCTCATATCTTCTAGGCCGTAGCTCCGAATTAAATGAACTTTATATGTAACTTGACTAGAATTTCGTGTAGATCATCTTGGTGAATTTTAAATTGCTGTTTAACAACTTGAACATAAAGTTATTCAGATCTGGACCAATTTCGAAATTTGCATATGAGGACTTACCGAAATTGTTCCATGTTGTTCCCGGCCTCATTTAAACTTGTTTTGATGTGTTGCTATTTTTTGCATCATCTCTTGCCATGAGTAGCTTCATGTAGTCTTGTCATGCATCATGCTTGGTGGTGCATCATGTCTTGTCTATGTGTGGTGTGTTTACTATGTCGTGTGCTTCTTCTTGTTAGTTCCCGTTTCGTTGCGATCGTGAGGATTCGTTCGTCTACGCTTGGTTCGGCTTCATCCGTTCGTCTTCTTCATGGACTCGTTCTCCTTCCTAGCGGGATTTCAGGAAAGATGACCGTCACCTTGGATCTCATTACTATCATTGCTATGCTAGTTGCTTCGTTCTATCGCTATGCTGCGTTACCTACCACTTGCTGCTCAAGCCTCCCAAATTGCATGATAGCCTCTAACCTTTGCCACCCTTCCTAGCAAACCGTTGTTTGGCTATGTTACCGCTTTTGCTCAGCCCCTCTTATAGCGTTGCTAGTTGCAGGTGAAGATGAAGATTGCTCCATGTTGGATTATGTTTATGTTGGGATATCACAATATCTCTTATATTATTAATGCATCTACACACTTGGTAAAGGGTGGAAGGCTCGACCTTATGCACGGTGTTTTGTTCCACTCTTGCTGCCCTAGTTTCCGTCATATCGGTATTATGTTCCCGGATTTTGCGTCCCTAACGCGATTGGGTGATTTATGGGACCCCTTGACAGTTCGCTTTGAATAAGACTCCTCCAAAGCAAGGCCCAACCTTGGTTTTACCATTTGCCTCACCTAGCCCATTTTCCCTTGGGTTTAGAAGCCCAAGGGTCATCTTTATTTTAGCCCCGGGCGGTGCTCCTTCGAGTGTTGGTAAAAGCAGGCAGACTGCGGGGCCACCACGGGGCAACTCGAGGGCTGGTTTTACTCGTAGGATGACCTATCCGGTGTGCCCTGAGAACGAGATATGTGCAGCTCCTATCGGGATTTGTCGGCACATCAGGCGGCTTTGCTGGTCTTGTTTTATTGCTGTCGAAATGTCTTGTAGCCGGGATTCCGAGATTGATCGGGTCTTCCCGGGGAGAAGGAATATCCTTCGTTGATCGCGAGAGCTTATCATGGGCTAAGTTGGGACACCCCTGCAGGGTATAAACTTTCGAGAGCCATGCCCGCGGTTATGTGGCAGATGGGAATTTGTTAATATCCGGTTGTAGTAAACTTGAAGTAAAACTCTTCTAAAATGCACCAACCGTGTGCGTAACCGTGAGTGTCTCTTTTCGGGGTTGATCGAGAGGAGAACACGGTTTCTGGGTTATGTCTGACGTAAGTAGGAGTTCAGGATCACTTCTTGATCATTACTAGTTGTCGACCGTTCCGCTTGCTCTCTTCTCGCTCTTATTTGCGTATGTTAGCCACCATATATGCTTAGTCGCTGCTGCAACCTCACCACTTTACCCTTCCTTTCCCATTTAAGCTTTGCTAGTCTTGATACCCATGGTAATGGGATTCTTTGAGTCCTCGTGGATCACAGTTTACTACACCACCAGTTGCAGGTACAGGTTTGCGATGATCATGGCGCGAGAGCGATGTTTGCTTGTATTGGAGTTCTTCTGCTTCTTCTTCGATCAGGGGATAGGTTCCAGGTCGGCAGCCTGGGCTAGCAGGGTGGATGTCGTTTGAGTTTCTGTTTATGATTCATCCGTAGTCGGATGTTGATCTTGTATGAGATGATGTTGTATTCATGTGACATTGTATGTATTGGATGTATCCCCATCTATTATGTAATGTTGATGTAATGATATCCACCTTGCAAAAGCGTTTCAATATGCGGGTCTATCCTTGGTGGGACCTACGAGTTCCTTTTGTATAGGGTCGCATATTGGGCGTGGGAAGTTTGGGTTATGGGCCCACCACGCCGAACTATACTACAGTTCGTCTAGGCACTTCCCGTAAATGCCGCGTCGAAGCCTTTTGTTCTCCTTCACGGAGTCCGCCAGCTGAGCACGGAGATCTTTTAACTCCACGTCCAGCTAGACATTGGCATCTTGTAGATTGTTCTTCTCCTGCCTAACTTGCGTAAGAATGCGCTCGCCAGCCTTCAGCTGCCGTTTGAGATGTGATTCGTCCTCTCTTACGCCCTCCAGATTCACCCGGGGATTGTTTGCAGAATTTTCTGTTAGACTTGTCATATCAGCCATTTACTCACTGGTGCATCTTCGTAAATTGCGACAATTGTTACCAGATGAGGGCTTTTGGGATTCCTCTAGCTTGGCAACTGCGGCCCTCAGCTCGGCCTTGCACTCCTCCAGCTCCCGAGACAATTGCTCATTCTTATCTACAAGGACCCGTGCATAAATTGATCCTTAAAACGGTTGTTCCAACCGTTTCAAGTCTCAGGGGCAACCGCTACACATGCTTATCAAATTTTCTTACCCGTATATCTTTGGTATCTTTGGTCTCGCTTTCGGGCAAGCCCGCCTTGAGCAGCTTCGGATGTATGCGTCTCCCGAATTGAAGGCGTTAAATGCCTCTTAGGAAAAGATGTTGTTCAATGCGGCCCGTCGGCGCCGGTGATTCATGGCGCTCTCTACTTGAATTCGTGGCGAGAGCATATCCGTATTCTCTGTTGGAGAACTATGCCGCATCGGCCCGCTCCGCCTCGCTCTCAAAGCGGATTTGGAATCCGGCTGGTGGGCTAACGTGGTTGGCGAGATCCCGGATATAGTCCGGCTGCTCCTCTTCCTGCCAGGACACAAAGGGTGTTGTCATACTTCAAAAATACCATAATCACAGCACAAGTTTTTGCCTTACCTCTGTAGCGGCGAGTCGACCCTTACCGCCTTCCTCTTGAGCATGCCCAATCCGGACGCCCTTGGCCGACGAGTCCCTAGGGGCTCAGCCCCACGCTCCGATCGCCGTCTCTGCAAAAACACGACACTTCAAGGGTAAGGCATGACATCTGAAGGGAGTCCTCTTCGGAGGATAGGGTTTTTCGGCTTGGCTTATGCGCGACGTAGGCAACAGTCCGGGATAGTCGGCAGTAATGGCCACTGAGGTGCCATCGCAGCTCGCTTGATAAAATATCCCGTTGACAAGCTCCATGGTAATATCCAGATCTTCTTCGAGACCTGGATCTAGGGCCCTTCCGGGGTCCTCTGGCTGCGAGGGGCTGGAGATTCCTTCTACGGCCCTCCTCGGTTCCTGCCGAGAATATCGAGGCGAGATGATCTTAGCGAAGAACACCACAATAAGTGACGCGGGGAAAGGAATGACAACTTACCCAGTTTGGGGGGTTGTACATGGAGAATCCATCTCGTGGTTTGATGTGAAGGAATTCCTCCTCTTCCCCTTTGTATAAATTGGACAATATCCTTGCCAAAGCAGTGGCGGAGTCCGGACCCTTACGGCCACAGCGGGTGGCATCATCTTCCCTGTTGAAGTGCCACATGGGCTTCCCCCGATATTGAAGCGGTTGCACTCCCCGTATTATGCATATTGCCATAACCTCGACTTCGTCAGTCCGGATTTGGCCAGTAACTTTATCCTGCTCATCAGGTAATATATTTCCCTGGTATCCTCCTCTTGGGGGCCTCGGGGGCGCCAACTTAGACGTGCCCTCGGCGGGGCATTACTGAACTGGGGGAGACCTGTTCGGACTGGATCTAGAAGGGGAACGTCGTCAATGTAGAACCACCCTGAAGGACAGTTCTCTAGTGCCTTCTTGAGAGTGCCGGATAGGTATCCGGTCTCGGCAATGCGCCATACTTCGGCCCCGCCCACCTGACATAGGGATTCTCCCTGGTTGCGGGGGACAAGGCAGAACAGCTTCTTCCATAACCCGAAGTGAGGCTCGCAGCCTAAAAATAGCTCGCAAAGGGCAACGTACCCTGCTATATGTAGTATAGAGGCAGGGGTAAAGTTGTGTAACTGGAGTCCGTAGAACTCCAGAAGCCCGCGAAGGAACGGGTGGATAGGAAACCCGACGCCCCTTAGCAGATACGGGATGAGGCATATTCGATCCTCCGGAGATGGATTGGGAGATCTCTCCGCTTTCTCCCCGCCGTTATAGGCGGCTATTCCGGCTCGGACGGGGACCATGAACGCCGGTGTGAGAAACCCTTGGGTTTGTAACTTAATCAAGCGGCTATGGGGAACTGAACACTCTTCCCAGTCCCCCTGCTTGGAGCGAGGAGAGCGAGCAGAGGAGCTGCAACGACCGGCCATGTTGGAATGGTTTTTCCGGAGCGCTCTGTTGGATGCTTGCTCGAGGGGGAAGAGTGAGGTATGGATCTGAGAATCCCCATATCTTCAAATAGGCGGTCAGCCCAAAGGATTAAGGGTGGCAAATGCGAAAAATACCTTGGCTCCTCGCATTCGCTCGACACGTGGAGATGGTCATTGTGGAGGCACCGAAGCCAAGGAATACAACATTGATGGAGTTCCGGACACTATTCATCATAACAGGTACTTTGGAGTACTCGGAGAAGGAACTCGCCCTGCAATGCCGAAGACAAGGCTGCGCGCTGGACTCATCGTCATTGAAGCCTGGTTCAGGGGTTACTAAGGGAGTCCTGGATTAGGGGGTATCCGGACGGGACTATTGAAGCGTGAAGATGCAAGACTCAAGACTTTGTCCCGTGTCCGGATGGAATTCTCCTTGGCGTGGAAGGCAAGCTTGGCGATCCAGATATTATGTTTCCTTCCTTGTAACCGACTCCGTGTAAACCCTAGCCCTCTCCGGTGTCTATATAAACCGGAGAGGTTGGTCCTTAGAAGACCGATTAGGGTTTAGCCCCTACGATCTCGTGGTAGATCTACTCTTATACTACCAATATCTTCAATATTAATCAAGCAGGAAGTAGGGTTTTACCTCCATCGAGAGGGCCCGAACCTGGGTAAACATTGTGCCCCTTGCTTCCTGTTACCATCAGCCTAAGACGCACAGATCGGGACCCCCTACCCGAGATCCACCGGTTTTGACACCGACACTCCTCCCCTTACCGAAGACCGCGGACTCAGCGCAAAGAGCCATGCCAATCCGGTAAGTTTTCATATCTCGCAGGATATTTATTTTCCCAAGTACAATCATGTGCGGGATCTAAGCTTCCATGCCATTTTCTAGGATTGGGTCGAGACAGCGGAGCAGATCGATTGTCCAGCCCCCCTGCCCGAAGATCCAGTAGACGCTCTCCTAACGGAGATGTTGGTTCCGGCACCTTATGAGGTGCCGGAAAAGAAGGGCAAGAAGAAGGCCACGGGGACCCGGAAGGGTCTCCGGCGCAAGGTTATATCGGACTCATCGTCCGATAACTCCGAGGCACACTCCTCCCACGAAAACAAGGAGGAGGAAGAGGAAAGTTCCCCCCCCCCCCAACCAACCGGGGATACAAGAAGAGGAAGGCCGCCCCAACCGGGGAGGTCGAAGGGTCCAAGAAGGGAAGGACCCTGCTCCCGGACTACTCCACGACAGCCGCCTACAGCGACGATGAGTGGTTGCTCAGGGACAAGCCCCTGGCGAAGTCATAAGTATCCGGATTCCATAGTAATTCATGGTATGTTTTATTGCGCTGCTTCTCATCATGCCGAACATGATTATGCATTCCGCCCCGAGCCCACATCAACGTATCTTCATTGGATGGCTCTTTGGACCCGTCGGATATGAATAGTGATTCACTTCCGACCGCCTCTACCCCTCGCCCCACAGATATTGTCGAGGTGTTGTCCCAAAGGGCACCGAGCCGAGGGGAGGTAGTCCTGGAGGCACCTCGATTCGACCTTCCGGACCCTGGGCTTAAAGGGGGCAAGACTCCCATGGGCTCCAAGTTCGGACCCCAGCCGAACACCACACCGGAACCTCCAGTGGTTCTGGACTCCGGCAGGCGACCCCCTGTTAAAAGGGGCAAGCTGCCCGTGCCGGTGACCTCTGTCCATCCAGAGGCACCGGACAACTTGCTGGAAGCGCTTCGCGGCGCTTCCATCGATGCAGAGCACCGCACTATCATGAGTGCGGTGATCGAGAAGGTTCAGTCCGCCAAAAGCGGACTACCTGAAGCTTGTGCCAGCCTCCTAACAGGCTTTCAGGTAAGTAGTCAAAAGGAAAATATTACCGCATAGATAGTAGCCCATGATGCTCTGTTTGGCGTTCGCGAAGAAAGCCGAATAGAGGATCAAATAATAATCGCAGGAGTCTAACTATAATATATCTATGTGAATATGCAGGCTTCCTTTGCTGCTCTTTGCCTTTGTAGTGCGGAGGTTGCTGCTGAAGCGGGACCTTAATGACGAGAGGAAGATCTCGGCCTTGCCAAGAGGCAGCTCGAGGAGAGCAAAGGTAAGTAATACCTTGTCTCTATATATAAAAAAGAGATTTGGTTGCAAAATAATAGGATCATCATGAATGTGCCAGGGGCCACAACCAAAGAGGCGACCCTGAAGAAGGCGCTGTCCGAGGCCGAAAACAAAGCGGCCAAGGAGCGCATTGAGAGAGACAAACAAGAGGCCCGAGTAGGCGAGGTGCAGCAAGAGTTCCAGGCTCTCGTTAAGAAGCACGAGTCCTTGGAGCTTGACTCTAAGACGCAAGAGTCCGAGCTTGCGAAGGCCCTCGAAAGCGCAAAACATGCCAAGGTCGAAGCCCAAAAGGCCCTCCAGGAAGTTGAGGCGATTAAGAAGATAGCGGCGGGTAAGGCATTCATTATGCAAAGCAAGCATGTGAAAGAAAATTTCTTTTTACTTACCCGAGTTCGGAGCTCTCCAGGAGCGTTCGCAGATCTACCGCGCAGTGTGTCGGATGCCGTGGAGTTCTACCGGGCCGAGGAGGGGAGCTCGACAGAGAAGTTGTTCTGGTCTCAGTATACTAGGACCGAACACCCTATGCCTTTGAGCGACCAGCTGAAGCAACTGGTCGAGCTTCACAAGGCTGCCGAACAGGCCATGAAGGATCTCATAATTCGGATGTGGCCTGGCGAGTCCCTACTTGGCAGCTACTTCGGCCTGGTGATGCGGCTTGTGAATGCCTGCCCCGGTTTGAAGTCATCAAGCGGTCCGTCTGCATCAAAGGTGCACGCAGGGCCTTTGCCCGTGCGAAAGTGCACTGGGCGAAGATGGACGCCGAGAAGCTGGTGAAGGAGGGGCCGCCGCAGGGCGAGGAGCATCGCCACCCCGAAATGTATTATGATGGTGTCCTGAAGGGTGCCCGCCTTGTGACGGAGGAATGTGCTAAAGATGTAATTTTTGAATGAACGTGCTCATGTGATCCTATAATGTGAAAACTAGTTCATTTGCGCTATGCAACGCTTTTTGAATTTGAAATATTACCTTCTGTGCAGCCATTTATAAAAATATGAGAGTTGGCCAGTTGTCGACTTCTGCCCCTTTACGTAACTAATCTTGAGGTGTTCGGGATAAACACGAGCACTCTTTATCCCAATTTTGGGTCCTTCGAGGGAGGTGTTGATTACAGCGAACCAGGCAATCGGACTATAAGGCTTTATCACTCTCACTTAGCCATAGAAGTCTACAATTTTAAATTTTGGCGAAGCCCCTAGTATTCGGAAGGCCGAATTTAGGGCGCTATATACGCCTAAGTCGTGCAAGGGCGACTCCTGCTCAAGCGGAAAAAAGTCTTTAAGGACTTGAGACCTCTCGAAGAGCGACCAGCTCTCGCCTTATCATAATGATCAGTTTTGGCTTTCTCTCGAGGTGCTTTCGTCCGGAAGAACCGGAACACAATCGCAGTAGTTCTCCCAGTGCTACCTTAGCCGATATTGCGGAACGAAAGGTACCAGAACATGGGAGCCGGGCAAACCCAACTATTGACCCAAGACATGATTCGGAGCTGATGCATATAATGCTATAAGTTCAGGTTGCGCACTGTCGAAAGTGTTCGGACTTCTCATGCCGTATTATGGGGTATACGAAAGCCCCTGGCGTACTAGCCGTACCAGAATGTACGGGTGCAAATTGTCGTAAATGAACATAAAAGAAAAAAGGATAGATAATGCAATAACAGACTAATGTTATGCATTTTTATTTAAATAATACGTCGAAGCATATGTATACAGGTAGTGCAAATAAGCAAAGAATAGGACTATTTGACATGTCCTATCCAAGGGCAAGCTGCGTACGGGTATTTAAAAAAAGGCATTTTGACCGTTAGCAGAGACCACCTTGGGATTCCATTGTACGACTTAGCTTCTTGCCCCCTTGGTTGTTCCTTCTCGTAATGTGCCCGGCAATCATGCTGCCTGAAAGGGCTTCCAGAGAGTAAGGTCCTGAAAGGGAAAAATGATAAAGGTATGCAGCCCCTAGGGCGGTTGAGCCGCATTATGGGTCATGCCCTGATCGTTCCCCCGTCTATGCCCATGGTATTTTCAGTGCATAATTATGTACGCGCAGCACGGATTTCGTCGCTTGACTGGGACTAGGACGGGGGCCGAATCGCTAGGCGAGCTCTGAACGTGTCGGGCGATCCTGTTGCAGGTTACTCCGGACTCGCTTGACGGTGTCCGGGGGGTGTATCGCTGAATTAGCGGTTTGCTTAAAAGGCTGCTTTGTGCTTCTGCTGCGGAGGCCGCAGTGTGCACCTCCGTGCGGAACGAGCGCTCTGTGTTTCCATTGACTGTTATGACCCCCTAGGTCCTGGCATCTTGAGCTTGAGGTATGCGTAATGCGGTACCGCGTTGAATTTTGCGAATGCGGTTCGCCCGAGCAGTGCGTGATAGCCACTGCGGAACGGGACGATGTCGAAGATTAACTCCTCGCTTCGGAAGTTGTCCGGAGATCCAAAGACCACTTCCACTGTGATTGAGCCCGTGCAATGGGCCTCTACACCTGGGATGATACCCTTAAAGGTAGGTTTGGTGGGTTTGATCCTCGAGGGATCTATGCCCATTTTGCGCACTGTATCCTGATAGAGCATGTCCAGGCTGCTACTGCCGTCCATGAGGGCTCGAGTGAGGTGAAATCCGTCAATGAAAGGGTCTAGGACCAATGCGGCGGATCCGCCATGACGGATACTAGTGGGGTGGTCCCTGCGATCGAAGGTGATCGGACAAGAGGACCCTGGGTCGAACTTTGGGGCAACAGGCTCCATCGCATAGACGTCCCTTAGTGCACGCTTCAGTTCCCTCTTGGGAATGTGGGTTGCATATATCATGTTCACCGTCTTCACTTGTGGGGGGAACCTTTTCAGTCCTCCCGTGTTCGGCGGCCGGGGCTCCTCCTCGTCATTTTTATGCAGCCCCTTGTCTTTGTTTTCGGCATTCAACTTGCCGGCCTGCTTGAACACCCAGCATTCTCTGTTGGTGTGATTGCCTGGTTTGTTGGGGGTGCCGTGAATTTGAAATGAGCGATCGAGTATGCGGTCCAAACTGGACGGGCCCGGAGTACTTCTTTTGAATGGCTTTTTCTGCTGACCGGATCTAGAGCCTATGAATCCGGCATTGACTGCCGTATCTTCGGTGTTATCGCCGTTGTTGCGGCGCTTGTGTCTGTTACGACGTGGTCTGCCGTTAGCATCTTTAGTATCTGGGGTGGCTAGATTCCTTGACGTGTTGTTGCTGCGAGCCAACCAGCTATCCTCGCCCGCGCAAAAGCGGGTCATGAGTGTCGTGAGGGCTGCCATAGATTTCGGCTTCTCATGACCGAGGTGTCGGGCGAGCCACTCGTCACGGATGTTATGCTTGAATGCCGCTAAGGCCTCTACATCCGGACAGTCGACAATTTGGTTTTTCTTAGTTAGGAACCGTGTCCAGAATTGCATGGCTGATTCCCCTTGCTGCTGAGTTATATGGCTCAAATCATTAGCATCCGGTGGTCACACATAAGTGCCTTGGAACTTGTCAAGGAATGCATCTTCCAAATCCTCCCAACTGCCGACGGAGTCTGCTGGCAAGCTATTCAGCCAATGCCGAGCTGGTCCTTTGAGTTTTAGTGGGAGGTACTTGATGGCATGTAGATCATCACCGCGAGCCATGTGGATATGGAAGAGAAAATCCTCAATCCATACTGCGGGATCTGTTGTACCATCATACGATTCGATATTTACGGGTTTAAAACCCTCCGGGAATTCGTGATCCATAACTTCATCAATGAAGCATAGGGGGTGTGTGGCGCCTCTGTGCCTGGCTATATCACGGTGAAGTTCATATGAGTCTTGTCTGCTGTATTCGGCCCGGCCGGATTTACTTTTAGTGTATCCGGCGTGACGGTCATCGTCCCGCATTGGTGTGCGCCCTCGTGACCCGTTTATCGATCTTGCATGTTTTGCCCTGCTTTCCAATACGTCTCGCACGTCCCGCGAGTTGCCCGGGCTTTGGTGTATTTGTTTGATTGGCGGCGGGGTGCAGGCTGAACTTCAGGCTGAAACGCCTCTCTGTCTCGGCCACGAGGCGTCTGGTCAGCCGCACCGTACGCTGGTGAAGTAGGTTTCAATGATTCCTCCTCGAGCGATCTGCGCTTTGGGTATCTCTTGGAGGGGCGTTCGAGTTCGTATTCTTCGGCCGCAAGGACTTCGGTCCATCTGTCTGCTAGCAAATCTTGATCAGCTCGAAGCTGTTGTTGCTTTTTCTTCAGGCTATTTGTTGTGGCTATAAGCCGGCGCTTGAAGCGCTCCTGCTCGATGGGATCCTCAGGCACGATAAATTCTTCATTGTCGAGGCTCACCTCGTCTTCGGAGAAAGGCGTGTAATTGTCATCCTCCGTTTCTCCATCTGCTACCTGTTCTGGAGGGCTAGCTTGTTCATCCTCCTGCCCTAAATCTGGCTGGAGGGGGTTGTCATCGTCTTCGGCACTATCTGGAGTGTTATTGTCTCTTGTGCCGGTATCACTGCTTTTGCTGTGGCGGGACTTAGAGCGGCGCCACTGATGACTGTGCTTGGGTTGCTTCTTGGAGGGGTCATCTCCGCTGTCTTGTCGCCATTGCCTTCTTTGGGGGTATCCACCATATATATATATATTGTATGATGAGGTGGCGGTCCAGCGCCCTATGGGCGGTGTATCCTCTTCATCTCCTGCATCGTCGTCCATACCGTCGATGTCTTCAGAGTCGAAGTCGAGCATGTCGGTTAAATCGTTGACAGTGGCTACTAAGTGGGTGGTGGGTGGGCAGCGAATTTCTTCGTCGTCCGCATCCCATTCTAGCCGGACATAGGTCGGCCAAGGTTCTCCTGACAAGGAGAGACACCTTAACGAATTTAGCACGTCGCCGAAGGGCGAGTGCTGAAAGATATCCGCGGAGGTAAACTCCGTGATCGGCGCCCAATCGGATTCAATAGGCACGGACACAGGCGGATCGGAGTCCGTGGCCGGAGACGAATCCAGTGGTTTGGCAACACAGCTCTCGTAAGGGGTGAAATCCGGCTCTATCGCCACTGAGAGTGCGGCCTCCATGGTGGGGTCTATCCACCCGTCCTCGGATGGCGCAATTTTCTCCGGGTTGAAGGTCGGAGCGGTCGCCGGTGTGATCTCCCGAACACTATCCGACGGCAGAGCTAAATCATGCTCGTCGTGATTGTGGCAGTGCACCGGGCATGGGCTCAAATCCGTCGAAGATCAAGTCCCCGCGGATGTCGGCGGTGTAGTTCAAGTTTCCGAACCTGACCTGATGGTCTGGGGCGTAGCTCTCGATCTGCTCCAGATGGCCAAGCGAGTTGGCCTGCAGCGCGAAGCCGCCGAATACGAAGATCTGTCTGGGGAGGAAAACCTCACCCTGGACTGCATCGTTACCGAGATGGACTTTACATGTAACCCGCCCCTTCAACTTATATAAGGAGGGGCAGGGCTCCCCAAAGAGGGACAAGCAAGAAACAATCTCTAGGGCTAGACAAAATTAGAGGAGAGCCGGTTTACGGCGACTCCCTCGTGATGATAATGAGATCTAGCCTCAAACAGCATGTAGGGTTGTTACCGGATGATGTTTCCCGGGACCGAAGCTGTCTAAACCCTTGTCTTGTGTTGCGTCTTTCGATTCCGCTCAACCCCTCTCAAGCTACCACATAGATGTGTTAGCCTTACGACTAAGTCCTCACACTAAGGACATCTGACGTGTTAATTCCGCGACAGTTGACGCCCACCGTGGGTCCTGCGTGCGGTGGTGATGAGTTCTTGGAGGCATCTCTCAGGGATCGAGAAGCTTGCAATTTTCCGGATGAAGAAGAGTCGATTTGAAAGGATTTGCATCAGTTTCGAGTTCATCGGTCCGGATGAACCGGTTTGAGAGGACTTTCATCAACTTCAAAGGTCACCAGTCCAGATTTGGGATCTATGAAATTTAAGGTTCAAGAAAAATTAGGGTTACTGCCACTCTCGTCTGACGATCCATCGAAACCAACAGAAGATATTTCCAGCTGTGCACTGCCGCACCACCGATCCGCTGAGACCGGCAAAAGATCTGGTCTCGATGAGATAAGCTGCCCCTTTATGGTAATCTGCGAGTTGCTATCGCTACTTCAAATACAACCGTCCGAACCCGAGTCACACACGGCGGCCGCTTGTGACTAGGGGCCAGTTCTTTTGGGCAATTCTCCCAGAATTGACCCCCTCCGCAGCTTCTCCCAGAATTGAGAATTGCCCAAAAGAACTAGCCCTAGATCAGCTTACCACAAATATCTACAGTACGGATCGCAGACAGACACGTATAAATATCCATAGCGCCTCATGGATGCCCACCCACGTGAAGATCCCATGTGCAACCGCAGTACTTGCGTGGATTCCAGGAAGAGATTTATAAAAAAAAGAGAAGGGGAAGCCACGATCCGGAGGGTATGGGCGTGGACTCAGGGTCAACCGCCCCGGTTCGTCTCCACCACGGGCACCCGGCCTCAAGCCATTTTCGCCAAGTCGATGGCGAGTCACCCCCGGCCTCGATTCAAACGCCTCTGCCACGGCCTCGCACTGGGCCGCTGCCTCTGTCAAGCACGAGCTCGAGCCTTGACCCGCCCCGTGCCGTCCACTTCCATCATTCGGCCGTCATGGCCACGGCCTCGCTCCGCCGAGAGCCGCCGTGCCATTCCGAGTCGCTATGCCACCGTTCTGCCTGGAGCCGCCGTGCTGCTTCTAAACCGCCCAGGCTCGCAACCCTGAGTCATCTCGCCCGTCTCCATGGTCGAACCACCGGCGCCCCTGCCCCGTCGTTGTAAACCGGCGCCGCCTGTCACCTCCCGCTGCTCCCGCGCCAGCGGAAACCACCGTGGGCGCCTCCGCCCCTGCCGCGAGGCCGCCCTCTATGAATTGCCCTGTCGCCGAGTTACTTCCATGTGACTCGTCACTACGAGTCGCCGTTGCTTTGTGACCAAGTTGCCCGCAGCAAGTAAACCACCGACGAGCTTGGCCTTGCTTCAAACCGCCGCCAAGTCTCAATATTGCGACCTGTGACTCCGCCGCCGTTACGATTGAGCCGCCGTTGAGTCTCCTCTGCCTCACTGCCGGAGCAAGCAGGTCGCACTGGGGTCTTCTACTGCCGGCCACACTTCTTCGCCGTCGGGTCGTCCCCACGCAACCTCGCCTCGCCTCGCGGATACCTCTCCGCCGCGGCCGTGGCCTTGCTCCCCCGGCGCCCCGTCGGCGTCTCGGCCGTCCCTGCCCGTTGCCACTTCGCCGTAAGTCCCCCCAGCCGAGCCGGCCTGCCGCCGCGCCGGCCTCACCACCGGGTCGTCCCCGCGCAACCTCGCCTCGCCTCTATCTCTCCGCTGTGGTCGTGGCCTTGCTCCCCCAGTGCCCCGTCAGCGTCGTGGCCGTCCCTGCCTCTGAACCGTAGCATCTCGGGCCGAACTACCGCTCGCCTGAGTCGCCTACGCCACCGGGGTTGGCCTCCCTTACGCCTTAGCCGCAAGCCGCCCCTACTGTACCAAGACTCGCCGGCTTACGAGTTTGCCTCTGCTGGAGTAAAAGGTGTAAAATACAAGAAAGAAGCGGTGGATGGCCTCCATGACGTTTTGGATTTTGAAACATTGAACATCGAGTTGAGGATTTGATCTCTGTTGTGGATATTGAGAAAGATAGCACTTGTTTGGCTGCAGCTGTTCTTTACAAAGAGCAACAGATCTTAAGCCTGATTTTTTCAGAGACACGGAACTGAATGAGGTGAAGGACAAGTCTGAATGAGCTTCATAATCGATTGACCTGTGAGGAAAAGGAAATTGAAATTCTGGAGAAGCAGTACTGTTCACTGGAACGTGAGGTTGTAATAAAAGGAGCTGAGGTCGAGGTTTAATTCACCAATTCCATGGGATGACACAGATTATGAAGATCATCGGCAGTTGACAGCATCGCACTGAAGAAGAACGAACGGCCAGCTCGCTGGTGTGCATAAGGCAGAAAAAACCTTCATCCGCATGCTGATATTATCTGTCCGGTTCTGCTCTGCCGTGGTCCATGGTCAAGCCGCCGCCTTGCTTCGTCGGTTTGTCACCTCCACTTCTGCCACGGCCTCCCCTGGCTATGATAGTGTGAAGTATTCTAACCAAGTTTTTGATGTGGAGATCAGAAAAGGAAAGCATGTACTCACATCACCAAGGACTATACTTGCTCTCACATCAATAACCAAAGCGAGTACAAGGTTAATTATTTATTTGCCCTTAGTGAAGACAAAAACCAGCCGCTCTGGGTGCTAGTGTTTGGACATAATACAGCAAATGTCCTTGACAACAAGATCTATCGGTTGGGAGATTGAGGGCTCCACGTTGCCAGGGAACAATGCGTGCACGGGCAGCCTAGGTGCCGCTTCAATCACAAGGGCGTTGCACATACTGCTTCAATTATCTATGGGATTTAGGCAAAGGCAAAGTCAACATGACCCGGAGGATCTGTTTTAAGCCGACCGACGCTTTAAGGCCTCCACCTTCGTTACGGTCTCGTCAATGCCGTCTTGCCTCTAACAAAGAGAGTGGCACTAAACACCGTTGAAGTTACCAGAGGTTATTCACAGACGCGGATCTTTCATCGTCTGAATAAATCAGGTGATATCCATTCAAGTTTATTTTGTTTGACACATATTGTTTTTGTCAAAGAACATTTACGTTGTTTGGTATATTTTTATAAGCAGGATCAATCTATAACAGCACATCAGGGTTACACCCGCTCATACAAGCTGCCCGATGGACGTTTGTAAACGCCGCATACGTGGTCGGTTTATTCCAACAAAATCTGGAGCAAATAATGATATCAGCTTCTGTCTTTACTGAATGACCCAATGGGCAGGTGCACAAATCGCCATCACTACAGTTTGATTAAATTTCAGCAGCCAGCTGGGATGAACCGCTGACCGGATTACTGACGCAAATCATACGGGGCCATTCACAACCCGCCACAGTCGACCTCAAGTTTTCGTGGATTCACATCGCGTTATCAAACGCCAAGGATATACAATGAGTGTTGCAAAGATCAGTAACTCGCCACCTTGCTTCCGACTTCAACATATGACAGTGTTTCGCTGTTCAGCTATATGTTGGTTTATATCACGGCCAAGTATGAAGAATCTCAAGACAACTCCTCGAATCGTCTTAAGACTTGGGGGCTACGATGACATGACTCAGCAAATCTTGCCAGTTTCAGCAAATTTAAGAACCCCAGGACGATGGAGAGAAACAAAACCCGGTCCCGGAGGCTACTGCTATATTCATGAAAATTTAAAGGCCGTCAGAGAATTTCCGGCTCAAAAAGTATATGACAAAATCCCGGCTCAGTGAAGAAGTTCTGGGTCATCAGAAAGGATTCCGGTTCAAAATCTGGTTCAAAGGAAGTCAGTCTCACTGAAACTCTCAAATATCCGTTTTACAATTTGGTTCAAGGGAAAGATGTCTCCCATAAAGCTTTGAAAGCTCTCAATATCCGGTTCAAAATCCCGGTTCAAGAAGAATTTATCTCTTGCAAAAAGTTAAAGGTTGCCAAAGAGGACCTGCTGCCCTGACGCGCGGTTCAAACATGGGTATCCTGCCTTATGGGCTCATCTTCATATGATCACTTGGGGGCTCCCTGTTCAAACATAGGTGTGTTCACCAAAGAGAACATAGCGTAACTACTCTCTTGATGCAGCTATCAAGCCAATATTATCATAAGGGGCCAAAGAGAGTTTGTCGCACAACGCAACTCAAACATAGGCACCCGGCGAGCACAACTCAAAAATATAGCAAATGGGGGCTTCAGCTGACAAAGCGGAGTCCTGTCCATTAATCCGGCTATCACGCCACAACAAAGCTTGGGAGCTTCACACCCAGGGGCCAAAGAGAGTTTTGTTCCTACGCACAACTCAAACATAGGCACCCATTGAGAACAGCTCACAAAGTTACTTGGGGGCTCTTTGTGTAAAGTAACAAAGAGTTTGAAAGGACCCTTGTAATTGGGTATCGACCCACGGCTTGGAAGCCTGGTGTATTCACCTAAAACCCCGGGTTAACCTGGCTTCATCAAGTAAGGCACTCCTATCCAGGTAATCCTAGCATGACCCACCGAACGTTTGACAAGTTACTCTCATAGAGACTCTGAACTTGTCAAAGTTAAAACGACGATTGGTTAGTTGGAGGCCCATCTTAAAAGGCTTTGTCAAATGGTTTAACTCAGCGGCCTGGCAGCCCACGAAAAGCCTCGAATTTGGGCCTGGCAGCCCTCAAAAAGCCTCGACTACAAGTTTTATTTGATTTTGTTTTTTGCAAGTTTTATCTCTTTTTCAAAGTTTTAAGTTAAACCGGTGTTTACTGACCCGGCCAGACTATCAGTCATCAAATTAACCCGGTGTTCATTAACCCGGCTCGACTTTCAACTACAAGTTGTCAGTGCATAATCACTTATAATCCGGTGTTTATTGACCCGGCCTGGCTTTGGACTATAAGTTGCCAGTATATCTTTGGATTGCGCCATTGGAATCATGCGCTTAAAATCATTGGGTATATTATTCAAATAGCCAACATGGCTGGATTTTTATTATGGTTATCAATAACCAATATTATGATTGAGGTTTTCCAAGTCGCTTCAACGCACTGGATATTATTTTATCAATGGTTATGATTTATTCTACAAAGGAATTGTCACAGCCCTAGAGCTTGCTTGTAGCTAGTGGCATTGCATCCATGCATCATGTTTAAATTTCTAAGAAAATTGAAATGGGGATTGCCTAACCCCCTAGCACCAAAATAATGCAAATAGGTTCAACTTCAAAATATTTTCAAGAACTCCAAATGGCCTTCAAAAATGTTCACCATTTTTGGAAAAATCTTGAAGCTTGATAACGAGAGATGTTGCACATTTTCCATGACATTTGGATCTTTGAATTAAATCATAAGTATTTGAATTTGGACATTTAAATTCTATAAAATATTTTAAATTTCCAAATACTCCTAAACTGAAATGTTCCATGTTAGATATATTCTATACATTGGGCATGCACAGTTTGGTGATTTTTAAAAGTGCCTGGATATTTTTAATAAAGCCACAGAGTTTTCAGTATAATAGAAAACAGAAATAAAGAGAGAGAGAGGAGAGAAACCGTACCTGGCCACTTACCTGCAGCCCACCTAGTGCCCCATCTGGCCCAAAGATCGTGGCCGAGGCCCAGCCCATCCCCACCGTCTTCAACCTCTGCCCGGTGGCGAGGCGTGTCGACGCCAGTGCCCAAGCCTCCACCTCCTCCCTCCCAGCCTGCTGGCTCCCCTCGGCCTTGGGAGGCGCCCACGCGCCTCCCGAACCCCTCGTCCTCTTCCCTCTCTCCTGGACCCCATTTCCTCCTCTGCTTCCCTCTTGCAGACCACCAAGCGGCCCGTCGCCACCGTCGCCGTTCCTTGTGGCCACCGCCTCCCCTCGCTTCCCGACCTGGCCACAAGCCCTGCATCCTCGCCCTCGGCTGTCACTCGCGACCGGAGAAGCCAGGCGCCGCCGACGCCTTTCCCTTCTCGGACCATGATGTCGCCGTCGCCCGATTCGTCGGCTCGGGCCGTCCCGACCTCGCCCGGCGTCCCGTCGTCATCGCTGTGAGCTGCTGCGTCGATCCCCTCTTCTCCCCCTCGCGTTTGCATGCTCTAGCCCCACTCTCCGCCATGGCCGAGGCTCACCGCCGCCGTGCCTCGTCGCCGTCGTGGCCAGAGCCACCGTGGCTCGAAGCCGGGCACACCACCGTGCTCCACACCTCACCAGGAGCACGTAGCACGCACCAACACCCCCGCTAGCGCCCTGCATCGCCTAACCCGCCGTTGGCCGAACTCCGGCGGCCGCCTACGATGTCGCCGGCGCCGATTCCGGCCGCCCCGAGCTCAAGCCACTCCACCAAGAGCCTCAGCTCATCCCGGCTCACGTAGATACCCTCGCGACCCTTTTGGTGGCGGAGCAGCAAAACCACTCCGCGCCGCGCTGGGCTCGCCCGGCGGTTAAACGCCGGCAACCGACCTTGACTTTGACCGGTGGGCCCCGGTTGACTCTCTGAGTCAATAGCGGTGGGGCCCAGCCCTATTGACTATTTAGAATTAGCTTAATTAATTTCAGTTAAGCTAATCACACTGACATGTGGGACCCCCTGGTCAGGTTTGACCGGACCGTGACCTGTTGACCACTGACATCACATTGACGTCAGGCTGACGCAATAACTAGTTTTCTGGATTTAATTTAATTCAGGAAATTTCTGAAAACACCCCAAACTTCAAATATTCATAACTTTTAATCTGTAACTCCAAATTAAATAATTTATATATGAAAAATGATCAGAAAAATATGAAGAATCTGTTTATGGCATTTTCATGCATGATTGAACAAGTTAACCTCACTGAATAGGATGAATCATGATTAGGGCAAATTATGAAATACCATTTGGAGTTGGAGTTTAACCTTGTTTGAATTCCACTTCAATTAACTTGGCTAGATATTGCATTAGGTGAATTCAGTACCTTAACATGACATGTCATTCATGTGAATGTGCATTGCATTAATTGTGTTCTCTCTTGTTTGCGGTAATTGCCCCCTCTCGATAGACGGCGTTAAACGATTGTTCGATGACACCGATGAAGAACTATATTATCTTGAAGTGCCGGGCAAGCAAAACCCCTTGTCCATTCCGATATAATCCCACTCTCTCGCTCCTGCTCTATTTTACTGCATTAGGACAACAACGACTCATGTGTTACTTGCTGCGGTAGCTGAACCCCTTTATCCTCTGCATGACTGTCATTCCACGGTAATTAGATGAAACCCACTAGCATGAGTAGGAGTTGTTTGAGCCATGTTGTGCCTACTCATTCATGCTTGTTGTCATGCACCTTTGCTTAGAGTTGAGTCAGGTCTGATTCATCGGGAATGAATTGGAATGGTTGTGTGACCATGTCCTACTATGTGTGAGCTAAGTGTGTGAACACGATTTGGTAAAGGTAGCGGTTAGAGGCCATGTAGGAGTACATGGTGGGTTGTCTCATTGCAGCCGTCCTCAGGAACTGAGTTCTGTGTTTGTGATCCATGAAACAGTTACTACCATGCATTGGGATCCTTAATTGACCCTCTCGGCTTCTTAACCACCCTTGTCCTCGGTCAAGGAGTTGCAAGTAGTTTACGGTGTTTGTAGCATCTTTGGGGCACGCATAGCGCTGGCCGTAGGGGTGGGTTGTGTTGCGGTAGGCACCGTGTTGATGTACCGATTCGCCCGTTTGGTGTCTCGGGAACCTGTACACATCGTTCGGGGCTGTATGGGAAACCTCGGCGGACTCCTGCGGATGGAACCGAATAGGCGATAAAACAGGGCTTGGGACATGTGTGTTTATGTATGTCGTGGCCGACACCCACGTTGGGCTTCCGCTTGAAGGTTGCCGAGTACATGTAGTGTAAACGGCGGTAAGTGGTGAGAGCGTGTGTGAAGAAGTACACCCCTGCAGGGTTAATATGATCTATTCAAATAGCCGTGTCCACGGAGAAGGACTTCTGGGTTGCCTATATCAGTTCATAGACAAGTGAAAGTGGATACTCTAAAATGCGCAAGATAAGCGTGAGTGCTATGGATGGCGTTCTCGTAGGGAGGCGGGGCGGATCCATAGTGGTGTATTGATATGGTGAATATGTGGACTCGTAGCGCCACCTCAAAAGAGTTACTTGCGATCGTAGTTCAGGATAGCCACCGAGTCAAAGCTGGCTTGCTGCGGTCAAACTCCACCACCCCTTTTGATAATGATGCATATGTAGTTAGATTACGATGTAAGTCTTCTTTGATGCGTTTGTACTCACGTTTGCTTATTTTATGTTTTTGCGAGAGACGTCGGTCTCGCTAGTAGTTCCGCTTGGACTTGACGTTTAGCTTGTTACCTCATTTCACGATCTTGTGCCCTCGGCAGATCTGGTAGATAGTCGGGCTCCTCAACCTTCTTCTTTTTTAGTTATGCGTACTCGGACATGTTTAGCTTCCGCTTGTGCTTTGACTTGTATGCTCACGAGTGTTGGGTCATGAGACCCATGTTTGTAATATCTCGCTCCTCGGAGCCTATTGAATAAATATTTGAGTCATAGAGTTATGTTGTGATGACATGTTGTATCTACACATATTGAGCATATTGTGTGTATGTTTGAAATGCTTGGTATGTGTGGGATCCGACAAACTAGTTGTTTATCCTTGGCAGCCTATCATATGGGGAAATGTAGTCTCGTGCTTACGGCGATAGTAGTCCACTACAGCCGGTTCACCGGAGTCCTGCTAGCCAGTACTACTGCTTGGACACTTGGTAGCGGCATGTGTTTCACTTCGTTCCTATATACGTCCCTTCGGGAAATGTCACGCGGTGTTATTCGAGTCCTGCCTTAGCCTGCTACAGCCGAATACCGGAGTCCTGTTAGCCAGATGCTACAGCCCGAATTTATACGTTGATGACCGACATGCTCGATGTGATTCATGTATGCCTGTTCCCATAGGTTAGTGCCGCTTTGGGTTCACGACTAGCCATGTCGGCCGGGTTCTTTGTCATATGGATGCTAGCGACACTATCATATACGTGAGCCAAAAGCATAAACAGTCCGGGCCATGGTAAGGCGACACCGTGGGAATACCGTGCGTGAGGTCGCAAAGTGATATGAGGTGTTACCGGCTAGATCGATGTGACTTGGAATCGGGGTCTGACAGCGTTGGTATCGAGCTTTGACTGCAGGATTACCAAACCAAACTGGTCGAAGTTGTGTCTAGAAATGCTTTAGTTATGTAAGGGAATTGATTGTGGAAGGGAACGTAAGGCTCTTTTTACTCCTTATACCTCATGGCCTTCTGATCTGAGTCAACCTCTTCTCTTCTACGGGGTTAAGAACTAGGCTTCTCATCTATCTATCGGGGATGACGTGTTACTAATCCATAGACTATTAAGATTGTTGGTTTTAAGCCTCGATTCAGTTCCTACTAATTACGTATGATAATTGTTGATCTCGGAACCTTGGTATTGTGATGTTGAGTGGTTATGCCACCATTTTGCGAGATGTCTCAAATCATTGTGAGCATTTACAGCCGTTATGCTGTTCGAGTCATCGAGGTCTCTAAATTGTGCGATGCATTTGCAAATCCTTTCCTTCCGTTCGATGTCCTTTTGGTCAGAATAAGCACACCAATCGGTAAGTTGAGGTACTTCGTTGCCTCGGCATAGATGTTGGAACTATTATTGTGACCCTAGTTGTTTAGGAAGTCACCTAGCAATTTAGCAATGCTTTTGTATCCCCAGTGTGATGATTCTAGCCATTATTCTTGAAAGCATCCCACGATGCAATTTAGTTAGTAGGTATTCTAATCAGGGGTTCTTGAACCCGAGATTCACCCTACTTCATGTTGTAGTATTTGCTAGCCCCTTTAGGATATTAGCAACCTTGCGGCGATCCTCGAGGTCCGTGGTATTTCCTTCTTCCAAATGCCATGAACTATTTATGGCAGAAGTTCTTTTGAACCAAAAGATCACAATCAGTACTCTTGAGGAGTTTTCCATTCCATATTGTGAATCGCCAATTCTACTTTCTCGCATGGGTTATCCGGGAGAAATGTTGAGCCTTGCTCGATATACTAATCCATGCTTCCACAACTCGAAAAATTATATGTTCCTTTGAGTTGCTCTCTTTAGTTGTATCCCGACCATCCTCTATCGGTTGATAACCAAGAGTATGTGTGCATTAGTTTATCGATGTCTATTATCCTTGTGGTCCGTCAAGCCATTACATTACGGAATGACTAGGAGAAACAAACTCGATACCTCATCCATTTCGAGGATTGGGTCAAAGTAGTTGTATCCCGCAGATCAAAATGCCAATTCAGCTTTTGATGCTGTTCCACCTGAGTGTTACCATCTTATGTCAAGAATGTCATGAGAATTGCACCTTCTCTTATGAATTCTTGATGCGGTGATACTTCTCGCCATCATTATTCATTCCTCGGTTCCGAGTTGTTTGAAACCGGAATGCCGACGCAGTGAATTGTGATGTGTGAAATCAATACTCCGAGCAACTCGTTGCTTGGCAGCTAGTGGACAATATCCTCACTCTTAGCGGCGTTGGTTATTAAATCATCATCCTAAGATTGATCGTGCTACCTAGTCCTTATTTACGGTGCACACTTGATTGATGAGTTAGGATTATATCAAGTCCTCACTCATTTGATCATATCGTCTTGCCCTCAAAAGCAAGGTTGTTCTCGAGCTTAGTAACATATCGGTGGTTTGTGATTTTCCGAATATCTTCTCGGAAGTATTACCAGGTTGTCCTCGATTGTTATGTTGAGCTCGTGATCAAGTTGGTTTCTTGTGAACCACCCTTTCTCCAAGAATCTGTGTTGGATATCCCTGAGCTAGTTGGTTAAGCCAAACAACAACTTGGAGAGTTGGAGGATAAAAGCTTGCTTGACTTAGTTCGTTCCAAAGGGATATTCTTGTGTAGTGTGTGTTGAAGAAAGATGACATTTTCATCGATTGGTCCACGTGATCGATTGCTTTGGACCTATGGTCTCATCAATCCTTTGATTTGAGTGTGGGCTATCGTCAAATCAAATCAGTACCAACGATGCTCGTAATGTTGTCTTACTCGTGATTGACCCCTCGAGCATACACCATTACATCTTTTGGTCTGACCAATACTATCACCGTGTTCACATGATGGTGGAAGTCCAGTGATATGGAAATTCCGATGAGTTGCTGTTGAGCCCATCAGTAGCATTTTGTCTCCCCCATGAGTCATGTTGAACATCAACCTAGTGTTGGAAACTTGTGTAAGCATTTCTTCGTGTGTCGTTAATGAAGCTTATGTTTGGATGGAAGAAGTGACTTCCTCTAATTCACGTGCATTAGGTGCAAGTTGCCGCCATGATTTTGAGAAAGGTTTGTTTTGTTTCCTCTGGAATGCGTCCGAGTCGGTCATGCACGTGCGAAGTGCTCTATGGTTTGATAGGTTGGCCGCCTCCACTCCATATGTGTTCCTAGCATACCAAGCCACCGATTGGTTTGCTCGAGGAAAAGGAGTTGCTGTGCGAATACTAGTTCTTGCACAAGATTCCAATATCCTCGAAGATGGTTCCCCACCTGAACTCGGTAGTGTTTTGTTATAAGACTACCATGTGGTCATGCTTGTCTAGGACAGTGTGTTCACAGGTTTGTAGCGGAACCAGCTCATGTTTTGGAGCTTGCTATCGTAGTTCATATCCGAGAATCTCGCATAGCGCCATCTCGTCGATTGTGTTGCAAACTTTCATTTTTCTTTCCGGACCCGATTAGTGCGGAATATCCTGGCACCAATCGGATCTGAATCTCGGCAGATATGATGGTTGGAACATTCCAACAGTTGCATTTCGTTCCCAGCTTGCACCGTCCTTGTGCCATTTCACTATAGGCTGCCTTCTTAGTAATTCTTGTCCAGGATCATCCTCAAAAGTGGACTTACCATGGGTCCCATCCACCTCCGATGATAAGCAAAAATCATCCATTGCGTTGTCTTCAACAAGGTAGTCCACATCATCCATTCTAGTCCGGTGTACCATTCCTTTGCACTCCACCAAGCGATCGTTGTGAATTGCCTTAGGCTAGTATGAACAGTTTCAATGATCTCTGTATCAAAAGTAATTCTTTTGCCACTTAAGGGAATAGTTCCTCGCGTCACCTCCCCTGAGGTGCCCCGCTATTGAATCATGACAATTATTTCCTCGCCACCTTGACACCATCCATCATCTCCCTAAGCGTGGAATTGTTGCCCACTAATCAAACCTCGTCATTTGTTATTCCTTCCTCTCGATATGTTTTGTGTCTCAACTCGAGATGTGTCGCCATCCCAGTCCATTGAGTCGATCATGTTTACTTGATCTTCGTGAAGATCGAATCATGTAGGGTTTCCCCTTCTTTTACATTGTAGGTAATGGGGTGAAGATCTCGAAGACGTCAAGACCAAGATGATGGAGTAAATCAACATCTTCGAGAAGGGCAAATGGATCATGAAGATTGTGATAGTTTTGTGATTCCCCTTTTCCTCTTACCTCACGTCTTGAATCTCGGGGCGAGATTCTTGTTTAGTGGGGGTGAGTTGTCACAGCCCTAGAGCTTGCTTGTAGCTAGTGGCATTGCATCCATGCATCATGTTTAAATTTCTAAGAAAATTGAAATGGGGATTGCCTAAACCCCTAGCACCAAAATAATGCAAATAGGTTCAACTTCAAAATATTTTCAGTAACCCAAATGGCCTTCAAAAATGTTCACCATTTTTGGAATAATCTTGAAGCTTGATAACGAGAGATGTTGCACATTTTCCATGACATTTGGATCATTGAATTAAATCATAAGTATTTGAATTTGGACATTTAAATTCTATAAAATATTTTAAATGTCCAAATACTCCTAAACTGAAATGTTCCATGTTAGATATATTCTATACATTGGGCATGCACAGTTTAGTGATTTTAAAAGTGCTGGATATTTTTAATAAAGCATGAGTTTTCGGTATAATAGAAAACAGAAATAAAGAGAGAGAGGAGAGAAACCGTGCACTGCCACTTACGCAGCCCACCTAGTGCCCCATCGGCCCAGCATGTGGCTGAGGCCCAGCCATCCCCCACCGTCTTCAACCTCTGCCAAGAGGCGAGGCGTGTCGACGCCAGTGGCCCAAGCCTCCACCTCCTCCTCCCAGCCTGCCTGGCTCCCCTCGGCCGGAGACACCACGCCTCCCGAACCCCGCGTCCTCTTCCCTCTCTCCTGGACCCCATTTCCTCCTCTGCTTCCCTCTTGCAGACCAAAGCGGCCCGTCGCCACCGTCGCCGTTCGCACATGACCACCGCCTCCCCTCGCTTCCCGACCTGGCCACAAGCCCCGCCACTCCATCCTCGCCCTCCCGCTGTCACTCGCGGCCAGGAGAAGCCCGGCGCCGCCCGACGCCTTTCCCTTCTCGGACCTTGATCGCCGTCGCCCGGTCGTCGGCTCCGGGCCGTCCCGACCTCGCCCGGCGTCCGTCGTCATCATTTGTGAGCTGCTGCGTCGATCCCTCTTCTCCCCTCGCGTTTGCATGCTCTAGCCCCACTCTCCTCCATGGCCGAGGCTCACCGCCGCCGTGCCTCGTCGCCCGTCGTGGCGAGCCACCGTGGCTCGGCCGGGCACACCACCGTGCTCCACACCTCACCAGAGCACGTCGCACGCATCAACACCCCCCTAGCGCCTGCATCGCCCTAACCCGCCGTTGGCGAACTCCGGCGGCCGCCCTACGACGTCGCCCGCCGATTCCGGCCGCCCGAGCTCAAGCCACTCCACCAAGAGCCTCGGCTCATCCCGGCTCCACGTAGATACCCTCCGCGACCCTTTTGGTGGCATAGCGGCAAAAACCACTCCCGCCCGCGGCGTCGGCTCGCCGGCGGTTAAACGCCGACAGCCGGCCTTGACTTTGACCGGTGGGCCCGGTTGACTCTCCCGAGTCAATGGCGGTGGGCCCAGCCACATTGACTATTTAGAATTAGCTTAATTAATTTCAGTTAAGCTAATCACGACATGTGGGACCCTCTGGTCAGGTTTGACGGACCGTGACCTGTTGACCATCGGCGTCACATTGACGTCGGTGGCGCATAATAACTAGTTTTACGGATTTAATTTAATTCAGGAAATTTGAAAACACCCCAAACTTCAAATATTCATAACTTTTAATCTGTAACTCCAAATTAAATAATTTATATATGAAAAATGATCGTAAAAATATGAAGAATCTGTTTATGGCATTTTCATGCATGATTGAACAAGTTAACCTCACTGAATAGGATGAATCATGATTAGGGCAAATTATGAAATACCATTTGGAGTTGGAGTTTAACCTTGTTTGAATTCCACTTCAATTAACTTGGCTAGATATTGCATTAGGTGAATTCAGTACCTTAACATGACATGCCATTCATGTGAATGTGCATTGCATTAATTGTGTTCTCTCTTGTTTGCGGTAATTGCCCCTCTCGATGAGACGGCGTTACGATCGCTCGATGACACCGATGAAGAACTATATTATCTTGAAGTGCCGGGCAAGCAAAACCCCTTGTCCATTCGATATAATCCCACTCTCTCGCTCCTGCTCTATTTTACTGCATTAGGACAACAACGACTCATGTGTTACTTGCTGCGGTAGCTGAACCCCTTTATCCTCTGCATGACTGTCATTCCACGATAATTAGATGAAACCCACTAGCATGAGTAGGAGTTGTTTTGAGCCATGTTGTGCCTACTCATTCATGCTTGTTGTCATGCACGCTCTTTGCTTAGAGTTGAGTCAGGTCTGATTCATCGGGAATGAATTGGAATGGTTGTGTGACCATGTCCCTGCGTGTGTGAGCTAAGTGTGTGAACACGATTTGGTAAAGGTAGCGGTGAGAGGCCATGTAGGAGTACATGGTGGGTTGTCTCATTGCAGCCGTCCTCGAGGAACTGAGTTACGTGTTTGTGATCCATGAAACAGTTACTACCATGCATTGGGATCCTTAATTGACCCTCTCGGCTTCTTAACCACCCTTGTCCTCGGTCAAGGGAGTTGCAAGTAGTTTACGGTGTTTGTAGCATCTTTGGGGCGCACGCATAGCGCTGACCGTGAGGGTGGGTTGTGTTGCGGTAGGCACCGTGGCCCGGTGTACCGATTCGCCCGCTTGGTGTCTCAGGAACCTGTACACATCGTTCGGGGCTGTATGGGAAACCTCGGCGGACTCCTGCGGATGGAACCCGAATAGGCGATAAACACGGACTTGGGACTTGTGTGTTTAGGTAGGCCGTGGCCGACACCCACGTTGGGCTTCCGCTTGAAGGTTGCCGAGTACATGTCGTGTAAACGGCGGTAAGTGGTGAGCGTGTGTGAAGAAGTACACCACTGCAGGGTTAATATGATCTATTGAATAGCCGTGTCCACGGAGAAGGACTTCTGGTTGCCTATATCGGTTCATAGACAAGTGAAAGTGGATACTCTAAAATGCGCAAGATAAGCGTGAGTGCTATGGATGGCGTTCTCGTAGGGAGGCGGGGCGGATCCATAGTGGTGTATTGATATGGTGAATATGTGGACTCGTGTAAGCGCCACCTCAAAAGAGTTACTTGCGATCGTAGTTCGGGATAGCCACCGAGTCAAAGCTGGCTTGCTGCGGTCAAACTCCACCACCCCTTTTGATAATGATGCATATGTAGTTAGTTACGATGTAAGTCTTGCTGAAATGCGTTTGTACTCACGTTTGCTTATTTTATGTTTTGCGAGAGGCGTCGGTCTCGCTAGTAGTTCCGCTTGGACTTGACGTTTAGCTTGTTACCTCAGCTACGATCTTGTGCCCTCGGCAGATCTGGTAGATAGTCGGGCTCCTCGGCCTTCTTCTTTTTTAGTTATGCGTACTCGAGACATGTTTAGCTTCCGCTTGTGCTTTGACTTGTATGCTCACGAGTGTTGGGTCATGAGACCCATGTTTGTAATATCTCGCTCCTCGAGCCTATTGAATAAATATTTGAGTCATAGAGTTATGTTGTGATGCCATGTTGTATCTACACATATTGAGCATATTGTGTGTATGTTTGAAATGCTTGGTATGTGTGGGATCCGACAAACTAGTTGTTTATCCTTGGCAGCCTATCATATGGGGAAATGTAGTCTCGTGCTTACGGCGATAGTAGTCCGCTTCTGACCCGGTTCACGGAGTCACGCTAGCCAGATTACTGCTTGGACACTTGACTGGCGGCATGTGTTTCACTTCGTTCCTATACGTCCCTTCGGGAAATGTCACAGCGGTGTTATTCGAGTCTGCCTAGCCTGCTACAGCCGGAATACGGAGTCCTGTTAGCCAGTGCTACAGCCCGAATTTATACGTTGATGACCGACATGCTCGATGTGATTCATGTATGCCTGTTCCCATAGGTTAGTGCCGCTTTGGGTTCACGATTAGCCATGTCGGCCCGGGTTCTTTGTCATATGGATGCTAGCGACACTATCATATACGTGAGCCAAAAGACGCATAAGCAGTCCGGGCCATGGTAAGCGACACCCGTGGGAATACCGTGCGTGAGGTTGCAAAGTGATATGAGGTGTTACCGGCTAGATCGATGTGACTTGGAATCGGGGTCTGACAGCGTTGGTATCGAGCTGTTGCTGTAGGGATTACCAAGCCAAACTGGTCGAAGTTGTGTCTAGAAATGCTTTAGTTATGTAAGGGAATTGATTGTGGAAGGGAGCGTAAGGCTCTTTTTACTCCTTATACCTCATGGCCTTACGATGCAGTCAACCTCTTCTCTTCTCTGGGGTTAAGAACTAGGCTTCTCATCTATCTATCGAGGATGACGTGTTACTAAACCATAGACTATTAAGATTGTTGGTTTTAAGCCTCAGTTCAGTTCCTACTAATTCTGTATGATAATTGTTGATCTCGGAACCTTGGTATTGTGATGTTGAGTGGTTATGCCACCATTTTGCAGGATGTCTCAAATCATTGTGAGCATTTACAGCCATTATGCTGTCCGAGTCATCGAGTCTCTAAATAGTCTGATGCATTTGCAAATCCTTTCCTTCCGTTCCCGATGTCCTTTTGGTCAGAATAAGCACACCAATCGGTAAGTTAAGGTACTTCGTTGCCTCGGCATAGATGTTGGAACTATTATTGTGACCCTAGTTGTTTAGGAAGTCACCTAGCAATTTAGCAATGCTTTTGTATCCCCAGTGTGATGATTCTGGCCATTATTCTTGAAAGCATCCCGCGATGCAATTTAGTTAGTAGGTATTCTAATCAGGGGTTCTTGAACCCGAGATTCACCCTACTTCATGTTGTAGTATTTGCTAGCCCCTTTAGGATATTAGCAACCTTGCGACAGTCCTCGAGGTCCATGGTATTTCCTTCTTCCAAATTCCATGAACTATTTATGGCAGAAGTTCTTTTGAACCAAAAGATCACAATCAGAGTACTCTTGAGGAGTTTTCCATTCCATATTGTGAATCTGCCAATTCTACTTTCTGCATGGGTTATCCGGGAGAAATGTTGAGCCTTGCTCGATATACTAATCCATGCTTCCACAACTCGAAAAATTATATGTTCCTTTGAGTTGCTCTCTTTAGTTGTATCCCGACCATCCTCTATCGGTTGATAACCAAGAGTATGTGTGCATTCGTTTATCGATGTCTATTATCCTTGTGGTCCGTCAAGCCATTCTGTTCTGGAATGACTAGGAGAAACAAACTCCAGTACCTCATCCATTTCCAGGATTGGGTCAAAGTAGTTGTATCCCGCAGATCAAAATGCCAATTCAGCTTTTGATGTTGTTCCACCTGGAGTGTTACCATCTTATGTCAAGAATGTCATGAGAATTGCACCTTCTCTTATGAATTCTTGATGCAGTGATACTTCTCGCCATCATTATTCATTCCTCGGTTCCGAGTTGTTGAAACCGGAATGCCGACGAGTGAATTGTGATGTGTGAAATCAATACTCCGAGCAACTCGTTGCTTGGCAGCTAGTGGACAATATCCTCACTCTTAGCGTGTTGGTTATTAAATCATCATCCTAAGATTGATCGTGCTACCTAGTCCTTATTTACGGTGCACACTTCGATTGATGAGTTAGGATTATATCAAGTCCTCACTCATTTGATCATATCGTCTTGCCCTCAAAAGCAAGGTTGTTCTCGAGCTTAGTAACATATCGGTGGTTTGTGATTTTCCGAATATCTTCTCGGAAGTATTACCAGGTTGTCCCCTTTGTTATGTTGAGCTCGTGATCAAGTTGGTTTCTTGTGAACCACCCTTTCTCCAAGAATCTGTGTTGGATATCCCTGAGCTAGTTGGTTAAGCCAAACAACAACTTGGAGAGTTGGAGGATAAAAGCTTGCTTGACTTAGTTCGTTCCAAAGGGATATTCTTGTGTAGTGTGTGTTGAAGAAAGATGACATTTTCATCGATTGGTCCCTGTGATCAGTTCTTTGGACCTATGGTCTCATCAATCCTTTGATTTGAGTGTGGGCTATCGTCAAATCAAATCAGTACCAACGATGCTCGTAATGTTGTCTTACTCGTGATTGACCCTCGAGCATACACCATTACATCTTTTGGGCTGACCAATACTATCACCGTGTTCACATGATGGTGGAAGTCGGTGATATGGAAATTCGATGAGTTCTTTGTTGAGCCCATCAGTAGCATTTTGTCTCCCCCATGAGTCATGTTGAACATCAACCTAGTGTTGGAAACTTGTGTAAGCATTTCTTCGTGTGCCGTTCATGAAGCTTATGCTTGGATGGAAGAAGTGACTTCCTCTAATTCACGTGCATTAGGTGCAAGTTGCCGCCATGATTTTGAGAAAGGTTTGTTTTGTTTCCTCTGGAATCGTCCCGAGTCAGTCATGCACGTGCGAAGTGCTCTATGGTTTGATAGGTTGGCCGCCTCCACTCCATATGTGTTCCTAGCATACCAAGCCACTGATTGGTTTGCTCGAGGAAAAGGAGTTGCTGTGCAAATACTAGTTCTTGCACAAGATTCCAATATCCTCGAAGATGGTTCCCCACCTAAACTCGGTAGTGTTTTGTTATAAGACTACCATGTGGTCATGCTTGTCTAGGACAGTGTGTTCACAGGTTTGTAGCGGAACCAGCTCATGTTTTGGAGCTTGCTATCGTAGTTCATATCCGAGAATCTCATAGCGCCATCTCGTCGATTGTGTTGCAAACTTTCATTTTTCTTTCCGGACCCGATTAGTCTGGAATATCCTGGCACCAATCGGATCTGAATCTCAGGCAGATATGATGGTTGGAACATTCCAACAGTTGCATTTCGTTCCCAGCTTGCACCGTCCTTGTGCCATTTCACTATAGGCTGCCTTCTTAGTAATTCTTGTCCAGGATCATCCTCAAAAGTGGACTTACCATGGGTCCCCTCCACCTCCGATGATAAGCAAAAATCATCCATTGCGTTGTCTTCAACAAGGTAGTCCACATCATCCATTCTAGTCCGGGTGTACCATTCCTTTGCACTCCACCAAACGATCGTTGTGAATTGCCTTAGGCTAGTATGAACAGTTTCAATGATCTCTGTATCAAAAGTAATTCTTTTTGCCACTTAAGGGAATAGTTCCTCGCGTCACCTCCCCTGAGGTGCCCCGCTATTGAATCATGACAATTATTTCCTCGCCACCTTGACACCATCCATCATCTCCCTAAGCGTGGAATTGTTGCCCACTAATCAAACCTCGTCATTTGTTATTCCTTCCTCTCGATATGTTTTGTGTCTCAACTCGAGATGTGTCGCCATCCCAGTCCGTGAGTCGATCATGTTTACTTGATCTTCGTGAAGATCGAATCATGTAGGGTTTCCCCCTTCTTTCTGTTGTCGTGTCGGGTGAAGATCTCGAAGACGTCAAGACCAAGATGATGGAGTAAATCAACATCTTCGAGAAGGGCAAATGGATCATGAAGATTGTGATAGTTTTGTGATTCCCCTTTTCCTCTTACCTCACGTCTTGAATCTCGGGGCGAGATTCTTGTTTAGTGGGGTGAGTTGTCACAGCCCTAGAGCTTGCTTGTAGCTAGTGGCATTGCATCCATGCATCATGTTTAAATTTCTAAGAAAATTGAAATGGGGATTGCCTAAACCCCTAGCACCAAAATAATGCAAATAGGTTCAACTTCAAAATATTTTCAGTAACCCAAATGGCCTTCAAAAATGTTCACCATTTTTGGAAAAATCTTGAAAGCTTGATAACGGAGAGATGTTGCACATTTTCCATGACATTTGGATCTTTGAATTAAATCATAAGTATTTGAATTTGGACATTTAAATTCTATAAAATATTTTAAATGTCCAAATACTCCTAAACTGAAATGTTCCATGTTAGATATATTCTATACATTGGGCATGCACAGTTTAGTGATTTTAAAAGTGCTGGATATTTTTAATAAAGCCGCAGAGTTTTCAGAATAATAGAAAACAGAAATAAAGAGAGAGAGGAGAGAAACCGTACCTGGCCACTTACCTGCAGCCCACCTAGTGCCCCATCTGGCCCAGCACTGTGGCTGAGGCCCAGCCCATCCCCCCACCGTCTTCAACCTCTGCCAGTAGGCAGAGGCGTGTCGACGCCAGTGGCCAAGCCTCCACCTCCTCCCTCCCACCGCCTGGCTCCCCTCGACGCCTTGGGAGACGCCACGCGCCTCCCCGAACCCCCTCGTCCTCTTCCCTCTCTCCCTGGACCCCATTTCCTCCTCTGCTTCCCTCTTGCGCGCACCACCGAGCGGCCCCGTCGCCACCGTCGCCGTTCGCCGCGGCCACCGCCTCCCCCTCGCTTCCCCGACCTGGCCACAAGCCCCGCCACTCCATCCTCGCCCTCCCCGCTGTCACTCGCGACCGGAGAAGCCCCGAGGCGCCGCCCCGACGCCTTTCCCCTTCTCGGACCACTTGATGCCGTCGCCCGATTGGGTCGTCCGGCTCGGTCGTCCCCGACCTCGCCGAGCGTCCCGTCGTCATCGCTGTGAGCTGCTGCGTCGATCCCCTCTTCTCCCCCCTCGCGTTTGCATGCTCTAGCCCCACTCTCCGCCATGGCCGAGGCTCACCGCCGCCGTGCCTCGTCGCCGTCGTGGCCAGAGCCACCGTGGCTCGAAGCCGGGCACACCATCGTGCTCCACACCTCACCAGGAGCACGTAGCACGCACCAACACCCCCCCTAGCGCCCTGCATCGCCTAACCCGCCGTTGGCCGAACTCCGGCGGCCGCCTACGACGTCGCCGGCGCCGATTCCGGCCGCCCCGAGCTCAAGCCACTCCACCAAGAGCCTCAGCTCATCCCCAACTCCACCTAGATACCCTCCGCGACCCTGTTGGTGGCGGAACGGCAAAACCACTCCCGCCGCGCCGTTGGCTTGCGGCGGTTAAACGCCGGCAGCCGACCTTGACTTTGACCCGGTGGGCCCCGGTTGACTCTCCTGAGTCAATGACAGGTGGGGCCCAGCCCTGTTGACTATTTAGAATTAGCTTAATTAATTTCAGTTAAGCTAATCACACTGACATGTGGGACCCCTGGTCAGGTTTGACCGACCGTGACTCGTCGACCATCGACGTCACATTGACGTCCAGTCGACGTAATAACTAGTTTTACGGATTTAATTTAATTCAGGAAATTTGAAAACACCCCAAACTTCAAATATTCATAACTTTTAATCTGTAACTCCAAATTAAATAATTTATATATGAAAATTAACAGAAAAATATGAAGAATCTGTTTATGGCATTTTCATGCATGATTGAACAAGTTAACCTCACTGAATAGGATGAATCATGATTAGGGCAAATTATGAAATACCATTTGGAGTTGGAGTTTAACCTTGTTTGAATTCCACTTCAATTAACTTGGCTAGATATTGCATTAGGTGAATTCAGTACCTTAACATGACATGTCATTCATGTGAATGTGCATTGCATTAATTGTGTTCTCTCTTGTTTGCCGGTAATTGCCCCCTCTCGATAGACGACATTCCGACGACTGTTCGATGACACCGATGAAGAACTATATTATCTTCAGAAGTGCCAGGCAAGCAAAACCCCCTTGTCCATTCCGATATAACTAGCAGGGCCACCCGCACATTCGCGCGGCTAGTTGGTTATATTTGGTATTATTGCATCTTAACTTTTTTTTGATGAACTATTAAACATGTAGGCTATTGTATCTTTAGTGAAAACTTGTTGCAGTTATGGTGAAATATTTGTAAAGCATATTAGATTTGTGCTAAGGAGAAATAAGAAAAGACAGCTAGCATTCACCCATGCACGTTCACCATGTAAACCAATTGATACTTTTTAGATTGGTGGCTAATTTTTTTTCCATGTATTCATCCTAATCAGTCAGGTCTATTTTTTCCATTGTTAATGTCTTTTTTAGATTTCTCACCATACTGTACTGGTGTGGTATTTTTTTGTTAATTCTTTCCATGCTAGCTTATCTTTGTTATAGTTTTGTATGTTGATTGTTTGTCGGTCTAGTTCAATGCAATTCTTTATATATGTTATTGATTTTTTTTCTAAAGGTTGCACCCAACCTCTTATCCCTCTAGCATTTATCTTCTTAGGACTATTCTTAAGTTGGGATTTTTATCGAAGAAAAATCATTTAACTTTGTCCTTTTATGTTCTCTCGTACATTTGCTTACATTCACAATTTCAAAGTAATCTAGGTATAGAAGCAGTCAAGGTGTATTTGATGAATTTCCATTATGATCAGTCTATAACGTTTTTATCTTTACCAAATGACATACTATGAATTGAATTGAAAAATTTAATGCCAAACTGGAGTTCCACCATCACACTACACAAATCTCAGTAAATAACTAAAAGCTTGTATATAAGATAAAACAGAAGGAGTTAACAAACTACCATTGTCGATCAAGTAATTGGTTTTCTTTTATTCATCGGCATACAAACTTAGTCGTAATATACACAATTTTCTAATCAGATATGCGAGTGGCCTAGCTAGTAATTTTGTTTAGAACTGCCTCGCTAGGAAGTGATCATTCATATCCCACATAGAGCACATTAAATGTTTATGTTGTTAATGCTCACTTTTCACCTTTCCACAAAACTATTTGCTAAGACATGTCAATATAGGAAAGCTTGTCTGGCCTTTTGGATTCTCTCGTCGGTGAAACCATCAACGTAGAATGAGGGAAATCATGTATAGAGTTGCAAACCCTTGTGCGCTTATTTACCGCCACGGCTCCATGTAGCCAAGAATTTTCAAAAGGGGAAACATAATTACACTTATATGTTTGACGACATTTTTTAGTGAGTTTCAGACTATTTTCTAAACAACATGATGTGTATAGGTAGATGTTCTCTACATATATGTACAAATTCATTGTTCAATATTTTCATTTGTAGCCTATAATAAAAGGACTAACATGTGAATCTGTAGTATTAAATAGTAAATCTGTTATAGATTCAAATATGTATGGTTTCTTTTGTCGTACACAGATTAATAAATTTCTGCATGTATTTGTAAAGGAATGCAGTAAACATTTGTATGTACTTATAAAAGAATAATTCAGATATTTAATTTTCAGTTGTACCATTCTATTTTTTAAAGGACTTTATAAATCACTGGATCCATTTGTAACTAAAAAAATGAACTTTATATAGGCCTGGGTCCATTAGTGATTTTGGATTTGGACTACGTAAGAGAGTACAACAGAGAGATAACTAATGTTCAATCTTTCATTATTGGTAAATAGTGATAGATAACTTTATATAAATGCATGCACTATCTTCATATAACATTAGTAAATAGTGATAGACATTAATTACATGTTAAAACATGTGTATATATATTACTTTTGTATTTAAACCTGCATGCATATTGATAAAGAAAAATGCATATATACTACTTCGATTCTAAAACGGACTCCTACACGGACGACCGATGGTTTGCCTGAAACACATATACATGATGCATAGATAATTTTAGCCTTATATATATATATATATATATATATATATATATATATATATATATATATTTCTGTGTGTGTGTGTGTGTGTGTGTGTGTGTGTGTGTGTGTGTGTGGGTGGGTGTGTGTGTGTGAAAGTAAATTATGGATAGTATATCTTTTGCTTTAATAATATTCCCTCCGTCCCAAAAATAAGTGCCACAACTCTAGTACAACTTTGTACTAAACTTAGTATAAAGTTGAGACACTTATTTTGGGACGGAGGAAGTAGTATAATAAATTAGTTGTTATTTGGTGTATTCTCTTTTCTTATCAAGCTCACTTCTTCTCATAGGCTTCTCTGGTTATACCCTTGCTTTGTTGGTCGCTTCTCTCCCCCAAATAATTGATATGCAATCCCTTTTTTAGCTTTCAATCTCCACAGGCTTTTAAATCCGATGGAAGTGTGATGAAACTGGACTGATATTCTTCACAGAAAAAAAGCTGGGCTAATACTCTTCAAACAAAAAAAATTCGGGCCGGTTGGCCTACCTAGCTCTGTTTGTTCTTTTCTGGTCTTAGAACTCCAATCAGAATCAAGTGGACCTCCCTCCCATCAAAAAAAAGTGCACGTCCCTTATCCCCCTCAAGAAAAGAAAAACTGCACATCCCTTATCTTTAGATTTTACACATTGACGGTGGCATTGCAAACTTGCACGTGTCCTTCTCCTATACGTAGACCCTGATTGCACTTTTCCATTGTACAAACATACGTGAGAGACTTGCATGTCTAAAACAACTACGAGTCCAGCCTAATATCAAGTCGTGGCTGATGCAAAGTTCAAAAAAAAAAAGTCGTGGCTGATGCAAACTTTTTTGTGGCCTACGTGACGCATGTATGCTAGACTACAGATTTAATTGAATCTCCACCGTTAAAAATATCTATGTTTTATACTGTTTAATCTTCGCCATTCCTTTTCTATCGTCTTAATAATATAATAATAATAATAATAGATAGATAGATAGATAGATAGATAGATCCCACTCTCTCGCTCCTGCTCTATTTTACTGCATTAGGACAACAACGACTCATGTGTTACTTGCTGCGGTAGCTGAACCCCTTTATCCTTTGCATGACCTGTCATTCCACAGTAATTAGATGAAACCCACTAGCATGAGTAGGAGTTGTTTGAGCCATGTTGTGCCTACTCATTCATGCTTGTTGTCATGCCTGCTACTGCTTAGAGTTGAGTTAGGTCTGATTCATCGGGAATGAATTGGAATGGTTGTGTGACCATGTCCTACTGTGTGTGAGCTAAGTGTGTGAACACGATTTGGTAAAGGTAGCGGTGAGAGGCCATGTAGGAGTACATGGTGGGTTGTCTCATTGCAGCCGTCCTCAGGAACTGAGTTCTGTGTTTGTGATCCATGAAACAGTTACTACCATGCATTGGGATCCTTAATTGACCCTCTCGGCTTCTTAACCACCCTTGTCCTCAGTCCGGGAGTTGCAAGTAGTTTCTGGTGTTTGTAGCATCTTTGGGGGCCGCATAGCGCTGACCGTAGGGTGGGTTGTGTTGCGGTAGTAGGCACCGTGTTGATGTACCGATTCGCCCGTTTGGTGTCTCGGGAACCTGTACACATTGTTCGGGGCTGTATGGGAAACCTCGGCGGACTCCCTGCGGATGGAACCCGAATAGGCAATAAACCTGGACTTGGGACTTGTGTGTTTAGGTAGGCCGTGGCCGACAACCACGTTGGGCTTCCGCTTGAAGGTTGCCGAGTACATGTCGTGTAAACGGCGGTAAGTGGTGAGAGCGTGTGTGAAGAAGTACACCCCTGCAGGGTTAATATGATCTATTCAAATAGCCGTGTCCACGGAGAAGGACTTCTGGGTTGCCTATATCAGTTCATAGACAAGTGAAAGTGGATACTCTAAAATGCGCAAGATAAGCGTGAGTGCTATGGATGGCGTTCTCGTAGGGAGACGGGAGCGGATCCATAGCGGTGTATTGATATGGTGAATATGTGGACTCGTGTGCGCCACCTCAAAAGAGTTACTTGCAGTCGTAGTTCAGGATAGCCACCGAGTCAAAGCTGGCTTGCTGCAGTCAAACTCCACCACCCCTTTTGATAATGATGCATATGTAGTTAGTTATGATGTAAGTCTTGCTGAGTACGTTTGTACTCACGTTTGCTTATTTTATGTTTTGCAGAGAGACGTCAGTCTCGCTAGTAGTTCCGCTTGGACTTCGACGTTTAGCTTGTTACCTCAGCTACGATCTTGTGCCCTCGGCAGGATCTGGTAGATAGTCAGGCTCCTCAGCCTTCTTCTTTTTTTAGTTGTCTGTACTCAGACATGTTTAGCTTCCGCTTGTGCTTTGACTTGTATGCTCTGAGTGTTGGGTCATGAGACCCATGTTTGTAATATCTCGCTCCTCGGAGCCTATTGAATAAATATTTGAGTCATAGAGTTATGTTGTGATGCCATGTTGTATCTACACATATTGAGCATATTGTGTGTATGTTTGAAATGCTTGGTATGTGTGGGATCCGACAAACTAATTGTTTATCCTTGGCAGCCTATCATATGGGGAAATGTAGTCTCGTGCTTCTGAGCGATAGTAGTCCGCTACAGCCCGGTTCACCGGAGTCCTGCTAGCCCAAGACTACCGCTTGGACACTTGACTGGCGGCATGTGTTTCACTTCGTTCCTATGTATCCCTTCTGGGAAATGTCACGCGGTGTTATTCGGAGTCCTGCCTAGCCTGCTACAGCCCGGAATACCGGAGTCCTGTTAGCCCAGTGCTACAGCCCGAATTTATACGTTGATGACCGACATGCTCGATGTGATTCATGTATGCCTGTTCCCATAGGTTAGTGCCGCTTTGGGTTCACGACTAGCCATGTCGGCCCGGGTTCTTTGTCATATGGATGCTAGCGACACTATCATATACGTGAGCCAAAAGACGCAAACGGTCCCGGGCCATGGTAAGGCGACACCCGTGGGAATACCGTGCGTGAGGTCGCAAAGTGATATGAGGTGTTACCGGCTAGATCGATGTGACTTGGAATCGGGGTCCTGCTACAAAGGAATAGTCCCAAGTCGCTGCAGGCTTACGACCCGGCACTTGGGGGCTACATTATTTCAGTTGAGAATACATCAAATACACAAGTATCATGTCGCTGCAAGCAAGCGCCATGACACTTGGGGGCTAATGCAAAGTCATTGTTTGCTCACCTTATTGAAGACCCGACTCATCATATCGTAATGAGCCGGCCCTTGGGAGCTACCAATTGCTCATGTCAACAATTCAAGGTACAAAGCTTTTTATTCATTATATTGAAGGGTCCACTACTCAGTTGGTAAAGCACAAGGCTCTTAACCGTGTGGACGTGGATTCAAGCCCCATGATGGGGTTACATCATATGATGTTATTTTTCATTGAAGTATATATCAAGTCCCAGCTCAATATTATCTTAATGAGCCGGCCCTTGGGGGCTACACGTTGCTGTTCAAATTTTACAAGATTATATTTACGAAGTCCCTGCTCATTATTGCATAATGACCCGGCCCTTGGGGGCTACACTGGTTGAAGTTTTTATGAGCATCAGGCAATTACAAGTCCCAGGTTGCTGCAAGCATGACAACCTGGCACTTGGGGGCTACATATGTGGAATACTCAATTATGACTAATGATTGAGATGAACAACCTGGGTTTCTTCAAGATTGTGATATTTATATTGAAGCAAGTCTTAAGCTGTTGCTATGCTACCTTCTTAAGATTTGGGGGCTACAAGTGATAGGTATATAAGAGTTATATTTTCAAGCTGGATGTTAACTACAGGTATGACCCGGTGCTATCAATATTTACAAACCGGCAAGTTCTACGTCCTTAAACCGGCTGAAGATCAGATGAGTATTTCAAGGACCAATATTGTTTTTAAGCATTGTGTCGTGGATTTGTCACGGCAAACGTCCTTAGTGTTAGGACTTAGTCGCGAGGCCAACGCATATATGCGGTAGCTTGAGAGGGGTTGATCGGGACGAGAGATGCAACACACAAGACAAGGATTTAGACAGCTTCGGGCCCCGGGAAACATCATCCGGTAATAACCCTACATGCTGTTTGTGGCTAGGTCTCATTATGCTCATGAGGGAGTCGCCGTCAGCCGGCTCTCCTCTTGTGTCTAGCCCTAGATATTGTTTCTTGTTGCCTGTCCCTCTTTGGGGAGCCCTGCCCCTCCTTATATAAGTTAGAGGGGCGGGTTACATGTGGAGTCCTAGTAGGACTAGGACTAGTCTATCTTTTCTTACAAGTTGAATACAAGTCCGGGTCTTGCTTCCTCGTAAAGGAAATATTCGTCATACCTTTCCTCTTAAGCCGGCCCACCATAACATGAGCCGACCTTCTAGGCCTTGGGCCTAGTCTTCTATCTGACCCGCCGTTAGGGCCATCTGTTAGTCGCCAGGCTCGTGAGTCGTCTGATCAGTGAGCCGCCAGACCCGTGAGTCGCTAGTCCTCCAGCGGGTCATCGGTGAAGCGCCAAGTCCTGCCGGGTCATACCGCGGGGTATATCCCCGACATTAGCCCCCAGTTTAATTTGGATTTATCCATGTTAAACTGATCCTGCAAAATAACTCAATAACAAATTTGACAGGTTGCGCTCCGGGTTAAATATTCTTTGTAAGCCGGCACCTGAACATCTTTAAGTCCTGGTCATTTCCTTCTTGATACATGCCCATGAACTCATAGAAAATATCTTTTAGTAGATATGTTCAAACTTTGTGAATGCAAAAAATCCAGATACTTCTTTTGAGAAATCCGGGTCAATAGGCCAGCTTCAGAGTCAATTTCTTGACATTGGTCTCTTTGTCGAGAAATATTGTAAGAGATAATCCACTTGAGTCGGCTTTCAATGCTTTGACTTGACAAAAATATTGGTCTTCAAATATATTCAACTTATATTTAGCCGGCTTGAAGATATAAAACTTGCCGGTTTATGATTACCAAAATTGTCGGGTTATAAATAGATGATACTGAGTCATAATTGTCGCTGACGCTGGTTTATGATTTTTGCAGACACTGGGTCAATCTGATTTACTCAAACTGAGAATTTGAAGATACTTCTCCCTTATATCCATATTACATGTAGCCCCCTAGGGCCGGTTTAATCAGCATGAATAAGCCGGGACTTATCACCATGGCTTTAAATAAAATCCAGTTGTGTAGCCCCCATGAGTCGGCTATAGTCATAGTAGTGTAGCCGGGTCATCATAGAATTGTCTTCAGCAAAGAACAATATACATTAGCCCCCAAGTGTCGGGTCATTATGTAATGATGAGCAGGGACTTTGTAAATATGATGATGTAAATTTGAGCAGTAACGTGTAGCCCCCAAGGGCCGGCTTAGTAAGATAATACTGAGCTGGGACTTTTCATTGAAAATAATATCATATGATGTAACCCCCATCCTGGGGCTTGAACCCACGTCCACAAGGTTAAGAGCTTTGTGCTTTACCAACTGAGCAGTGGATCCTTCAATATAATGGAATAAGGCTTGTGTACCTTGAATTTTAACAAGAGCAATTGGCAGCCCCCAAGGGTCGGCTCATTACGTTGTGATGAGTCGGGTCTTCAATGAGGTGCAAAAAATGTCTTTGCATTAGCCCCCAAGTGTCATGGTGCATGCTTGCAGCGACATGAGACTTGCATATTTGATGTAACCTCAATTTGAATAATGTAGCCCCCAAGTGCCGGGTCGTAAGCCTGCAGCGACTCGGGACTATTTCCTCCATTGTAAAATAAATCATGCCCATTGATAAAAATAATAGCCGTTGCGCTAAAGCGACTTTGAAAACCTCAATCATAACACTGGTTATTGATAATCATAATAGAAATCCAACCATGTTGGCTATTCAAGATTTGAATAATATAATCCGGTATGAAAACCTCAATCATTCAATACCATCATGAAAATCCAGCCAGTTTTGGCTATTAAAGATTTGAATACCTTATCGGTTGACAAGTAAATCCGAAATTTAAATACTCGGCGGCTCTTGGCCGATGGCGACTTAATGTGCATTCATAACCCGGCGGCTTATAGCCTTTGAGAAAAATCCAGAACGGATAATCATTTTGAAGCATCAACTTTGGTAATGAGCTTGAACTTAATCATTTATATGTCATAGTTCTGCAAATCCTGCACAGAGTTTAAACAACATATGCCCTGGCGACTTAACGTCAAAAGCCAGGGCGGGTAACTACCCAAATGTAGTCTTACCCTGCACACAAGTAGATCACAAGAACCCTTGGCGGTTTGCCGCAGGACGGGTCATATAAAAACCCCCGAAAATAATCATAAATAGACAAGTCGGTTATCAATCATGATGTTAAGACACAATTGATGTTATCATACTTACGATCCTTTGGATGATACCACCGGTTCACGTGACCCGGAGGGTGAAGTTGATAACTCAACCCTTTAAAAGCCGGCACATATGATACTTGTGACAACTCAAATACTTGTGATTGTATAAAAACAGATAAAAAAATTTGAGGCTTCTGATTCGAATACGATCAGTAAACCGCTCCAAAGGGGTTAAGCTAAGATTCAAATACGATCATATAGCCCCCAGTGGCGTTGGCGTTGCCGATCAAAGTGGGTATCGACAACTATGTTCTCTTTGGTTCGAATACGACCTATGTTTGAACAGGAAGCCCCCAAATGACCTTAAGAGTTGTTTAGCGACGCTGTTTCAATCTGATCCACGTCGATTCCCAAAGGGGTTGAGCTATGATTCGGATACGATCAAGAAGCCCCCAAGTAGGTTCAGCATTTTGCTAATCAAAAGGGTATCGACAGCTATGTTCTCTTTGGTTCGAATACGACCTATGTTTGAACAGGAAGCCCCCAAATGACCATATAAGCTTTGGCATTGCGCCGATCAAGAGGGTACTAATAGCTATGATCGATGAGCAGGAAGCCCCCAAGTGATCATAATAAGATAAGCCGTAAGGCAGGATACCCAAGTTTGAACCGCGCATCATGGCAGCAAGTTCTTTTGGGCAACCTTTAATTTTTCTGAGAACTCGAACTTGCGAGAGATTAATTCTTTTTGAACCGGAAGTTTAAACCGGATGTGAAAGCTTCAAAACTTTGTGAGAGATAAATTTACCTTGAGCCGGATTTTAAACTAGATAAAAATTCGTGAGGGACAAATTTACCTTGGGCCGGATTTTGAACCGGATTTGAGAGCATCAAAGCTTTGTGGTAAATAAATTTCCCTTGAACCGGATATTTAAGAGCTTCAGTGCTTTGTGGGAGAGAGATGTCTCTTGAACCGGATTTTAAACCAAAATCCTTCTTTTTAAACCGGACATTTTCTGACGACCTTTAAATTGTTCACCAATCTAGCGGTAGCCTCCGGAACCGGGTTACCTTCCCTCCAATGACCCGGAGTTCTTGAATTCACTAACACCGGCCAATTTCGCCGAGTCATGTCATTGTAGCCCCCGAGTCTCAAGACGACTCGATGTGTTGGCTTGAGATTCTCCATATTTGACCATAGCAGAAGGTGTATATCATTGGCGTTTGATAGCGCGATGTGAATCCACAGAAGGTTGAGGTGACTGCGGCGGGTTTATAAATGATCCCGTATGAGCCGTGTCAGAAACTCGACCAATGGTTCCTTCCAACTAGTTGTTTGAAGTTTAACCAAACAGTAGTGACGGCGACTTGTGCGCCTGCCCATTAAGCCATCCAGTGCAGACGACGGTTGATAATATATGATAATTTGCCTCCAATTTATTGGAAGAAAACCGGGCTTCCCAAATAGTGACTTGCTCATACTCAATAAACAGCTCATCCAAAGAAGTGCGGCCCGGTGCGTTGATGTAGACCAGGCCGCGAGAAACGGACGGTAAAAACGACCGTAACATCAGAGGCGACATAGACAGATGAACCGACAGTGGCGTTGTAAGCCGGCGCGGGCGGGGGAGTCGGCCGCGAGCGCGGTAATCCGTGCGGACGAACAAATTAGCCGCATCGTGTTGATGTAAATTGAGTCGCAGAGGCGGCGGCTGACACATATATTCATCAAGCATCTTGTTTGACCATCGCTCTTGCAATGAACAACTGTCCTGCATAAACAATATTGCAGACCAAGGCAAAGATAAACTGCTCTTTGACAAAAATAGTATGTGTTAACAAAACAAACTTGGATGAATATCACCTGATTCGCCCGGACAACAGATGAGTCGGCTGCGGCACTATAAACCAGTGTGGACAGGCGAGTTAATCACAGGCGCAGTAAGCCGCGCGGACAGTCGAGTCAATCGAATGCGTGGTCAGCCTCGCAAACGGGCAAAGTTGATGTAGCGGGAGTGGCAACTTGTGCAGGACGAGCGCTAGTGAAAAAATAATATTTGCTCACGCTCCTTTTGCAACGCCTTTGTAATTAGTAATGGTCCTGGTATTTTTGTCAGATAAAACGAGGATGCTATTATTGAATGAATTTTCTGGCAGCCGGGCGCGGTCACTCCCGCTTGTAATCGCTGTGGAGCAGTAATGGAGTAATTGATTTGTTGCTTTGACTAGTCTTGTCTTTCACGTGATGAATGATGGTCCTTCTTGAAGATTGTGCCATTGTGCTTTTCAATTAGCACTAGTAGTAAGTCTTTGAAGAGCAAAGCTTTTAGTAGTGTCTTCGGCCCTTGAGTTTGGCTTTTTTTAACAACCGGCCAGGCAGTTTCAACTCTCCCCACTAACCCTCACCTTCAGGCAGCGCCAGGAGCACGAGAGCAGAGGGCAGGACGGCTCAACGGCCAAGGCAAAGGGGAGGCAAGGCAAGCTTGCGGGATGGCCAGGCCACCCGCGGGACGAGCTGGAGGAGACCAGAACGAGGCGGCGCCGGCGCGGCGGCACAGGCCAGGGCGGGACATAGCCGCGGCACTAGAAAGGCAGCACGACCGGCTCAAGATGGGTGCCTCAGCAAAAGTGAAAAGGCGGCCGGTGGTTCAGAACGGCAGTTTAAAGACAAGGCCGCTGAGACAGCAAAGCCACCCGGTGTAACGGAGGCGAAGGGCGGCCGACGGCTCGAAGGTAACCAGCCTCAGCAGAGGCCGGCCAGCGGAGGCGGACCGCAGCAGCGATGCGAGCCGGTGGAGGTGACATACAAAACTGCATGCATGTTGATATGTTATCTTTCCAGGAGCCGGCGCAGTGCAGAGACGTGGTTGTACTGTGTGTCAATTAAACTTTGAAATCCGTGTAGCATTAGGGCATGTACAATGCATAGCCTCAAGGTGATGCCTCGCATGCCATGTAGGATCGGATATGACGTAAAGTAGGTTCGGATAGGGAAGCGGGATCCTCTCTAGGAGACGGGTGCTTGAAGAGAAAAAGTGTGGTCCGGTGACAAAAGCTGAAAAGGTTGAAGTGAAAAGCAGAAATGCATGTGTACTAAAGTCTTTATTTTCTGTTTTTTAATGAGGCCCACTAGTGGTAGCTTGCATTGGGGAGGAAAAAAAATGCAGGTACCTTAAATTACTTTTTGTCATGGGTCATATGTATCCATATGCCACCATTGTACATGCCCTTAGTACTAGATGTACTTGTATTTAGTCCCCACGTGACGAGCTCTTGGGTCATCCCACTGTGCACCACAATCCTTTGGGGGAAATTAACCGTGGAGACGTGGGATCATGGCTGGCCTGCTGCCAGTCCTTTTGTCTCGATCTGCATACACAACTTTGAGCGCCCAAGTCTTCGGTCTTTGAATCGGGCCTTCTTTTTTTTCATCTGATTCTAACAGATAAAATAACTTTCTTTTCCTCCTGGTCCCAGTGGGTTGCCTGAATCCGTACCGGACTCCTTTTTCCTTTTCTTTCAATATAATATGAGCAACGCAGGGCACACGGACTGTAGTCGCCAATTTTGAACTTGGCGTTCTCCGGGCCTTGTGCATCTGTATAGTATTCCTGCGTCGTGAACACCACTTCAAGGGGAAAAAACAACCGCCGATGATTGATCTATTCTTTTGCTGCCACCGAAAACCTTTTTGATCTCGATCGATGAACTCAAAGTCGATGTAGATACTTTAGTGCCGGTTAATCACGAGCTTCTTCATAGTAACCCGGTGTTCGGCAGCTCTACAGAATTCTTGTTGGTCTCGGCGACCCGGAATAATTGAATCATCCACATGACGACGATGGACAACGCAACTTTAATCTCGGTAGAACTTAAATCTCCGAATCGTAAATCTGAATTGATGAACTCAAAAACTGATGTAGATCCTTTCGAACCAAGCCTTCTTCAACTGGCTAATCTTGTTGAGCCAGAAAATTGCGAACTTCTCGAACCCTAGAAAGATCCCTTCAAAAACTCAACACCACCGTACGCAGGCCTCACGGTGGGCGCCAACTGTCATGGATTTGTCACGGCAGATGTCCTTAGTGTCAGGACTTAGTCGCGAGGCCAACGCATCTATGCGGTAGCTTGAGAGGGATTGATCGGGACGAGAGACGCAACACACAAGACAAGGATTTAGACAGCTTCGGGCCCCGGGAAACATCATCCGGTAATAACCCTACATGTTGTTTGTGTCTAGGTCTCATTATGCTCATGAGGGAGTCGCCGTCAGCCGGCTCTCCTCTTGTGTCTAGCCCTAGATATTGTTTCTTGTTGCCTGTCCCTCTTTGGGGAGCCCTGCCCCTCCTTATATAAGTTAGAGGGGCGGGTTACATGTGGAGTCCTAGTAGGACTAGGACTAGTCTATCTTTCCTTACAAGTTGAATACAAGTCCGGGTCTTGCTTCCTCGTAAAGGAAATATTCGTCATCCCTTTCCTCTTAAGCCGGCCCACCATAACATGAGCCGGCCTTCTAGGCCTTGGGCCTAGTCTTCTATCTGACCCGCCGTTAGGGCCATCTGTGAGTCGCCATGCTCGTGAGTCGTCTGATCAGTGAGCCGCCAGACTCGTGAGTCGCCAGTCCTCCAGCGGGTCATCGGTGAAGCACCAAGTCCTGCCGGGTCATACTTCCGGCCGGGTCATACCGCGGGGTATATCCCCGACACATTGGGAGCTGAATCAAAGGAGTTATTCTTCACAATATATTTTCTATGAGAAACCAATGTCAGCAAATTGATTATGAAGCTGGCCTATTAAACCGGATTTTCTAGAAGAAGGAAGTGATAAGGACTTAAGGATGATCAGGATCAGTTTAACATGGATAAATCCAAATTAAAATGGGGGCTAATGTCGGGGATATACCCCGCGGTATGACCCGGCTGGAGTTGTAAACCGGCTGGGACTTGGTAAACCGGCGGATGGTAAACCGGCGGACAGTTAAGACAGATTGCTAAGACAAACAATGTTAAATCGGCAGACAATGTTAAACCGGCAGACAATATTAAACCGGGCAGACAATGTTAAACCGGCAGACGTTAAGAAGCCCAGGAAAGGAAGTCAAAATAGTTTAAGTCTTAGTCCGAGATGGACTCTACATGTAACCCGCCCCTTCAACTTATATAAGGAGGGGCAGGGCTCCCCAAAGAGGGACAAGCAAGAAACAATCTCTAGGGCTAGACACAATTAGAGGAGAGCTGGTTTACGGCGACTCCCTCGCGATGATAATGAGATCTAGCCTCAAACAACATGTATAGTTGTTACCGGATGATGTTTCCCGGGGCCCGAAGCTGTCTAAACCCTTCTCTTGTATTGCGTCTCTCGATTCCGCTCAACCCCTCTCAAGCTAACACATAGATGTGTTGGCCTCACGACTAAGTCCTCGCACTAAGGACATATGACGTGTTAATTCCACGACAGGTCCCGAATTGTGCGTCCAAGGCAGATGGTAACAGGAGGCGGGGGACACGATGTTTACCCAGGTTCGGGCCCTCTCGATGGAGGTAATACCCTACTTCCTGCTTGATTGATCTTGATGATATGAGTATTACAAGAGTTGATCTACCACGAGATCTTAGAGGCTAAACCCTAGAAGCTAGCCTATGGTATGATTGTTGTTGTCCTACGGACTAAACCCTCCAGGTTATATAGACATCGGAGGGGGCTAGGGTTAGACAGAGTCGGTTACAAGGGAGGAGATCTACATATCCATATTGCCAAGCTTGCCTTCAACGCCAGGAGAGTCCCATCCGGACACTAGACGAAGTCTTCAATCTTGTATCTTCATAGTCCAGCAGTCCGGCCAAAGGATATAGTCCGGCTGTCCGGAGACCCCCTAATCCAGGACTCCCACAGTGGGCTCAAGGGTGGCTCGCTCTGTTGGTGTGGGGCGAGCTGCCCCGGCAAGGGTCTTGCCGGGGCTGCTGAGGCTGCTCCTGCATGGGTCTTCCCGGGGGAACCTGCTTCCTCCCTCTGCTCTTTGTGGTCTTGGCCTTGGCGTTGCTCTGTTTGTCTTGGGCTTCGGTCTTACCTTGGCTCACCTCCCCTGATCTACTTGGTGTGGTCGTGGGCGCGGCTCTGACTGCCCGTGCATAGGTAAAGGGGTACAAAAGCGTGCCCCTCTTTTTGTACACCGACAGGAGCCCCCGGGCCTGGGCCACACATAAGCGCGACACGTTGTTGGGTCAGGCCCAAAACGGTGTGCGGGCAGGCGGGGCGGTTTTTACTGCGGTAAGACTTTTCGCGCGCTCCGCTTCCCATGACCCGCGCGCGCGGTGCGGTGTGGAGGGGTGTGCGTGACGTGGGCGGCATGCGTGGGGCGGTTTTCACACGCACGAGTCCGACTAGGCGTCGGACGCCCCGCGCCTGGGCGGGTGCGGCAGAAGCAACATCTGCACCTGGCCGCTCCTCCAACAGAGGTTTGCCGGGGGTGGGGCCAGCTCCTTGAACTTCTCGGGGCCGTCTCTTTGGGCAGCTGGCGTCGGGAGGCTGCGGAAGAGGAAGAGGGCGGGCGGCAAGGCCGTCAACTCGGAGTACGCGGGCACCGACGCCTTCATCACGTATTGCCGGTCCTACCGCCTCGTCTTCCAGCTCCTTTCCCGGCACCGTCATCACCGGCCCGCCCATGGGCGGCCACCAAGGTGTTCTCTTGGTGCTTTCTGCTGCTCGTAGCTCGCCTAGGTGCCCCTTTTGCCCTTTCGCCTCCTTGACCTGCCTCCTGAGGAGAGGGGCAAGCAAGGAATTACAGAGCATCTTATCTCTTTTTAGTTTGTAAGCTCATGGGCCTTTGTTAAATTTAAAACTTGTAATCCTTGCTCATGTTTTTCATCTCGCACGAACTGTACCTATATGGGATGTTTTTAATGAAAAAGGGATGCTTGCCGGGTTTTTCGTTCGCGGGTAAATCCCGCGACAAGGAGCGAATCCTTGTTATTATTTAAGATAAACATTTTTCGCCCGGCAACAGGCCTTGCCGTCCCCCCACTCCACTCAACCGTTCTCGCGCTCTTGGCGGAGGCAGGGATGAAGTGGGCTTCAGGCTCCTCATCCCACATCCTTGCCGCCGCAGCTACGACCAAATCCGGACCCAGGAAATAATCCTTAGGTATAGAGAAAAAGGGGAGCACGACAGCCTAGAGATAAAACAAGGTTTCACATACCCCAGTCCGGTTCCGAAATGCATGACAGAGGATAAAAGACTTATCTGGATCTGCAGCCCCCGGCAATCTCATCTTGTCGCGGTTGGATCCTTGTGCTTGCAGCCCCCGGCAACTCTGGTTTGCTGGGGTCGGGGCGCCGGTCCGTTTTCTTCTTTCCGAATAGCTCAACAGAAGTGCTCATGTGCCCTGCAAACCAAAGGAGGACAGAAAAGGAACAGATAGACGCGCAGTCGACCTCTAAGCTAGGGGTTAGTCGCCGCTAAGCACTATCAACCCTAACCAAGGAAGAGACTCGACCTAGCATGCATGCTATAACTTAGCGTGCCAGCGCTTCATTTATTTATGCTTAGGGTCTGCGCTTGGCTTTGTACAAAGGGTCACATGCCTTGTTGGCAAAGCTTGTACAAAAGGTGGCTTGTCGGGAGGCCCGGCAAGCCGCGCCTTATGGGTAAAACTTGCGAAGATGCTCGATGTTCCAGGAGTTGCTCACTGGGACGGCATCTTCGGTCTCCAGGCGGACTGCGCCAGGCTTGGTGACTCGTATTACCCGATAAGGGCTTTCCCACTTTGATACGTCTCCGTCATATCTATAATTTTTGACTGTTCCATGCCAATATTATTCAACTTTCATATACTTTTTGGCAACTTTTTATATTTTTTGGGACTAACATATTGATCCGATGACGGTGCAGTTCACATGCATTTGCATGTTTTTGGTTTCAGAATATCCATATTAAGCGGAGTCCAAAGCGGGATAAGCGGATGGAGCTTATTTTTGGAATATTTGAAAAATCTGGAAGAAAAATCAACGCGAACCGATTGTCCGAGGTGGGCACGAGGTGGGGCGCCCCTAGGGCGCGCACGACCTCGTGACCCACCTGTAAGGCGGTTGACACCCTTCTTTGGCCGCAAGAAAGCTAATTTTTGGTAAAAAATCACGGCGAAGGTTTCAGTCCAATCGGAGTTACGGATCTCCACATATATACGAAACGGTGAAAGGGGACCAGACAAGAAGGCAGAAACAGAGAGATAGATCCAATCTCGGAGGGGCTCTCACCCCTCCCATGCCATGGGAGCCAAGGACCAGAGGGGAAACCCTTCTCCCATCTAGGGAGGAGGTCAAGGAAGAAGAAGAAGAAGGGGGGCCCTCCCCCCTTGCTTCCGGTGGCGCCGAGCGCTGCGGGGCCATCATCATCACCGCCATCTTCACCAACAACTTCACCGCCATCATCACCAACTCTTCCCCCCTCTATGCAGCGGTGTAACCTATCTCTTACCCATTGTAATCTCTACTTAAACATGGTGCTCAACACTATATATTATCTCCCAATGATGTATGGCTATCCTATGATGTTTGAGTAGATCTGTTTTGTCCTATGGGCTATTTGATGATCAAGATTGGTTTGAGTTGCATGTTTTATTATTGGTGCTGTCCTATAGTGCTTTCCGTGTCGCGCAAGCGTGAGGGATTCCCGCTGTAGGGTTTGCAATATGTTCATGATTTTCTTATGGTGGGTGGCGTGAGTGATGAAGCCTGAGACCGAGTAAGTAGGTTGTTTGCGTATGGGATAAAGAGGACTTGATACTTTAATGCTATGGTTGGGTTTTACCTTAATGATCTTTAGTAGTTGCGGATGCTTGCTAGAGTTCCAATCATAAGTGCATATGATCCAAGTAGAGAAAGTATGTTAGCTTATGCCTCTCCCTCAAATAAAATTGCAATAATGATTACCAGTCTAGTTATCGATTGCCTAGGGACGAATAACTTTCTCGTGACAACAAACTCTTTACTAAAACTAATTTAGTTGTGTCTTCATCTAAACAGCCCATATTCTTTATTTACGTGCTCTTTACTTTCTTGCAAGCTTATCCAAAAACACCTACAAAGTACTTCTAGTTTCATACTTGTTCTAGGTAAAGCGAACGTTAAGCGTGCGTAGAGTTGTATCGGTGGCCGATAGAACTTGAGGGAATATTTGTTCTACCTTTAGCTCCTCGTTGGGTTCGACACTCTTACTTATCGAAAGAGGCTACATTGATCCCCTATACTTGTGGGTTATCAAGACCTTTTCTGGCGCCGTTGCTGGGGAGTTATAGCGTGGGGTGAATATTCTCGTGTGTGCTTGTTTGCTTTATCACTAAGTAATTTTTATTTGCTGTTCTTAGTTGTTCTCTATCTTTAGTTATGGATACGGAATACGAAATACAAAAAAAATAGGTGTACTTGCTACTCATGGATATGAGGAACCTCCTAAAACCCTCGATGCTCGTTATGTGACAGATATTATGTACTACTTTAATAATCCTGAGAAAACCCGATTCAATTATTTAATGGGAGTAACGTTGGATCAACGTGAATACTTTAGGGATTATCGCTTAACACAAAAAGGGAAACTATTATGGGATCAAATTCATATATTGAAGTGGTATGCTTGGCAACTATGCGTGAGTTATGATTATACTTGTTGCTCTAGGATGAAGGCTCCACACCTTCCCTTTTCATGCAAATTTAATGATAATAAAACCTTAGCTTCGTATGCTAATGGTATATATGATTACTATGATGTGGAACAAATAGAAGAATTTGTTGCTTTTATGGATGCTTATGAAATTGAATTTGTGTGTAAAGAGTTTGGAGATTTTGATGATGCTGTTTATAGATCTGAAAATTTAGCTATCCTCAAATATTGCTATGAGAATTATGAATACAATTCCGATATTGATGCACTTATTGAGAAAGTCTCCGCTGTCCAAGAAGAGACTAATATTTTGCAGGAATCTATGGAAGAAGAAATTGATGAAACTGTGAGCTCATTGGATGAAAAAGATGAGGAGGAGAGCGAAGACCAAAAGGAGGAAGAGTGGATAGATCACCCGTGCCCACCTTCTAATGAGAGTAACCCTTCAACTCATACATTGTTTAATTCCCCTTCATGCTTACCGAAGGATGATTGCTATGATGACTATTATGATCCCATTAATTCTCTTGAAACATCCCTTTTTGATGATGCTTGCTATGCTTACGGCCAAGATGCCAATATGAATTATGCTTATGGAGATGAACTTGCTATAGTTCCTTATGTTAAACATGAAATTGTTGCTATTGCACCCACGCATGATAGTCCTATTATCTTTTTGAATTCTCCCGATTATACTACATCGGAGAAGTTTGCACTTATTAAGGATTATATTGATGGGTTGCGTTTTACCGTTGCACATGATGATTTTGATAGATATAATATGCATGTGCTTGCTGCTCCTACTTGCAATTATTATGAGAGAGGAACTATATCTCCACCTCTCTATGTTTCCAATACAATAAAATTGCAAGAAACTGTTTATACTAAGCATTGGCCTTTACTATGTGTGCATGAATTGTTCTTTTATGACATGCCGATTCATAGGAAGAGAGTTAGACTTCGTCATTACATGATATATGTTACTTTGAGCTCACTAGTAAATTACAAAACATTGCTAATTAAAATTGGCTTTGATATACCTTGGGATCCGGGTGGATTCACTACTTGAGCATTATATGCCTAGCTTAATGGCTTTAAAGAAAGCGCTGCCAGGGAGACAACCCGGAAGTTTTAGAGAGTCATTTATTTCTGTTGAGTGCTTTCATATAGTTTAAAAACAACAAAAATAAAGAGGGGAACCCAAAACTTTTCAAAAAGAAAAGCTAAAGTGAGAAAGACAAGCATTGTTGAAGTGGGAGCTAGCTTTGAACTTCATCCATGCTCACGGAAACTTTGTGAATCTTGATTACAGAAAATTTTCAATAAAAATAATTATCCCCTTGTACAATTCCATTGTATTATAAAAATAATGTGCCAAGGTTTGCCTTTAGGATGTTTACAGTGCTTGTTGGTTTGTACGGTGCAGGACAGAAACTTTGGCTGTAGTGCGAGATTTTTAGTTTTTTACTGGAATGTCAAATGGTTCTGATTATTTTTGCATTGTATTTCCGTACAAATTGTTTCTTTTTCCTAATTTTGGAAGAATTGTTCAAGTATCATTAGTATGGTGAATGTTCAGATTATTACAGACTGTTCTGTTTTAGACAGATTCTATTTTTGTTGCATAGTTTGCTTGTTTTGATGAAACTATCAATTTATATCAGTTGATTAAGCCATGAAAAAGCAATATTACAGTAGACACAGTGTAAAAATAAAATATGAATTGGTTTGCAATAGTACTTAGAGTAGTGATTTGCTTTATTATACTAACGGATCTTACCGAGTTTTCTCTTGAAGTTTTGTGTGGATGAAGTGTTCGATGATCGAGAAGGTATCGATGTGAGAAGAAGGAAGAGAGGCAAGAGCTCAAGCTTGGGGATGCCCGAGGCACCCCAAGTAAATATTCAAGGAGACTCGAGCGTCTAAGCTTGGGGATGCCCCGGAAGGCATCCCCTCTTTCTTCAACAAATATCGGTATGTTTTCGGATTCGTTTCATTCATGTGACATGTGCGAATCTCGAAGCGTCTTCTGCATTCAGTTTTCATTTTTCTTTTATGCACCATGCTGGTATGAGATGGTCCTTGGTTTATTTATAGAATTCTCTTTGCACTTCACTTATATCTTTTGAGTATGGCTTTATAAAATGCTTCATGTGCTTCACTTATATCATTTGAAGCTTGGTTTGCCTGTTTCTCTTTACATAAACAACCGCCATTTGTAGAATGCTCTTTTGCTTCACTTATATTTGTTAGAGCGTGGTCACATCTTTTGTAGAAAGAATTAAACTCTCTTGCTTCACTTATGTCTATTTAGAGAGATGACAGGAATTGGTCATTCACATGGTTAGTCATAAAATCCTACATAAAACTTGTAGATCACTGAATATGATATGTTTGATTCCTTGCAATAGTTTTGCGATATAAAGGTGGTGATATTAGAGTCATGCTAGTTGAGTAATTGTGCAATTGAGAAATACTTTTGTTGAGGTTTGCAAGTCCCGTAGCATGCACGTATGATAAACGTTATGTAACAAATTTGAAACATGAGGTGTTCTTTGATTGTCCTTCTTATGAGTGACGGTTGGGGACGAGCGATGGTCTTTTCCTACCAATCTATCCCCCTAGGATCATGCGCGTAGTGCTTTGGTTTTTGATGGCTTGTAGATTTTTTCAATAAGTATGTGAGTTCTTTATGACTAATGTTGAGTCCATGGATTATACGCACTCTCACCCTTCCATCATTGCTAGCCTCTTCGGTACCGTGCATTGTCCTTTCTCACATCGAGAGTTGGTGCAAACTTTGCCAGTGCATCCAAACCCCGTGATATGATATGCTCTTTCACACATAAACCTCCTTATATCTTCCTCAAAACAGCCACCGTACCTACCTATTATGGGATTTCCATAGCCATTCCGAGATATATTGCCATGCAACTTCCATCATCATCGTATACATGACTTGAGCATTTATTGTCATATTGCTTTGCATGATCGTAAGATAGCTAGCATGATGTTTTCATGGCTTGTCCGTTTTTTATGTCATTGCTACGCTAGATCATTGCACATCCCGGTACACCACCGGAGGCATTCATATAGAGTCATATCTTTGTTCTAGATATCGAGTTGTAATATTGAGTTGTAAGTAAATAAAAGTGTGATGATCATCATTATTAGAAAATTGTCCCATGTGAGGTTATCAAAATAAAAGAGGCCAAAGAAGCCCAAATAAAAAAAGAGGCCAAAGAAGCCCACCAAAAAAATTAAAAAAGAGAAAAAAATGAGAGAAAAAGAGAGAATGGGCAATGTTACTATCCTTTTAACACACTTGTGCTTCAAAGTAGCACCATGTTCTTCATATAGAGAGTCTCTTGAGTTATCACTTTCATATACTAGTGGGGTTTTTCATTATAGAACTTGGCTTGTATATTCCAACGATGGGCTTCCTCAAATGCCCTAGGTCTTCATGAGAAAGAGAGTTGGATGCACACCCACTTAGTTTTAGTTTGAGCTTTCATATACTTATAGCTCTAGTGCATCTGTTGCATGGCAATCCCTACTCCTTGCATTAACATCAATCGATGGGCATCTCCATAGCAACAAACTCTTTACTAAAACTATTTTAGTTGTGTCTTTATCTAAACAGCCCCTAGTCTTTATTTACGTGCTCTTTACTTTCTTGCAAGCTTATCCAAAAACACCTACAAAGTACTTCTAGTTTCATACTTTTTCTAGGTAAAGCGAACGTTAAGCGTGCGTAGAGTTGTATCGGTGGTCAATAGAACTTGAGGGAATATTTGTTCTACCTTTAGCTCCTCGTTGGGTTCGACACTCTTACTTATCGAAAGAGGCTACATTGATCCCCTATACTTGTGGGTTATCACACTTCGGCGTCAACTAGTTGGAATCCTTGGCTGACTGAACGCGCCGAAGAACAAGGTCTCCTTCCTCAAAGCTTCGGGCATGAACCTTGTGGCTATGGTAGCGGCGCAAGGCTTGCTGGTAGCATCCCGCTCTCACAGCCGCCCGAAGACGATCTTCCTCAAGGAGCGTCGCGTCATCTTGGCGCAACGGCTCTTGCTCAAGCTCATCATAAGCGAGCACTCGAGGTGACACATATATGAGTTCCGTGGGGAGAACTGCTTCTGCCCTGTATACCAGGGCAAAAGGTGTGTGGCCGGTGGCTCGATTTAGCGTCGTCCTGATTGACCAAAGAACCATCGGCAACTCATCAATCCAGCGCCTTCCGCTCTTGTGCAGCTTGTCAAAGGTCTTCGTTCTCAGGCCTCACAACACTTCAGCATTTGCCCTCTCCGCTTGGCCGTTGCTCCGTGGATGTGCCACGGGGGCAAAACAGACCTTGCTGCCGAGGTCTTGGATGTACTGCATGAAGGTGTCGCTTGTGAACTGCGTGCCGTTGTCGGTGATGTCTCAGTTTGGCACACCAAAACGGTAGACCAGTCCTTTGAAGAACTTATTGACTGCTGACTGAGCAGTCACCTTCCTCACTACTTCCACTTCCGGCCACTTTGTGAACTTGTCGATTGCAACGTACAAGTACTCAAAGCCCCCGACAGTGCAGGGGAAAGGTCCCAGTATATAGAGCCCCCAGACCGAGAATGGCCAGGAGAGAGGGATTGTTTGAAGGGCTTGGGCTGGTTGATGAAGCTTCTTTGAATGGAACTGGCACGCTTCACAGTTGGTTACTAGTGCCGTTGCATCCTGGAGGGCGGTGGGCCAGAAGAAACCTTGCGGGAACGCCTTCCCGGCAAGGGCCCTCGACCCTATGTGGGAGCCACATATGCCTCCATGTATCTCCGCCAACAGCTCCAGTCCTTCCTCCCGGGGGATGCACTTGAGTTTCACACCGTTCGGCCTTCTGCAGTGCAGGGGCGTCATCGACGAACTGGTACAGGGCGGACCGACGGGCTACTTTCTCCGCTTCTTCCTGCTCCTTAGGAAGCTCCCCTGTTTGGAGGAACTGGATGGTATGCTGCGCCCATGCCAGAGCCTGGGGCTCGACGGCAAGGACCAAAGGCATCTCTTCCGGCATGGGAGCGGCTGTCTCTATGGCCAGGGCTTGACGCCCTGCCAGAGCCAGTTGCTCTTGGGCTGGCTCAGCGTCCGCGGAAGCACCCTTGCCGGCAGCCCTAGGGGGCTCGGTAGGAAAGTACTTGCCGGGATCTGATTTTCTCCGCTTGCTCTTCCCCGCTGATGGTTCGACGGATGGTTGAGTTAACAGGAGCAAAAAGGTACCTGGTTCCACAGGTAGCTTGAATGTGGCACGCTTTCACAGTTAATCGGCGATGTCGTTCTCCGCTCGGGGGACATGCTCCGCCTGGATACCGTCAAAGCGTTCCTCCAGCTTCCTCACCTCATCTATGTAAGCTTCCATCAATGGGCTCTGATAATCCTTGTTGACCTGCCTGACAACGAGCTGCGAGTCACCCCTGACGATGAGGTTCTTAACCCCAAGGTCTGCCGCGATCCTGAGACCGGCAAGCAATCTCTCATACTCAGCGGTGTTGTTGGTGGACATCTCCCTGGGGAAGTGCATCTGGATCACGTACTTGAGGTGTTCTCCGGTGGGTGCGACGAGCAGCACACCGGCACCGGCGCCTTGCAACGAGAAAGCCCCATCAAAGTACATGATCCAGTCGCGGTCTGCTTCCTTGCTGGGGAGAGTGGTCTCCTGGATTTCTTCGTCAGGCGTCGAGGTCCATTCTGCGATGAATTCCGCCAAGACACTGCTCTGAATTGTCGAGGTACTTTCAAACTTTAAACCAAAGCTTGACAGCTCCAAGGCCCATTCCACAATCCTTCCGGTTGCGTCCGGGTTGTGCAGTATCCGTTGCAACGGGAGGCGGGTGACGACAGTGATCTCGTGGGCCTGGAAGTAGTGACGCAGCTTCCTCGAGGCCATAAGGAGGCCGAAGAGCAATTTTTGCACGTCGGAATACCTCGACCTAGCCCCCTGCAAGAGGGAGCTGACAAAGTAAACCGAGTGCTGCATCATCTTCTTCTTTCGCACAACTTCACTTGACTGTGCGGGCATTGCCTTGGCGGCAACAGACTCTGCCGGGGGTCGCACCTTGTTGGCACCAGGCCCTGCCGGGGGAATCTTTGGCTTGCCATCCACTGGTTCTGCCGCCATTGCTGCCTCCTCGTCGACCTCCCTCTGTACCACCAGTGCGGCGCTGACCACTTGATTCGTCGCCGCCAGATACAGCAGCAACGACTCTTGTGGTTTAGGCGCAACCAGTATTGGTGAGGGAGTCCTGGACTAGGGGGTGTCCGGATAGCCGAACTATCATCTTTGTCCGGACTCCTAGACTATGAAGATACCAGATTGAAGACTTCGTCCCGTGTCCGGATGGGACTTTCCTTGGCGTGGAAGGCAAGCTTGGCGTCTGATATGTAGATCTCCTACCATTGTAACCGACTATGTGTAACCCTAACCTATCCGGTGTCTATATAAACCGGAGGGTTTTAGTCCTTGGGGCGAACAACAATCATACCATAGGCTAGCTTCTAGGGTTTAGCCTCCTTGATCTCGTGGTAGATCTACTCTTGTACTACCCATATCATCAATATTAATCAAGCAGGAGTAGGGTATTACCTCCATCAAGAGGGCCCAAACCTGGGAAAAAACATCGTGTCCCTTGTCTCCTGTAACCATCCGCCTAGACGCGATTCGGGACCCCTACCGAGATCCACCGGTTTTGACACCGACATTGGTGCTTTCATTGAGAGTTCCTTTGTGTCGTCACCTATAGGTCCGATGGCTCCTTCGATCATCAGCAACGACGCAGTCCAGGGTGAGACTTTTCTCCCCGGACAGATCTTCGTATTTGGCGGCTTTGCACTGCGGGCCAATTTGCTTGGCCATCTGCAGCAGATCAAAAGCTACGCCCCTGGCCATCAGGTCAGATTTGGAAGTTTAAACTACACGGCCGACATCCGCGGAGACTTGATCTTCGACGGATTCGAGCCGCAATAAGCGCGCCCGCACTTTCTCGATGGGCACGATCTAGCTCTGCCGCCAAACAAGGTGTCACGGAGGTCGCACGGTGCCGCTCCGACCCTTAATTCGGAGCCGGATTCCCCGATCGAGGACGAGTGGTTAGACACCGCCTCGGGGGCTACGATCTCAGCGGCGATTGAGCCGAACTCCATCACTGTCCTTTGCGAAGACCGTGACTCCAAGGTGCCGGACTCCTCTCCGGACTACGAACCCTCCGCGCCCCTACCAATCGAATCCGATTGGGCACCGGTCATGGAGTTCACTGCCGCGGACATCTTTCAGCACTCGCCCTTTGGCGACATCCTGAATTCACTAAAGTCTCTCTCTTTATCCGAAGAGCCCTGGCAGGACTACGGTCAGGAAGGTTGGGATGCGGACGACGAAGAAATTAAACGCCCACCCACCACCCACTTTGTAGCCACTGTCGATGATTTAACCGACATGCTCGACTTCAACTCTGAAGACATCGACGGTATGGACGACGATGCTGGAGACAACCAAGACCCAGCGCCTCTGAGGGCCTTTGGAAGGCCACCTCGTCATACGACATATACATGGTGGACATCCCAAAAGATGGGAACGACGATAGAACAACGGAGGATGACCCCTCAAGAAGCAACGAAGCGCCCGGCGTCGGTGGCGCCGCTCTAAATCCCGCCACAGCAAAAGCGGTGATTCCGCACGGAGACAATAAAACCCGGACGGTGCGAAGACAACCCCCTCGGCAGGACTCGGCGTGGGAGGAGGGAGAAGCAAGTCCGCACTGACGCGGCGAGAAAGAGAGGTCGAGGATGATAATTATGCGCCTCCCTCCGAAGATGAGGCAAGCCTCAACGACAGCAATTAAATGCGTGCACGAGGATCCCGCCAACAGAGGCGTTTCAAACGCGGGCTTATAGCCACGGCAAGCAGCCTCAAGAAAAAGTAGCAACAGCTTAGAGCTGACCAAGACCTGCTGGTGACGGATGGACTGAAATCCTTGCAGCGAAGAGTATGAACTCGAACGCCCCTCAAAAGCTACCCCAAAGCGAAGGCCGTTGCCTCGATCAGAGGAGGAAGCACCCAAGTCACCAGCGCACGACATGGCAGACCGGCCACCCCGTGGCCGCGACAGAGAGGCCTCTAGACCCTCCGTTCAAGCCGCACCCCGACGCCGCTCAAAAAGTACCAAGGCATGGGAAAACACGTCGGACTTGCGAGATATATTGGAGGATAAGGCAAAACATACAAGATCGATCTACGGATCGCGTGGGCGCCCAACGACTCGGGATCATTACTGTCGCGCCGGATACAGCAAACCTGGCCGGGCCGAACACAGTAGACAAAGCTCATATGAGCTACGTCGTGATATAGCCCAATCTGAGGCGCCAAGACACCCACTATGCTTCACGAGATGAAGTAATGGATCATCAAATCCCGAGGGCTTCAAACCCGTAAACATTGAATCATACGATGGTACCACAGATCCTGCGGTGCGGATCGAGGACTATCTCCTCCATATCCACATGGCCCGCGGTGATGATCTACATGCCATCAAATACCTCCCACTCAAGCTTAAAGGACCAGCTCGGCATTGGCTTAACAGCTTGCCAGCAGAATCAATTGGTTGTTGGGAGGACCTGGAATCCGCATTCCTTGATAACTTCCAGGGCACATATGTGCGACCACCAGACGCCGATGACCTTAGCCATATAATTCAACAGCCAGAAGAATAGGCCAGACAATTCTGGACATGGTTCCTAACAAAGAAAAATCAAATCATTGACTGTCCGGATGCAGAGGCCCTTGCAACCTTCAAACATAACATCCGCGACGAGTGGCTTGCCCGGCACCTAGGACAGGAAAAGCCGAAATCCATGGCAGCCCTCACAACACTCATGACCCGCTTTTGTGCGGGAGAAGACAGCTGGCTAGCTCGAAGTAACAACTTGACCAAAAACCCTGGTAGTTCGGATACCAAGGACAGCAATGGCAGGTCGCGTTGCAACACGAACAAAGCGCCGCGTGCGGCGACAATGATGAAGATACGACAGTCAATGCCGGATTCAGAGGCTCTAAACCCGGTCAGCGGAAGAAGCCATTCAAAAGAAATACCCAAGGCCCGTCCAACTTGGACCGAATACTCAATCGCTTGTGCCAAATACATGGCACCCCCGAAAAACCAGCCAATCACACCAACAGGGATTGTTGGGTGTTCAAGCAAGCAGGCAAGCTAAGTGCCGAACTCAATGACAAGGGGATGCATAGCGATGACGAGGAAGAGCCCCGGCCGCCGAACAATAGAGGATAGAAGGGTTTCCCCCCACAAGTGCGGACGGTGAACATGATATACGCAACCCATATACCCAAAAGGGAGCGGAAGCGTGCGCTAAGGGACGTATATGCGATGGAGCCAGTCGCCCCGAAGTTCAACCCATGGTCTTCCTGCCCGATCACCTTTGATCGAAGAGACCACCCCACTAGCATCCGTCACGGAGGTTTCGCCGCATTGGTTCTTGACCCAACTATTGACCGATTTCACCTCACTAGAGTCCCGATGGATGGCGGCAGCAGCCTGAACCTGCTTTATCAGGATACAGTGTGCAAAATGGGCATAGACCCCTCAAGGATTAAACCTACAAAGACGACCTTTAAAGGCGTCATACCGGGTGTAGAAGCCAATTGTACGGGCTCAGTTACACTCGAAGTGTTCTTCGGATCCCCGGATAACTTCCGAAGCGAAGAGTTAATCTTCGACATAGTCCCGTTCCGCAGTGGCTATCATGCACTGCTCGGACGAACCGCATTTGCAAAGTTCAATGCGGTGCCGTGCATACCTCAAGCTCAAGATGCCAGGCCCTCGAGGAGTAATCAGGGTCAATGGAAACACCGAACACTCTCTCCGTACGGAGGAGCACACGGCGGCCCTCGTGCCTGGTACAAAGCAGCCTCTCACAGCAATTCTCGAGTCCGGCCACTAAACGTCCGGACAACATCAGCTGCGCCGGAGTAACCTACAATAAAACCGCTCGCACGATTCAAGCACGCGTAGCAATCCGGCCCCAACCCCAGCCCTCGCGAAATTGCGAAGCCAGTATTACCCGTACATAACTATGCTCTGGAGATACCATGGGCATAAGTGAAGGGGCACGACCATGGCACGCCAAGAATGCGGCTCGACCGCACCAGGGGCTCCCGATTGTGTCATTCTTTTTCTTTTTTCTTTTTTCTTTTTTCTTACTTTCAGGACTCCGTTCTCCAGAAGTCCTGTCCGGCACTAGAATTGCCGAACTAACAATGCAACAGCCAGGGAAGCAGAAAGCTACGTCGAGTGTTCAGGTGGTCTCTACTACGAGCATTATACCTGTTTTACATACCACTCCCGCGGCTTACCCCTGGAGGGGGACATGTTAAATAGTCCCATCCCTTGCTTATCGCACAATTTGTATCGTTCTGCTTTTATTTGCAGTTTCTTTTTAATAACCAATATATAGCTCTTGCCTATCATTTCCTTTGTTTTATCTATATATATGTTCATTTCATGACATGTTGCACCCGTACACTTTGGTACGGCCAATACATCAGGGGCTTAAGTACCCCAAAAATTATGGTGTGATAAGTCCGAACACTTTCACAAGTGCGGCACCCCGAACTTATAGCATTATATGAATCGGCTCCGAATCATGTCTTGGGTCAATAGTTGGGTTTGCCCGGCTCCCGTGTTTGGGTACCTTACGTTCCGTTATATCGGCTAAGGTAGCACCGGGAGAACCACTGCGATTGTTCCCCGGTTGAGCTGGGTTGAGCACCTCAGTGGAGAAAGCTAAAACTGACCGTCATGATAGGGCGAGAGCCGGTCGCTGTTCGAGAGGTTTTTTCGGGTCCCTAAAGACTTATGCCGCTTAGAGAAAGGAACCGGAATTGTCCGGCCAAGGCGGGGACAGCGCCCCGAACTCGGTCTTCCGAATACTAGGGGCTTCGCCGAAATTTAAAATTATAAAATTCTATGGCTAAGTGAGAGTGTTCAAGCATTATAAGTCCGGTTGCCTTGTTCGTTGTGTTGAACGCCTCCCTCGATGGACCCAAGAATGGGAACAAGAGCGCTCAAGTTTATCCAGAACACCCCAACACTTGTGGCATGGGGGCTGAAGCCAACGACTTGCCATCTCTCAAATTTGATAAACGGCCGCACAGAAGGTAATATTTTAAATCAACAAGCGTTGCTTAGCGCATATGAACAAGTTTTCAGCGTACAAGATAACAAATGCGAGTCTATTCAAAATTACATCTTTGGAGCACTCATCCGCTATCTGGCGGGCACCCTTCAGAGGCCCTCATAGTACATTTCTGGGCGTATGCGATGCTCCTTGCCCTTCGGTGGCCCGTCTGTCACAAGCTTCTCCAAGCATCCAGCTTGCCCTGGTGCACTTTAGCACGGGCAAGGCCCGACAGGCACCTTCAACGCAGACGGAGTGCTTGATGACTTCAATCCTTGACAAAGGCCCACCAGCCGCCGAGACTAGCCCAAAGTAGCTCCGGGCATGGCTTCCAATGGCCACGGCCGAACTATGAGGCCCTTCATGGCCTGTTCGGTGACCTTGTGGAGCTCGACCAGCTTCACCTGGTCGCTCAGGGGCACCGGATGTCCGGCCTCAGCATACTGAGACCAGAACACCTTTTCCGTCGAGCTCCCCTCCTTGGCACGGTAGAACGCGGCAGCATCAGACACACTACGGGGCAGATCTGCGAATGCTCCTGGAGAGCTTCGAATCCGGGTAAGTAATAGGTAATTCACTTTTACATGCTTGCTTTGCATAAAGAATGCCTTACTCGCCGCTATCTTCTTTATTGACTCAATTTCTTGGAGGGCTTTTTGGGCCTCGGCCTTAGCAGCTTTGGCACTCTCAAGAGCCGAGGCAAGCTCGGACTCTCGGGTCTTCGAGTCACGCTCCAAACCCTCGTGTTTTTTCACGAGAGCCTGGAGCTCTTGCGGCACCTCCGCCAGCTGCGCCTCCCCCTTCTCTCGCTCTGCGCGCTCCACAGCCGCTTTGCTTTCGGCCAAGGACAGCGCTTCCTCAAGAGCCGCCACCTCGTTCGTGGCCCCTGCAGTACCCATGTTATTCCTGTTATTTTTTGCAACCAAAACCTTTCTATAAGGTATTTCTTTAATAAGGTATTACTTACCTTCCTTGTCCTCGAGCTGCTTCTTGGCAAAGCCGAGCTCGTTCTCGGACCGCCGAGGCTCGCTTCAATGCATCAACCTCCGCATCGGTCTGCAGCAGAGGTCGTGGCAGCCTGCATTCCCATATTGACATACTTATGTTAGACTCCTGCGTATATCTTTTTAGATCCTTAGTCCGGCTTTTCTTTCCAAACACCGAACTAAGCATCGGGGCTACTGTCTATGCGGTAATATTTTTACATATTCTAAACTTACCTCAAAGCCTGTTAGAAGGCTGGTAGAAGCCGTCAGCCCGCTCTTGGCGGACTGAACTGTCCGGATCATCGCACTCATAACAAGGCGGTGCTCCTCCTCGATGGAGGCGCTGTTAAGCGCCTCCAAGATGCTATCCGTGCCTCCGGTTGGACGGAGGACACCGGCGTCTTACCCTTCTTACGAAGGGACCGCTTGCCGGACTCCGGAACCGCTGAAGGTTCCGGCATGGAGTCTGGACAAGGGTCGGGCTTAGAGCCCCTGGGGGTCTCGCCCCCCACACGCCTAGAGTCCGGGAGGTTGCCTTGTGGCGCCTCCTAAGCCACCTCCTCTTGACCAGGCCCCCCTTGGGGCCCCACCTCGGCGTCGTCCGCAGCGTGAGGTGAGGAGGCGGCCGGAAGTGAAGTACTCTCCATTTCCGATGAACTCAGGGACCCGCTCGTCGAAGCGGCGAGCTCGCCCTTGGGCGGGCTGCATGATTGTTCGGCATTAGAGAACACTATGCAATGATAAAAAAAAGCCGTGGGTATCCGGACACTTACGATCTCGCCAGGGGCTTGGCCCTTGTTTGCCACTCCTCCTCGTCGTTGTCGATGTTGGTGGAGAAGTCTGGAGGAAGGGTCCTTCCCTTCTTAGACCCTCCGGCCTCCCCAGTTGGGGCGGCCTTCCTTTTCCTCTCCTCCCCCGCTGGGGGAGAGGCTTCTTTTTCCTCCTCCTTGTTCTCAGGAGAAGATTGTGCTTCAGAATCTGACAGCACCTGGCGTCGGGAGCTCCTTCGAGTTCCCGAGGCCTCCTTCTTAACCTTCTTATCCGGCACCACATGGGGTACCGGAGCCAGCAGCCCCGTCAATCGGGCGTCCGCTGGGTCTTCTGCAAAGGAGCCGGACAGTTAATCTGTCTGGACGTCTTCACCGGGGTGGTGGCACCGGTATCGTCAGATCCCTCAACGGCAAGCACGGCCTTGCCTTTGCATTTCCTGTTGCGACGCCGGCTCTTCTTCGTCGGGGTGGTGGCGTCTTCATCGATAGAGTCGGTTTCCGCGCCGGCGTCTTCACCGGGGTACTTCCTTCCCTCTTCAGCCCGAGCGCACCTATCGGCCAGAACGTATAGCTCGGCCACATCCTTAACCTTGGTCATCGCCAGCTCCACGCGCATATTGCGATTGCACACGTTCTGGTGGAACGCGCTAATCACAGCGGTCGGATGAACGTCGGGGATGTTGTACAGCACCCGGCTAAATCTCTGGATGTACTTGCGCAGGGTCTCCCCTTCCTTCTGGGGAATGATATGCAGATCACTGGCCTGGCCAAGAGCTTGGTGGCCTCATGTGAAGGCGCCAACGAACTCATGGCACAGATCTGACCAAGAATAAATGGAATCCACCGGCAAGTGCATCAACCAAGACATCACATTGGGCTTGAGCACCAGCGGGAAATAGTTGGCAAGCACCTTGTCGTCACGAGCCCCAGCTGCCTGCATCGCGACGGTGTAGATGCTGAGGAACTCGGACGGATGGGTCTTGCCAGTGTACTTCTCGCTGACGTCGGGCTTGAACGTGCGGTGGGACAGCCACTGGAACTGCCTCAGCTCACGGGTAAAAGCCGGGCAGCCCACCTCGTAAGGTAGGCCGTCGGGGCCCCCCGATGTCGGGTGGTCCATAGCAGGTCCCGCCCACTTGTCCGACTGGCGGCGCGTTTCATGCCGGCGCTCGACGGTGGTTCGAGCGTCTTCGTGAGCTCGCTCCCGAAGGACCTGGCTCTGGTCGTGGAGGGTCCGCGGGTCGGACGACGCTATGGAGATGTTATCCTGGCGCTGCCGCCACGACGGGCCGACGCCAGCGGGCGGTGGCGAGGAGGAGGAGAGTGCATCGTGGCTGCAGCTCCCTCGGTGCTCCCAGCGCCAGCATGTGGTGGCTCGGTGGGGCGCCGACCCGAGGGCCCCGCTGGTCACAGATCGTATTTGTTGGCGACGGCGACGAGGCTCCGGATGGTGGCCCTCCACTCGTCGAGCTTCTCCGCGGCAGGAGGGAAATCAAGGAGCAGCTGCGTGCGCGCCAAAGCTTCCGCGGGCGTGGGCGGCGGCGACAGCTGCGTGGATCGCGGCGCGCTTCGACTTCTAACTACGTTAGAAGGAGCTCCGTAACGACCCAGCGGCTGCGTGCCATTTTTGCTAGCGCTTCGGTTAGCATGCTGAACCCCTTCATCTTGCTGACGGCGCACAGGGCTCTTCCCACGGCGGTGCCCAGGGTCACCAACGTGGTGACGCTGTTCGGCGCGCACACCATGGGAAGAACGCGCGGTGGTCGCCTATGTATGCGTCCAGGAGGTCGCCGCGCCGCCCGGAGTTGGCACAACGACAGCCCCGAAGGGCCCCGCGCCGCCTGCGGGGGGCCGAGCTCCGTCTTTGGATCCGGCGACGTGTAGCCGGTCGTGTGGCGCACGAATGACGCCACTCGCCATGCTCCGACTGCCTGGGCGATGCTGGTGCTCGCGGTCCGCGGCCCGGGTCCTGTCTGCGACCGTTCGCTGCTCGTCCGCACCGGCTGATGACCCGCAAGTATAGGGGATCTATCGTAGTCCTTTCGACAAGTAAGAGTGTCGAACCCAACGAGGAGCAGAAGGAAATGATAAGCGGTTTTCAGCAAGGTATTCTCTGCAAGTACTAAAATAAGTGGTAACAGATAGTTTTGTGATAAGATAAATTGTAACGAGCAACAAGTAACAAGAGTAAATAAAGTGCAGCAAGGTGGCCCAATCCTTTTTGTAGCAAAGTACAAGCCTAGAAAAACTCTTATAATAGGAAAAGCGCTCCCGAGGACACATGGGAATATCTTCAAGCTAGTTTCCATCACATTCATATGATTCGCGTTCGGCACTTTGATAATTTGATATGTGGGTGGACCGGTGCTTGGGTGTTGTTCTTACTTGAACAAACATCCCACTTATGATTAACCTCTATTGCAAGCATCCGCAACTACAACAAAAGTATTAAGGTAAACCTAACCATAGCATGAAACATATGGATCCAAATCAGCCCCTTACGAAGCAACACATAAACTAGGGTTTAAGCTTCTGTCACTCTAGCAACCCATCATCTACTTATTACTTCCCAATGCCTTCCACTAAGACAAAATAATGGTGAAGTGTTATGTAGTCGACGTTCACATAACACCACTAGAGGCTAGACAACATACATCTCATCAAAATATCAAACGAATACCAAATTCACATGACTACTAATAGCAAGACTTCTCCCGTGTCCTCGGGAACAAACGTAACTACTCACAAAGCATATTCATGTTCATAATCAGAGGGGTAATAATATGCATAGAGGATATGAACATATGATCTTCCACCAAGTAAACCAACTAGCATCAACTACAAGGAGTAATCAACACTACTAGCAAGCTACTAGCACCAATCCCGGACTTCGAGACAAGAACTGGATACAAGAGATGAACTAGGGTTTGGAGATGAGATGGTGCTGGTGAAGATGTTGATGGAGATTGCCCTCTCCCGATGAGAGGAGCATTGGTGATGATGATGGCGATGATTTCCCTCTCCCGGAGGGAAGTGTCCCGGCAGAACAGCTCCGCCTGAGCCCTAGATTGGTTCCGCCTCGTGGCGGCGGAGTCTCGTCCCGAAAGGTTGCTTAATGGTTTTTACTCATCGAAAGACTTCATATAGGAGAAGATGGGCATCGGAGAGCCACCAGGGGGCCCACGAGGTAGGGGGCGCGCCCCCGGGGGCGCGCCCCCCACCCTCGTGAGAAGGGCGTGGGCCCCCTGGCCTTCATCTTTGGCGACGATTTTTCTTTATTTATTTTCTGATATTCGGTGGATTTTTAGGACTTCTGGAGTTGCACAGAATAGGTCTCCAATATTTGCTCCTTTTCCAGCCCAGAATTCGAGCTGCCGGCATTCTCCCTCTTCATGTAAACCTTGTAAAATAAGAGAGAATAGCCATAAGTATTGTGACATAACGTGAAATAACATCCCATAATGCAATAAATAACGATATAAAAGCATGATGCAAAATGGACGTATCAACTCCCCCAAGCTTAGACCTCACTTGTCCTCAAGCAAAAAGACGATAACAATAAATATGTCCTCATGTTTAGAGGTAGAGGCGTCGATAAAAATAAAATACGTACATGAAGGCATCATGATTAATCTCATAACAACAACATATATAGATTTTTGTCATATGATTACTTATGTTCAAGTGATGATCTTTTCACAATGCAAAAGTATGAATCAGAAACCTTATTGGGCACCAACAAATTATAACCTCAGTCATTGAAGCAATTGCAATTTATCATAACATCGGAAAGAGTCTATGTCAGAGCTTACAAGCAAGTCCACATACTCAACTATCATTTAGTCCTTCATAATTGCTAACACTCACGCAATACTTGTGGTTACGGAGTTTTAATCGGACACAGAGAAAGATAGGGTGAGGGAGTCCTGGATTAGGGGGTGTCTGGATAGCCGGACTATAACCTTTGGCCGGACTCCTGGACTATGAAGATACAAGATTGAATACTCCGTCCCGTGTCCGGATGGGACTTTCCTTGGCGTGGAAGGCAAGCTTGGCGATACGGATATGTAGATCTCCTCCCATTGTAACCGACTCTGTGTAACCCTAGCCCTCTCCGTGTCTATATAAAACCAGAGGGTTTTAGTCTCAGGGGACGAAGAACAATCATACCATAGTCTAGCTTCTATGGTTTAGCCTCTCTGATCTCGTGGTAGATCTACTCTTGTACTACCCATATCATCAATATTAATCAAGCAGGAGTAGGGTTTTACCTCCATCGAGAGGGCCCGAACCTGGGTAAAAACATCATGTCCCTTGTCTCCTGTTACCATCCGCCTAGACACACAGTTCGGGACCCCCTACCCGAGATCCGCCGGTTTTGACACCGACATTGGTGCTTTCATCGAGAGTTCCTCTGTGTCTTCATCTTTAGGCCCGATGGCTCCTCCGATCATCAACAATGATGCGGTCCAGGGTGAGACTTTTCTCCCCTGACAGATCTTCGTATTCGGCGGCTTTACTGCGGGCAATTAAGCAGCCATCCGGAGCAGATCGAAAGCTATGCCCCTGGCCGTCAGATCAGATTTGGAAGTTTAAACTACACGGCCGACGTCCGCGGAGACTTGATCTTCGACGGGTTCGAGCCCCAGCCGAGCCGCCCAAGATCGCCACGATGGGCATGATCTAGCTCTGCCGCTGAACAAGGTTCCCCGGAGGTCGCGACTCCGTGATCGCCCGACTCTTAGCTCGGAGCCGACTGCGCCAATCGAGGACGGGTGGCTGGACACCGCCTCGGGGGCTGCAATCTCTACGGCGATCAAGCCGAATACCAGCCTTGTCCTCTGCGAAGCCCGTGACTCCAAGGTGCCGGACTCCTCTCCGTACTCCGAACCTTCCGTGCCCCTGCCAATCGAATCTGATCGGGCACCGATCATGGAGTTCGCCGCGGCGGATATCTTTCAGCACTCGCCCTTCGGCGACATTCTGAATTCACTAAGGTCTCTCTCTTTGTCAGGAGAGTCTTGGCTGGATTATGACTGGCAGGATTGGGATGCGGACGACGAAGAAATTCGACGCCCACCCACCACCCACATCGTAGCTGATGTCGATGATTTAATCGACATGCTGGACTTTGACTCCGAAGACATCGACGGTATGGACGACGATGTAGGAGACAAACAGGAACCAGCGCCTATAGGGCACCGGACAACCACCTCATCTCATGATGTATACATGGTGGACACACCTAAAAGAAACGACGACGAGGAACAAAGGGGCGCAACAAGGGATCGTTCCCTCGAAAAGCAGTCAAAGCGGCGGCGTAAGCGCCGCTCCAAACCCCACCTCGACAGAGACAGCAGCCATACAGACCCAGCCATAGAGCAGGGCGAACCGGCGGACGACGAACATGCCATCAAGCAACCGTCCGAACAGGGCAACTTGGATAAACAAACCGAACAACCCGTCCCCGGCGAAGATAACAGTCCTGACGACCTCTCGTCAGACAAGTTGCTGGAGAAGAAGAACCTCCACAAAAGGCTCGTCGCCACTGCGCGTAGCCTGAAAAAGCAGAAGCGGAAGCTCAAAACAGCGGAAGATGCACTCAGAATTAGATGGAGCAAAGTACTCAACACCGTAGACAAATATGGTGACAGTCGCCTAACAAAGAGCTATCCGAAGCAAAAATTACTGCCGGAATTTGATGAGGAGGCCTTAGAGCCCCCGCAATCAAAAAATAAGGAAGCCACCTGGTTGGATAAACAACCCCATGGCCAATATAGAGCGGCAAACGGCGCCGCACCCAAGCCAGCACGCGATCCACCCAAGGATTCGCATCACAAAGATGGCCCAGCCAGATCTATCTACGGGCCAAGAAAGCAAGCTCTAGAAAGCAATGCAACACAACAAATATCCGAACAACACGGCACACCCAAGTACAGGGGTGCCGCACACCCCCTATGTTTCATCGATGAGGTGCTAGACCATGAATTTCCAGCGGGATTCAAGCCCGTAAACATAGAGGCATACGACGGAACATTAGACCCTGGAGTCTGGATTGAGGATTATATCCTCCACATACACATGGCCAGAGGAGACGACCTCCACGCCATAAAATACTTACCCCTCAAGCTCAAAGGGCCAGCCCGGCATTGGCTTAAAAGCCTTCCCGAAAACACTATTGGAAGTTGGGAAGAGCTCGAGGATGCTTTTCGGGCAAATTTTCAAGGGACTTATGTCCGACCTCCGGATGCAGACGATTTAAGTCATATAACTCGACAACCCGAAGAGTCAGCCCGGAAACTCTGGAACAGATTTCTTACTAAAAAGAACAAGATAGTCGACTGTCCGGACGCCGAAGCCTTAGCATCTTTCAAACACAGCGTTCGAGACGAATGGTTCGCCAGACACCTCGGCCAAGAAAAGCCAAGAACAATGGCCGCATTAACAAGCCTCATGACCCGCTTCTGCGCAGCAGAGGATAGCTGGTTGGCAAGATGCAGTACCAGCGACCCAAGTACATCCGAAGTTAGAGATGGAAACGGGAAACCGCAACAGAGCAAGGACCAGCGCCGGACCAAGAGAAACAGCCCGACGAGCGCGGCAGTCAACGCCGGATTCAAAAGCTCTCGGCAGAATCAGAAAAAGCTTCCCCTCAAGGATAACAGGGACGAGCTATCTAACCTAAACAAAATCTTGGACAAGATATGCCAAATCCACAGTACTCCCGGAAAGCCTGCAAACCATACCCACAGAGATTGTAGGGTCTTCAAGCAATCCGGCAAACTCAACGCCGAACACAATGGGCTCGACACACAAGGCGAGGACGATGATGAACCCCACAAGCAGAGCACCGGAAAACAAAAGAATTTCCCACAAGAAGTCAAAACAGTAAACTCACTTCACGTGACAAAAGGGAAAAATAGAGTGGCGCCTATAGAGATACGCGCCATACGGCCTATCCTAGAGGAGTCCCGCCACTGGTTGTTAAAACCAATCACCTTCGACCATCAGGATTACTCTAGAAGTATCCGGAACACAGGCTGGACTGCCTTGATATTAGATCCGATAATTGACGGACTCCACTTTACACAAGTCCTAATGGACGGCGGCAGCGGTCTAAACCTGCTATATCAGGACACAATCCGCAAATTGGGGATAGACCCAACAAAAATTCGCCATAGCAACACTTCCTTTCAGGGGGTAACGCCAGGCCCGGATGCCCATTGTACGGGTTCTCTCCTGCTAGAAGTTATGTTCGGCTCCCCCGACAACTTCCACCGTGAAAAGCTAACCTTCCACATCGCCCCATTTACAAGTAGCTATCAAGCACTACTGGGACGCGAAGATTTCACCCACTTTAACGCAATACCGCATTATGCATCTCTTACGCTTAAAATGCCCGGTCCGCGAGGCATCATCTCATTAAAGGGAAATATCGAGTGTTCCTCGAGCGCGGAGGACTGTGCGGCTGCCTTGACAGCCACACACTAAACCGGCTTCACTAATCAAAGCACCTAAACAGGTCGTTCAGACCCCGGACATGGCTAGACGAGTCCGGCTTAAACATACAAGGGCTTACTAGCCGCATACCCCCGCACAAGGGGCTCCGCGCATGTACAACAAGAGACAATAAAGCTCAATTTTGCCCATTTTTCGAATTATACTTTGTTTATTTAATATAACATATATTTTTGCACGATCTTTTTCAACTAAGTTCCTCTCTTTTACAGATGAACACCGTGCTACACCCGTTCAGGATACGCACAACGGAGACACGGGCGTAGACGTGCAGTAGGGACCCGTTCCAAGGATTCTTTTTAGATTAAGACCGTGCGTAAACCTTTTTCACTGTCTCTTGTTGATACACATCCCCCGGTTCCTTGGTATAACCGAGAAGGAGGCTGGCGTCTTGGCATGTGGCCACGTCAGAATTTTGCGCGTACCTAGACACCAGGGGCTTATTACCAAGGGCGTTGTTCAACCCGTTTTCATAAAGACCGAATACCTTAGGCAGTGTTCGGCGTCGCGAGTTTGGCCTTATATGCATCAGCTCCGAATCATGTCTTTGGTCAAATGTTGGGTTTGCCCGGCTCCTGCCTTTTGCTGCCTTACGTTCCGCTCTATCGGCTAAGCCGGCACCAGGAGAACTACTGCGATTGTGCCCCGGTTCGGCCAGGCGAGCACCTCAGTAGAGAAAGCCGAAAACTGACTGTCATGATATAGCGTGAGACTGGTCAACCACTCGATGACCCGCCGAAATCTTTAGGATTCCTCGCAAGATAACGAAGGCAAGCTTTCGGCCAGGCACACACGCCGCCCGAATTCGGGTGAGCGGTGCCCTAGGGGCTATATAGTAGCCCCACCGTCAAACTCCTATGGCTAAGTGAAAGTGATAAAGCATTATAGTCTGGTTGCCTAGTTCGCTGCGCTTATCACCTCCTTAATAGGACCAAGACGTTGGATCAAGTGTGAAAATGCGCTTCGCGAACACCCCGCATTATATGTGTGGGGCTGAAGTCAAGACTGCCATCTTTCAGGTTATATACACATATACATTAACGGCCGCACAGGAGGTATTTTAATTCTTGAAGGCACAAGTATAAAAAGATTTTATATTCCCTCGAAACATTATTTTACAATAATGCATGTTATTCAAACATAATATCCTTCGAGCACTGCGTCTCTATTAAACGAGCCCCCTGCAGAACTTCCTGAAAATAGTGCTCGGCAGGTACTCGGCTCCCGTTTGAATCTTGGGATGCAACAACGATGGCCTTGATCTCCGCCCAGTATGTCTTGACACGGGCAAGAGCCATCTGCGCACCCTCTATGCATGCTGACCTCTTCATTGCATTGATATGCGGCACCGCACCAAGGAACTATTGCACCAAGCTAAAATAACTCTTCGGCTCGGGCCTTTCCGGCCATAGATGACTCACGACATACTTCATCGCGAGTCCGAATAACCTATTCAGCTCCGCCCATGCGGCCAACCGATCGGTTAATGGAAGTGGGCGCTCTGGATTGTGGAACTGCGACCAAAAAAGGTTTTCCACTTCGTGATCCTTTTGATCTCGGAAGTATTCGGTCGCGTCCGTGGCACTTGCCGCCAAGTCCAGATAAGTGTCTGCCGCACTCCACAGCCGGTCCAACGGAGCATATTTAGGATCCCCGAACTTCATCCGCAGCATAAAGGGCTTTCCAGCCGCGATATCTCCGGCCTGACGTAGCTCCTCCTTCATGGCTCTCATCACAGAGCGAGTATCCTTGGCCTAGGTAGTGGCCTTCTCCAGGTCCTTCTGTCCCGCCCAATCTTGTTTTTCTAGAAGCTTGCAGCAGTCGGCAACATTCTTCAACTTCATAGCCATCTCGGCCATTTCCTTCTTGCTTTGGCATTGAGCAGCATGTTCGGCTTTCAGCTCTTCAGCTGCCTTTAAGGCAGCCGCATCGCTTTTCCTGGCCTGCTCCTTGGCTCGGGCAAGTTCCACCCGAAGGTTCTCCATGGCAGCGGCACCATCTGCATCAAGCACACATGTTGTAAGATATGGGCATCAAGCTCCTCTTACCAGGTGTCTTCGGAGAAATTACATACCTTGTGCCTCGTCAAGCCGCTTGTTGACAAGCGCGATGTCAGCATCTGCCACGTCAAGTTGCCACTTTAGCTCGGAAAATCCATCGGTCCGGCTAGCCATCGGACACTTCGCCACCTACATAGGAAGGGCGACATATTATACCTGGGATTATGATCCTCCGCGCGCCGTCATTTTTTACAACGCACAGAGTCTCAGGGGCTACTATCTACACAGGGCGCATCTTATATATGCGGAACTGTCAAAAGGTACATCATTTCACGTACCTCAAAACCTGTCAGTAAACTCCTGACGACCTCGTACAACCCGCTCTCTGCAGATGAAATCCTTTCAATCACGGTACCCATCAACGCATGGTGTTCTTCTGAGATAGACGCTCGCCCGAGCAGATCCTTCAGCTCCTCCGACCGTGCACCGGACGGTGCCGGACTCGTCCGATGGCCTTTTTCGAAAGCCGGACACGGAGGGCTTTGGGGGGCCATACGACTGCCTTCCGTCCCTGCCAGATTCAGAGAAACCCTCCGTGATGACACCTCAGGGTCGCCCGCCTCGCAAGGTGGTACGGCAGGGGAAGGCGTTCCGCTCTCCATCATCTCCGGACGAAGATCCCCTGAAGATGAGCTCACGAGAAGGGCTGAGATCCGAACTACAAGGTAAAATTTCGGTTATCTTCCTCGTAAATAGAAGCGGGATGTCTCTCATTTTAAAACTCCCCTCTCTACTTACGACTCGGTGGAGGGCTGATCCCCTTGGGGGCACAAAGGCGGCCGAGGCATCCCCGATCTTGAGGACCCTCTGACGAATATTTCTTCCCCCGCTTTGAGACCATGGTCTCCGGGTCTTCAGAGGCGGTCCTCTTCTTCCCCTGGATAGAGGAATTCTCGATTCCTCCCTTCCTGACAGCCTCCTTCGTGGAGGCGGTAGCTTCCTTGTTCCCCCCTTCGCCTTCTTCCAAAGGTGCAACCTCCAGCATCCTGGTTAACACGGGATCCGGCATGGTCTCAGGGAGGGGGGACGGACACCTGATTAGCTTTGCTTTCGCTATCCACTCATGTTTAAGGGACAGCTCTTTTAAGGGCAATTTTATGATAAATATATGGATATCTTGTCCGGGTAGAGGGCTACTTACTTGAGTATCCGGGCGATTGCAGCTCAGACCTGCGTCCTCGGTCGAGTCCGGACACATTGCTTGTGATCCGAAGAACAATTTGTACATCTCCATGGGCGTCGCGCCCGTAAAATGTTGGAGGGCTTGTGGTCCCTCCGGATTAAACTCCCACACACGGAGGGGGCGACATTTGTAGGGCAGGGTGCGGTGAATCAACATGACCTGCGTCACTACGACCAGTTTGATGTCTCTTTCTAGGAGAGCTCGAATGCGGCCCTGCAGCAAGGGCACGTCCTTGGACGGCCCCCAGTTAAACCCTTTATTAACCCATGACGCTAGCTGTGGTGGGGGACCCGAGCGAAAGGCAGGTGGCGCCACCCACTTGGTGCCCCTGGGAGCTGTGATATAAAACCACTCTTGTTGCCATAAACTGAACTCCTCTTGAAAAGAGCCCTCGGGCCATGGAGCGCAGCATTCTTTCTTATAACACCACCTCCGCACTCCGCGTGCTGCCCCTCGATCATCTTCGGCTCTACTTTGAAGGTCTTAAGCCACAATCCGAAGTGAGGAGTAATACGGAGGAAGGCTTCGCACAGGACAATGAACGATGAGATGTGGAGGATGGACTCCGGAGCCAAGTCGTGAAATTCCAGCCGATAATAAAACAGGAGCCCCCTCACAAAGGGGTCCGTCGGGAAGCCTAGCCCCCGAAGGAAATGAGACGCGAACACCACGCTCTCGCCAGGCTTGGGAGTGGGAATAACCTGCCCTTGAGCAGGCAGCCTATGCGGGATTTCGCCGGTTAGATACAGCATCTCTTAGCTTTAACACGTCTTCTTCCGTAATGGAGGAAGGCATCCACCGGCCTTGAAGGTCGGAGCCGGACATCATTGAAGGTCCGGAGCGCCTGAATCTGGAGCTTTGGGTGTTGGAACTCGAGGCGAGAGGCGGATTCGATTGAGATTGAAAGAAAGGAGTAGAGCCTTGGTCTCTTTATAAAGGGGTTGAATACAAAGAGCCCTCCCCGTGACCATTTGGGACTCGCCTTCGATTGAGGAGACATGCCAACGGGCACGATTGGTTTACCCACGCCCGTATTGATGAGAATCCCGGAATAAGGGGACACGATCTCTGCTTCGACAAGACGTGCCAAGGAAACCGCCTCGCTAAACGCGCTGAGGTGGGACAGTAAAAACGATTCGAATAAAGGCTTGGCCGTGGTGTGATGTCATGCTGCGGAATAAGCCAGCAGATTGGATTTTTGTAAATATTATTCTCTCTACGGTGGTATGTGGAACTTATTTTGCAGAGCCGGACACTGTCCTTGTGTTCAAAATCTTCTATGAAGTATTCGGAGGAGGAACCCGCCTTGCAATGTCAAAGACAATCTGCAGCGCCGGACTCGTCGTCATTGAAGCCTGGTTCAGGGGCTACTGAGGGAGTCCTGGATTAGGGGGTGTCCGGATAGCTGGACTATAACCTTTGGCGGACTCTGGACTATGAATATACAAGATTGAAGACTTCGTCCCGTGTCCGGATGGGACTTTCCTTGGCGTGGAAGGCAAGCTTGGCGATATGGATATGTAGATCTCCTCCCATTGTAACCAACTCTGTGTAACCCTAGCCCTCTCCGGTGTCTATATAAACCGGAGGGTTTTAGTCCGTAGAACGAAGAACAATCATACCGTAGGTTAGCTTCTAGGGTTTAGCCTCTCTGATCTCATGGTAGAAAGTAGATTATTTTGTAAGTTTACAACTTTTATGATCTCTTCCCGAACCAAACATGAATTTTTTGATTCATTTGGCTCTCATGCTCCTTTTTTTTCTGTAGCTATTTCCATATTTTTTTTAAGTAATGAGCCTATCCTCTATCTTCTTTTTTATGTTTATATTTCAATATACCGAAACCTTGTAAAATAAGAGAGAATAGCCATAAGTATTGTGACATAACGTGAAATAACAGCCCATAATGCAATAAATAACGATATAAAAGCATGATGCAAAATGGACGTATCACCGGCACGGGCCGTTCAGCTCCCAACGAGCCGATCGCCGTGGCCGTCTTCTTCATAGGGGCCATGGCGATGAAGAACTGCTAGGCCAACTACCAGGCCAGATTCTCACAATTGCGCCCCCTACCTAGTGTGCCAAAGATGTCGGTGTGGAACGACACCTATGGGATCACAAGAATCCCTACTACGGTTGCCGGGGCGCAGGGTTGCGAGGAGAGCAGGGCTAGTAGACAGCACAAGGATCATTTACCCAGGTTCGGGCCGCGAGGATGCGTAAAACCCTAGTCCTGCTTTGGTGGGTGTTTTTCTGAGAGTTCTTGAGCTCTTGAACTAGCTGTGGTCAGCACGTGGTTCGAAAGAGCCGAATCCTTCTTCAGTATGCCATGGGCCTCCTTTTATAGTTGAAAGAGGTTGCCACAGTGACACACGGGAGGTGGAAAGGCGTATAGTGCCCTGAGCTTATCGCTCGCATTACAAGACAAGACGCATTAAATGCGTAGCTTAGGTGTCCCCTTACTTTATTGGGGACGGGGGCGAGGCCCGTCCCGTCCGTCGCCGCTCCTCCTTGCTTCGACACGCGCCCTGGCCAGCGAAGCATGCGGCGCCATGTAGGCGTGCAGCAGCTGAGGTGGCGCGGTGGTGGAGTCTTCACGAAGATCTGCATGTCGCCACGCAGCGCTGACGAGTTGGCACTGGAGCTGCATGTTGCCACGCAGGTGCCCGCCCAGCTGGTTGGGCTGGTAGCTGCAGGTGAACGGCGGTGGAAGCTTGGTTGGCGTGGACCTGGCGGTGGCCCTGCTGGCGTCCTTGGTGAGTGTCGGTGGGAAACACACCGATGGGATCACTGGAATCCCTTCTACGGTCGCGGGGCGCGGGGATCGTGAGAAGAGCGGGACTAGCAGACAACACAAAGGGGATTTACTCAGGTTCGGGCCGCAAAGATGCGTAAAACCCTACGATCCTGCTTTGGTGGTTGTATTTAGTGTTCTTGAGCTATTGAACTAGCTCTAGGTGCTGCTCGGTTCAAAAGAGCCAAATCCTTCTCCAGTGCACCATGGGCCTCCTTTTATAGGCGAAAGGGGCTGCCACAGTGGCACACAGGAGGTGGAAAGTGTTACAGTGTTGTGAGATTATCGCTGGTGTTACACGACAAAGCGTATTTAATGCGAGGCTTAGGTGTCCCTTTTATTTATCGGGGACGGGAGCGAGGCCCGTCCCATCCGTTGCCGCTCCTCCTTGCTTCGACACGCGCCTTGGCCAGTGATGCATGCAGTGCCATGTAGGCAGGCATGCAGCTGAGGTGGCGCGGTGGTGGAGCCTCCACGAAGGGTTGCATGTTGCCACGCAGGTGCCTGCCCAGCTGGTGGGGTCCGCAGCTGCATGTAAACGGCGGCGGAGACTTGGCTGGTGTGGGCCTGGCAGTGGCCCTGCCGGCGCTCCTGGCGAGGGCCTTGCTGGGTGGCCCGGCAAGGGTCTTGCCGTGGCGCGCAGGCGTCCCCGGCAAGGATCTTGCCGGGGGTCTTGTGGGTTTCTTCGGTGAGGATGGTTGCCTTCCTATCCTCATTTGGTCTTGACTGTTCTCTGTCTTCACAAAGATCTGCATGCCACCACGGAGGTGCCTCCCGAGCCCTGTCCCAATGCGTTTGTCGAGCGTTGGTGGGCTCAAGGGTGGCTCGCTCGGCTGGCGTGGGCGAGCTGCCCGGCAAGGGTCCTTGCCGGGGAAACCTGCTTCACCCATCCGTTCCTTGTGGCCTTGGTCCTTGTTGTTGCTTTATTTGTCTTGTGCCTTCGGCTTCTCTCCGGCTTCCCTTTCCTACCCTGTTATGTGTGGTCGTGGCGGGTGGCTCTGACTGCCCGTGCACAAGTAAAGGGGTCAAAAGGAGAGCCCCTACTTTTGTACACCGACAGGAGCCCCCGGGCCTGGGCCATACATAAGCGCAACACGTTGTTGGGCCAGGCCCAGAACGATGCACGTGTAGTTAGGGCGGATTTTACTGCGGTAACTGCTCCGTCCGCTGCGCTTCTCCACGACCCGCATTGAACGCGCGACGTGGGGGTCGTGCGCACGTGTGACGTGGGAGGCATGCGTGGGACGGCGTCCGCGCGCATGCGTCGTATCGCAGTTAATTGGAAAGGAGGCAGCCCGCGCCTTCCCCGTAAAAAGGAATAACCGCGAGCGCGCTGCTCACTTTACCCCTCCCTTGCGCCTTCCTCCAATCTCAGAACCGCCTCCCCCTTTTCTTCCTTCCTAAGATTTTGCCATTGTTCGTCGTCGTTGCGTCTTCGTCCCCTTCAGCCCCTTGCTTCCCCCAGCCGCCATGGCACCTAAATCCACCAAGGGCAAGGGAGCGGCCAAGGACGCTGGAGCGGCGGAGCCGCCGAAGTGTGCGTTGGCGGTGCAGCGGACGCAGCTCGCCTACTTCCCCTCGACGGTGGACGTGTACGAGCTCCGGGACGCCTACAAGCCCCTGTGGGGGGTGAAGACGGGGGGAGAAAAGTCGGGGCATCCAGCCACGCGCGTCATCCCCGCCAACTGCGCCGAGGCTGCCCCGAATCGGTACCCTTTCTTCGTCGACTATTTCTCCTGCGGGCTTTGTCCTCCCTTCTCTGCTTCTTCAGCGACATCATGCACACCTTTGGCTTCCGCCTCTTGGATTTTACTCCAAATGTTGTGGCGTGCATGGCGCTTTTCGCGCATCTTTGTGAAGGCTTCGCTGGAGTGTACCCCAACACGGTACTTTTTCGTCATTACTTCTTTCCTCGGATCCAACCGGGGGGCGCCATCTCCAGTTGCATCGCCTGGATCCCAAGATCCAAGGGAGCGTATCCAGAGGGCGCCATGAAGGAGAGGTGGGAAGAGTGGAGGAGTCGGTGGTGTTGGATTGAAGAGAAGGACCCGCCGGCGTTCTGCGAGGTTCGCCGGGTGCCGCCGGTCCACGGAGGTGATTGGAGTGACATTGATGCTGACGACAAGAAGCTCACTGCCGCCACCACCAGGATTCCTCGGCTCACCGAAGCCGGGCTCACCCTTGAAATGACGCCGGATTGCTCCACTACATAATAAGGGGAGGCCGGCTTGGCTCTTCACCAACCCTGCCGACATCATGCGGCTTCGCCCTGGCCTGGACCACAATTTCACAGTGATGCAGCATGCTCATTTCTGCCAGCGACTCTTCCAGCTCAATGTGGGCCACGACGGTGAGGTCGAGCGGACCGGCAAGGCTGCGAGGGCCGCTGTGAAGGCTGGCAAGGTCTTCAAGGGGCCCTTGTTCAAGTTGCCGGCGGGAGTAGTCCCGCTATGTAACAATTCGCGCCGGACCGACATCATCGCCATGATGCCGGATTGCAACGCGCATGGCCCCGACTCGAGCCGGGTCGAGCCGGAGGACATCCAGGTGCAGCAGTTCTTCGATACCCTGCACGAGGGGTACGTTAATGCCGACGCCGAGCGGCTGCTCGTCCAGGACACCACCCAGGCGGAGTTGGACTACATCACCGGCAGGGTGATGGAGGCGAAGCTCGTCGAGGAAGCCGGCGGCGCTGGTGGCGTGGAGTATAGGGTTGCGACGGCCACGGAGGAGGAGGAGTTTGCCCAGTGGGCGGCAACCGCTGGGAGGACCAGCAGCGCAGGCACCGAGGCCCCTCTGGTTGAGGACGTGGCCGGCGAGTCGTCGGAGGGGGAAGCCGGGGCTGTTGACCCTTCGGCGAAGGGGAGAGGGCGAGTCCTGCGGCGGGCCGGCTCCGGCGAGCCGGTCCGGCCCGGCAGGACCACGCAGCCTACACTGGCCTCGGAAGAACCCGTGCGTCACACAAGGGCCGCGGTGGCGAGGAAGCTGGTGAAGGCGGCGGTGAAGAAGAAGACATCTGCTTCTTCTTCGTCCAAGCGTGCTCGGACGCCATCGCCTCCCCCCTTGCTGGCAAACATTGGTGCGGGGATTGCGTTTGACTTCGGGCCTCTCATCCCGGAGAGAGACCCCGGGCCTCTCAGCCCGGAGAGGAAAAGGAAAGCAACAGAGGAGGAGGAAGAGAATGAAGAGTAAGCTTCCGCCTCCTTCCCCCATTCCTCACACTTTCCCTGACGGCATTGCTTACTTGTCTTCATTTTGCAGGGATGTGGAGACGCTGGCCCAGAGGATAAAGAGGGCCAGGATTTCGGCGAGTGGCCAGCCCCCGGCAAGCTCCTCCAGTATGCCACTGGTGGTGTTGAGCAGTCCGGACAGTAGCCCCCAGCGTAAATCCATCACCCATCCCTTGTCAACATGCGCAATGCACGATGCTTTGGTACTGACCCTGCCGTCGATGTAGGAGGGGAGCAACACCAAGGGAAGCCACAGGGGGCTCCCATTGTGCCGCCCCCGTCGACCACGCCCCCCCGAGGGGCGTCCCCGGCAAGGGCACCAAGCGCCGAGGCCATGCACACTGAGGAGGAGGGGGAGAACACGGGCGCCGGTGGCTTCGCCTCGACGCCAGACTTTGGTGAAGGAGGGACTTCCACCTCACGGCCCGGCACGGGTAAGCCGCTCGCTTTCCACTTTTGCCCGTATTCTTTCTTTTCTCTTTTCCTTAATGGCTTTCGATCTTGACTCCGCCCTGTCTCCTTCTTGGCGTCCAGACCCCTCCTCAGAGGACGTCGACACCACCATCAGGGACGTCGTCGCGGATGCCGCGGCGGAGGCGGAGAGGATTGCTGCCGAGGAGAGCGCCAGGGGCGCCGCCGAGGATGTCGCCAAGGGGCCCGCCGAAGAGCCCGGCAAGGGGCATGCCGAGGAGCCCGGCAAGAGGCCCGCCGAAGAGCCCGGCAAGGGGTCTGCCGGGGAAGCCGGTAAGGCCACTGCCGAGGAGGTGGCTTTCGACGATCTGCCCTCCTCCTCCGTTGCCTTTGGCTCCGGCAGGTACCTGAGGGTCAGCGACAACCTCTTCGTCCATCTCCTTGGCGTGTCGAGCAACAGGGCTCCTTTTGAGGGGGAGGTGTTCGACGAGGAGGCGCTTGCCGTCGTCGGGCTCGAGGTCGTCAATGAGCCGGGGGTCGGTGGCGCCGGCTCCCAGGAGGAACGGCTGCTCCAGGACATGGGCGCCAGCTTCCGGAAGCTTCAGGCGCTCCACCGCGCCCGTCTGGACAAGGTCAAGTCCAGGAAGGCGTTGGTGGAGAAGGCAGAGGCGGACTTTGGAGAGCGTGTCGCCGAGGCGCAAGACTGGTTTCGCCAGGCCCAGGACGAACTGAAGGCCGCCCAGGGCGAGCTGACCAACCGTGATGTGGAGCTCGCCCTGAAGCTGGCCGACGTCGAGAAGGGCCAGGAGACGGCGAAGAAGTTGGTCGACGAGGCCGAAGCCGTCCGGATCCAGCACGAGGCCGCATTGAAGACCCAGGAAGAGGACCTTGTCGTGCGCGAGGAGAGGCTTGCTGCCACGCTCCGCGGCAAGGACGAAGAGGTGGGCAAGCTCGTTCTGCAACGGACCCAAGAGCTGGAGCGGAGGCATCAGGAAGCACTCAATGCCCAGGCTCAGTCCAACGCCGACAGGGTGAAGGAACTGGAGGGGCAAGCTCTGAAGCGGGCCCAGGAGAAAGAAACGCTCAACAGCGCTCTGACCGAGATGCAGTGCGAGGTCATCAGCAAGGCTGGAGAACTCTCTGAAGCCAACACCTCCATCAACGATCTCAAGCTGAAGCTGGGAGAGCTCGAGGAGATGCTGTCAGAGGCCAGAACCCGGGAGGGGATCCTGACCAAGGAGCTGGAGACGGAGAGGCAGCTGCTGATGAACGAGACTGCCAACCTTAAGGACCACGAGGCGGGCGAGAAACGTTGGCTCGAGCGCCTTGCCGTCATCGCAAACTCGGCCGCCGATCAGCTGGCCACTATGGAGATGCCGGAGATGAGGTACGCCCCGGAAGCGAGCCTGAGCCCCAAAGCCAACCTGACCTCATACTTTGAGAAGGTCGTCGGCGCCCTGAAGCGGCTTCACTCCAACCGGGCGGCTTCCCTGGCCGAGGAATCCCGGATACTCTGCCGGGGGATCATGACCAGGGTACTCACCAAGATCGCGCACTGGCACCCAGACCTCGATTTCGGAGCTGTGCTGAAGAGCTTGCCGGAGGACGCCGACATTGCGGCGCTCAACGAGCGTATCCAGCCCATCCTCAGCCGCATCGACAAAATCAAGAGGGTGGAGGGCCAGCGTCGAGACTAGGCACCCCGTTCTCCGTCGCTGATGTAGGTTCATGACCAAGACAACGCTATCTTTAGTTAGAACCGCGGCGGCAATTTGTGTAATATAACTCTGTAGTGCCCCTGAAACTATGCATGTTATTTTCCTGTTCGATTTTCCTTTGTATGTTCGCCCCACGTCAATCGGGTAAGCTACCCAGGGCGGCGCTTTGAGGACGGATCCTCATTAACCTGCCGAGTGTGCTTGTTGCCGGGCAAAGCACCTTACCGCCCCTGGTGCGGCCGCTCGATCTGTCAAGTTTGACTCGAGTCAGAACCGAGGGCATTGCTGATGGCGAAAGGCTACCCTGCCGCTCTCGACACGGCCGCTTGAACTGTTGAGCGGACTCGAAACAGAACAAGGGCGTTGCCGATCGCAGGAGGGGCCCTCTACGTACAGGCTCTCCATACATATGCCGAACCGTCGAGGATAATAACCTTATATTAAGGGACAAAAACTTCAAATTCAGCATGACTTAGCTCTCATGTCGTCGCCTCGGCGTCCTTCGCACCAACGGGCAGCGCCGCCTTCTTGGCCGCCTCCTCCGCAGGAGCCGTGGCGATCAAGAACAGCTAGGTCGACTGCTAGACCTGATTCTCACAATTGCGTCCCCTACCTGGCGCGCCAAAGATGTCGGTGGGAAACGACACCTATGGGATCACTAGAATCCCTTCTACGGTTGCGGGGCGCGGGGATCGTGAGAAGAGCGGGACTAGCAGACAACACAAAGGGAATTTACCCAGGTTCGGGCCGCAAAGATGCGTAAAACCCTACGATCCTGCTTTGGTGGCTGTATTTAGTGTTCTTGAGCTCTTGAACTAGCTCTAGGTGCTACCGGGTTCAAAAGAGGCGAATCCTTCTCCAGTGCGCCATGGGCCTCCTTTTATAGGCGAAAGGGGATGCCAAAGTGGCACACAGGAGGTGGAAAGTGCTACAGCGTTGTGAGCTTATCACTGGTGTTACACGACAAAGCGTATTTAATGCGAGGCTTAGGTCTCCCTTCGCTTTATCGGGGACGGGAGCGAGGCCCGTCCCATTCGTCGCCGCTCCTCCTTGCTTCGACACGCGCCTTGGCCAGTGATGCATGCGGTGCCATGTAGGTAGGCAGGTAGCTGAGGTGGCGCGGTGGTGGAGCCTCCACGAAGGGTTGCATGTTGCCACCCAGGTGCCTGCCCAACTGGTTGGGTCGGCAGCTGCATGTGAACGGCGACGGAGACTTGGCTGGTGTGGGCCTGGCAGTGGCCCTGCCGGCGCTCCTGGCGAGGGCCTTGCCAGGTGGCCCGGCAAGGGTCTTGTCATGGCACACAGGCGTCCCCGGCAAGGATCTTGCCCGGGGTCTTGTGGGTTTCTTCGGTGAGGATGGTTGCCTTCCTATCCTCATTTGGTCTTGACTGTTCTCTGTCTTCACAAAGATCTGCATGCCACCACGGAGGTGCCTCCCGAGCCATGTCCCAATGCGTTTGTCGAGCGTTGGTGGGCTCAAGGGTGGCTCGCTCGGCTAGCGTGGGCGAGCTGCCCCGGCAAGGGTCTTGCCGGGGCAGCTACCGGGGAAACCTGCTTCGCCCATCCGATCCTTGTGGCCTTGGTCCTTGTCGTTGCTTTATTTGTCTTGTGCCTTCGGCTTCTCTCCGGCTTCCCTTTCCTACCCTGTTATGCGTGGTCGTGGCGGGTGGCTTTGACTGCCCGTGCACAAGTAAAGGGGTCAAAAGGAGAGCCCCTACTTTTGTACAACGATAGTGAGGGCCTTGCCGGGTGGCCCGACAAGGGTCTTGCCGGGTGGCCCGGCAAGGGTCTCGCCGTGGCGTGCTGTCGTCCCCGGCAAGAGCCTTGCCGGGAGTCTGGTGGCCTTCCTCGGCAAGGATCTTGCCGAGGATCGTCGTCTTCTAATCCTCATCTGATCTGCATGCCACCACAGGGGTGCCTTCCCGAGCCCTGGCCCCACGTGGATGATGGCGTTGGGGACCGTGGGCTCAAGGGTGGCTCGCTCTGTTGGTGTGGGGCGAGCTGCCCCGGCAAGGGTCTTGTCGGGGCTCTTTGAGGCTATCCGGCAAGGGTCTTGCTGGGGAACTCGCCTTGCCCTCTACTCTTTGTGGTCTTGGCCTTGGCGTTGCTCTGTTTGTCTTGGGCTTCGGTCTTACCTTGGCTCACCTCCCCTGCTCTGCTTGGTGTGGTCGTGGGCGCGGCTCTGACTGCCCATGCACAGGTAAAGGGGTACAAAAGCGTGCCCCTCTGTTTGTACACCGACACCCATGCGCACGGTGGCTCACAGACGAGGACGGGCTTTTGCTTATAGTGCTCCCGCTCGCGGTGGACGGACATGCAGCAGTGGATTCGATACTATAGAAGCAGTAGTAGTAACATCATTGTTCGTCTTATCGAAGAGGCGAAGAGCCAAGCTCAACCCGAACGTGGCAGTTGCGAACCTTGGAGCACACATATAAAAAAATGAGACCAACCCGGGCTAGACTAGCCTGTTGGCATTTTTTGATAGAAGAAAACTCCGTGAACACCAAATGCTCAAGCCGAGACTTGAACCCTGGTGGGCTGGCTGTGAACTCCAGCGCCTTTCCAACTAAGCTATGCTCAGTTCTCTCTACATAAGGGACATCAAAGCATCCGGGCTCGCGTGTCATCCACCAAATCACAACGAGGTGCTACAGTCGAGACTCACCGGTCACCCCGGTGTGGCTGTCATGACCCGTCATATCACAAAACCCACCTTTACCAGCATCCAGCAGTGGTAAAGTGGCCACGAAGTTGGACTAGACAAAGCAACCATCATTTCACTGGAACGCTCGTTGAAGCCCTTTCTCCCCTTTCTTGAAGAAAACCTCACTCCAGGCTACTCACTTCTGCCATTTTTCTTCTGTACCGATGAAGGAAAGGTGGGTGAATCAGATGTTGCTATATTTTCATTCCAAGAATCTTCTTTTTGCAAAGCATCGACCGATTCTCACAGCCTATTCTTTTCCCGTTTTCATTGCGATTGTGGTTTCCTTTTGATTGCCTTTTGTTTGTTAGTTCATTGATGGATTCTGGAGCACTAGCCAAAGAGTTACCGGCGGATAACCCACTGGAGACAGCGATCTCCAGGAAGCGAGCACCGACCAACGAGTTGACCATGTTGACGGGCCAACCCATGGAGATGAAGAACTCCAAGAAACAAGCACTGGCCAAAGAGTTGACGACGTTGGCAGACGAACTCCTCAAAGAAAGTTGGAAGAACAGCAAGGGCCCCACCGTACCTAGCCCAGAAACTCTAATGGCCACCTATGCGAGGCTCTAGGCCGGGTTTGAAGAGATAGTCGCTGTTGAGAAGCAGTATTCCCCTGGCAAGGTGATGGCCCCCATTGAGGACGAGGAGATGGCCCCCGGTGAGCTGCACAAGGTAAAAAATAATGGCTTACCATAGTTGTGGTTTTTGATTATTTGCAATGTGCTTGCTAATATGTTAGGGTTGTGCGGGTACTGGTGGACATCCTTGATGATTCCGATGTCGCGGCCTGTCCTGTGGACAACGCCCTAGAGATCGTTTTCGATGTCGCGGTCCGTCCTATTGACATCACCCCGGAGATTGATTCCGATGTCGCTGTCCATCGTGTGGACATCACCCCAGAGATCGATTCCGATGTCATGGTCAGTCCTGTGGACATCGCCCCAGAGATCGATTCCCATGCCGTTGTCCGTGCTGTGGTCATTGCCCGAGAGATCGATGACAAGAAATAGTTGGTCGCGCTAATCCTTTCAGGGTAGTTTGCATTGCCCTGTGTTTAATTACCAGAATGATGCGTGTTATCAAACCATCTTAGGGCTAGTGCAATGTCTTGTGTGGGCGGTACTTGCTACTTTTGTTTGATAGTGAATCATGCGAACCCTCTCCGAGTTATGGAAACAGATGTATAATCACCAGCTTTTGATGTAATATATCGCATGCTTAGATGTAACTTCAAACTATTTATCATATCAGCAGGGCTTGTTTGATGATTCTTGGTGTTAGTAGGCTAGCTACAGTGCCAGCTATAGTACTTGCAATACACTCACCGAAGAGAAATGTTGGGGATGATGAGCTCGTGGTACGCTTATACTTATCCGTTGTCGATCGGCCAATAGCCCAAGCTCCTAAAATTTTAGGCTTAGCGATCTATCAGACAATAGTTGACAGGGATACATTCAGGCCTCATTTGGTTCATAGGGTAGGAAAATTGTAGCAAAAGTACAGAGACGTACAACACAAAATCATAGCAGTACAGAGGCATACTCCCTCCGTTCCAAAATATATGACTCAACTTTGTACTAGTACTAACTTTGAAACGGAGGGAGAAAAATCCTAGGTGGGCTAGTTTGGCCTAGTGGGTTTCAGTGATATGACGTGGTACAGTGTTGTCCAGTCTTCGCGTGTGGTAGCAGTATTGCGGGTACAGTAAGTTTTCTTGAAGAAGCGGAATTCAACGAAGTCATGATGGTTCCTTCGTCCGACCAACTTACAGCGGGAAAGGTTGGGCCTGCGCTACGACCGGGGTGGACCAGGATAATTTTGTGCATGGCAGCTGGACCACGATGGTCGACGTCCCACATTTTGGCGAATGGAAAGTATACATTTCCGATATAGAGGACGAGCAACGAGTATTCCTTGTTTATTTTTTATGAAAGCTATTGTCTCCTCATGTAATACTACCATAATGTTGACTATAAGGTTGGCTATAAAGGTTACAACTTTTTCTCACTTTCTTTCTATCTATTTCCTCTCAAATGCTTTTTACCTTTCTTTCTTTAGACACAATTTTTATGCCTCTTTTTTTCTAAATTAGTTTTTTTATACCTAGGAGCACGTGTAGAGATAGGCTCTTGCAGAGCCCACTCCTTGACTTTGTCAATGCTTCTCTCTCCTCCACATAAGCGGGCTTATAGGCCAGTATTTTACTCGTACTACTTGCTATGAATGCGGGCAGCTGGCGTCTGAGGGCGAGGGCTTGGAAGCGGTCCGGACTCCCGCATGGACCACCTCACATTATCACCATATATTTCTTGGAGTCCGTGCATGGCGGGTGGGCGATCTCTTCTCCCTCCCCCGTCTCTCTCTTCTCAGCCGACGCCCGCCGAGCAATTAGATTTCGGCTATCGACGGTTTATAAAATTGCAATCCCACATGTCAATGAAATTTCAAGACAACGTGTGTCCCTTCTGGTGAGCGGCGTGCGAGCCAGACTGTCGGGGGTGCGACGCGTATGAGTCGTAAGTGTGCCGCATTTTCTTTTGAACTTGCAAAGCGAAACATTTTTGTGCGATCGATCGATAGAAACCCAAAACAAAATGATGAGGGTGGTGCTTTCCCGCGCGTTAGGCGAGCTAGTTTGACCGATATGACATGCTACAGTGCCGTCCACTTGCTCCATTTTTATGTAAGCAAGAGTTTACACTCTTACGTGGGAGGAGTGTGAAACACGGCGGATCTGATTTTGATCGAGGGATAACTGTTCCGTGCAAAATAATGGAGCCCTGTTTATCTCCAGCGCTAGCCCACAAATTTACACCGGCATCTGTCCAAGGACACTGATGGATGCCATCCAATGCAGCCCGCATACCTTTCGACAACTCCATGAACTAGCCGGACGAAATTCGTGCAAACAAAGCAAATTTCAAATTAACCGGATGAAATTCATTACATTTCGAAAACTTTTCCTACAAACTGGACAAAATTCATTACATATTTCGCACAAACCGTACTAAAACCTCATCAGAACCTAATCTAAACGATCGCCGGCGCCCGACCACCATGTCCGGCCATGAACCCGAGAAATCCGGCCATTGCCTTTGCCTCCTCCTCATCCGCCTCGATAACCTCCTCCTCCGGAGCACAAGGTTCTGAAGATTCCCGCCTCCACATTGTTTTCAAGTGGTTAATTGGCCGCCGATGCCTATCCCACCAAGCTTGGCGTCGACTGAGTCGAGGAGCGGTGGCCTTCCTGGGACCAGAGCGGCAGCGACCTACCGTGTACTACTCTTCCTCGCTGTCGGCTGCGCTCGCGCACGCACGCCGACTTCGTGGTAGTGGCGGCGGAGGGCGGCCGGGAGGGAGCCGGCGATCTCCTTCGTCTGCTCCTGCAACCGTACGTCCAAGAGTGCTTTGGAGCGCGCCCGGAGCGGAGCCGCCGATGTCCTTCGTCTGCTCCTGCGACAGTACGTGCAAGAGAGCTTTTGAGCGCCAGGAGGCCATGGTTGGAGTGGAGCCGACAGAAGGAAGGGACCAGAGGAGAATGAGTGTGGGTCTTTGGCTATGGCTGGGAGCTAGGGCTCAAGTTAATATAGCGTGGCGATTGGCAATGAGTCGCGGCAGACGAATGGACGGCTGGCACAAGAGTAGGTTCATCGGGCGTGAATGCGGACGCTGCTTCAGTTACTTAACTGCAAGTGCGTTGGGTCACTGACATGTGGGCCCAACGGGCATCTGGCCCGCATGTCAGTGACACACCAACTGCACCTGCAGTTAAGTCCAGCGCGACGCGGCATTGACGCTCGGAGACGGTGACCGTTTCAGAGGGAAGCGCGCGCTAGCGATGGAAGGGTTTGATGAGGCCAGGGCGGTCAGACGCTGGCGTGGTGGTAAAATGTGAACTCATGGATGACGAGCCTTTGAAGTGTATGCGGCACGTATTGACAACCAGGCGTCCATGCAACCGGTCTTGTCGCCAGCTAGCCTTCCACGACCAGCATTAGACACCACACAACCATGCATAACTTACGAATAATGGACGAATCGGTCAGACACACACTCGTGTGCAGTGGCACTATGATCGGTCGCTCACGATAGTACATACTCCGTACCATAGTACCCTCTCTAGCTAGGTTGTTTTATATATTGTCGTTGTGATGGACGATATACATGAGCAAGGTGTCGAGTCCCGAGTATGACCGTTGGTGTTGAGCAAGGTGAATACATGCTCGGCGTTCGCGGAGGCCTCTATCAAACGTCTAAACATTAATGTCAGGCACCGTCGGGGCGCGCAGGTGACGGGCTCGCCGTTTGTGTTGCGCCATGAGCAGGACTTTTTTTTGAGCCGTATGAGCAGGACTTTGATTGAGAGAGCGACATGCATGCATTAGCATGGTTTGACAGCGTGAGCGTGAGTGTCTGCATGCGTACATGCTACGTGCCTCTATGGACGGTGTGCGCTAATGTGTCCATCATGTATAATATAATGATCAAAGTGAGCTATCAACACAAGTTCGATGACCACTAATGCATTTTACTCGGTAATAAATGACCAGGATTGAAGGGGAATCCAAATTTCCTTCAACTTCTGTCCTTGAGCTCTTGACAAACCAATGCACTATACGGTTGTCCGGCCACTCCACCCCAGAGCTCTCACCAAGCGTCGTTCATGCCACTGCGCCGCACACTAACCGGTAAGGAAGCAATGGCATCCCGCCGCCACACACAAAATGGTAGGGAAGCGATGGCATCCCGTCGTGCCGAGTTCATCGCCGCTCGCGACCTCACACCTACGTGGGACGAATTTGAAGCTGCCAAGGCCAAATGGGCGGTAGAGCAAGAGGCATCCAAAGTCGCACAGAGGGAGCGGAGAAGTCAGAAAGCACTCAAGAAAAGAGAGGCATGCCGCCGCAAGAAAGAAGAGGACACACGCGCTGCTGCGGAGAGGTCGGCGGAGATCCAAGCACGGTGGGGTGTCACCGACAAAGCCGGGAAGGAGAACGACGGCGTCTGGCCAGCATGTGAGAAGTAGTAGTACTAGTAGTTAGTGTGTGTGTTTGTGTCTGAGTACGAGCATGTACCAATACTACTATTTACTACTGTAGTTTTAGAGCAAATTACCAAGACATTAGCCTAGACTCAATGGAAAAATTCATATCCTATGCATCAAATGGCATCTCTTTCTCTATAGGAATTGAAATGCATGTCATCTCACTTCCTATGATTTTCATATTCCTATAAAATTCCTATCCTATGAACGAAAGGAGGCCTCTGTTGGAGTAACTATTGTAGCTAGCAGTACTGCTGGTACAGTAGTTTTCTTCAAGAAGCAGAATTCAACGAAGTCATGATGGTTCCTTCATCCGAGCAACTTCACAGTGGGAAAGGTTGGGCCTGTGATTTGACGGCTCATTAGTCATTATTACTGTGGCGCAACGACCGGGGTGACTCTCCCTTGGAGTTCTGCGTGCATGGCTAGTGGACCAGGATGGTCGACGTCCCACATGTTGGCGAACGGAAGTACTATTCTTTCGGATACCGAGGAGCAAGGAAACCGCGTGGTATAGTAATACAAGCGAACATGGAACGGAAGTACTATTCTTCCGGAACGGAGACTCAAATATTTAAACCAAACGAGCAAACGAGCCAAGTAAGACATCAAGGCAAACGAAAAGACGAACGGAAAAGAGAGGGCGAATAAAACGGCAAGGGTGAAGTGGGGGAGAGGAAAACGAGAGGCAAATGGCAAATAATGTAATGCGAGAGATAAAGGATTGTGATGGGTACTTGGTATGTTGACTTTTGCGTAGACCGCCAAGAACGGCGCCAGAAATTCTTCTTGCTACCTCTTGAGCTTATGCGTTGGATTTCCCGAAGAGGAGAGGATAATGCAGCAGAGTAGCGTAAGTATTTCCCTCAGTTTTGAGAACCAAGGTATCAATCCAAGAGGAGGCCATGCGCGCAAGTCCCTCGTACCTACACAAAACAAATAGCTCAACGCAACCAACGTGATTAGGGGTTGTCAATCCCTTCACGGTCACTTACGAGAGTGAGATCTGATAGAGATGATAGATAATATTTTTGGTATTTTTGGTATAAAGATGCAAAGTAAAATAAAAGGCAAATTAAAAAAGCAAAGCAATAATAAAGTGATGGAAGATTAATATGATAGAGAATAGACTCGGGGGCCATAGATTTCACTAGTGGCTTCTCTCAAGAGCATAAGTATTTTATGGTGGGTGAACGAATTACTGTTGAGCAATTGACAGAATTGACTAGATATGAGAGTATCTAGGTATGATCATGTATATAGGCATCACGTCTGAGACAAGTAGACCGACTCCTGCCTGCATCTACTACTATTACTCCACTCATCGACCGCTATCCAGCATGCATCTAGACTATTAAGTTAATGAAAACAGAGTAACGTCTTAAGCAAGATGACATGATGTAGAGGGATAAATTCATGCAATATGATAAAATCCCCATCTTGTTATCCTCGATGGCAACAATACAATACGTGCCTTGCTGCCCCTCATCACTTTGGGAAAGGACGCCGCAAGATTGAACCCAAAGCTAAGCACTTCTCCCATTGCAAGAACTACCAATCTAGTTGGCCAAACCAAACGGATAATTAGAAGAGACTTGCAAAGATAACCAATCATACATAAAAGAATTCAGAGAAGATTCAAATATTGCTCATAGATAATCTTGATCATAAACCCACAATTCATCGATCTCAACAAACACACCGCAAAAAAGAAGATTACATCGAATAGATCTCCATGAGAGAGGTGGAGAACATTGTATTGAGATCCAAAAAGAGAGAAGAAACCATCTAGCTACTAACTATGGACCCGAAGGTCTGAGGTAAACTACTCACACTTCATCGGAGAGGCTATTATGATGTAGAAGCCCTCCGTGGTGGATTTCCCTTCCGGCGGAGCTCCAGAACAGGCCCCAAGATGGGATCTCGTGGATACAGAAAGTTTCGGCGGTGGAATTAGGTTTTTGGCTCCGTATCTGATCATTCAGGGGTACGTAGGTATATTTAGGAGGAAGAAGTACGTCGGTGGAGCAACAGGGGGCCCACGAGGGTGGAGGCGCGCCTGGGGGGGAGGGCGCGTCCCCCTACCTCGTGACTTCCCTGTTGATTGCTTGACGTAGGGTCCAAGTCTCCTGGATCATGTTCGGTGAGAAAATCACATTCCCGAAGGTTTCATTCCGTCTGGACTCCGTTTGATATTCTGTTTCTTCGAAACTCTGAAATAGGCAAAAAAACAGCAATTCTGGGCTGGGCCTCCGGTTAATAGGTTAGTCCCAAAATTAATATAAAAGTGGAAAATAAAGCCCAATATGGTCCAAACAGTAGATAATATAGCATGGAGCAATCAAAAATTATAGATACGTTGGAGACGTATCAGGCATCCCCAAGCTTAATTCCTGCTAGTCCTCGAGTAGGTAAATGATAAAAAGAGAAATTTTGATATGGAGTGCTACTTGGCATAGTTTCAATGTAATTCTTCTTAATTGTGGTATGAATATTCAGATTCAAAAGATTCAAGACAAAAGTTTAATATTGACATAAAAATAATAATACTTCAAGCATACTAACAAAGCAATCATGTCTTCTCAAAATAACATGGCCAAAGAAAGTTATCCCTACAAAATCATATAGTCTGACTATGTGATATCTTCACCACACAAAGTATTTAAATCATGCACAACCCCGATGACAAGCCAAGCAATTGTTTCATACTTTTGACATTCTCAAAACTTTTTCAGTCTTCACGCAATACATGAGCGTGAGCCATGGATATAGCACTATATGTGGAATAGGATGGTGGTTGTGGAGAAGACAAAAAGGGAGACTATAGACTCACATCAACTAGGCGTATCAATGGGCTATGGAGATGCCCATCAATAGATATCAATGTGAGTGAGTAGGGATTGCCATGCAACGGATGCACTAGAGCTATAAGTATATGAAAGCTCAACAAAAGAAACTAAGTGGGTGTGCATCCAACTCACTTGCTCCACGAAGACCTAGGGCAATTTGAGGAAGCCCATCATTGGAATATACAAGCCAAGTTCTAATGAAAATTCCCACTAGTATATGAAGGTGACAAAATGAGAGACTCTCTATTATGAAGATCACGGTGCTACTTTGAAGCACAAGTGTGGTAAAAGGATAGTAACATTGTCCCTTCTCTCTTTTTCTCTCATTTTTTTATTATTTATTATTATTATTTTTTATTTGGGCCTTTTATCCTTTTTTATGGCCTCTTTTTTTTCGTCCGGAGTCTCATCCCGACTTGTGGGGGAACCATAGTCTCCATCATCCTTTCCTCACTTGGGACAATGCTCTAAAAATGATGATCATCACACTTTTATTTACTTACAACTCAAAAATTACAACTCGATACTTAGAACAAAATATGACTCTATGTGTATGCCTCCGTGATGTGCCGGGATATGCAATGATTCATGAGTGACATGTATGAAAGAATTATGAATGGTGGCTTTGCCACAAATACGATGTCAACTACATGATCATGCTAAGCAATATGACAATGATGGAGCGTGTCATAATAAACGGAACGGTGGAAAGTTGCATGGCAATATATCTCGGAATGGCTATGGAAATGCCATAATAGGTAGGTATGGTGGCTGTCTTGAGGAAGGTATATGGTGGGTATATGATACCGGCGAAAAGTCTTGTGATAATAGAAAGGCTAGCAATGGTGGAAGGGTGAGAAAAGTGCGATAATCCATGGAATCAACATTAGTCATAAAGAACTCATATACTTATTGCAAAAATCTACAAGTTATCAAAGCAAAGTATTACGCTGCATGCTCCTAGGGGGATAGATTGGTAGGAAAAGACCATCGCCGTCCCCCGACCGCCACTCATAAGGAAGACAATCAATAAATAAATCATGCTCCGACTTCATCACATAACGGTTCACCATAATGCATGCTACGGAATCACAAACTTTAACACAAGTATTTCTCAAATTCACAACTACTCAACTAGCATGACTCTAATATCACCATCTTCATATCTCAAAACAATTATCAAGCATCAAACTTTTCTTAGTATTCAACGCACTCAAAAGAAAGTTTTACAAATCTTGAATACCAAGCATATTATTATTATTAAGCAAATTACCATGCTATTTAAGACTCCCAAAATAATCTAAGTGAAGTATGAGAGGTCAATAGTTTCTATAAAACAAATCCACCACCGTGCTCTAAAAGATATAAGTGAAGCACTAGAGCAAAACTATATAGCTCAAAAGATATAAGTGAAGCACATAGAGTATTCTATCAAATTCCAATTCATGTATGGCTCTCTCAAAAGGTGTGTAAAGCAAGGATTATTGTGGTAAACTAAAAAGCAAAGACTCAAATCATACAAGACACTCCAAGCAAAACACATATCATGTGGTGAATAAAAATATAGCTCCAAGTAAAGTTACCGATGGAAGTGGACGAAAGAGGGGATGCCTTCCGGGGGCATCCCCAAGCTTTGAATTTTTGGTTTCCTTGGCTTATCTTGGGGGTGTCATGGGCATCCCCAAGCTTAGGCTCTTGCCACTCCTTGTTCCATAATCCATAAAAAAAATTCACCCAAAACTTGAAAACTTCACAACACAAAACTCAACAGAAATCTCGTGAGTCTCCGTTAGCGAAAAGAAAACAAAAGACCACTTCAAGTTACTGTAATGAACTCATTCTTTATTTATATTGGTGTTAAACCTACTTTATTCCAACTTCTCTATGGATTATAAACTATTTTACTAGCCATAGATTCATCAAAATAAGCAAACAACACACGAAAAACAGAATCTGTCAAAAACAGAACAGTCTGTAGTAATATGTAACTAACTCAAACTTATGGAACTCCAAAAGTTCAGCCAAAATAGGACGATCTAGGAAATTTTTTTATTGATCAGCAGCAATTGGAATCACTATTTTATCACATTCTGGTGATTTTTAACAATTGTTTTCATGAACTGAAAGTTTTGGAAATTACAGCAAGATCAAATAACTATCATCCAAGAAGATCCTATAGGTTTAACTTGGCACAAACACTAATTAAAACATAAAACCACATCTAAACAGAAGGTAGATGGACTATTTATTGAATAACAGCAAGGAAAAATATTGGGTTGTCTCCCAACAAGCGCTTTTCTTAAAGTCTTTTAGCTAGGCATTGATAATTTTAATGATGCTCACATGAAAGACAAGAATTGAAGCACAAAGAGAGCATCATAAAACACATGACAAACACATCTAAGTCTAACATACTTCCTATGCATAGGAATCCTATAGAAAAACAAATTATCATAGCAAGCAAAAACTAGCATATGCAAGGAAGCGGAATAGAACAATAGCAATCTCAACATAACGAGAGGTAATTTAGTAACATGAAAATTTCTATAACCATATTTTTCTCTCTCATAATCATTACATGTAGGATCATAAGAAAATTAAACAATATAGCTATCACATAACATATTCTCAACACGATCCACATGCATGCGAAGTTGACACTCTCCCAAAATAGTGGGATTATCATTAACTAAAGTCATGATTTCTCCAAGCCCACTTTTATCAAAAAATTCAAAAGATTGAATATTATCCAAATATGTGGGATCTAAAGTTGACACTCTTCCAAACCCACTTTCAATATTATTGCAAACACTATTATCAATCTTATATTCATCATGGGGCTTAAATAAATTTTCAAGGTCATAAGAAGAATCTCCCCAATCATGATTATTGCAACAGGTAGTGGACATATCAAAACTAGCATCCCCAAGCTTAGGGTTTTGCATATTATTAGCATAATTTACATCAATAGAATTTATAATAAAATCATTGCAATCATGCTTTTTATTCAAAGATCTATCGTGAAGCACTTCATCACAATTTTCAGATTTACGGATTTCAGGCAAAAGCTTATAAAGATAATCTAGTGCATCCAAATCACTAGGAATTGGTTCATCATAATTGGATCTCTTAAAAAGATTGGCAAGAGGATGAGGATCCATAGATATTAGCTTCTCTATTTAGGAATAAATACTCAACTATTTCAACCAAACGAGCAAACGAGCCAAGTAAGACATCAAGACAAACGAAAAGACGAACGGAAAAGAGAGGGCGAATAAAACGTCAAGGGTGAAGTGGGGGAGAGGAAAACGAGAGGCAAATGGCAAATAATGTAATACGAGAGATAAAGGATTGTAATGGGTACTTTGTATGTTGAATTTTGTGTAGACCTCCCCGGCAACGGCACCAGAAATTCTTCTTGCTACCTCTTGAGCTTGCGTTGGATTTCCTCGAAGAGGAGAGGATAATGCAGCAGAGTAGCGTAAGTATTTCCCTCATTTTTTGAGAACCAAGGTATCAATCCAAAGAGGAGGCCACGCCAAGTCCCTCGTACCTACACAAAACAAATAGCTCAACGCAACCAACACGGTTAGGGGTTGTCAATCCCTTCACGGTCACTTACGAGAGTGAGATCTGATAGAGATGATAGATAATATTTTTGGTATTTTTGGTATAAAGATGCAAAGTAAAATAAAAGGAAACGTAAAAAGCAAAGCAATAATAAAGTGATGGAAGATTAATATGATAGAGAATAGACCCGGGGGCCATAGATTTCACTAGTGGCTTCTCTCAAGAGCATAAGTATTTTACGGTGGGTGAGCTAATTCTTGTTGAGCAATCGATGTAATTGAGCATAGCTATGAGAGTATCTAGGTATGATCATGTATATAGGCATCATGTCTGAGACAAGTAGACCGACTCCTGCCTGCATCTACTACTATTACTCCACTCATCGACCGCTATCCAGCATGCATCTAGACTATTAAGTTAATGAAAACAGAGTAACGCCTTAAGCAAGATGACATGATGTAGAGGAATAAATTCATGTAATACGATAAAAACCCCATCTTATTATCCTCGATGGCAACAATACAATACGTGCCTTGCTGCCCCTACTGTCACTGGGAAAGGACACCGCAAGATTGAACCCAAAGCTATGCACTTCTCCCATTGCATGAACTACCAATCTAGTTGGCCAAACCAAACGGATAATTCAAAGAGACTTGCAAAGATAACCAATCATACATGAAAGAATTCAGTGAAGATTCAAATATTGCTCATAGATAATCTTGATCATAAACCCACAATTCATCGGTCTAAACAAACACACTGCAAAAAGAAGATTACATCGAATAGATCTCCACGAGAGAGGGGGAGAACATTGTATTGAGATCCAAAAAGAGAGAAGAAGCCATCTAGCTACTAACTATGGACCCGAAGGTCTGAGGTAAACTACTCACACTTCATCGGTGAGGCTATGATGATGTAGAAGCGCCTCGTGGTGGATTCCCCTTCCGGCGAAGCTCCGGAACAGGCCCCAAGATGGGATCTCGTGGATATAGAAAGTTGCGGCGGTGGAATTAGGTTTTTGGCTCCGTATTTGATCGTTCGGGGGTACGTAGGTATATATAGGAGGAAGAAGTACGTCGGTGGAGCAACAGGGGGCCCACGAGGGTGGAGGGCGCGCCTGGGGGGGGGGGGGGGGGGGGGGGCGCGCCCCCCTACCTCGTGCCCCTGTTGATTGCTTGACGTAGGGTCCAAGTCTCCTGGATCATGTTCGGTGAGAAAATCACGTTCCTGAAGGTTTCATTCCGTTTGGACTCCGTTTGATATTCCGTTTCTTCGAAACTCTAAAATAGGCAAAAAACAGCAATTCTGGGCTGGGCCTCCGGTTAATAGGTTAGTCCCAAAAGTAATATAAAAGTGGAAAATAAAGCCCAATATGGTCCAAAACAGTAGATAATATAGCATGGAGCAATCAAAAATTATAGATACGTTGGAGACGTATCAGAATCGCGCGCTGGCAAGGGAGTATTGGTTTTGAACCGTTTCAGCTGTAGTATTGGTAGTTTGTAAAACTACTCAATTATTGCACTTAGTTTCCTAAGAAATTATGGTAAAAACCGTTACACCACAGCCCGCTTCCCTTCTCCTTCCTCTTCCACCACTCGCGCACGTCCGCGGGAAGCGACCGGTCAACCCTTATATAGGAGTGCTAGCACAAAAAGATGCATGCATGACCACTAAAATTTGCAGATTAAAGCGCCGGTCCGGCGGGAATATGGCGTATGTCGTTACCTTCGGCCGGGCCATGGCTACCGAGCGACGGCGACCAGAGAAGAGGCGGTGGGAGGGGAATGAATGCAGCTACTGTTTGGTTTTGTCGTCCGGCTTAAATAAATGTGCACCATCACGTGTACCCGCGGGTGCACAAATTGTAACATCCGTGTCTGCTTAAGTGAGCTTCATGTAACTGGTGTGTGTGTGAGAGAGAGATTCTGAGAGATAGTGTGCGTGTGTGCGACTCTACTCTTCGGACATGTACTCAACCTTTTGCATCGGGGTATAAGTATAATGGTATTACACTTTAGCTAGTGATTTACATGGCCATGTTAACGTGGTTGTGTAAAACAATGTCACTTCCTGCTCGTGATTTGCATTATATAATTACAAGCAAGATGCTCGTGCATTGCACGGAACATCAATATGCATTTTTTACAAAACACATGTTGTGATTGACCCATGCAGGAGTAATCCCATGTGTAAAAACTAATGATATCTCGAGAATTTTATCGAAAAACTGGTATCTCGAGAATTTCGTCAAAAAAATGAAAGATGAGAGATAAGGTGAGGAGGAGTGGAGCGTGGTGGTGACTGGTGGTCGGACTGGGCGGAGGCATGGGGATGGACGGCGCCGGTAGGCGGCAGCGGCCACCATGCTAGATTGTTCCAGAGACTTCCTTTTTTAATTGATCGGCAATGAGGTTGTGGGAGATAAGGATGTGGAGAGAGGTGCGGGTATCTTTTGTAAAATTATCATAGTTTGCTTTCTATCCGTCAGATATAGATCGGACGGTCTATATTACAAGATGGCAGGCACACCATCATCACCAACTCGGTTTTTTATAAGAGTAGAGATGATAAGTTTGCTAACTACTAAAGTAAAGTGGAATATGTCCATGTTATCTATACCTACTAATAAAGCAAGGTGCGTTTCGCCAATTTTTTCATCCATTCACCGCTGAAAAGATTTTTTTCTATCCAATGTGGGACTAAATTCTTATGCGTTTGTCTGCTTGAAAAGAGTTTCGTACATGGGTCGCGCACTATGGACCAGCGAAACCAGCCCACTTATTGTTCTGCCCACGTACATGGGAAGTTCTATTTTCCGCACCGGGCAAAAAATAATTCAAAGTTTCGCGCAGGACAACCAGTAATGGGCTGGCGCATTATTCTTTTTTCTGTGTTTATTTCTATTTTTATTCTCCTTTCCCAACTCTTTTTTCACTTCCAAAATTATTTTTCTCTTTACAATTTATTTCGTAAATTGAAAATTCTCAAAAAAGTTCCATATTAGAAAAAAATATTCGGAACTTGCAAAAAAGTATCCCATTTTTCAAAAAAAATATATTTTTTCTCAAAATTGTTCGAGATTTCTAAAAATAAAATGGAATTTCGAAAAAGTGCTCCAAATTCAAAAAATATTCTTGTTTTAGTGAAATTTATAAAATTAAAAATAATGTTCGTGTATAAAAGATGCACATCTTCTAAAAATCTTATGAATTTTCAACACATGTTTCCATTTTAAAAAGATGTTCACAAATTTAAATAATGTTCATGTTTTTATAAAATAGTTGGTGTTTTCAAAAAAAATTGTGAATTTTAAAAATGTTTCCTTTCATATTATGTTTGCGTTTTTTCAAAAGTGTACATGATTTTTTTAAAATTGGTTAGGATTTAAAAAAAATCATGTTTCTTAAAATATTCATAAACTTCATACCTTAAAATCCACCCAATTGAAGGGATTGAAAGGAAGAGTATATTGAATAACTAATGGGTCTTCTCTGATGTACGATGACATAACAAAACTCTTAAATGCCTTTATCAATGAATGAAAAAAAATTGCTGATTGATTCCTTGACACACGACGAAACCAAGAAGCTAAATGTTCCTTTTTGGTGTGCACACGGGGTTTTGCTTGCACATAATTGTCACTGACTTTAAATGCATACTATTTTATCTCCCGTTGCAACGCACGGGCGTATGTGCTAGTACAAGTAAATTAAGGTGATTGTTTATCATAGGGGTAAGGTTGGACGAAGGGTGGTAGGAACAAATGCTCCGCCTAGAGCATGTGTGTGTGAGATGGAGTCTTAATATGTGCGTGTGTGCCTGGGGGGTGCGTGCGTGTGTGTGTGAGATAGAGATGGAGTCTTAGTGTGTGTGGGGGTGGGTAGGGGGGTGCGTGTGTGTGTGTGACGCGGGGTCCTTGGTGGCGGATGTAATTTAAGTGTGTGGCTTCATCATAGAGAAGTGATGTGTATGGCAGAGGCCACCAACGATGGGGTGCGAGAGAGAAAAGCCCGTAGAGAGGGAAGAGAAGGTGTGTGCGTGTGAGAGGAGTCGACATCGAGAGAACATGTTTGTTCGAGAGACACCGAGGAAGACTACTATATATCGATGGTGCATGTAGGCTGGAATTAAACGAAGGGATGGTCTTATTAGTTTCAGGAATATAGGGGAAGAGTGAGAGGGGTTAGTTAGAAGGAGATTGTTAAGTGTGAGTGTGTGTTTTACCGGTCCAGACGGAACTTATGTGCACACAAGAAGAGAACGATTCGATGTGGCGTTAGGGTTGAGGGTAATTAACTACGTATGGAGACATAGAGACCTTGAACGTGCATGTGCGATAGGTATACATGTATACGTGGATGTGTGTGTGTGCGCGCGCGCATGATCGAGATAAAAGAAAGAAGACATAAGTCATAAGATCAACGACATGGGAGAGACGGATCGGTATGACAATATGCATGCATGTGAGAGTGCAGGGAAGAAGGCCCGACAATTGAGCATGTGTTTTTGTCTTTAAGAGAGAGTGGCATGGGCTGGAGCATGCATCTATGGCGAGCAGAGGGAGTGAGACACAATGATTAAAGAAAAGAGATCAACCTATAAATGCATGTATGGAGAGACATATATAGTGTGGGTGATAGGAAGCAAGAGTGCGTGCGAGAAAGAAATGTTGACGGAGAAACTACAGATAGATACAGAGATGGAAATGCTAGCTAGAGGGACATCGGCTAGTTTGAGTGTTGGATATGACCGTCGGGTGGTTCAGAGGGTGAAGTTATGTGTGTGAGAGAGAAAGATAAAAAGAGGGCACTTGACTGCATGTAGAGAGAAACATACGTAGTGTGCGTGATAGGAAGCAAGAGTGAGGGCGAGAAAGAAGGTTGATGGAGAAACAAATAAATAGAAAGATAAAGATGCCAGCTAGTGTGCGTTAGAGATAGGTGTCGAGTGGATCAGAAGGCTGAGTTATGTGTGTGTGTGTGAGAGAGATGGAGAAAGGGTGCATGTGACTCACATACAAACAAATATCATAGAGAAATGAGATCCCGAGAGACGGAGTTTTGTGTCTGCGAGGGAGAAAGATATTTCACAACGAGAGTGATAGCTAGAGAGACATATGAGGGAATGCAAGATATCTCTAGGGAGAGACAGTGTGTGTGAGTGACATATAAGAGAATGGTGGAGAGATATGAGACCCTGGGAGACAGAGTTTGTGTTTGTGTGTGAGAAAGAGATATTTAAGAGGAAGAGTCTTAGCTTCTCATACCTAAGGAGCGAAAGACATCTCTGTGTGAGAGGGTGTGTGCGAGTGGCACACAGGGGAATAGTAGAGAGAAATGAGACCCTGGGAGACGAAGTTTGTGTTTGTGTGAAAGGAAGAGATTTCATATGGAGAATCATAGTTAGAGACACATACCAGGGAGTGAGATATACATAGAGAGAGATAGAGTGATGGAGATCGAGGGAGAGAGTACCGTCAGTGTGTTAGGAAGATAAAGGATCATTGTCGACATACAGGTAGCACGAGAGATACCCGGAGACGAGGAACGCGTATAGGTCTAGAGAGATACTCCTATACAAGCATGAGTGATAGCTATATGAGACGAGTATCTGGATTAAAGGGGATTCAAATATTTAAACTGGAGATTACGACATCAATAATATCATAACGCAAATTGATGTATCAAACATGCATATTCATTTGAATTTGGGGACACGTGTAATGTTATATAGTTTATCAATATTAGTGATCCATAGAATCTTTAATTAGAGACAATGCGTGGTTTATATGCAATTAATGTCTAAACGGGATTACACTATATGTGGCGTGTGTGAAACACATTATACATGTTTGAGAAGTAAAAAAATAAAAACCTGCATGAAACACACATTAATTGGAGACAGTTAGCGAGGAATGCATATATTGGATTTCAACATAAAGTGGTTTCAAATATTTGAAAATCCAAATTAAGATGGATACAGCATTATGAATCTGGGATCATGCCATTTGTAAACCATATTTATGTATAAAGGGTGTTGTGCTTTTGAAAGTATATATATAAAAAATGATGTATATAGAATTTTATTCCAATCGAAAATGGATCCTGCCCGAACAAAAATAGAATACAAACTGGATTCGAATTGAGTTGGCACAGTAAACGTGCACTCTTGCTCTGCAAAATTTGAACGAAGCGGGGAAATTCGCAATAACCGCCTGAAACCAAAATGCGCAAGATGGAAATTACTGCGTATCCCTGCCACGCAAAGCCTATCGGCTCGATTTCTATAGGTTTCGATAAGGGTAGGTTTGTAATTTCACTCAAACGTGACATAACCGCCTCTCACCTGGATTCATACACGGTGGGCGCCAAAACACAGTGTCTCCTCGGCCGAAATCGACTCCCTCCCCGATTCATACACGATGGGCGCCAAAAACAAACTCTCGTCGACAAATATTCGGTGTATGCGAGATTACCGTCCTATCCCTAAACGACTAATATTGCTGTGATGTAGGAAATTTTAAACGGGGGCTAAGTTTGTCAATTTCCTCGCATTTTAGACAAGCGCGCCCTAAAGACATGGTTCACCCCTTCCTTTCTCCCTCCATTTCCCCATTCATACTTCGTGGGCGCCAAAACACCCTCTCCACCCAGCCTCCTCCGTCCGCCACCCCATCCACCACCGTCCTCCTACACCATGCCGGAGCTGATACCCCGATGGCGTCGGCCATTACAAGAGATCGACCTCTCTCATCCACGGCTACGGATCGGGATCCTTGCATCTCGTCCTCTCGCTTCATCCCCGCCGTCGTCCACCTTGCGCGCCGCTCCCACGACCGTCTCATCCATCGTGCCCCGCTGCCACCTTCTACCCTCCTAGATCTGCTTCCACGCCGCCGACAGCCATCGCTACCACAGCACCGTAAAATTCTCAGTAGATGCATACACGGCGCCGCACCAGAGGCAGTACTCTTTCGTATCTTCTCAACTTATTTATCACAGCAAGAAAATAGATCGCCACTGCTTTACTCTGATTTCTTTTCCATCACTTCCTTGTTAGTTGAAAGCAAACATTGGTTGCGAAGTTGCCTTTGTCCGGTTTGCACTTTCAGATCCGCCATGGCACGCTCAACACTATACTCGCAATGCTTATGGTTTTCCCCTTTTATATTCCACACTAGTTAAATGACAATAGACTAAATTTCAAAATTGGGTCACCAATTTTGAGAGCTCACGGAGTTTGCGGTGCGAAGGAAGGGGCTCGGGTGGGGACGGTGGTTGTGGAGGCAGTGGTGGGGCCTCGCCGAACGAAGAAAACTCGACGCGGGTGGGGGGCGGGGCTGGGGGTGGTGGTGGCGGAGGAACACAGGCGGTGGGGGCCGGTGGTTCGTGAGGCGGCCCGTCTGCAAGGTTCTGTATGGGAAGCACAATATGTTCCTTGTCGGGAAGGGGAGCAGGGACATCTGCAGTCGACACCTCTATTGGGCCGGTTCTACTAAATGATTTCGCACTTCGATTTGGTCTGCCATAATACCCCGGAAATGGTGGGAGCCGCGTGGTCTTTGATAGACTAAATGGATAGTAACAGTTGTGCGCCTTCAGATAAATATAGTTGGCCTGTAGGTGATCGATAGGCTGCATATTAGTAGCGGCAAAACCCTATGTTTTCCAGCCAGTTCCGCTTTCCCGATTTATTTATGGTGGTTATGGTGTACCACTATTATCTACACTACAATCTGCCTACAGGCTCTGCGGTCTCGTTATCATGGTTTGGCAATAAACTTTCTATACGGTATATCATGAACCTATCATCTGCAAACTATCCTTACATCTGGGGACCCCAACAGGGAGCCTATTTTTTGTGTAGTTGTGCCAGATTATATTAATCTACTCACCATATTACAGCACACATGAGCTCTCTCATCAGAATCCAGTGATAGCACACAAGGGTTTAAGAGAGCCTCTATTATATTACAATATCCTCTGCATTACAAAGATAATCTCACTACTATTTGTGTTTTCATGCTTTACGATATGTTATGCGTAATCACAATGAATATAAGAATGCGCACATCAGAAGAATATTGCAGAACAGTTCAATGGGTAACAAACTTGGCATCAAGGGATTGAGGTCCATTGTGGATGCAATGAAACCCACATGCTCCCGACCTATAGATTCGTATTCAGAATATGATCCTAATGACTATTCTGAGCTCAAGGAGTCAAAGGCAGATGGCCTATCCTGTTCACCCAATAAGGTGCATGTTCTAATTTGGCAAGGTTTTATTGGTTGCACATATCTTGCATAAGGTGTCTTGCATTTCTTTTGCTTCGTTGCACTGCCATCTGCTTAGTTTACTCATGATATATGTGAAGATGCCATGCCCATCCATTATCAACACCTATTCCATTTGTCGTCATACCATGTTTTTCCATTCAAATGTTGTTCTTGTGTTTCAGACATCCAAAAGGAAGAGGGTGATCGCATAACCTGAAGGAGTACAAGCAAAGTCCTTGAAAAGGTGGTGCTACCGGAGAAATCACATAGCACCAAACGTATATTGGCGATAGAACCAGCGCTGCAAAACCTAGGATATCGCAACTATGTTGGTCGCTGATTTGCTCTTGTGAGTACATATTGTCCTATCGTGGTCCTTACATTCATACATGGTGGATTATGTGACATCATTGTGCATTATAGCTTGCTTATCCACTGTTCGCTCCAAATTATCATATCTATATTAATGCTTAAATTAATGTAGAATAAACCCAATTCCTATGAAGAAATTTAGTTCTGCATTGTTCTTGTAAGTATATGTTGTCCTTATATTTGTCAGCTAGTTCTTCATGTACACTTTGCAGCTTATTTTCCCTTGTCCTTCATTTTTGTACACATCAGATCTACATTTACTCTTGCCAAAATATTGAATAAAACCAATGTTACTGAAGAAGTTTACCTCCGCATTGCTCTTGTCAGTGCCTGCTGCCTGTATGCTGTATTTACATTTGTACTCTGCATCTTAAGTTAAATAATTGCCATTTGTTCCTATATTTTCACATCTATATTTACTCTTAACAAAATGTAGAATAAAGGCAATACTCTTGAAGAAGAGTGTGAGCTAAACTTCTTGAATTGCCCCCCCCCCCCATCAATATGGACAAGGCCTTTATAGAGCCTGTCTTCACTACTAATGTAAGTTTGTTCTCCTCGAGCCTTCAAACTTTGTTGTTTATATTCGGATGGCTATGAGTGCAAATGTTGTTTATTTTTGTCGTCTGCATCAAATTGCTTGTTCAAAGTTTATAAAGTAGAAGTACATAAACATAAGTTTGTCGTTCTCAATTTCTGTCTTTAGTTGTACAATCTAGTTCCTTATTCGTACCATGTAAATTAAACTAAACATAGCAAGTTATCTTCTTTAGCACTATGTGTATGCTTATGTTCTCGATCTGTAATCCAGTGGTATGGTGAGACTACCAACAACAGCACAGTGTCATATCCTGCTATGTCTCAACTATGAACAATGCCATATTATATTAACGTTATTTAAATCGTGTATCTTTATTTACCAATCTGAAATGGTATAAATTGACAGTACACTCACCATTCATGCTTATACGTTGTTTAGAACTACATCTATGCTTGTGTTCTTGATCTGTAATCCAGTGGTCTGGTGAAGCTGGCCGCTCCTGCACAATGCCATTTCATGTCGTCTTAACTATGAACAATGCCTATTATGTTAACGCTATTTTAAACCGCGTCTCTTTATTTCTGACAAAGAAATGAGATGAATTGACAGCGCTGATGCTTATACGTGCAAAACCTATTATCTACCTACTTGTTTTCCCTTTCAGGGTGACAACACTGCTGCTAGGAAGAACTGCCACAATGATAGTGAGACGAGCCCATTGTTTGTCCCTCTAACACATATTCCAGAGGAGAAGGCAAAACATATTGAGGGTAGGGATACAACCACGAAGTCACATCTTGATGTAGTGTCAAACTTACTCAGTGACACAACCTCGATGAAGTCGCAGCCTAAATCTGTTCGGCTTCTTCAGTCTGAAATTCAAGCAGAAATACATGCTTCCACTCAAATACGACTGGAAATCCAATTTGTATGCAAGATTAACCATAAGTACAGGACGTTTATTGATGCTATGCAGCTTAAGTTGGTGGATATGAGCGCCAAAGAAGCGCAGTCTCATCAAAGTTGTTACGCCGCTTATGCTGCGATTCTTTGGGCAGCCTAACCTTTCTTGAACTATGTTAAAGTTCTGTCGGTTATGTCTATTATTTTGTCCGCCTGTTAAATTCCACGGGTGGCGACCTGCCCAGTTTATGTAATCTGCTGTCTGGTTGCCCTTTATTATCACTAGCGGCGAACTTTGATGCCGAGGGGATGTAATATGTTGTAATTTCTTTGTTGTATAGTCTAGGTTTATTCTTGGTCGGTATGCTGTAATTTAGGCCGGAAGGTTCGGTGGATCTCATTGTTGTCAGTCTTCAGGGCGGCCCGTTACTCATATGAGCCAAAACGTGGGCCTATAATCATCTTGGGCCATTAGCAGGTCTAAACCTTATGGTTGTTTCCCGCCTTTAACAGGCCGAGTAAAGTCCTGGCCAGCTGGGCCAGAGAATACAATGGGCTTTTAACAGGCTAAAACCTAGATTGGGCTAGCGTTGAGCCAAAAAATTCATGGGCCAATATAGGCTGAAACTGCCTAAGGCCCATGTTTGGCCCAAAGAGGATGAGCAGTTAACAGGCCAAAATATATCTCGGGCCCGTTTGGCCCAATAAAATTATGGGCTTTAAGGTGCGGTATCTCACGCCGCCATAGGCCTAAAAGTGTCACGGGCCATTATCAGATCGGCTGTAAGCAGGTCGTATTCAATGCGGGCTGTAATTAGGCCCAACTGTTACACGGGCCATTAACAGGCTGGTAGGCCAGTTGGGTTGAAATTTATCCACAAAGACTACAGGCCGTTAAGAGGCCTAAAGTTACTTCGGACAAGAAATAGCCCAGTGTCTGCATGGGCCATTAAATGGCCTGAAGTTAAACCGGGCCGACAACGTCCCAGATGCACCATAGGCCGCTAACAAGCCAAAACTATTATCGGGTCGAACTGGTAAACGGGCATTTAACAGGCTGAAATACAACCCTATCTTAGATGGGCCCAAAAGAACAGTGGCCTGTTAACGGGCCTAGTCCGATATGGGCCGTAATTTGGCCCAAAACACAGCAGGCTGTGAACGGGCCTGATCTGGTATGGGCCTCAATTTGGCCAAAAACATGGCAGGCTGTTAACGGGCCAGCCCACTAGTGCTTGAAAAAACATGGTGGGCCTTTAGCTGGGCCGGCCTTTTCACCGGAATTGGCCTCTGTTGGGCCGTGCCACGTGTCGACGTATCATAGGCGCCTCCTATCCAATGAGTGGATGACATATGTCCCAACTGTGAGCAAACACGTGTTTCCTCCGGCCAATGAGTATTTTACACGTGGAAAATCCCCATTGGTCTGGGCTGTTAACGGGTTATCGGATACAAAACCGGACCCGATAGCTTAACGACGTTCTGTTATGGTGGATGCCACATGTCGGTCACCCTTGACGAAAGCATTTCTATGACGCGCGATTTATCGTCATGGAAGTGGACACTTCCGTGATGATAATTTTGGTAATGTCATGGAACACTTCTACGACAGCACAGATATGACTATCTTGATTCTGTCATAAAATTGTCATGGATGTACATGCATGACAGAAAATGTGACCTACTGTGACAAACACGTATCATCACGGAAGTGTATTTTTTGTAGTGCATATCTATGGTTAGGAAACTTAACCATCTTTGATTAACGAACTAGTCTAGTAGAGGCTTACTAGGGACACAATATTTTGTCTATGTATCCACACATGTATCAAGTTTCCAGTTAATACAATTATAGCATGAATAGTAAACATTTATCATGATATAAGGAAATATAAAATAACAACTTTATTACCTCTAGCACATATTTCCTTCAGTGACTCCACCTGCAACTGTAGTCCCTTCTCATATTATTCACAGTCAACACTCGGTCAAAATTGAGTTACTCTTTACTCTAGTTTGTGCTCCCAACTTTCGGATTATCCGTTCAACACGATCACACACCAATCACTGATCACTCATTCTTGACCATTTGTCTAAATCTTGAAGGAATTTCACCATCGCCTTGTGTCACCCTGAGTTAAATTCGCAGTTATCTCATCCTTTCCTGGATAGTCTCTAACATGTCCCAAATTGTAGCACTCCGCCTCCTTCTTGTGACGCCCCCGATTCAATCGTACACTAATCATACTCGCAAATGTGTACGATCAAGATCAGGGACTCACGGGAAGATATCACAACACAACTCTAAAACATAAATAAGTCATACAAGAATCATAATACAAGCCAGGGGCCTCGAGGGCTTGAATACAAGTGCTCGATCATAGGCGAGTCAGCGGAAGCAATAATATCTGAGTACAGACATAAGTTAAACAAGTCTGCCTTAAGAAGGCTAGCACAAACTGGGATACAGATCAAAAGAGGCGCAGGCCTCCTGCCTGGGATCCTCCTAACTACTCAAGGTCGTCGTCAGCGGGATGCACATAGTAGTAGGCACCTCCGGTGTAGTAGTCGTCATCGACGGTGGCGTCTGGCTCCTGGGCTCCGTCGTGCAGTCGGACAATCGGATAGAGATAGGGGGAAAAGGGGGAACAAGGCAACCGTGAATACTCATCCAAAGTACTCGCAAGCAAGGAGCTACACTACATATGCATGGATATATGTGTGAATGCCAGAATAAGAGGGGGATAACTAATCCTGTCGAAGACTACGCTTCTGGCAGCCTCCGTCTTGCAGCATGTAGAAGAGAGTAGACTGAAGTCCTCCAAGTAGCATCGCATAGCATAATCCTACCTGGCGATCCCCTCCTCATTGCCCTGTTAGAGAGCGATCACCGGGTTATATCTGGCACTTGGAAGGGTGTGTTTTATTAAGTATCCAGTTCAAGTTGTCATAAGGTCAAGGTACAACTCCAAGTCGTCACATATCAAGATCACGGCTATTCGAATAGATTAACTTCCTGCAGGGTGCACCACATAACCCAACACGCTTGATCCCATTTGGCGGACACACTTTTACGGGTCATGCCCGCCGCGGAAGATCAACACGCCGCAGCCCCACCTAGGCCAACAGAGAGGTCAACACGCCGGTCTAAACCTAAGCGCACAGGGGTCTGGGCCCATCGCCCTTAGCACACCTGCACGTTGCATGGGCGGCCGGAAGCAGAACTAGCCCCCTTAATACAAGAGCAGGCTTACGTTCCAAACCGGCGCGCACCGCTCAGTCGCTGACATCACGAAGGCTTCGGCTGATACCACGACGCCGAGTGCCCATATCTTTCCCACGTAGTTGGTTAGTGTGTATAGGCCAATACCAGACTTAGATCAAATACCAAGATCTCGTTAAGCGTGTTAAGTATCCTCGAACGCCGAACAGGGCCAGGCCCACCTCTCTCCTAGGCGGTCTCAACCTGCCCTGTCGCTCCGCCACAAAGTAATGATCGGGGCCGTGGAACCCAGGCCCACCTCTACGGGATGGAGCCACTGTCCTTTCAGCCCCATCTCCTAACAAAGATATCTGTGTAATGAAATAGTGTAAAGTATATAGTATATGCCCAGCCCAGTAGTATAGTATGGCAGACGGACAAGAGTGTAGGGCCACTGATGGAACACTAGCATCCTATACTAAGCAGTAGGATAGCAGGTAAAGGTAACAACAGTAGTAGCAAGGGCAGGCTATGCAAAGAAGATAAGATTAATCGAAAGCGATAACATGCTACACTACTCTAATGCAAGCAGTATAGAGAAGAATAGGCGATATCTGGTGATCAAGGGGGCTTGCTTGGTTGCTCTAGCAAGAAGGAGGGTCGCCAACTCCGTAGTCGAACCGGGCAGCAAAGCGTCGGTCTCGAGGTCTAGGAGAAGAAGAGGGAAAGAAATAGTAAATACGGAGCACACAAGGCATCACGAAGATAACATGGCAATAAGCGGTGCTAGGGGTGACCCTAACGCGGTAGGAGGTGATACCGTGAAGGTGGAAACAACCGGGAAAGTATCCCCGGTGTTTGGCGTTTTCAGACAAATGAACCGAAGGAGGAAAGTTGCGTGTTTGCTATGCTGGGGATGCGTGACGGACAAACGGGCTGCGTATTCAGATTCGTCTCATCGTTCTGAGCAACTTTCATGTACAAAGTTTTTCCATCCGAGCTACGGTTTATTTTATATTAATTTTTAATGTTTAAAATCATTTTCTAAATTATTATTATTAAATTAATTCAAAATTAGTATTATTGCATCAGCATGACGTCAGCATGACGTCAGCAGTGAACAGAGGGGTTGACTGGTCAATCTAACACGTGGGTCCCACTGGTCATAGACTTAGGTCAACTAAACCGGGTTAATTAGACTAACTAAGTGATTAGGCTAATTTATATTAGTTAGATTAGTCAAACATGATTAATTAACTTAATGAACTCATTAATTAATTAATTAATTTATTAATAATTTATCTATTCTAACATTCTTTTTATTCCCTCATATTTTAACAAAATCGTTCTGGGGCGGGGCCCCTGTCATTGGCCCTAGGGGCCATAATAGATTCCGGCGCTAGCGGGCGTTGGGCGCAACCCGAATCGGCATGGGCGCCCGTCTGACCTCAGCGCGCCAACGGGGATGGCGAGCTGGGCGCACGCTTCGCCGGCGGCAGCCTTGACGCAGACCGGTGCGGATCGCGTCCGCAGCGGCGACGCGTGGCGGAGTGGGAGCAGGGGCGACGGAGGCAAGGACCGGGCGGTGAGGCCACAGTGCGTTAGTGCGAAGCGCGGCCGGGGCCAAGCGGCACGGCGGAGGGAGCTGCGGGGCGGCGACGTGTGGCGAGGCGCGCACGGGTGCGTGTGCGGCGAGGCACAGAGGACAACACAGAGGAACCGGGGCGCGCATGATTCGGGAAGCAGCAGCCGCTGCAGGAGGACGGGGCGGAGGGTGGTGGTCGTGTGCCCGTGCGGGACGACGTGCGAGCGAGGGGAAGGGGAGTCCGGGGGCCTCACCGTGGTTGCAGGGTTCGAGGCAGTGGGCGCGGGGAGGAGGTCGGGGACGACCGGGCGATGGAGAGGAAGCAGGCCGGCGAGGTTGCGATCTCCGGCGGGGTTCTGGTGAGGAGAGGGACGAGGAGGCGAGGAGGAGGACGGTGAGGCAGCGACGAGGTCCGGCAATGGCGTGGCAGCTCCGGGGCGACGGGATCGGGGCATCGGCGTCGGTGGTTTGTTCCCCCTCCCGATCCAATCGGGAGAGATGGGGGAGGGAGATATTTCGGGGAGGAGTGGGGTAACGAGAGGGGGGAAGTGGGTGGTGGCTAGGGTTGGACCGGTGGGAGTGGGGGGTTAAGTGGAGTGGGGAGGGGTTCGCCGGCTTGGCGATTAGGTCGAGGCCCGAAAAAGGGGTGTGTGGGGCCGGGCCGGCCCAAAGGGGGGGAGGGTTTTCCATTTTTGTTTTCTGTTTGGTTTTCCTTTTGTATTTTCTTTTATTATTTGTTTTCTGTTTTAATTCATTTAAAAGTATTTAGGCATTTTATAAAAATGTGTTTACTTCACCATAATTACCGATGCAATAATTAACATAGCCCGAACATTTTTATTTTAATATTTGAAAACTTTTGTCGTTTGACTTATTTAGGATTTAAATTTGAAATGGTTTTGAATTAACCCGAGATTAACTACGATGTGAGGTGACGTGTCATCATTAACGTGAGATTACTGTTGCATGATTATCCGGGCGTTACAAATCTCCTCCACTACAAGAAATCTCGTCCCGAGATTTAAGAGGGGAGTAAGGGGGAAAGTTCTGGTTACGATATTCTAACAGATCTTCTCAAAGAAGTTAATCCCTTTCGTTGATGTCTTCAATTCTTTATTCCAAAGTATCATGATGAAGTTGTCGTCCTTTCTTCGGGGAACTCCATCGTACTTACGAATAGGTAAGGGGCGGCTCTACAACGATAGGATGTTATAAGGGAAAATCATCTGGGGGTACCCCAAGAATGAACATATGAGTATCTCTCGAGTTTAACAAATGACACACATCGAGAGCAAAGTAAGACGGTGCAATAAGAAGTTTCAAGCGGATAGGAAATCGTTCATTGCCTGAAGCAGAGTGCGAAAGGGGTTCAGAGCAACGGGAATAAGTATTGCGTCCGGCAACAGATTTGATGATCCCTCGAAAGATGGCTCGTGAATTACATACGAGGCCACACGTGAGGAATAACTTTGGGAACAGGGGGTGTACAGGAGAGTCAGGTTTCGATCCTGAGGAACTGTGGGTTATGGTCCCACCAGGTGGGTTAAAAGCAGGAAGGGCGGAGACGTCTTGCGTGATCATGCAAGCAAGGTATGTCAGAGGATAGCCTATCAATTATGTTGGCAACAACATCAGTACCAAGGGCGAGGGACGAAGAGAACCATTTTCCTGCTCGTTGAACGAGGCGGACCAGTAGGCAAAGTTCTCGTCCATCGGTGGTTACCGAAATGTCATCAACAAAAGTAACAGGGTCTCACTGGCAGAGTTGTACACCGAGGTGTTTACCTAAGAAGTGAATTATTACTGCATAGGTTATATAGATCACAAGAAATGTCAAACAAACCAATGGAAAGGAAAGTGTGATCATCAGGTTAAACAGAACAATGGAAAGGAAAAGTGTGTTTAAACACATATTTCAGGAGTATATCCTTCCCAAGGACAATCAGAGCAAAATATCCACGATAGGAGATAATGTAGAAAACCCTTTAGGTAAAGGGAGAGAAATTTCATGACATTACCCATACAACGGTGTTTGGATAATTGAGCAAGAAACATTTAGCATTGGGCTTCAAATGTTCTTATTGAAGATCGGAGTACCACAGACATGTTTCGAGATAGCATTGACATGGTCTTCAAGCAAAGGTCAGACTTTGGATACACAAAGGATCCATCAGGATAACTTATTAAACAAGGCATTCAAGTTCCTCATGGAAAATTGGTTAACCTTGTTAAAAAAACTATAACAATAGGCCCTTCGGCCAGGTGTGCTAGGCATGACATCACCTTACCGAGTCATATAAAGACCGATGTTATAACTCTTGGAAATATGTTCCAACCATCATATCTGACCGAGGTTCAGATCCGATTGGTGTCAGGATACCTCCGACTTAGTATGCCTGAGAAGAAAAGGTGCAACACAATTGACGAGATGACAATGTAAGATTCTCGGGAAATTAACTATGAAGTGAACAAGGAGATGGATTTCCACAATTAAGTGAACAAGGAGATAACATTTGTCAGATCAAATGATATAAGGAAGTATGCTCGAGGAAAACATACACAATTAAACGTTGGTTGAAAGGTGCGCCCAAAATATGGGTTGGGTTGTACGACCAATGTCGTAATGGTGATTCAATAAGCCATAGTCGTAGAATGAAACTATAGACCAATAACTTCAAAGCAAGAGGGTTGCTCAAGTTTAGAATTTACACATCACAGACCATTTGTCGGTATTCCGGTTAGAAACATCACGGGGACCAAGAAAAGAATGGTGATGTTAATAAGTATCACTGGTATCAAGAATTCTTAAGGGTGGTGAATTTCTCACAACATTGAGGAGATAAGAGATGTTAATGTTCCAAGGTAAAGAAGAACAATTACTGGATAGCAAGGAACTCAAGGTATAACACCAAACACGAACAAGCTTGTGTTGGTGGGGAGGCAATAAAGTGGTCGATGATAACGCAGATCATCGAGGGCAAGGATGGTATTTCTCATCATGAACTCATTTGATATCCTGGAAGAGCTCATAAGTTTGATGATGATCACGACACACTTTGTCGAGAGATTTCAAGATGTAATCGATCAGCGATGACATCAAGTCAAATGAATGGTGAAGCGAAAGGTTATGGGAACCAAGGGTACGACACAAACTCGAAACCAAGCTTGTTGTCCAAGGAGAAATGATATGATGAGGAAGATCAACGTAAGCTTAGCTCATCGTCAAATAATTGTGCTACGGGAAGAAGGACCGGGTAGCACACTTAAAATTTAACATGGTAATGATATAGCCGATCAGGCTAGGAATGACTTGAAGGATTATTAAACTCATAAGCAACGGAGATTACTTTATTGAATCGGAGTGCGGAATTGATTCACTTATCAACGTCCTTGAGTGTCTAACAACTCAGAACCCGGGGAAAATTGGAATCAGTGAGAAATAATACTTGAAGAACTCATAATAAGTTATGCAGTTCCATGATATTCTTGAGATACCAGAGTTTAATACTCAACGGTAGAGCAAAGTAAAGGTTGGACAGGTGCAATGATCTGCAGAAGACAAGTACTTCAACTTGTCCAAGAAATGGTATTTCAAAGGAGAACATGGCCGGAACCACGATTGCAAAAGGCCGAATCCCATATATAAGAACTTATACCAAAGAGGGTTTAAGAGGAGCATCCATGATAAGATTAGCATCGTGTCCATGGGCATGAACACAAAGTTCAAGGTCGACTCACTTCTTCAATGTATAACCTTCCATTCACCTCTCACTTTCAAGAAGTTGTAGTGTTGAAATTTTACCTACAAAATACCGTAAGAGTATGACTTCGTGAAAACTTTCGAGTTCACACATATTAGGAAGGCATAGGTTCAACCCATCGTGGTCTCTTAGGAACATACACCACAAACTTCAGAGTAAATAACACAAGCTCGAAAGTAGAGCATTGTTCAAAAGCGAGATGATACAATTTACCAAAGGCATTATATACCCATGGAAAGGCTCTCAAGGTTATTCAATATGAAGGACACTGTTGGATAAAATCCAAAAAAGGAACCGATGGTCCACAAGGGATCTGATGTGAGCATCGGTACTCAACTAGAGGAAGAAGAATGCACGGGCATCATATTATAGAACATCTGAATAATTCGATGCTTAGATAACAAAGGAATTACGATTTCCAAAACAAAGGATCAGAAGCAGTCGCTCTGATCAAGGATGGATAAGTTGGATAGACCAGAATCACAATTGACGACTAATAGTTTGGTCGAGAACCAGCTCATGTTCAGAATGACGTCTGAGTCGGGAAGATCAATTCTAGGATCTGACTGAGGTTTGTGAGCATTCGCAATATATTGAATCAACGAACTCGAAATGATAATGACAAAGGATACTATGAATATTGCTAGACATATGGAACACATCCATAATGCAAGCAGACAAGTATTTGCCGTGCAATAGCGTGCAGAGGATTTCCGAAAGATCAGATAGTATTTCAATGTATCTTGTGATTCAAATGAACAACGGGGGAAGAACGGATACTCCACAAGTGCGAGGAATTATCCGTAGGGGGTATTCATGGGGCAAGAAATGCAAGGCAGTAGGCAAAAATGGATTTTCGGGATATAGGAAATATTTCAGGGTATCTTGTAATAACAAGAGCAACTTCGAGGTGAAGGTACGGACGACAAGGATATAAGCCTATCCATAAGGATACAACGGTGGTAGGGGATTGCAAAAGCAACGGGCACAAAGTCTCAAGAGAACTTTAGAGAGTATCTTCGGAATCTTCTGGTGCAGCAAGCGATCATCTGGAGTGAGGGGCTCTCCGGGAGAAAGTCTTTCGAGTACCTAAAGTTAGTCTTTTTAGCAAAATCATTTAACCCAAATAGGGGAGAGATTAGAGTCCCAGAGTAAAGGTCGAGGAGTAAAAGATCCTAGTACCACCCAATGGCGACGTGGGCCCGTAAGGCACACAGCCATGTTAGTAAAAGTTTTGTAGTGACTAGACTCGACTTCGGCCAAGGAGTGTGGAAGGGGGATTCCTACAGTGATGGCTCGATACCAACTTGTGACACCCCGATTCAATCAGACACTAATCATACACGCATAAGCGTGTATGATCAAGATCGAGGACTCACGGAAGATATCACAACACAACTCTAAAACATAAATAAGTCATACAAGCATCATAATACAAGCCAGTGGCCTCGAGGGCTCGAATACAAGTGCTCGATCATAGACGAGTCAGCGGAAGCAACAATATCTGAGTACAAACATAAGTTAAACAAGTCTGCCTTAAGAAGGCTAGCACAAATGGATACTGAGATCGAAGAGGCGCAGGCCTCCTGCACAGGATCCTCCTAACTACTCACAGTGGGTCGGCCGGGCTGCTGCGTAGTAGTAGGCACCTCCGGTGTAGTAGTCATCATCGACGGTGGCATCTGGCTCCTGGCTCCGTCGTAAATGCAGTGACAATCGGATAGAGATAGGGAAAAAGGGGGAACAAGGCAACCGTGAGTACTCTTCCTAAGTACTCGCAAGCAAGGAGCTACAATACATATTCATGGATATATGTGTAAAGGGCCATATCAGTGGACTGAATCGCATAATGCCGTAATAAGAGGGGATAACTAATCACGCCGAAGACTACGCTCCGCAGCCTCCGTCTTGGCAAAGATGTAGAAGAGAGTAGATCAAGTCCTCCAAGTAGCATCGCATAGCATAATCCTACCCGGCGATCCTCCTCATTGCCACTGTTAGAGAGCGGTCACCGGGTTATATCTCGCACTTGGAAGGGTGTGTTTTATTAAGTATCCAGTTCTAGTTGTCATAAGGTCAAGGTACAACTCCAAGTCGCCCTGTTATCAAGATCACGGCTATTCGAATAGATTAACTTCCTGCAGGGTGCACCACATAACCCAAAGACGCTTGATCCCATTTGGCGGACACACTTTTACGGGTCATGCCCGGCCGCGGAAGATCAACGCGTCGCAGCCCCACCTAGGCCAACAGAGAGGTCAAGACGCCGGTCTAAACCTAAGCGCCGCAGTGCAGGCCCATCGCCTTAGCACACCTGCACGTTGCGTGGGCGGCGGAAGCGTAACTAGCCCCTTAATACAAGAGCAGGCTTACGTTCCCAAACCGCACGCCGCTTTCGATTCTTGGCGTCCACGAAGGCTTGGTGATACCACGACGCCGAGTGCCCATATCTTTCCCACGTAGTTGGTTAGTGCGTATAGGCCAAGAGCTGACGCAGATCAAATACCAAGATCTCGTTAAGCGTGTTAAGTATCCGCGAACGCCCGAACAGGCCAGCCCACATCTCTCTAGGCGGTCTCAACCTGCCCTGCCGCTCGCCACAAAGTAACGATCGGGGCCGTCGGAACCAGTGCCCACCTCTACCGGGATGGAGCACTTTGTCCTTTCAGCCCCATCTCCGAGCGATTATCACAGGTAATGTAATAGTGTAAAGTATCTACTATATGCCCGTGATCACCTCCGAAGTGATCACAGCCAAAGAGTATAGCATGGCAGACGGACAAGAGTGTAGGGCCACCGATGGAACACTAGCATCCTATACTAAGCGGTAGGATAGCGGTGAAGGTAACAACAAGAGTAGCAAGGGCGGGCTATGCAACAGAATAGGATTAACCGAAAGCAGTAACATGCTACACTACTCTAATGCAAGCAGTATAGAGAAGAATAGGCGATATCTGGTGATCAAGGGGGGGCTTGCCTGGTTGCTCTGGCAAGAAGGAGGGGTCGTCAACTCCGTAGTCGAACTGGGCAGCAGCAGCGTCGGTCTCGAGGTCTACCGGAGAAGAAGAGGGGGAAATAAATAGTAAATACGGAGCACACAAGGCATCACAGAACATAACATGGCAATAAGCAGTGCTAGGGGTGACCTAACACGGTAGGAGGTGATCTGCGTGAAGGTGGAAACAACCGGGAAAGTATCCCCGGTGTTTGGCGTTTTCAAACAAATGAACTGAAGGAGGAAAGTTGCGTGTTTGCTATGCTGGGGATGCGTGACGGACAAACGGGCTGCGTATTCGGATTCGTCTCATCGTTCTGAGCAACTTTCATGTACAAAGCTTTTCCATCCGAGCTACGGTTTATTTTATATTAATTTTTAATGTTTAAAATCATTTTCTAAATTATTATTATTAAATTAATTCAAAATTAGTATTATTGCATCAGCATGACGTCAGCAGTCAACAGAGGGGTTGACTGGTCAATCTGACACGTGGGTCCCACTGGTCATAGACTCAGGTCAACTAAACCGGGTTAATTAGACTAACTAAGTGATTAGGCTAATTTATATTAGTTAGATTAGTCAAACAGGATTAATTAACTTAATTAACTCATTAATTAATTAATTAATTTATTTATTTATTAATAATTTATCTATTCTAACATTCTTTTTATTCCCTCTTATTTTAACAAAATCGTTCTGGGGCGGGGCCCCCCTGTCATTGGCCCTAGGGGCCATAATGGATTCGGGCGCTAGCGGGCGTTGGGCGCAACCCGAACTGGCGCAGCGGGCGCCCGTCATGCGGCCTCAGCGCTAACGGGATGGCGAGCAAGACGCCACGGTTGGGCGGCGACGCAGACCGGTGCGGGAATGCGTCCGTGAGGGCGACAGCGTGGCGGAGTGGGAGCAGGGCGACGGAGGCAAGGACCGGCGGTGCGGCCACAGTGCGGTGGTGCAGGGCGTGGCCGGGCCAAGCGGCACAATGGAGGAGCTGCGGGCGCCGGCAGGGCGTGTGGGCGCCAAGACGGCGCGGGCGAGGCGCAGAGGACAGCACAAAGGAACCGGGGCGCGCATGATTCGGGAAGCAGCAGATGTACTTGTCATCCACACTTTACCATGTGCACTGAACACCATAGAATATAAGACCATGTACTCTCTCCGCTTTTGCCAATTTCAAAATTTCGGTCACTTTCTCAGATTCTACATGGTTAACTCATGTTCGTCAACCGGTAACAATAGACCCAGTCACCAACTTGAATCTGGTACTCGTCAATACTACTTCAGCACCCCTTGCACAATTTGTCTGACCACTAGTGCATTGGCATGTCGTTGTGTCCCGTGCTTACCACACGCCATGCCGCTATCACCGCGTCGAGCCTCTGCCGTCCTGGTAGAGTCTCTAGGGCCACGGACCCACACCACTCAAACCCCTACTTCAGAGAACCACCGATCATCACCTATCAATGTCGATTATCACGTCTCCATCAGACCATTGGTACCCAGGCCGCTCCACGTGTCTCTGGCTATACCGCTGAAATACGTTGTGATTCTCCGTGCACTTACGCCATAGCCCCTGCATCAGCACAAAGTGAAATCGTCCATCAGACTCCAGCTCCACCTTCAAGATGACTCCATAATGGTTGTACGTGCCACCCCCGTGCCCTATCGACTTCATGCTCTCATGTGCACACAAACCTTGAATCAACCCTGCGTCATTGTCTTCTTAAAGTTGCACAAGCCCTTGGGCCTGCACCACATGTTTCCACGTCCCAGAAGTCGGCCACCATCAGCATCACGCTCCTATGTTGTCGTCGCTGAAAGCACCGCCGTCTTCTGCTTTTGACCAACATCCATGTCAGTCCATCAGACTGTCCAATCCGACCCAACCGAAATTATCCGATTGCAACCATGCTTCACCCTGCGTCGTTTTCGCCCGCACATCCTCATGCATTGCTTGACGCCTTTTGTATGCGTGATCCCGTCACAACACGCTCCAGACTCCTCTGAGCCTTATACGCATGTCGTCATCGTTGCTACACACACCGCAGACTCTCACGCTACTATACATGTACACAAACCTTGTACCAAAGAAATAAAGTCAAAATCCACCACATAAGCGTTCCTGCGTGCACACACCGTCGGCTCCCCCTGTGTTCATGTGCTATTATGTTGTCATAGGTTACATCTTGTGTCTACCCCATTATATATGAGAGGCCTAGGATACAAGTGCCCTATTAGGACACAACTCCTACTCTGTCTTCACGCAGTCAAAACCAAGTCCAATTGTAACCAACCTTGTACAATAATATTCGACACAACTCTAATAACATTGTTACGCAATCCCAGGTCTGCTATCAACGGCATTTCCGACCGACATGCGTCAACCAGGCCCAACCGGAGAGCAAAACCGACTTATGAGAGGCCTTGGGCCCTCCCCCAAAAAAAAAAGACTAGCCTATTAGGAGGGGACACCCCGCCCCTTATAAATCATGTTATGTCTCCTCCCACAACCTGATGTGGGACTAAAGCCAACAATCTCCCACTCACACATCGGTCACCCATGGGCCCGCTCACACCAGTGTTTCCAGCCCACCAACCTTGACCGACCACCCGTCAGTCATCAAGATTTATTTCGGGCACCTGGGCTCTGATACCAATTGTTACGCAATCCCAGGTCTGCTACCATCAGCATTTCCGACCGACGTGCATCAACCAGGCCCAACCGAAGAGCAACACTGACTTGTGGGAGGCCTTGCCCCCCCCACACACACACAAAAAAGACTAGCCTGTTAGGAGGGGACACCCCGCCCCTTATAAATTGTGTTATATCTCCTCCCACAACCGATGTGGGACTAAACCCAATAACGGCAACGGTGTGGACAAAATAGTAGTAGTGCATTTTCGGAGCGCCGCGCTAGTACTATATGTGTAGCAGTAACGCCCGTGGTGACCACACGCTACTGTTAATTAGCAGTAGCACATTATTTTAACCAGCGCTACTGATAATCCTCTATGTATAAGGTTTTCCCTAATAGTGATCTCCTTGGCGGGGACCCGGTTCGATCCTAGCCGCAAGAAGTACAAGGTGGCCAAATTCTTCTATCAGAAGGTACCGATATACGATCTGCAGCTTTGAGGTTCTCACTCTTGGCACCAATACCAACATGTGGCTGTGGACCGCCGATGATCTGTCATACTCCATCGTTGGGCCGATCCTGGTCCACGTCCAAGGCTCCCAAAGCCACCCTACGCGTTTCTTCAGTTCAACTTGGCCGAAAAAAGTCCAGTCCCATTCCGTATCCTCCTAGCAATTTTGAACCCACCCACTTTGTGGATTCAGCTTTGTTGCATCTGTTTGTGTAGGCGGAAGATGGAGCTGGAGTTTTGGAGCTTAAAAGCTAAATGGAGTCTACATCAATGTTTCAAATAGCAGGCTATGCCAAAAAGCGGCGGTCCTTCAGATCAGTTATTAACAGACTATTGTACATGAGTATCATTTAGCGGCACCCTGGTCAAAAAGCTATAGAAAGACTATAGTGGGGCTATAGTCGACTATTTAAAACATTGGTCGACATTGCAAGATCATGAACGGTATGATCTGCTTTTGTTCGATTGCAACGGCTGGGCGACGAGGCTTCCTAAAGTTGTTCTTCATGGGAGGATGGTCATCTTGACGGGAGAGAGGAAGGTGTACCAGTATGACATGATCACACCCAAGATGGAGAAAGTAGCTTCCGACATCCACGACATCAGGCATCATGATCAGAATTTATCGACAAGATAGTTTTTTTACATCTCACGAACAATGTTGAGAGTTTAGCGTGGATCGGTCAGGGAACTTTGACAAGCAACATTGTTGTATACTAACTACAATTGACACATGTGGGCCAAAATTGATGCATTATGTACTGATCTATGTAGTGACATTTACTATTTTTCAGCATGTTATTGACATATGTGGCCTTTCTTAAGCCTATCAATTACCTTGTGTTGTTTTAGACATATCAATAATCACCTTATGTAAAAGACTACAATTACTTTGTATGCAAGACTGTTTTTGTGAAAGGGTGGTGGCAAGTTCCTCTTAGACTCATCATGTTTGAGTGTTAATATTGCCCATTGTGAGAAGCCTTTTGAGTCAGCTTCTCATGTTTGGTGCTTGAAATGTCTAGAGTGGCCCCATTAGAGATAGCATTGTCACGATCCTGCTACCCTGCACCGTTTGTAGAATGTCCCTCAGAGGTTAGCCCAGTTTCCTTCTAAGGTCTCGGTACGTGTTATTCTCGTTGTGGCCATACAACCCACTGTCAGATACGACAAGTAGTTTGGGTGGCAAAATGCAAAGTGCAATCAGTTTTCATATATATCCCCTCTATCGAGGTCTAACCCGAGTTGGTTATACCTGGCAATGGCAATGTTTTTGCGTCATTACCTTGTGAAAATCATTGTTCGGAGATGCTCGGACTCGTTCTTCAGGGTGAAAAACTTAGTTTCTGACCTTTGATGGTTGGATCCGGTGGCAGTGACGCTTGAGCGTTGTTCCCTTCCTGAAGGCATTGTTATTTAAGGGCCTCGGTGTCCTTATGGTGTCAAAAGATGATTTTTTTCGTATATGGTTTCTGTTGTAGCTTGTCAATCGTTGTTTTGATCTTGGAGTTTTTTTCTTGCTTAGGCATTGCTTTGGTCTTATGATTTTGTTATTTGCCGGTTTGTTTATTTGTGTATGTGTGTGCGTGTGTGCGTGTGCGCGCTGTGTTGGTTGTGTGCAGGTGTGAAGCCAGGCCCAAGCAGTCCGGGGGCCTGGCCGGCTGACTCTTCATTGGTTATAGGTACAGCTACTGTGTATTAGCACTGTACATACACTGTTTGCCTGGGGCATAACACCAACCGGGCGCCGCTATCGATTGTGTTCATTCTAGCTATGCAAAGATTGGGCGTGTACTCATTGTGTTTGTATTCTGACTCATTTTAGTCTATAAAACTTTGTAAAAAAATCATTGATGCTATTACTGAACCGTCTCCGTATGGCAATATGTTTTGCCTACATGTTTCTCCCTTGCAAGTGCCTCCATCTTTCAATTGCGTGAAACTTCTGCCTCATGTCCTTCCCTCCTAGGTCTCTGTTGCTCAAGTTCGAGTCTAGCTTTTCCTTGGACCTGAATCAAGTTGCTCATACTGCCAACATTCTTTTCGATTTGGGAATGCAGTGTCAAACTTTGGTTGGCCCAAAAGATAAGATGTAGTTGTTGATTGTTGTTGTCCAAACAAAATGCACCTATTGCCATAATTTGGGGCTTATTAATGGTTTCAGAAGTACATGTGAAACAAGATATGGTACATCTTGTAAATTTCTGGAAGTGCCTTCTGGAAATTGTTGGATCATGTTTAAGGTTTATGTCAACACTATGATTTGGCACAATATTCATATAACATTTATTCATTGACGCTATTGCGATTAAAACATAAGTTTGGGTTTTCAGGTCCCATGAAAGCATTATCACTTCTAGGTCCACACTGAAGTTTATCAGAACAAAACATAAAGTAAAACAACATGTCGGAAATACAATAACCATCAGTCCAGCAATTTTATGTTTTATGCCACAAGCACACCCACACACACATAATAATAATGTTTATGTGCCTCTAGTGATTGCTCTCATGGTGAGCCTGGCCATTCCATCCATGGAGGGCTGCTTCCAGGGGGAGGCACGTTGATGACTTGGGTTGGTTCAAGATCTAGAGGAGGAGCGACCAGAGTATTGCTTGCCTAGGAGTGGGAACTCTGCCCAATCAAGCAGGACAGGGAGTTCACCATGCTAATGAGATCCTCTTCGTCCACCACATTCACGACCTCCTTGTCGCTCAACAAGTTTTCGCGTAGCTGCTCAAGTGCCATTGTCTCTGATGATATGTTGCTGTTACTCGGCAACAAGGTATGGCTGCCATTCAAGTCATACATCTCACGCAATGATGAGTAATCAGCACCGGTAGATAAGTTCCATGAATTGATCTGATTGTCGAAGTGGTTTCCAGAGTTACTATACATGATACCAGCATTAGAGTTGGACATGGAGGTAGGTTGCGACCCCGGCCTGAGAGGCGTGCCCCAAAAGTTTTTCCAGTTAAACATGTCCTCCTTCAGTGGAGCTCGCCGCCCTGAAGTACACAGCTGGTCAGATTAGTTATCCGCTACTACTAATTACTCAACTCTCGTGCATTACTAATTACTCAAATCTTGTGCATAGTCAGCGATTTATCTATAAAGCAAACTTTCTGAAAGTTTTGCTTCTGAAGTTTACCTGAGCTTTGAAAGTGTACACCTTGTAGGGCTCCAGAATCATTTAGCCCTAATGTCATTTTTCCAGTAGGCACCGGTTGAATTGGTAATGATTGCCAAGTTTGTCCTGTCTCAAACAGGTTGTCATAATTGCTATGATATGAATTTTGGGTGCTCTGACTTAATAAATATAGACGTTGGTTTTTGTAGAGGAGATTCTCAATGTGCTTGTCCATTATCCCTGGGCCACACTGCAGAACATGCCTACTGAAAGCAATACAAGGAAAAAAAATCTTCACCCACTAATATAATGCAGATATATAGAAATTGAAACGAAGCTAGTTTATTCAGATATGTACATGTAGTAGTGTGCATATAACATCAAACGCCATGTTATGTAAAGAACATTAATTCGTTCCAACTCTGAAGTAGACCACACAAATAAAATCATCTATTATAATTCAATTAGAATTATCACTAGATTCTAGCCGTAGACCGGAGACTATGTAGCCCCCCCAAACCCAGACACACGCGCGCGCACACTTGTTTGTATTGTTGTTTCAGTTAACATGTGCAACATTTGACCATGATCTGTTGATCTTTAAATGGAACCCCTTCGACCCTTCCAACATTTTTGTAAATGCTACAGGGAATAGTGAAAGAAATGTATCTAGAGCTTGGTCATCCAAAGGATATTTTAACATAATTATTAATTTAAAAACAGTTAACTTGTGGGACAATAACATTTTAGTTTGTTTAGGGTGTATATATACATTATGGTTTTTTGTTTTCTTAGTGCATTAGTTATGTGAGTGCATAAGTATCTGAAATCTATTTTGTATATTGTCTATCCAATCAATATGAAATACTAAAAGATGAACTGATATCTTGAGGATAGTAATTGTTTGTGTGTGATTATTTCAATTTACCTACTAGATATGTTAAATATATGTTTTCTTATGGAGATATGTTAAATATATGTTTAATTGTCATTAGCACTATGCAATTTAGAATGCAATAGAGAACAAGAATAAGAGGTGGGAAATACGCCCCTCCCCCCACGGTCTGACCCACAGAACAGCTTGGAGAAGCCGGCGCGATAGTGGCGGAAGCGAGATCTTCCTCTCATGTCGCGGCGCGGTAGACGATGGAGGGAGACAATTCTCACCCAATGGAGGGTGAAGGAATTGTACCCACACCTTGGAGCGAGAACTCCATAAAGTGGGCCGTGATGGTTCTAATAGATGGAGCTACTGTTTTCCTATTGTTGGAGTGTTGCACGTGATGAAACAGAAGTAAGGTCGCCGACTAGGCTGACATGATGCTTTTAGTTAGATTTGCATGGATGTTGGGGTGATGGCTTGGATCGCGGTGTGTTTCTCGTGGATGTAAGTAGTCGGTGACAGATAGCTTAGATTACGAGGCAATGGCGGCATGCGGTAATGTGGTGCGCTCGTGAGCGGTGGATATCAAGGCATCCATCCCAGATGGAGTTGAAGGATAGGTGCGTAGGGCATGGTGATTGAGTAGGTATCGAGATGATTGGAAGCCCCGGGGATGAGTTGGTACTCAGAGTGTATGAGATTCTATGCAATGCAGAGTTCTAGAGGTACATATCCACCGCGGGCAAAGTCCTAAACCCGCTTCTCCCATGGTGGGTTTGGGTTCTCTTTCCGTTCGTTGGTGATGGCATAGAGTGGCATGGTGTGGTGGGGCATGATGTTTTGTCATTCGTGCTTCCTAAAGGCATATCGGGTCTTCATCTCCACCCCTGGGCAAGCTCGCCAGATTTGGTCGCTTGTTGGAGGGTGCGAGGATGGCAATGACATGGTGGGAAACTTTTTTGTCGGCATACATTAGTGTGTCAGTGTGCTTGGTGGCGCGCGAGCGGTCGGCATGTGTCATTTGTATCTAGTTTTAGCCTGATTTTTCCTAATTAATTATATAATTTCATAATTATTATTAAACACACAATGCTTCCACTGAGTTAGCTCGGAAAAAGGAGATTTTTCAAGTGTGGTGTGTAAAATCATTCATTATTGCTTTGGTAATAATCATTTCGATCTTAATTATACATATATTATATATTACCTGTGCGTACTTGCTTGTCCACCAGTAAAATCCGTAGTTGCAAGCCACCTGGTGCTCCTGCGTGGCTGTGGATTGGTTTCTATGAAAAATTGTGGCACCGCGGACACCTAATTGGGCAGGTAACATATAACTAGTAAAACCAATAAAATAATAACTAGTACCAATTGATAAATTAAATAGTGTGCAATGGTACAACAATAGAGAACGGACATCTACTTTGGTTCATTATTATGTTCTGACAAATGTTGTGTAGTATGAAATGCATCACATGCTTCAATTTACTTTATGGGACGAAAGCAGTTTGCGCATATTAACATGATAAATTTAAGAATATGTGACACACACCCTTTCACTTACCATAATATCCAGCATCCCGGGTAAATCTTTGGGACAAGTTATTCTCAAGGCACATATGTCTGAACATTTTATCTCTATCTTGCTCTTCAAGCCTTCATGGAGTATTTCCCATGCCAATTTATTCTTGGAAATATAAAATTTTGCAACAATATCTCCTTCATATATTGATTTCCACTATCAATATATAAAAGTAATCTTAGCACTCAGCCAATATTCAAGGACATATTTTACTAGTTTAATAAAACTAAAATATCATAAGTTTTTGTCATCTTTATTTTAGTACATCCAATTCAAAGACGATATTGCCTCACAATTGTTTAAAAATAGTAGTAATAACTCATAACAACAGAAATAAAGTTTGAAAATAAAGTAAACAAGTGTAACAATGGTTGTGTGCATCTGAAGTAGAAGTCGACGGTTATCCTATTTTTTCAGAAAAAGATAAAGAAATATTATATCTACATTTAATACCAAACTAAGAGCAAAATGTAGGTGTTTCATCTAGTGTACATTAGACAAAAATTACATGAGTCAAAGCGAAATTACCTCCCAGTCCCCAATTCTAAGAGAGGAAGCTTGAAAATTGGAAGCCTGCAACTTTTGTGAACGGGGCCTCCTTCCTTGTATTGCAGTAGATATTGTTTGTACATCACATGTGGTTTGCTTTCCTTTTCCTTTGGAGGTTAATGTGAGCTTCTTTTGTATAAGCTCCAAAAGAGCGGGTGTTTTCGTTAACTTTAAACCTAATGGCCCACGTCCACGAATGGATTGCCAAGAGAAGAGCTCATTTACCACATCATTACCTTCATTTGACTGTTGTGGGGAATTGTAAAAGAAAGTGTTACAAAGAGGCAATACAAATATAATTGTGTCACAAAGATACAATACAATACAAATATAAATTTACTTTAAGTTGTTATTTCCAACTTGCGCATCAATAGTAAACAACAAACAATTTACTAGAAACGTAATATTAGACAGACAACAACAAAAATATTTACTTTCCCACAAACAAGGTTGTTAGAATCCCAATTCGATCGTGAGATTATGTGCCTTCACAATCTAAATTAATTGGAATGGTTCTATAATTCCTATAAGTAGAATCTATTATCTGAATGTTTTGGTTGTCGTTATCCTAAGATTTGTGATCTTACTGTAGGATTTCTGATCTGACTCAGAATTGTGATTCTGACAACCTTGCCTCCATATACGAAATACGTAAAATATTACATGACATTAAACTTGGAATAACAGTACATGCTAGGATGGGTGAGTTACTGGACATAAATATTTGTTTCAAAACAATTAGATGGAACCGCTGGAAAACCCCATTAATTCCAAATGGTTATTCACCACAGCTGTGTTGAACCCCAATTAAGGCGTCAAGTGTAAGAATCATGTCCACTGAAGAAAAGGACATACACAATTTCTACCAAAGTTTCAAATTACTAACAAAAAACCATGTATTTGCCTTCATATGTGGCATTTACATACGGGGATCAGTTTCGACTGATCTTGCACTAGAAGTTGAGCATTTAACCCAAATTTAAATATTTCATCTCTAACATTTTGTTATGCTTTTATTTCTGACATTGCAATTTGAAGTATCCTAATACATTGGTATGGAAGTAACTTAACATGTGTTTGACGTATCGAGACAGAAAAAACTAAGTCTTTAATAAGATAAATGTGTAATTTGTAGTTATGACTTTCCTATATCATGATATTCTTTGTACAAGCACGTATTGACAAGCTTGTGAGGTCAATAAAACTATATGTTAGTCTTGGTGATATCCCGTGACATGATTATCAAGAGCGTGTTATATATATATATATATATATATATATATATATATATATATATATATATATATATATATATATATCCGGTAGGTGTTGTTAGTAAGAAAAAAATTGAACCCATTTGATAGTAAAATATATTAGAACCCAACCCTCGTGTGCTTGCCAAAATATAGTGCATATAGATTATTATTATTATTTTCAAAACTCAAAGCTTCTTGAGGTTTGAGAAATTTTAGAAAGAAAAATATCAACAATATTAAAACTAAATAAATACAACATAAAATTATATTCCACAATGTAACTAATGATTTTTTTTATTGTAGAGATATTTCTATCAACAAACTTAGTCAAAAGTTGACAACGCATGATTTTTGAAAAAGTACAGGAACTATATGGTGGAACAAAGGATAACTAATTAAGTGCATTTTATGTCTTTCAACTAATTACTTAAATTGTTTAAAATCTTAAAAAATGAATATATGAATCATAATTTCTTTAAGATTCTAATTCTTTAAAAGAATTTAAAAACTATATATTTATTTGTCACTAGCTTTATAGGAAATTCACCATTCACTGAACCGCATTTCCCACTCATTGGACTAGAATCAAGGAATTTTCATGCGTTGTGTGGAAAGAAATACCCCTCACCCTGACCCAAACCACCAGGCCCTCGAGGCAAAAAGGACTTCAAGAAAACTACGTTTGCAAGCATTTGCATTCTTGTCAAATTTATCGTGTTTTATGTGTGTTTGCACCTTGAGTTTTCAATCTATGTAGCCCCTAAAAGGATTTTCTTAGACAAGGCCAACCGCAAATCTTCTATAATAATCTACCTCAAATACACTCCTAAACTCAAAATAATGTTGGTTGAGTGCCTAGAGAGGATAATCATAGACTAAAGGGATATCTTGATTCCACTTTCATAGTTAGAGAGGCTTACACTCTAAACTGAAAGTGTAGTTCTCTCTCTCTCCCTCTCTCTCACTCACTTTGAATCATTTGGATGGAATGGTTAAACCCTAACATAAGTGCTATGCTGATGAGTTTATGAATTTTTTATGGGCACTTACTTTAATTTTGGTAGAATAAATTAGTCGGGTCTATTTTTGGAGACTATTTACATAATCCCATATTAAGGTCACATGGACAATAACTGATGAAATAAATCTATTGTCCCACATGTCTATGTATGTGCATTTAATGTTATTTTTCCAAAATGGATGCATGCACTTCTCTTTGTTTAGTGTGCAAGGAGGTTCATCATTTATGCTCAAGATACTAAAGTCGTAGAAGGCCTCTATGAACCACGCCAACCACCTTTCACGCACATAGGACTACCACATCTTATTTGCGTAGAGTAGACCTTGGATGAGTAAGTGTTATACTAGATGATATCATGAATATATGTTACATGTACATCAATCCTAGAACTATGTGCAACTAAACATTCAAAACAAAGGATTAAATATAATTAGATAGCAGTGAAGGCCTGAAATATGGTACCTCATATATTTCAAAAACTAATTTTAATTGTGTTACATAATAGAGTTTTTGCGAGGGTGTTAAATAATAGATTGCACTTCAACCGACTCTAACAGGACTGCACATTTTTTCATTTTGTTTTGCTATATTAGACAAACTTTGACCGTATAGACATATTTGAAAGAACATTAATATGCGCTAATCTATTTGGTATATGTATTTAATGTACAAGGGGGTTCCAAAATTAGTGCTAGTCCTTGCCTAGATCATTAGAGTGGAGGTAGCAAGCCTAGTTTTTGCAAGCCGTTTGTGTTTAGTTTCTAGCCAATCATTGTTCAACTAACTTGAGAGTAATTTTTCTTCCTCTTATGTGGAATGGCAGACCTTCTACCTATGCTTGGAAGAATAAGGGATGTTTCCCTAATAAAGCATGTTCCCTAAACTTTGTATACTAATGGCCGAAATTTAAGTGTTAGCCGTTGAGAAGTTGTGATGTGATTGAGGAGATACGCTAAAAGCACATGAAGCATGTGACAACTGGTGGCTAGTCTAACAAACAACCTCTTCTTGATCAAAGAATTGATGTAGTTCACCAATTGTGTTATTGCAAAGATTCTTCATACCTAAATTGAAGATCATGTTGTTTAGATGCAATATACATGGTTAACACCACACAAATTCTTTTGCACTGGATCTATGTCATGACACGCAATGTTTGTGTAAATATTGAGATAACAACGAGAGGGAGGGTAATGGAACATGTGAAAAAACACATAATTTAAACTCATGCTTCCTCAAAATAGATTAAACATAACTATTATGTTCCTCATGAAATCTCACCTAAAAACCCTCGAATATTAGAACTTGTACACATGGTGGAATCAGCCTTCTTGCTAGCTATATCTATCATAAATGATATAGTACCTAAACAATATATATATCACAAACTAGATTGCATATCCCAAGTGAATTGAAGAACACAAAACAAGGTGTCCGTCAAACCGCACAAACAACTACGTGCATAGTACGAAGTGGCTAGAACGAATCAGAAATTGAAAACGGTAAATAAAGAAGAAGAATTGACTCTTTGAGGACAGAAATTAACACCAATGTAAACTCACTTGGCTCAACTTCTTGAATTGTGACATCTCCTCCTCTTCCTTGTTCTCGTTGTTGGCATACCAACACTGCTCTTTCCCTCTCACAGTCCAATCTATGACATGCATCCTGTTCTTGAAAATAAAACCCACTTACGGTTGGTTTGTAAGAGTTTTTGGTTATTATGGGAGAGCTTTCACAAGGGGATATGGTGGACAATTAGGGTCCTTGGCAATGGAAAGGAGGCAACCCGGATTTTATAAGAGGAAAAACGAGGAAATAGTTGCCACTTTGCAGCGGGGCCACGTTGCAAGGGTTTGAGTGCCACGTTTTCCTTCCATATAGTTGTAGCCAAGTGTCACACCTGACATTCAAACTAAGGAAATTGTGGGATGCGCAAAAAACTAATCGATTTGCTGAACTAATGCATTAAAAGGTTCAACCTTATCTGATATCCATGGGGGATGTGTGAGTAATAAATGCGGCGCTAAAAGAACTTTTATATCTAGCCAGAAATATTGTGTTCTTTTAGCCACACCCATTATGTATAAGATATGTAAACATATATAATCAAGCATCCCAAAATATTGTAAACATGATTGTATCACAGGAAATATGAAAACAAGTCCAATGAATAGGAAATAAGGTTTAATTTTATATGTATTTAGTTTACCAAAAAAGAATAAGTCTCCATTTACTTTTTATATATGTAGGTGAAATTTTACATTTAAAATGTGTTTAATAGATCATCCATATTGCTGCAACTTCTGCTTCAAACCCTCCTTACGAGCATTTCTACCTTATGAGATCGTGTAACTCCCTGACATTGGAGGAATACTTAGTGTGTATCGAAACATCACTTCGTAACTGGGTGATCATAAAGGTGCTCTATAGGTATCTCTGAAGGTGTCTATTGGGTTGGCATGGATCGAGACTGAGATTTGTCACTCCGTATGAGGGAGAGATATCTCTGGGCCCTCTCGGTAATACACCATCTTAAAGAGCTTGCAAGCAATGTGACTAATGAGTTAGTCACGGGATCTTGTATTATAGAATGAGTAAAGAGACTTTCCAGTAACGAGATTGAACTAGGTGTGGAGATACCGACGATCGAATCTCGAGCAAGTAACATATCGCCGGACAAAGGGAATTGCATACGGGATTAAACGAATCCTTGACATCATGGTTCAACCGATAAAAGTTCGTGGAATATGTAGGAATAAATATGGGCATCCAGGTCCAACTATTGGTTATTGACAGGACAGGTGTCTCGGTCATGACTACATGATTCCCGAACCAGCAGGGTCGCACGCTTAACTTTCGTTGACGCTAGAGTAGTATTGGGACATTTGATGATTGGTAACTGAATGTTGTTCGGAGTCCCAGATGAGATCCCGGACGTCACAAGGAGTCTCGGAATGGTCAAGAGGTAAATATTTATATATGGGAATTCATATTTTGGGTTCCGGAGAAAGATGCAGTTTTTTTGGTATTGTACCGTGAAGCTTCTAGAAGGTTCTGGAGGGGTCCAAAAGTCCAAAAGTGGGTCCAACACGAGCCAAGGGCTGGCATGGGCTGAGGGGAGGTGCCCTGGCCTTATTGGGCTAGGCGCACCAGGTCCTCCAAACCCCATGTGGCTAGGGAAGGAAAAACGGGAGTTCTAGTAGGAATAGGATTGGACTTGGAGTCCCAAGTCCTCTCCCCCTTGGTTGCGCCCTAGGGCTTGGAGGGGTTGTTCCCCACGCCCCTCGACCTATATATAGAGGGGAGGGGCGCCCCAAGAGGACATACCAAGCCCTTGGCGCCCCTCTATCTCATGCTACTATGTAGTTCCTCCGTCCTTGTTCTAGTAGCGCTTGGCGAAGCCCTGTTGAACTAGCTCCACCACCACCATCACCACCACGTCATCGTGGTGGTTGTGATCCCATCTACTTCTCCTCCTTCTCTAACTACTAGGGAAAAACCTATACACAGAGGTATAGCAGTAGCGCTGGTTAAAATACGGTGTGACTGCTACTTTGTAGTAGCGCGTTCTTGCAAAGCGCGCTATAGCTACAACTATAGCAGTAGCGCGTGTGAAGCAAAAAAGCGCTACCACTATAATTCCCACCGTGTTGGCGGTAGGCTAGGAATAGTAGTAGCAATTCCGCGTAAAGCGCGCTACCACTATGGTCGTTGTTGCAGCGCATTTCCTGCGTAGAGCGCTACTGCTAAGAAAGAAAAGAAAAATGAAAAAAATAGAAAAGTAAAAGAAAATGAAAGAAGTAGGAAACAGAGAAATGAAAAAAAGAAAATGTAAAGATAAGCAAAAGAAATAACTACTTCCTATAGCAGTAGCATGTTTTGCTAAAACGCGCTATAGCTAACTTAGCTATAGCGCGTTTTCGAAACAGCGCTACTGCTAGTTCGACTTAACCACCCGCGCGCTCAAAATTTTGCTAAGTCCTCCTTTCCCCCCCTCTTCCCCCTGTTCCCCCAACTCCTCTGTCGCCGCTGTTGATCGCGCCGCCCGAGCCCGAGCCTGCCCTCATTGCCGCCGCCCGAGGCCGCCCTCAACCTCATCGCCGCCGCCCGCCGCCGCTCTCAACCTCATCGTCGCCGCCCTCGACCTCACCGCCGCCGCCCGAGCCCGCCCAGGACTGGCACCTCCCGATCCCGAGCCCGCCCTCGCCGCCCCTACCTCCGTCGCCGAGCACCTCCCCGCCATTGTCTCTCCCCTCTCGGTAAGCCTCCACCCCACCCCCAACCCCTCTCTCTGCTTTTTCTTCCTCTGCCATGTTAATTAGCAGTAGTAGTAGATGTTAATTAGTACTAGGGTTCATAGATAATGTTTTTTAGTAGTAGTAGTAGATGTTAATTAGTAGTAGTGATGGTATTAGTTAACTAGGGCAGTATGGTTAATAGTAGATGTTTTTTAGTTAGGGTAATAATAGATGTTAAGTAGTAGATAATGTAGATGTTAATTAGTTTAGTAGGGTTTAGTTTTTTAATTGAGTTTGTTTAACTAGATGTTAATTAGGGTAGTAGGGTTTAGTTTAGAGTAAAGTTTAGTTCAGTAGTTAACTAAATATAATCTATATTTGGTTTTTGAATTGAGTTTGAGAGAGAAGATTTGTGTAGATTTTCTAGAAGTGTCAAACGCTAGGAGATGAAAATTTGAAGTGGTTAGGATATATGCAAATTCCTCAATTGTGTTTGCACATGTTTATCTACTGTTTAGTTTCTCATGTACATATTCTTAAGTGTTCTTGTTATATGCAACATAGAAGTGGTTCGATTGTGCCCAAGTGGCCTTTTGTTGTTTCCAGGGAATGAAGCCGAGTGGCCTATGTTTTGCCGGAATGTTGATTCATTTCCGTTCCGGCAAATTTCAGGTTCTCGATTTGTCCACTTTTTAGCAAAGGTCATGCCGAAATTTTCCATGAATTTCGGCATGACTTGTGCTACAAACTAGGACATATCGAGTGCCCGGAATTTGCCGCACCGGGAAGGAGTCAACGTTGCTGCAAAGCATAGGCCTTTTTTATGTCATTATTCATTTTATTAGGTCTAGAATTAATTGACTAGATTTATTCGTAGGAAACATGGCTAGCAACAATGAAGGACATGGTTCTGGTGACTGCGACAACGTCTACCTGGCGGCAGATGAATTTTTGAGGGAAGCCGACGATCAACGATTGATGTTGTTGGGTCCACCTGTCACATCGGAGACTGAGACCGACATCAAGATCGGCGCTGAGACGGAGACCAGCATCGAGACCGGCGCTGAGACTGAGACCGGCGCCGAGACTAGCGGAGCCGGTATAGAATCGAAAGCAAAGAGGCAACGGCGCCCAAACAAGCTCAAGACTACTAGACTGGTGATCACGGAGGTGGACGACGGCATTTTTGAGCCAAACGCACCCGCGGAAGCGCACGCACGCTACAGCAATCAAATAGGCTGCATCGTAGGGATAACCGCCATCATCAACGATGAGAAACTACAAAAGATAGAAAATATGAGGCCCTCCCTCCTAAAGAAGCTGCACCAAATATTCTTGTTCCCGGGCCGGAATGAGAAGGATTATAAAGATCCAGATAAAGACCCAGCAATGAAGAAGATCAACAAACACGTCATGACCAAGTTTAGTGACGCGTTGGCCGCCTGGAAAGCAAGGGTGAAACATCGGATCGTCAACAAAAAAGGAACCCTACTCCGTGATTGTAAAGGATAATCCGACAATCACGGAAGAGCAGTTTCAAATATTCAAGGCGGCTTGCGAGGCCGAAGCTGCCAAAAAGAAGTCGAAGTACATGAAGGGGCTTCAAGAGAGAAACATGGGGTCCCACCACCTCGGAAGCCGTGGTTACGGCGGGAAGAGGTCCATATGGGCCAAGGAGGATGCGGAACGTGAAAGTCTGGGCATCGCAGACCCCTTGGCGGACTTCACCGTCCCGCAGGAGCGTGATGTCCTCAGGGCCCGGCACCATTGGGACCCAGTCAAGAAGGTTTTCAACACGGACCCGGTCATGACGGAGTTCATGAGACAACTGGTAATTTTAGTTTCTGATCAATTCGACTGCATGTTTAGTCATAGTTGTAAACGATCCTTGTTCCTTTTGTAGAGAGAGCAGCACAGGATTGCGGCCGAAAGCGACTCACTGTCTAAGGCATTGGCGAGGCCCAAGTGGGACACCCCATTCAACCGAGTGTTAAACATATTGAAAGGACTCCCGCTGGATACTCGGCCGTCGTATGGACGCGTGCACGGTGTCGGAGACGGCGCCACATGGAAGAAGTACTACTGTGAGACCACAGAGGAGAGAAAGGAAAGACAGAGATTAACTAAAGAAAACATCGACAAGAAGGTTGAGATTGCGGTTGAGAAGAAATCAGCTGAGACAGTCGCAATAGCGTACGTTGCCGCATAACAGGCAGTTGTAGATATGTCTGGTCTCTTGGTTCTGACCGTTCTCAGTTGGAGCAAGCAAAATCCAGAAAAAAAATGCAGCGGACTTTCCCCTTGCCGACTTCTTCAGGAGAAGCTCGACTAGTGTTGCACTCCGCACTCGCTTCCTCGCACGCAAGACTCCGCACCAGCTCCTGCACCGACTCCCGCACCAGCTCCTGCACCGGCTCCCGCAGCTGTCTCAGACGTGCTCGGCGGTGCTTCTTCTTTGGCTGAGCTCGACGCCCTCACGGTATCTATCACACCGGCCCTCTTCAATAAATGTATAATCTCCTGTTTCCATTGCCTTTCGGATGTCTCATGTCGCAGACATGTCTTTCCAGGCCGACGTAACCCCGTGCACCATATTGTACACCATCGGCGACCAGAAGGTGGACGTGGGGAAGCCGACAATAATGAAGCCGAAGGAACCATTGTTCCATGGAGGCTCAACGTATTATAGACGACCTTCCGGCAAAGAAGCCTAGGAAGAGACCAAGGAAAGGCAAGAAAGCTGCTTCTATGATCCAGCTGCCTCAGCAGCCTCGGGTTCAAGACCGTATAAATATCCCCGGTGCGGCAAAATGGCATATCCCCGGTGAACCAATCCTACCTGAAGCAGCGCTAGGGGCCAGATTCAGCGATCTAAGGAGACTTCATGACGATGTGCTGCGGACAGAGAAAGGCCTCATCGCCTCGAAAAATTCAGGATACCCACTCTATGTGGTTAACGTACCGTGGCAATTGTCGTGCGTCGACACATTCCCCGCGGAAAAGTTCTTCCTTCGATTCGATTACATCTTTGACATGTTTCACGCGAAGAAGCTGGATTTTGCGTTTGTCCACCTTTATGCCTTGCACATGAACTACCTCATCGGGGTTGAGCAGATACCTCATATCTGTGTCGCTGACCCGTACTTCATGCACAAGGGCTTCTTGGGAGTCTGTGCAGAGCATCGTGAATACGCGAGGGAATACATCGCCAATTTCATGCTCGCCAATAAGGACAAGGAGGCAATTCTCGTGCCTTATCATCCCCTGTAAGTCATCCGCGTAGATATCCTTTCAATCATTCATTTGCACGGTGGAGGCTAATTACTTTGAGGTGTACTTATTTTGCACAGCGGCCGGCGCGCCGTCCTCATCATCCTCTACCCCCGATACTACCACGGTGGAGGCTAATTACTTGGACTCGTCGAAGAACATTAACAAAAAGGATTACACCCACATCAAGTCTATTCTCGACAGTGCTATGTTTTACTACGACGCACAGGGTGGAGAGGTCAAGGACAAGAAGAGAAGGGACAGCAGGCCGCCTTGACCCATAAGACCGACTTCTCATCGCATCCAGCAATCGAGTGATTCTCTTAATGATGGATTCTATGTCCTACACCACATCTTTGGAGTCTGAGACGGGATCACCAGAACCTTCACATGTCACCTAGATCCGGCGATGCCCATATTCTGCAATGGGCAAAGAACTTAGGAGATATCAAGGATCATCGACTTCGAGATGAGTTCTATCACATCCAGCGCGAACTTGCCCAAATCATCATGAAGGAGGTCGTCGAAAAAACAGGGATGTTCTACGAAGAAGGACAAATGTCGCGGGAAGATGTCTGAACACACGTAGCCGCTCAGCGTCTCGACCTGAAGCCTTTCACTAAGCTCGGGGACTATCTCCCTGACTTGGATGGATGGCACTACATGTTGGAGTGATTGTCGATATATGACAATGTGTCCGTTTAGTCCATACTTTCTGTATCACGAAACTTTGAGTTATGCACGACGAAACTTTATTTATGATGTAATTAAACCGTCCTACTCGACTAGCGACGATCACTCTAGTTAGGGCATTTTGGGTACGATCAAATTTGTTATTTATGCTTATGATATGTTGCTTCTATTTTTGCCAAGTCTGCCTCTTTCTGTTGCTCAACTATATATGTTGGATATCATCGACTCATGTGACGATGCAGGTGCATAGATCATCGATGACGAAGAAGTGCTACGCCAGGAGTATATATACGACGAGTGGCCGGAGTGTCAGGCCCACGTGTACCCGTTTCCGGTTTCTGAGCGACACGCAGTAGTTAGTTTAGGTTCACGCTAATGCGAGAGAGGGATACGAACTCATGTACTGCATAGTTCCGCTCTCACTCATAGTGATAGCTCTTCTCGCGTATATCATTGTTTAGATGGATGACGATGTAGTTGGAAGTAATCGAGACTTGTATCGCTATTTTGGAGATGACGACGAGAGACCACTTTGTGTTGGATGATAATTATGATGATGACATGATTTGATGAGACTATTTGTATGTATATGCTATGATTACATTTGTATGTGTATGATATGCTAAAGATTATTGTATAAAGCTTGTTCAAATACAAAATAAATATGCAGGAAAAAACAGAAACTAATAAAACAAGCAATAGCGAGGGGATTAAAATTAGCAGTAGCGCTCCCTTACCCAGTAGCGCTTCCTTCTGAAAAGCGCTGCAGATATTAGCAGCAGCGCTTTGCGATAAAGCTTGCTACTGCTAGCCATGTATAGCATTAGCGTTGGATGACACGCGCTACTGCTACATGTTAGCTGTAGCGCCTTATCAGTAGCGCGGCGTCTCGCGCTACTAATAGGCAAAATACCCGCGCTACTGCTAGGGTTTTCCCTAGTAGTGTCTTGCTGGATCAAGGAGGAGGAGACGTCATCGAGCCACACGTGTGCTAAACTCAGAGGTGCCGTCCGTTCGGCACTAAATCAGTTGGATCGTGATCAGATCGCGAAGAGTACAACTACATCAACCGCATTATATACACTTCCGCTTTTGGTCTACGAGGGTACATAGACACACTCTACCCTCTCGTTGTTGTGCTTCTCCTAGATAGCTCTTGAGTGTTCGTATGAATTTTTTTTTTTTTCATGCTTCGTTCCCCATCAAATTCAACCACACCTGGAAAGTTGTTTCTGTGCAGCAAAGTGTATAGTAGCACAGTAGTTTGATTGTCTTGATAGTAGCGGTAACAGTAGTAATAGCAACAATAGCAGTTTTGTAGTGATTGTAACAGCAGCAACAACAATAGTAACTTAGAAAAGACAATATGAGCAAAGCATAGGCATTGGATCAATGATGTATATTTCTGTGGATGACTTCATCATGTAACAGCCACAACCTAGAGCGATACATAATAGCTCCAATTCATCAATTCAAGGTAGGCATGTATTTTGTATATAGTCTTGCATGACATCTTTTGTTCCGCCCTCCCATGGCACCGGGTCCATAAGAAAATCTAAGTGATATTAAGACCTCCTTTTAATAGAGAACCGGAATAAAGCATTAACACATAGTGAATACATGAACTCCACGAATTACAGTCACCCCCGGAGAGTATCCCAATTATTGTCACCTTGGGGTCTACGGATCAGAAAAATAACAAAGTGCGCATAACTAGTAGATAGGATCAAGAACTCAAATATATTGATGATAACATAAATGGTTCAGATCTGAAATCATGGCACTCGAGCCCTAGTGACAAGCATTAAGCATAGCAAAGTTATAGCAACATCAATCTCAGAACATAGTGGATACTAGAGAGCCCTAACAAATTGACTCGATTACATGACAAATTTCATCCAACTCCATCACCGTCCAGCAAACCTACGAAGGAATTACTCACTCCCGGTGGTTAGCATCATGAAAAATGTTGATGAAGAAGGGTTGATGATGATGACGAGGACGAATCCCCCTCTTCGGAGCCCCGAATGAATTCCAGATCAGCCCTCACAATGAAGAACAGGAGGTGGCGGCGGCTCCATATCGTAAAAGCGATGAAATTTTCTCTCTCACTTTCTTCTACGCGAGACGGTACTTTTGGACTTGGAGGTAGGGAAACGGAGGCTCGAGGGGCTCACAAGCTCAGGTGGCGCGCCATAGGGGGCGCCACCTGAGCTTGTAGCTCTGTGGTGGCCCCCTCTAGTAGATCTTTTCATCGGTATTTTCTATATATTCCAGGAAAAATCTCCATAGATTTTCAGTCCAATCCAAGAACTTTTATTTCTGCACAACAATAACACCATGGTAGTTCTGCTGAAAATAGTGTCAGTCCGGATGTTTCATTCAAATCATGTAAATTAGAGTAAAAAAATAGAGCAAAAGTGTTTGGAAAAGTCAACACGTTTGGGATGTACCAACCATAAAGGTGGCAGCTCGTCCAGGCATCACCTGATGTGTCATCTGCCCACACTACCTTCCTTGCCATGCGAGTACTGAGGGAGTCCTGGACTAAGGGGTCCTCGGGCGTCCGGCCTGTTATTCATTGGGTCGGACTGATGGGCTACGAAGACATGAAGGCCGAAGACTGTACCCGTGTCCGGATTGGACTCTACTTGGCGTGGAAGGCAAGATTGGCGACCGAAGATTCCTTCTTATGTAACCGACTTCATGTAAACCCTAGATCCTCTCGGTGTCTATATAAACCGAAGGGGATAGTCCGGAAAGGACGGATACTCATTACCATATATACATAGGCTAGACTTCTAGGTTTTAGCCATTACGATCTCGTGGTAGATCAACTCTTGTAACACTCATATTCATCAAGATCAATCAAGCAGGAAGTAGGGTATTACCTCCTTAGAGAGGGCCCGAACACAGGTAAACATCGTGTCCCCCATCTCCTGTTACCATCGATCCTAGACGCACGATTCGGGACCCCTACCCGAGATCCGCGGTTTTGACACCGACATTGCTGCTTTCATTGAGAGTTCCACTGTCGTCGGCAAAAGGCTCGATGGCCCTTCGATTGTCGATAATAGCGTTGTCCAGGAGAAACCTTCCTCCGGACAGACCTTCAGATTCGGCGGCTTTCAGATCGCGGGCCAACTCGCTTGGCCATCTGGAGCAGATCGACAGCTACGCCCCTAGCCATCAGGTTAGATTCAGAAGCTTGAACTACGTCGCGGATATCCGTGGAGACTTGATATTCAAGGGATCTGAGCCCGCGGCGATCGCTCCCCCTCACCCGGATGAACGTGACTCAAATCTGTCATCGGATCACACCCAGGAGATGGTTCCTGCTGCTGCAACGGCCTTAGAGCCAAAGCAGATCGTGTCGTCCGAGGCCGCAGAGTCCACGGTGTTGGAGCCACACACGGACTCAACGCCCTACAATATTCGCTTTAACGGAACTTCGGACTTGTCTCCGGCTATAAGTTCCGGACTGTACGCTCAGGACACCGAGCTAGATCGGTTATCGATCTTCGAGTTCAGCGCCGTTGACGTTTTCCAGCACTCGCCTTTGGATGACGTGCTAAAATCTTTAAAGAATTTGTCCTTGGATAAAGACTCACAGCCGAACTACGTCCGGTTCGAGCTAGAGACGGATGACAAGGAATTTTGCTTCTCGCCCGCCACCCACTTCATAGCCACTGTCGACGACTTCACCGACGTGCTTGACTATGGCTCCAAAGACATCGATGGTATGGACGACGATGCCGATCAGGAGCAAGGCTAAGACCCGCCATTCACTGGACGCTGGACGGCTACCTCTTCATACGACGTGTACATGGTTGACACACCCAAAGGATCTGGCGACGACAAAGAAGAGCCAGATGCGAATAAAACCTCTGAGACGCAGTCCAAACGTCGACGCCCCAAGCACCGTTCTAAGCCTTGTCGCTCAAAGGATGGCAACACCAGCACTGGAGAGAATAGTACTCCAGGCGATGCCGAAAACAATGAAGACCCTGTCGGAGCTACATCCGAACAGGAGGAACATGACAACAGGCAAGACAACCCTGATGAAAAGGTCATAGAAGATGACTCGGAGGACGACAGTTACCGTCCACCCTCCGAGGAGGAGACAAGCCTAGCCAACGAAGACTTCACCGTGCCTGAGGATCCTCTGGAGCAGGAGCGCTTTAAGCTTTAGCTCATAGCCACTGCAAGGAGCACGAAAAAAGCAACAAGCAGCTTCAAGCTGAACAAGATCTGCTCGTCGACAGATGGATTGATGTCCTGACAACCGAAGAATACGGCCTTAGGCGCCCAGCCAAGAGCTACCCGAAACGCAGACTGCTACCTCAATTCGATGAGGAAGCACCGGAGCACACATCTCCCTCGCGTAATGCGGAACGACCACCACGTGGTCGAGACAGGGCGGCCGACCGGCCACCCCGCGGCCGGGATAAAGCGGCAACTCAGGCCGAACAGCAGCCTGCCCCACCGCCTCGTAAAAATAGAGACGGAAGAGTTCGGGGTCACACGTACGACCTCCGGCAGATCCTGGACGATAGAGCAGGACATACAAGATCGATCTACGGATCGCGAGGGCGTGCCTTGATAACCCACAAGTATAAGGGATCGCAACAGTTTTCGAGGGTAGAGTATTCAACCCAAATTTATTGATTCGACACAAGGGGAGCCAAAGAATATTCTCAAGTATTAGCAGTTGAGTTGTCAATTCAACCACACCTGGATAACTTAATATCTGCAGCAAAGTATTTAGTAGCAAAGTAATATGATAGTAGTGGTAACGGTAACAAAGGTAACGGTAGCAAAAGTAATATTTTTGGTGTTTTGTAGTGATTGTAACAGCAGCAACGGAAAAGTAAATAAGCGAAGAACAATATGTGAAAAGCTCGTAGGCATTGGATCGGTGATGGAGAATTATGCCGGATGCGGTTCATCATGTAACAATCATAACATAGGGTGACACAGAACTAGCTCCAATTCATCAATATAATGTAGGCGTGTATTCCAAATATAGTCATACGTGCTTATGGAAAAGAACTTGCATGACATCTTTTGTCCTACCCTCCCGTGGTAGCGGGGTCCTAATGGAAACTAAGGGATATTAAGGCCTCCTTTTAATAGAGAACCGGAACAAAGCATCAGCACATAGTGAATACATGAACTCCTCAAACTATGGTCATCACCGAGAGTGATCCCGATTATTGTCACTTCGGGTTGCGGATCATAACACATAGTAGGTGACTATAGACTTGCAAGATAGGATCAAGAACTCACATATATTCATGAAAACATAATAGGTTCAGATCTGAAATCATGGCACTCGGGCCCTAGTGACAAGCATTAAGCATAGCAAAGTCATAGCGACATCAATCTCAGAACATAGTGGATACTGGATAAAACCCTAACAAAACTAACTCGATTACATGATAGATCTCATCCAACCCATCACCGTCCAGCAAGCCTACGATGGAATTACTCACGCACGGCGGTGAGCATCATGAAATTGGTGATGGAGGATGGTTGATGATGACGATGGCGACGAATCCTTCTCTCCGGAGCCCCGAACGGACTCCAGATCAGCCCTCCCGAGAGGTTTTAGGGCTTGGCGGCGGCTCCATATCGTAAAACGTGATGAATTCTTCTCTCTGATTTTTTTTCTCCCCGAAAGCAAATATATAGAGTTGGAGTTGAGGTCGGAGGAGCAACAGGGGGGCCACGAGGTAGGGGGTGCGCCCTAGGGGGGACGGCGCGCCCTCCACCCTCATGGCCAGGGTGTGGGCCCCTGGTCTTCATATTTTGCAAGGATTTTTTATTATTTCCAAATAGACGTTCCGTGGAGTTTCAGGTCATTCCGAGAACTTTTGTTTCTGCACATAAATAAAACCATGGAAAGTCTGTTGAAAACAGCGTCAGTCCGGGTTAATTCCATTCAAATCATGCAAATTAGAGTCCAAAACAAGGGCAAAAGTGTTTGGAAAAGTAGATACGACGGAGACGTATCAACTCCCCCAAGCTTAAACCTTTGCTTGTCCTCAAGCAATTCAGTTGACAAACTGAAAGTGATAAAGAAAAACTTTTACAAACTCTGTTTGCTCTTGTTGTTGTAAATATGTAAAGCCAGCATTCAAGTTTTCAGCAAAGATTATGACTAACCACATTCACAATAACTCTTAGGTCTCATGTTTACTCATATCAATAGCATAATCAACTAGCGAGCCATAATAGTAAATCTCGGATGACAACACTTTCTCAAAACAATCATAATATAATATAACAGGATGGTATCTCGCTAGCCCTTTCTGAGACCGCAAAACATAAATGCAGAGCACCTTTAAAGATCAAGGACTGACTAGACATTTTAATTCATGGTAAAAGAGATCTAGTCATAGTCATACCCAATATAAATTAATAGTAATGAATGCAAATGACAGCTGCGCTCTCCAGCTAGTGCTTTTTAATAAGAGGGTGATGACTCAACATAAAAGTAAATAGATAGGCCCTTCGTAGAGGGAAGCACAGGTTTGTAGAGGTGCCAGAGCTCGGTTTTGAAATAGAGGTAAATAATATTTTGAGCAGCATACTTTCATTGTCAACATAACAACTAAGAGATGGCGATATCTTCCATGCTACACACATTATAGGCGGTTCCCAAACAGAATGGTAAAGTTTATACTCCTCCTCCACCAACAAGCATCAATCCATGACTTGCTCGAAACAACGAGTGTCTCCAACTAGCAACAGTCCTGTGGGGAGTTACATTTGCAATTATTTTGATTTAGTTTGCATAAAGCATGGGATTGGGCATCCCGGAGACCAGCCATTTTCTCGTGAATGCGGAGCGGAGTCCACTCCTCTTGAGAATAACCCGCCTAACATGGAAGATAAGGGCAGCCCTAGTTGATACATGAGCTATTCGAGCATACAAAACAGAATGTTTATTTGAAGGTTTAGAGTTTGGCACATACAAATTTACTTGGAACAGCAGGTAAATACCGCATATAGGAAGTTATGGTGGACTCATATGGAATAACTTTGGGGTTTAAGGGATTGGATGCACAAGCAGTATTCCCGCTTAGTACAAGTGAAGGCTAGCAAATACTGGGAAGCAACCAACTAGAGAGCGACAACAGTCATGAACAAGCATTAAAATTAATAAACATTGAGTGCAAGCATGAGTAGTATATAATCCACCATGAACATAAATATCGTGAAGGCTATGTTGAATTGTTTCAACTACATGTGTGAACATGTGCCAAGTCGAGTCACTTAAATCATTCAAAGGAGGACACCACCCCATCATACCACATCACAACCATTTTAATAGCATGTTGGCATGCAAGGTAAACCATTATAACTCATAGCTAATCAAGCATGGCACGAGCAACTATGATCTCTAATTGTCATTGCAAACATGTTTATTCATAATAAGCTGAATCAGGAACAATGAACTCATCATATTTACAAAAACAAGAGAGCTCGAGTTCATACCAGCTATTCTCATCTCAGTCAGTCCATCATATATCGTCATAATTGCCTTTCACTTGCACGACCGAACGATGTGAATAATAATAAGAGTGCATGTGCATTAGACTAAGCTGGAATCTGCGAGCATTCAATAAACAGGAGAAGACAAGGAAATATGGACTCTTGGTTAAATCAACAATAATGCATATAAGAGCCACTTCAACAATTTAATCATGGTCTTCTCCTACCGACCCCCAATGAAAAGAAAAGAAATAAAAACTATTTACACGGGAAAGCTCCCAACAAGCAAAAGAAGAACAGGAAATCTTTTTGGGTTTTCTTTTTAATTATTACTACTACAGCAAGAAAAGTAAAGTAACTAAAAACTACACTAATTTTTTTGGTTTTTATTAAGGTTTATCAAACACACAAGAAGAAAGGAAGAAAAAGAAAATAAACTAGCATGGATATTACAGTGAAAAAGTATGAGCACCGACAATCTAGCAATGAGTGTGTGAACATAAATGTAATGTCGGTGGGAAATACGTACTCCCCCAAGCTTAGGCTTTTGGCCTAAGTTAGTTCATTGCCAAGGATGGCCTGGCGGATACCCGTAGGTGTAGCTGGGGTCGTACCGAGATGCAGCGGTTATCGCTTCCTGAGCTGCAGCATGGCGGCGAGCTGCCTCCGCCCTCCTCTCGTACTCATATGCCTCCTCTCTGGTGATGAAATGTCTTCCTCTTGCCTGATAATCAAAGAAGGCAGGAGCAGGGAGAGTAATACGGAAAGCATGACGTCTATCAGAGATTAAGCGATATCGGAGAGGTGATTCATTCCTCTCGACAACTGGTGATAGACCATAGAATTATAGTCTAAATAAGTAGGAGGCAACTCAATGTCATCCTCACGAACGTCCACACCAAGAAAATCAGCTAAGCGGGTTGCATAAATTCCACCAAAGAAATCTCCATTAAATCTATTATTATGAAACCTACGTGCAACAATGGCTACCAAGTTATAAGTTTGGTCTCCTAACACAGCACTCCTAAGAATATTGAGATCAGGGACACACATGTGACATGCTTCATCTTTACCATTTATGCACCTACCTATGAAAAGGGCAAAATAATGTATAGCAGGAAAATGGATGCTCCCTATGGTAGCTTGTGCTATATCTCTAGATTCCCCCACGGTTATACCAGCAAGAAAGTTTCTAAATTCAGATTTACGGGGTTCACTAACACTACCCCATTGTGGAAGTTTGCAAGCAGAAGTAAAATCCTCTAAGTCCATGGTATAAGATTTTTCATAAAGATCAAACAGGATAGTTGGAGAATTACGTGAAGATGAAAATTCAAACCTCCTCACAAATGTATTAGTGAGATAGTGGTACTGGCGGCATTTGTCTGCCTCAAAGCTCACAAGATCGGTGTTACGCAAATATGCATTAAATTCTTCCTTGATTCCCGCTCGATCCATAAAATTTTCTGAAGGCCATTCACAGGGCCGCACTGGAGCGTCCCTTGGTGGCTCCTCGTCAGCATCACGCATTGCAATCATGGGTCCTTGCTTCCTTGAAGAACCACCTTGAAACATATTCCTAAGCATATTTCTTCCTCTGAAAAATTTCTGAAATTTTTAGTAACTTCAAATAAAAGTGAACCAACTTCAATAAAATTGATAGCAACTACTCCTACAAGTGCCTAGAGACTATATCATGCATTAGAACTACTTGGAACCATATAAATTTGACATGCAAGCTCAAGAACATGGTCACCTAGGCAGTACAAATTTGCAATGAATAAAGCACTAGAACAAAAACTAATTGGACCAATGGAGGAGTCACATACCAAGGAACAATCTCCTCAAGCAGTTTTGTGAGAGGTGCTTTGAGCAAGGAGATCGAAAATCGCAGCAAAATGAGCTAGAACTCGTGCTTGAGCTGGATATTGGTGTTTGTGGGAGGAAGAAGGAATGTATGGGTGCAGGAATGAGTGGAGGAGGGCCACCGTGGGCCTGAGGCAGGCGCGCCACAGGGGTAGGCGCGCCCTCCACCCTCGTGGCAGTGCTTGCCCTCCTACTGTGCTCTCAGTGCCAGATATTCTCAAATATTCTAGAAAAAATCATATTCCATTTTCAGGGCATTTGGAGAACTTTTGATTTCGGGGTATTTTTATATTGCACAGATAAATCAGAAAACAGACAGAAAAATACTATTTTTACTTTATTTCAACTAAATAACAGAAAGTAGAAAGAAAGTACAGAAGGTTATGCCTTCTAGTTTCATCCATCTCATGTTCATCAAAAGGAATCCACTAACAAGGTTGATCAGGTCTTGTTAACAAACTCATTCCGACTAACATGGAACCGGAGAAATTTCGAATAACACTATGTTACCTCAACGGGGATATGCACATCCCCAATAATAAGAATATCATATTTCTTCTTGACAGTAGGAAGAGGAAATTCAAAACCTCCAAAAATAATCGATGGAATTTTTTCAATAGAGTTGATACTATGAACTTGAGGTTTTTTCCTAGGAAAGTGTACCGTATGCTCATTACCATTAACATGAAAAGTGACATTGCCTTTGTTGCAATCAATAACAGCCCCTGCAGTATTCAAAAAGGGTCTTCCAAGAATAATAGACATATTATCATCCTCGGGAATATCAAGAATAACAAAGTCCGTTAAAATAGTAACGTTTGCAACCACAACAGGCACATCCTCACAAATACCGACAGGTATAGCAGTTGATTTATCAGCCATTTGCAAAGATATTTCAGTAGGTGTCAACTTATTCAAATCAAGTCTATGATATAAAGAGAGGTATAACACTAACACCGGCTCCAAGATCACATAAAGCAGTTTTAACATAGTTTCTTTTAATGGAGCATGGTATAGTGGGTACTCCTGGATCTCCTAGTTTCTTAGGTATTCCACCCTTAAAAGTGTAATTAGCAAGCATGGTGGAAATCTCAACTTCAGGTATCTTTCTCTTATTTGTAACAATATCTTTCATATACTTAGCATAAGGATTCATTTTGAGCATATCAGTTAATCATATACATAAAAGATAGGTCTAATCATTTCAGCAAAGCGCTCAAAATCCTCATCATCCTTTTTCTTGGATGGTTTGGGCGGAAAAGGCATGGGTTTCTGAACCCAATGTTCCCTTTCTTTACCATGTTTCCTAGCAACAAAGTCTCTCTTATCATAACGTTGATTCTTTGATTGTGGGTTACCAAGATCAACAGCAGGTTCAATTTCTACATCATTATCATTACTAGGTTGAGCATCATCATGAACATCATCATTAGCATTTTCATCAGGTTCATGTTCATTACAGATTGTGTTTCAAAGATCGAAATAGATATATCATTTGGATTCTCGTGTGTTTCCAGCAATAGGTTCACTAGAAGCATGCAAAGTCCTATCATTTTCTTTTTCTTCTTTTTAGAAGGACTAGGTGCATCAATATTATTTCTCCGAGAATCTTGCTCAATTCTCTTAGGGTGGCCTTGAGGATACAAGGGTTCCTAAGTCATTCTACCAGTTCTAGTAGCCACTCTAACGACATAATCATTTTTCTTACTATTCATTTCATTGAGCAAATCATTTTGAGCCTTAAGTACTTGTTCTACTTGAGTGGTAACCATAGAAGCATGTTTACTAATGAGTTTAAGTTCACCTTTAACTCTAGACATATAATCACCCAAGTGTTCAAGCGTATCGAATTGTATTTCAATTGTCTACCAAAATAAGCATTGAAGTTTTCTTGTTTGACAATAAAATTATCAAACTCTTCTAAGCATTGTCTAGCAGACTTATAGTGAGGAATATCACCTTCATAAAATCTATAGAGAGAATTTACCTTTACTACCTGTGTCGGGTTATCAAGACCATGAATTTCTTCAATAGGTGGGGGATTAAGATCATATGTTTCTTCAAAGGCGGTAGATTAAGACCATGTATTTCTTCAATAGGAGGTAAATTCTTAACATCTTCAGCTTTAATACCCTTTTCTTTCATAGATTTCTTTGCCTCTTGCATATCTTCAGGACTGAGAAATAGAACACCTCTCTTCTTCGGAGTTGGTTTAGGAATAGTCTCAGGAATTGGCTCACGAAGTGTCCAATTATTTTCATTTGTCAACATATTATTCAATAGAATTTCAGCTTCATCCGGTGTTCTTTCCCTGAAAACAGAACCAGCACAACTATCCAGGTAATCTCTGGAAGCATCGGTTAGTCCATTATAAAAGATATCAAGTATTTCATTTTTCTTAAGAGGATGATCAGGCAAAACATTAAGTAACTTGAGAAGCCTCCCCCAAGCTTGTGGGAGACTCTCTTCTTCAATTTGCACAAAATTGTATATTTCCCTCGAGCAGCTTGTTTCTTATGAGCAGGGAAATATTTAGCAGAGAAGTAATAAATCATATCCTGGGGACTACGCACACAACCAGGATCAAGAGAATTAAACCATATCTTAGCATCACCTTTTAATGAGAACGGAAATATTTTAAGGATATAAAAGTAGCGAGATTTCTCATCATTAGTGAAAAGGGTGGCTATATCATTTAATTTAGTAAGATGTGCCACAACAGTTTCAGATTCATAACCATGAAAAGGATCATATTCAACCAAAGTAATTATATCAGGATCAACAGAGAATTCATAATCCTTATTGGTAACACAGATAGGTGAAGTAGCAAAAGCAGGGTCAGGTTTCATTCTATCAATAAGAGATTGCTGATTCCATTTAGCTAATAACCTCTTGAGCTCATATCTATCTTTGCAAGCTAAAATAGCTAAAGAAGCTTCTTTATCAAAAACATAACCCTCAGGAATAACAGGCAAGTCTTCATCATCACTTTCATCAATATAATCAGTTTCAATAATTTATTTCTCTCTAGCCCTAGCAATTTGTTCATCAAGAAATTCACTAAGTGGCACAGTAGTATCAAGCATAGAAGTAGTCTCATCATAAGTATCATGCATAGCGAAGTGGCATCATCAATAACATCGACATATCGAGCGAATAAGCGAGAATCAGGTTTAGGTGTCGCAAGCTTACTCTAAGCAGAAGGTGAATCAAGTGCGAGCTAGATGGCGGTTCCTTACCTCCCCTCGTAGTTGAGGGATAAATTGTTGTCTTAGCGTCTTTCAAGTTCTTCATAGTGACCAGCAGATATAAATCCCAAGTGACTCAAAGAATAGAGCTATGCTCCCCGACATGGCCTTGAAAACAGTCTTGATAACCCACAAGTATAGGGGATCGCATAGCAGTTTTCGAGGGTAGAGTATTCAACCCAAATTTATTGATTCGACACAAGGGGAGCCAAAGAATATTCTCAAGTATTAGTAGTTGAGTTGTCAATTCAACCACACCTAGATAACTTAATATCTACAGCAAAGTATTTAGTAGCAAAGTAATATGATAGTAGTGGTAACGGTAACAAAGGTAACGGTAGCAAAAGTAATATTTTTGGTGTTTTGTAGTGATTGTAACAGTAGCATCGGGAAAGTAAATAAGCGAAGAACAATATGTGAAAAGCTCGTAGGCATTGGATCGGTGATGGAGAATTATGACGGATGTGGTTCATCATGTAACAATCATAACATAGGGTGACATGTAACTAGCTCCAATTCATCAATGTAATGTAGGCATGTATTCGAATATAGTCATACGTGCTTATGGAAAAGAACTTGCATGACATCTTTTGTCCTACCTTCCCGTGGCAGCGGGGTCCTAATGGAAACTAAGGGATATTAATGCCTCCTTTTAATAGAGAACCGGAACAAAGCATTAGCACATAGTGAATACATGAACTCCTCAAACTATGGTCATCACCGAGAGTGATCCCGATTATTGTCACTTCGGGGTTGCCGGATCATAACACATAGTAGGTGACTATAGACTTGCAAGATAGGATCAAGAACTCACATATATTCATGAAAACATAATAGGTTCAGATCTGAAATCATGGCACTCGGGCCCTAGTGACAAGCATTAAGCATAGCAAAGTCATAGCAACATCAATCTCAGAACATAGTGGATACTAGGGATCAAACCCTAACAAAACTAGATTGCATGATAGATCTCATCCAATCCATCACCGTCCAGCAAGCCTACGATGGAATTACTCACGCACGGCGGTGAGCATCATGAAATTGGTGATGGAGGATTGTTGATGATGACGACGGCGATGAATCCCCTCTCCGGAGCCCCGAGCGGACTCGGATCAGCCCTCCCGAGAGGTTTTAGGGCTTGGCGGCTCGATGTCGTAACGCGATGAATTCTTCTCTCGATTTTTTCTCCCCAAAAGCAAATATATAGAGTTGGAGTTGAGGTCGGAGGAGCTCAGGGGCCCACGAGGTGGGGCGCGCCCTAGGGAGGAGGCGTGCCCTCCACCCTCGTGGCTGTGGTGTGGGCCCCCTGGTCTTCATCTTTTGCAAGGATTTTTTATTATTTCCAAATAGACGTTCCGTGGAGTTTCAGGTCATTCGGAGAACTTTTGTTTCTGCACATAAATAACACCATGGAAAGTCTGCTAAAAACAGCGTCAGTCAGGGTTAATTCCATTCAAATCATGCAAATTAGAGTCCAAAACAAGGGCAAAAGTGTTTGGAAAAGTAGATACGACGGAGACGTATCATGCCTCGAGGGACGACGACGGCTACCTATTCGGACGTGATAAACCTAACCACGCCCGGGACGAATACCGCAGACGGACTCCATCAGAGCTACGCCACGACACGACCCGATATAGAGGCGTCGCACACCCTCTCTGCTTCACAGATGAAGTACTGGATCACGAATTCCCCGAGGGGTTCAAGCCTGTCAACATTGAATCATACGATGGCACAACTGATCCTGCAGTATGGATCGAGGATTTCATTCTCCATATCCATATGGCTCGAGGAGATGACCTCCACGCCATCAAATAACTCCCATTAAAGCTGAAAGGACCAGCTCGACACTGGTTAAATAGCCTGCCCGAGAATTCCAACGGCAGCTGGGAGGACTTGGAAGAGGCTTTCCTTGATAACTTCCAAGGAACTTATGTCCGGCCACCGGATGCTGATGACATAAGCCACATAGTTCAACAACCTGGAGAATCAGCCAGAAAATTCTGGACTAGGTTCCTAACCAAAAAGAACCAGATCGTTGATCGTCTCGGATGCCGAGGCCCTAGCAGCCTTGACACAAAGATCCGCGATTTAATGGCTAGCACGCCACCTCAGCCAAGAAAAGCTGAAGTCTATGGCAGCCCTTACGGCACTCATGACCCGCTTTTGCGCGGGTGAGGACAGTTGGCTGGCTCGTAGTAAAAACACAACAATGAGGCAGGCCCCACTGAGGCCAAGAACAGCACCGGAAAGCTCCGGCGCAATAGACACAAATGCCAAAGCAATGGCGACAACACCGATGACACCACAGTCAACGCCGGATTCAGTGGCTCCAAGTTCGGCCAACGAAAGAAGCCCTACAAAAGAAACAACGAAGGACCTTCCAGCCTGGACCGCATACTCGACCATCCGTGCCAAATTCACGGCACCCCGGATAAGCAAGCCAATCATACCAACAGGGATTGTTGGGTCTTCAAGCAGGCTGGCAAGTTAAATGCCAAAAACAAAGAAAATGGATCACAAAGTGAGGACGAGGACAAAGAGCCATGGCAGCCGAACACCGGAGGGCAGAAGAAATTTCTCCCTCAAGTCAAAATGGTGAACATGATATACGCTACGCACATTCCCAAAAGGGAGCGTAAGCGAGCACTTAGGGATGTCTACGTGGTAGAGCCAGTCGCCCCAAAATTCAATCCATGGTCATCATTCCTGATCACCTTCAATCGTCGAGATCACCCAACCAGTATCCACCATGGCGGTTCAGCCGCACTAGTCCTCGGCCCAATTATTGACGGGTTTCACCTAACACGAGTCCTGATGGACGGTGGTAGCAGCCTCAGCCTGCTCTATCAAGACACAGTGCGGAAGATGGGCATTGACCCCTCACGAATCAAACCAACAAATACTACCTTTAAAGGAGTCATACCAGACGTAGAGGCCCGCTGTACGAGCTCAATCACGCTGGAGGTGGTCTTCGGTTCTCCGGACAACTTCTGAAGCGAAGAGTTAATCTTCGATATCGTCCCCTTCCGCAGCGGCTACCACGCGCTGCTCGGACGAACCACATTTGCTAGATTCAACACAGTGCCACATTATGCTTATCTCAAGCTCAAGATGCCCGGTCCATGTGGCATCATAACAGTCAATGGCAATACGGAACGCTCCCTCCGAACAGAGGAGCACACCGCCGCCATAGCAGCGGAAGCACAAAGCGGCCTTCTCAAGCAGCACCATAGTATGGCTGTCGAGCCCTCGGACATCGTTAAGAGGTTCCGGACTACGCTGCAACAGGACGGCGCGGCTCGTCAAGAGCTCGACTAACAATTCGGCCTCCGTCCCAGTCTCAATGAGGGAGTGGCATTCGTACCACGCGTATATAATTACGCACTCGAACCCCATGGGTATTGACGGAGGCATACCCCATTCGCAACCCACAATACGGCTTGACCGACCCTGGGATCCACATGCTTTTACTTTCCTTTTTTTTACGGGTTTTCTTCTCTTTTCGAGGACTACACGGACAACCCGCCAGCAGAGCACACCAAGGAGGCAAGGAGCACTGGTTTACAAGGGAATCCCCAGGTGGTCTCTACTAAACTATGGCCATAATTGCTTTTCATACTCGCATGTAGCTCACCCTTGGTGGCGGCGTGTTAAATAGACTTACTTGCTTATCACATTACTTGTACAAAGTACGCCTCGACGTACTAGTTACACCACAATGGTGAGTACACGGTAGCATCAGCTTATCACTTCATTTTCCCGTTTCCTCACCTCGGTATTAATTACTCATTGCACACGTACACCCTGGTACGTATTACTATGCCAGGGGCTTCATTACACCCCGCATCACGGCAATAAAAGTCCGAACACTTTTACAGTACAGTTCGGCACCCCGAACTTATAGCATTATATGCATCGGCTCCGAATCATGTCTTTGGTCAATAGTTGGGTAGCCCGGCTCCTGTGCTTAGTACCTTACGTTCCACTACATCGGCTAGGGTAGTAAAGGGAGAACTACTGCGATTGTGTCCCGGTTCTTCCGGACGAGCACCTTAGTAGAGAAAGCCGAAAACTGACTGTCATGATGTGGCGAGAGCCGGTCAGCTGTTCGAGAGGTTCCAAATTGTTGGAGATTTTTTCCGCTTCTTGCAAAGAATCGGTTCTTCCGATTAGGCATGTATCACGCCCCTAATTCGGCCTTCCGAACTCTAGGGGCTTCGCCAACTTTATTAATTGTCAAACTCCTATGGCTAAGTGAGGGCGGTAAAGGCCGCATAGTCTGATTGCCTTGTTCGTTGTGCTAAACACCTCTTTTAAGGACCAGAATGTGGAGTAAAGAGTGTAGATTTATCCCGAACACCCCCGTACTATCTACGTGGGGGCAGAAGCCGACGACTGGTCAACCCTCAGATTTAATAAACGGTCGCACAGGAGGTAAAATTTAAATCATAAACATTATACTACATAACATCATTGTTCCATATTACAGAACAAGGTAATACACATGTTCTCATGGGAATATAACATCCTTCAAACATTGTTCCGCCACAAGGCGTGACCCCTCTAGAACACCGTCAAAATAGTGCTCAGGTCGATGATGCTCCTTGCCCTCCGGTGGTCCCTCGGTCATCAGCTTCTTGGCATCCAGCTTCGCCCAATGCGTCTTGACGCGGGCAAAGGCCATACGCGCACCTTCAATGCAGATGACCGCTTCACGGCTTCGAGCAGACGATCACTCACAAGCCGCTGCACAAGTCCGAAGTAGCTGCTAGGTATAGGATCGGTAGGCCACAGCCGGACTATCAAGTCCTTCATGGCTAGCTCCGCCAACCTGTGCAGCTCGACCAACTGCTTTAGTTGGTCGCTGAAGGGTACCGGATGTTCGGATCCCAGATGTTGGGACCAGAACAGCTTCTCCGTAGACATCCCTTCCTCGGCTCTGTAATACTCGGCAGCATCTGATACACTGTGCGGCAGATCCGCAAACACCCCTGGAAAATCCAAATTCAGGATAAGTACAAGGAACATTTCTTCTATATACTTGCTATGCGTGGTGAAATACTTACCCGTTGTAATCATCTTGGCCGCCTGAATTTCCTGGAGGGCGCTCTGGGCTTCGGCTCATACATTCTGTGCGCTCTAGCGGACCTTCGCCAATTCGAACTCTTGTGCCTTACAATCGCGCTCCAGGGACTCAAATCTCTCTATCGCGCCCTGGAGCTGTTGCTGCGCCTCGCCAACCCGGGCTTCGTGCTTCTCGCGCGAGGCGCGTTCCTTGGCCGCTTTCTCCTCGGCCTCGGCTAGCGCCTTCTTAAGGGTTGCCACCTCGGTTGTGGCCCCTAATAAAGTTTATGACACTTTAGTCCAGTCGAACTATTCATTTTTTGAAACATACCTACAGGTTACTGCATACCTTGGTTATCCTCCAGCTGCTTCTTCACGAGGCCGAGCTCCTCCTCAGCCCGCTCCAATTTCTGCTTCAGTCCGGAGACCTCCGCAGCATGAGCAGTGGCAGCCTTAAGCGATACCTGATTATTCACATAGACAATTCATGTTAGACTCCTGCGATATTTCTTCTCGGTCCTCTGTTCGACTTTTCTTCACGAACACCAAACAGAGCATCAGGGGCTACTGTCTATACTGTGATATTTTTTACAATCACTTACCTCAAAGCCCGTTAGAAGGCTAGTGCAGGCTTGGTCGATCCGCCTTTGACGAATCGAACCTTCTCTATCACCGTGTCCATAAGGACACGATGTTCATCCACAATAGAGGCGCCTCGTAGCGCCTCCAGCAGATTATCCGGCGCCTCTGGTTGGACAGAGGTCACCGGTGGTACAGGCACATTCCCTCCTTCAAGGGAATGCCGTTCGCTGGACCCTAGAGCCGTGTAGATCTCCGGAATGGTATCCGGCTGAGGTCCAAAGGGAACTCGGGCCCCGTCACCAGTTCCCATGGGGACTTTTTTCCCCACATGTCCAGCGGCCGAAAAATCATCCTGGGGCGTCACCCCGATGATCTCCGGAATCTCCCCCCGGCCTTGGAAAGTCTTTTTGGACACCACCTCGTCATCACCCTTGGGTGAGACGGAATGAGCAGGTGGCAGAGATGTGCTAGCCCTCTCCTTCGAGCCCAGCGAATCCTCACTCGAGGACTGCGGGGAGCCATCGCATGCCGGACTGCAGTAACAAGGCTTGCAATATATCAGTACTACAAACCAGGAAGGCCATACGGTTGCGGATTCTGGTACTTACGAAGCGACCCGAGGCTTGGTCCGGCGAGGTCGCTCCGGACTGCTTTCAATGTCCCACACGGAGTTATCCACTTGGGAGCCTTTAACCCTCTTAGGCGCTTTCGCCTCCGGATCCTAGGGGCCGCCCTCTTCTTCCTCCCCACCTCAGGTGGGGAATCGTTTTCTTCTTCTTCCTCTTTGTCGTCGTCATCGGACGAAGAGGAAGTCTCGTCCTCGGACGACATATCTGGAGCGCCTTTTTGGCAGGGGCCTTTCTTGGCCACTTTGGCCGCTTTCTTGGCCGTCTTCTCTGGCACGTCATACGGCGCCGGAAACAACATCTTCATCAGAAGTGGGAATTCTTCCTCCTCAGGAAGCAGAGCTGGACAGTTAATCTGCTCCGCCACCTCGATCGAACTGGTAAAGTAGGTGGAGGAACTCAGTGCCCATCCTCAAAATATGTCGGTGAAGTGTGTACCTCGAAAACACTAAAGACTTACCGAATTGGCCTGGCGCTTTGATCGTGGGCGGGGGCGTCTCGCCGGCCTTGAAGAGCGCTTTCCAGATGCCTTCGTGCATTGTGCCGAAGAGCCCTCGCAGCGATTGGTGCTCGACGGGGTCGTACTCCCACAAATAGCAAGCCCGACGTTGGCACGGAAGGATCTGGCGAATGAGCATAACCCATTCACGAGCTTGATCTTTTTGGTTATCATGTTCTGGACGCATGTCTGGAGCCCAGTTATCTCGTCTAAGGATCCCCAGGCCAGGACCTTCTCTTGCTAGGAAGTGAGCCGCATCGGAACTCCGGATCGGAATTCAGGGGCTGCTGCCCAATCGGCGTCACACAGCTCGGTGATGTAAAACCACCCCGACTGTCATCCCTTTACTGTCTCTGCGAAGGAGCCTTCGAGCCAGGTGACATTGGGCATTTTTCCCACCATGGCGCCTCCGCACTCTGCTTGTTGACCGCTCACCACCTTCGGTTTCACATTGAAGGTCTTCAGCCATAGGCCGAAGTGAGGCGGGATGCGGAGAAAACCGCACACAATGATAAATGTTGAGATGTTGAGTATAAAGTTGGGGGCGGATCGTGGAAGTCCAACCCATAGTAAAACATCAATCCTCGGACAAATGGATGAAGGGGAATCCCAGCCATGGACGAAGTGTGTGAGAAACACAACCCTCTCATGGGGCTCGGGGGTAGGGACGATTTGCCCTTTTGCCGGGAGTCGGTGAGCAATCTCCTTGGCTAGATAGCTAGCCTCCCGAAGCCCCGCGATGTCCTTCTTCTTAACGGAGGATGCCATCCACTTGCCTCCAGCTCCGGATCCGGACATGATTGGAGTGCCTTCTCGAAGAGGAAAAGCTAAAGCTTGGGCGCTAGGGCTCGAGGACGGAAGGACTGAAGATGAGGGAGGGTGTGGGTAAAGGGAGAGTATCCTTATCCCCTTATAGAGGCCGCGAATATCAAGTGCCTCCCCACTCGTCCTAAAAACTCGCCTGTTCCCAAGGGCTGTATAAACGGCATGGTTGAGTTACCCATGCCCGCATTGATGAGAATCCCGCAATAAGGGCGCACGATCTCTGTTTCGACAAGACGTGCCAATAGCAACCGCGTCTCGAAACGTGGGATGGCAGAAGAAAAACGGTTCGAAATTATGACCGGACAGACGTGATGTCGTGTTGAAGGGAAGTTGTCAACAGATTAGATTCGTGCAAATATTCTCTCTGCGGTTGTGTATGGTGTATAACAGGTCTGGATACAATCATCACGTCTGAAGACTATCTTGGAGTTCGGAAAAGGGGAACCCGCCTTACAATACCGAATACAATCTGTGCGCCGGACTCCTCGTCATTGAAGCCGGAGTTAGGAGACTCTTGAGGAGTCCTGGACTAAGGGGTCCTCGGGCGTCCGGCCTGTTATTCATTGGGCTGGACTGATGGGCTACGAAGACATGAAGGCCAAAGATTGTACCTGTGTCCGGATTGGACTCTACTTGGCGTGGAAGGCAAGCTTGGCGACCGAAGATTCCTTCTTATGTAACCGACTTCATGTAAACCCTAGATCCTCTCGGTGTCTATATAAACCGAAGGGAATAGTCTGGAAAGGACGGATACTCATTACCATATATACATAGGCTAGACTTCTAGGGTTTAGCCATTACGATTCGTGATAGATCAACTCTTGTAACACTCATATTCATCAAGATCAATCAAGCAGGAAGTAGGGTATTACCTCCTTAGAGAGGGCCCGAACCTGGGTAAACATCATGTCCCCTGTCTGCTATTACCATCGATCCTAGACGCACAGTTCGGGACCCCCTAGCCGAGATCCGCCGGTTTTGACACCGACAAGTACCGCATACAAGGGAGGAGACGTGGATATACAATGAAGCACCACAGTTGGTGGAGTATGGAGGATGGCCGTTGGGAGGTAGGCAAGCACCATGCGGTAATGGCCGCGTGGCCGGCTGATGACGGGATGGAGCATCCCCGGCGTGATGGACTGGAGCAGGGCCGCAGCGATACGTGGAACAGGGCAGTGGATCCTAGCGGAGAAAGTTGAGCCGACACGGTGGCTTGCGATATCGGCAGTGAGGTGGGTTGGGCGCAGGTGAGAGGAACAAGGGTGCGGTAGGGGCGGGATAGAGGAATTCGGGATAGATGAACGGAGCAAGGATTATGGTGGACGTGGCGTGAAGACTCGAAGGTTTTGGAACGAGGGAAATAATTATTTTCGTTTGAATATTTTAGCCATGGGATCGAACATGTATCCATGGCGCAGGGGTGGCCTGACCAATGCTTCCTCGGACGTATGATAGGAAGTGTTTCCCTAACATAATATGTTACATTAACATAATGCATCCCAAAGCAAAAATAAGTCTACATCTTAATAAATGAAGGTTTGCATGATACAACACATATGTTACTTCCCACTATGAATGTAGTAACATAGACTAGTGGCATATACTCCCCACTGTGACTAGCCTTAAAGAGTTTAGCAACTAAAGCCCACAATGTATAGGTGCCTTAATTTAATGATTTAATAACTAAACTCTTCCAAGCATTGGTGGACTTCTTTCGTTTAAGTGTTTTGACTAGGTTTACGCGCTTGGTATTGTTTCTCCTGAGTCACCAAACTCATCTCTCTCTTCTTAATTACCCTATCACATCGGATTTTTATATACATGGCAACCCTAACATACGTGCAAGGTGGAGCATTTGGAAGGGGCTTCAAAACATAGTCATTGCGAGAATTCTATATAGTCCATGATAAAACAATAACTCTCACACAGATTTGGAAATTTAACTTAGGATGAACCCCATCAACCAGTTTTCGAACAAACTTGTCCTACACATGGGTGGTAGGTTAAGAGTGTTAAGAGTGTTAAGCTTCATAAACTTGTTTATTGTGTTTACTAGGTTTTGAACCTTGAACTTCTCGGTTGCAAGTTTATGCCCCTAACCAGTTCATCCACCAGTCCGAACTATGGGAGATCGGGAGAGCACGAGTTGCGCGTGCGAAGAAAGACCCTTAGGCCCTAATACCATGTTAAGCTTCGTGCACTAGCCAACGCAAGCAAAAGTCCGAACTATGGGAGAGGGCCGGACATTATACTTCAACAAAAGGTAATATGGATAGTATGCGATGATAATTCAACAAGTGGGCGATCTACGAACAAACCCTGCATCGATTCCTGATCGCCATAAAAACAACATTTCGCACGGCCTCGCCATCTACTCCTATGTTTCTTTCGAGGTTGTCATTGGTCAGGGTCATTTGTACTATCCAAGGACCACATGACAAAATCAACCTTCAGCAAGATATTTAGCTTCCAAATGAATTTGCAATGAAAAGGTTGACCACCATTGATGATGGTATAACACATAGACCTCACCTAATCAAGCAAACCGGCATCGGTTTTTCGTAACGGGCCTAAGAGCACGATATCTTCCCGTAACACTTGTTCTATATATACTCACAATGCACTACTTGAGAGACATCACATGATGGTGAGCCCATTCACACACACTTGTCCAAACCTAATCTGATGAGGATATTTCACAAAATATCAGAGAAGGAAGCATAGGGACAAGCTTGGCACTGGAGAGCAGAGAGAGCAGAGAGAGAGAGAGAAACAGAGGAGCCCGTTTCCTGTGAACGAGGAGGCTCCCCGTGGGCGAAAAACCCTGGCAAACCCCTCCCGGCCTATCCACCCCGCCTATAAACCCTCCCCCCTCCTATCCAGAGCCGAGCAGCCATCCGTTCCATTTCTTATCGCTTCCCTCCCCCGCCCCCTCTCCCCCCCCTGGCGTCCCTCCTCACGCTCCCGTCCCTCTCCCTCTCCAGCCCCAGCGGCGGCAGCACCGCCGGCCTTGCGCCCGCGCTCCGCCTCCGCGCCGCCTTCCGCTGCTGGGCGCTCGGCCGCAGGTGGGCGGGCGCCGCCGCGGCCATCGCGTCGCCCAACTCCGTGCTCAGCGAGCACGCCTTCAAGCGCCTCGGGCTCGGCGGCGGCAGCGACGACGAGGACGAGGAGGGGTACGGGAGCGACCAGGAGGGGGCCGCCGTGGAGGGGCTGCAGCAGGGGGACGCGGATGAGCTCGCCATTTCCAGGCTCGGCCTCCCCGCCCAGCTCGTCGCCACCCTCGAGAAGCGCGGAATTACCCATCTCTTCCCCATCCAGGTGAGCTCAATTTGTGTCATGTTTTGGAGCAGCTTAACTGTGTTGACGCTCAATTTCAGGGTCTGAGGCTGTTCACTGTTGGGAGGGGAGTGGTGTCTGACAGTGTAGAATTCAGTTGGTCTTGTAATTCCTGGTGCATACATAGGTTAGCTGGCTGTTAGGACGGGACTGGTGTCTGTGAGTGCAGCATTCGGTGAATTCAGTTGGTAGTGTCGTAGTGCATACGCTTGGGAGGATCTTGCACATTTGAGCCATACTGCTTTTACCGTTTAGCGGGGAAAGGAGACGGTGGTGGTGTCATAACAAAGTACTAGATAAGTGCCAGCACTTGAACCTGATACCATCTTCCCATGAACCCATAATTGATTCAACACTACCCAAGTGACCATGTTGTAGTGTTGGCTGCACTTTGTAGTGAGATTTGACAGCGCCCATGTTGTAGCATCCAATTGTAAGTCACACTGTCCTGTTCTGATAAATAGCACCGAATGTGGGCAATTGTCAGATGGCACAGGAGCTGGAGGTAGTTGTGCCATTTGTTCCCTTATTTTGTTGAACAGAAGGTAGCCTGTTCCATTTATATTTCTAAGTCTAAGGAAGTTATAATATGTAACACATTGTCTAATCCATGCTCATTAAGGAAATGCATAACGTAACAAGTAAAAAGATGATGTTAGTTGTATGAATTAGCTTTCCTTCGAACTATTCTGTACTAAGTAGCACATGTTTTCGTTGTCCTTGTTTTACTTTATATAAGGTGCTTATTTGCCTGGCCTCTTACTGATTTTTTTTGTTTCCTCCAGAGGGCTGTGTTGATTCCAGCTCTTGAGGGCCGTGACCTGATTGCAAGAGCAAAGACTGGAACTGGAAAGACGTTAGCCTTTGGTATACCCATGATCAAGCAAATAATCGAGCAGGACGAAGGGCGGACCCCCGGGTACCCATTTATCTTGTTTTGCATCTTCATGATGTAAGCATTAAATCAGTTGATAATTCACATTCCCTAACTATGTTGTTTCTCTTTTGGCAGGCGAGGTCGTATTCCTCGAGCTTTGGTCCTTGCACCCACTAGAGAGTTGGCTAAGCAAGTTGAGAAAGAAATTATGGAATCAGCACCAAAGCTTAGTACAGTGTGTGTTTATGGTGGTGTCTCATATAATACCCAGCAGAATGCACTCTCCCGTGGTGTTGACGTTGTCGTAGGAACTCCAGGTCGCCTAATTGATTTGATAAACGGTGGAAGTCTTCAGTTGGGAGAAGTTAGGTATCTGGTCCTTGATGAGGCTGACCAGATGCTTGCAGTTGGGTTTGAAGAAGATGTGGAAACAATATTGCAACAGCTGCCAGCTGAACGACAAAGCATGCTTTTCTCTGCGACCATGCCTAGTTGGGTGAAGAAATTGTCTAGGCGGTATTTGAATAATCCTTTGACAATTGATTTGGTATGGCCTTTATGCTTTCACTTTCATTTTCCTTTCTATTTTTCCTGGGCCCTTAATTTTCTCTGGCTATTTTGCTGTTACTTGTTCGACAAAAGCAGACAATGAATCAGTATTATCTATACTTAAGAGCATTCTTGCATTTATTGCATGATTATCTTGACTTAGGTAGTCATACATGTTAATTGTTATGACCATGCTCTATGGTTCCTTCTTTAGTGTGCTATTCTGTGTAAATTCTGGGCACTAAACTTGGTATTTTGACAATTGTGACCACCGTATATTCATTCTGTGAAGCTGTATGTGAGATTGAAGTGTTGGGTTTTAATTCTTAGTCGCGGTGCATGAATACAAACTTTAACAATGTGCTACTGCTAGCTCTTCGAACTTAACAAAGGAGTATTTGATGGATTTTACTGTTGCCATTTTTGCTAACGCGAAGGCGGCCACTTGTAAAAATTTTAAAACAATCAGAGATAAGAGACAACAAGACTGGTCTTAGAATATTTTACTTACAGTTTTTTAACGCAACATGCTACTTGCACTTGAAGATTTCTGTTGCTGCTTTGTGAGATATATGCTGCTATGCTTCAATATTCATTTTTTTATGTCCTAATCAGTCATTTGGTCCCTCCATGTTTTAATTAGGTTGGCGATCAAGATGAAAAACTAGCTGAAGGAATCAAACTCTTTGCTATTCCACTCACAACGACTTCAAAGCGCACCATTCTTAGTGATCTCATCACGGTATGTTAATGCAGTTTAATGATTTTTAGCTGATTCTTTTTGGTACCTTTCCTCTCTTTTGTTGTTTACTGATCTATGTATTTTGTCTGACCCCTGGGCTGAGATACATAAAGTAGCTAGTTACGATGTGCATGATTTCTTTGATTAGCATTTACTTTTGTTTGCTGACATTACTTTTTCTTGAATATAATTTATATTTTCCATGAACTTCTATTTTTTTTCATTCATTTAAGTTGCCGTGGGGCTGGATTTTTCTTTTACAATAATGGCAGTCTTGGTTTACCGGTTGCAAATAACAACTACTTTTGTGCTTTTGAGTTCTAAAGGAGCTCGACCTTTTAAAAGTCCACTTAAAGATTTGATTGGACCTCTTTAGTGTTTTGAACGTTGGTAAATTAGATTTTTGATGATATCCTAATTTGATCACTTTACATTTGTTAGTACAATGTTACTCAAATCTTTTGTTGTCAGGTATATGCAAAGGGTGGGAAAACTATTGTTTTCACTCGGACAAAACGGGATGCAGACGAGGTGTCATTGGCATTGACAACCAGTATTGCATCTGAGGCGCTTCACGGTGATATTTCACAACATCAGCGTGAGAGGACATTAAATGGTTTCCGCCAAGGGAAATTTACTGTTCTTGTGGCAACTGATGTTGCTTCTCGTGGTCTTGATATACCCAATGTCGATTTGGTGGGTTTCCAACTCCTCTTCACTTCATCTTATTCTAGATACATATTTTTGTAAATCATCCAGGCTCTAACACTAACTCTTTGTGGTCTGGTTGCTGACTGCTAAATGTTTTCACATTTCCAGCATATACTATGTTTGATGACTTGTGTTCACCAAATTATTGCTTTGTATATCTCTGAGAAAAAACAGTTGGTGCAAATTCCAAGATATATACTGCACATTCTGTAGAACATTCAGTCTCACACACATGATATTATTTATGGTGCTAAAACAATAAGTAAATAATCAAACATTTCAAGAACTTTGCCTTTATTACACACCAAATTTGAATTCAAATACCGCGAGACACTCAAGTTCGGGATACCTTTGTTTTCCATCTAGCTTTCATGCATTTTATCACATCTCCATCTGGTCTCTTGCGTTAATCTTGCAATTCACGTGGTACTGTTTCTTATCAATTGCTGTTAGCTTATTAAATTCATTTCAATGTTTTGTTATCTCAAGTGGATTATGGCAGATACAGATTAATGAACGAGAGATATTTCTGTTAATGCAGATTATTCATTATGAGTTGCCAAATGACCCTGAGACTTTTGTTCATCGTTCTGGGCGCACTGGACGAGCAGGGAAAGCAGGAAATGCAATCTTAATGTTTACAACCAACCAGCGAAGGACAGTTAAATCACTTGAACGTGATGTTGGATGCAAATTTGAGTTTATTGGCCCACCTACAATGGAAGAAGTCCTTGATTCATCTGCAGAGCATGTCATTGCTACTCTGCGAGGTGTGCACCCTGAGTCGATTCAATACTTTGTTCCAGCGGCTGAGAGACTAAGCCAAGAACTAGGACCTACTGCCCTTGCTTCTGCATTGGCACATCTGAGTGGATTTTCTCAGCCACCTTCTTCACGTTCCCTGATTAGCCATGAGCAGGTAAAAAGCGACACAAGGAGATTACTCATATGCATGGTTTTTACATGAATTCCACCAATCCTAACTAATTTGCACAGTTAAGTAAGAAAACATTTTACCTGTTCCGCTATCATTATGATCCAGTTGTTCTTGCTTAAAACTCAGAAGTGCCTTCTAGACTTCTGAATTTATCCAGTTGATGTTATATGTTTACTAGTACAGTCTACTACTATTAGAGTTCTACTAGCTTGCAGTTTTCTCTTAAGCAAGACGCCTTCTTCAAATACTCCCATTAACTCTATTAAACTGCAGGGATCGGTGACATTACAACTTACCAGGGATCCAGCATATGCAAGAGGCTTCTTTTCTCCTAGATCTGTCACTGGTTTTCTGTCTGATGTCTCTCTATCTGCTGCTGATGCAGTTGGAAAAATATTCCTAATAGCAGATGAGAGGGTGAGTTTTTTCTTCAGCATTTTGATCATTTGCTTCCGTGCATTTGTTCCTTTAGTAATACTGTCATTTTCCTTTAGGGAAAGGAAGGTGCATGTATAGTAACTGAACCATCATTATGAGGCAGTCTCTTTTCTAGTATGCCCTTTATTCAAATAACAATCTTTTGTACACATTGCCAACTGTATCAGGTCCAAGGAGCAGTCTTTGATTTACCCGAGGAGATTGCAAAGGATTTGCTTACTATGGAACTCCCCGAAGGAAACACCTTGAGCAAAGTAACAAAGGTAGCTTTTGCATCTTGATCTTCTTAAGTTAATTACTATGGATATTTTGTGCACGGAAATATTGATGCTGGTTGTTATGAGCTAGGCTTGCACTGCACACATTATATAGTGCAGTACTTATAGCGCTATTGTTTTATGTATGATGCTGGTTGTTATGAGCTAGTGCGGTGACTGTTTTTATACTTTCTGCTTGCAGCTGCCAGTGTTGCAAGATGATGGCCCTGCTACTGATTCTTACGGCCGATTCTCAAACTCGGACCGGGGTTCTAGGAACCGGCGGGGGTCGTCCAGGGGCGGTATGGGCGGCGGCTCAAGAGGACGTGGTAGTTGGGACTCTGATGAAGGATTCCGTCGTGGTGGCAGGAGCTCCAGCAGACCTGACAACGACATTTGGTCAGATGATGACTTTTCAGGTGGTGGTGCGAGGAGATCAAACCGTTCGTCATCCCCCGGCGGCGGCCGCTCGTCCTATGGTGGGCGTGGTGGCTCGTCATCCTTCGGTGACAGATCATCATCCTTTGGTGAACGCTCATCGTCTTACGGTGGCCGTGGTGGCTCATCCTTTGGCAGCAGGGACAGGTAGGCCTCACAAAATCACTCGAATAACATCACAAATTGCTCTTTGGATGCACGCTTATCCATCTTAGTTGGTCCATCTGTATTTTTGAAGTGGCATGTGCTCATCTTGATTGTTTTCCTCCCATGATGTTCTTTTCACTAAGTAGATGCGAGTTTGAACACCTCATGTGATATACTGAAGGCTAGAACTACACAATTTGCCTCAATTCACCCTCAGTAACCTAATGCTTTACCTCGTGTGAAACTGATAATAAGTTTTCTAGCTTTTGGCCTTGGTACAGCTTACCTGAATCATGACCAGAACTTGTACCTTTTCTCGAGTACAAAAATGTAATACTTGAGCTAATACTCCCCCACCATTTGCTTGAGCAGAAGCTTCAGTGGCGCTTGCTTCACATGCGGGCAGTCAGGGCACAGAGCATCAGACTGCCCAAACAAGTAGACGGCGCAGAGGACGTGCTGCTTGCCTGCCGCACTGCTTCGTTCGGGCCCAATCAGTTTCCGACAAGCGGCTGGACAGTTGAACACAACGCCAAGGACATCGCCGGCGTCCCTTGTGTCCACCTGATCTACATATGCCCGACAGCGGATGGCGCGCTAGGTACTACAGTTTTGTGTGGTCATCGTTTCACCTAGAAGAAGATTTTTGGCACGCTGCTGACCCGCCGATGGAGAGCCTGGCCTTCCGCTAAATTATTCGTGTAATATCTAGGGGTTTTTACAGGAACACTGCTTGTTTTAAATTTTTTTGGTTTGCCGCTTGTCGGAGTTGGTGATAGAATGTTAGTAACAGCTACTACTACATGGACCTTGTAAAGTTCTACAGAACCAAGAAAGCATTCCGAACTGTTACACGTCGATTAGAATTATTACTGCTGTGAAATGCGGAGATGTCGAACTAGTCTGAAGCTTTTGGTTGATGCGTCTGAGTTTGTTGCAGACAGGTTTGTGCCGGTTGTTCGCGGCAGCTGGTGCTTTTGATCTCTGTGAGATGAACCAGTTACAAAGGTATGTGTGTGTGTTTTTGGTCAATTTAGTGCACGACGGGAGGTTTGACGCCCTGTGAGAGGCATGCATGGCTGAGTTCAACATGGTTGGTTGAGGGTTGGTCAGTCCCAAACTGCTAGACCTTAGCCGATGGAAAAACTTGCCATCCAAAAAGTTGATTTCGTTTCTGCTGATGCGCTGCTTACGGAGATGTGATCCGTGCCGGGCGATACGCATACGTACGTGCTGTCGATGTGATCGAGTTGGGGACACGGTCGCGCGCGCGTGGTGATTGGTATGTAATGTAAGTCAGCAGGCAGACGGCGCAGTCGACGTTGACCCGGTCCCTACCGCCAGAGCTGGTAGTGGTAGGGCGTTCTAGCCTACCGCCAGCTCGGGTGGCGGTAGAAAAAGGATCAGATTCGAAAAACTTTTTAAAGATGGGTCAAAACAGTGAATTTGGCCTCTATCAGACGGGGGTGGGGTGGTTGGCAACTGTATGGAAGGTAGCGAAGGACGCCGGCCAAACCATATGACATGAGAGGGGCAGGTCTGAACCTGGGGACAAAAGGGATCACGACACTCAGTCAGGTTTGGTGCTAATCCCATCATGCTGAACACGACACTTTTCTCTTGGGAATGGATTATGAGCACGCTATTGACCACGAGACAGAAAACCCTTCCGTGAAACCAAACCAGTGGCAGTGGGCAACCCAAACCAAAGCGCTGGTGCCTTCACTGAATGTCTGAATCCGAAGATGCGCGTGCAGCCGGCAAAGGCACGGCTGACGGAAGAACAGAGCACATGGATGGGTTCCACGTGCAGATTCGCCATCCAAATCAAATGACGTTTCGACGGGAATACACTAGTTTCAAAAACGTTCTTATTTTATTGGACAGGGGGAGTAGTATATACTCCATTCGTTTCTAAATATTTGTCTTTATAGAGACTTCAATAAGTGACTACATACAGAGTAAAATGAGTGAATCTATACTTTAAAATATGTCTATATACATCTGTATGTGTTAGTCCATTTAAAATCTTTAAAAAGACAAATATTTAGAAACGGATGGAGTATATATATAACTAAATATGGATCGGGACACCTCAGCGTTGCCTGAAAGTGACGATAAAAATACTGAGTAGTATTTCGGCAGTGTTAACTGCCGTCGACGTGGACACGTGTGTGGTACGCGTTACATCGTTGAAGTAAGCACATAGAGAGAGAGAAAGAGAGAGAGAGAGTTCGAAGAAAGCAACCGGTAAGTAGAGGCCTAGAGGGGTTGACTTTGTTCGCAAGACATGTGGAGTCGAATTCTTGGGAAGGTTCGACTGGACGTTACACACACATGTACTACATCTTCTTAACTGTACGCGTGGACAATATGTAATCCAAGAGTGTGGCTAATTAAGTATGCACTGTGAAACTACAACGTATCTTTGCTACAAGCACTCCTACGGTCCTGCCACAACGATTCCTACCTAAAACGGCCCGGTAGAAAAATAAAATAATAGCCTATCTTTGTTTTGTGGTCAACCTTGCAGACAGGTTGCTTCATGGAAAGACGTTGGAATACATTGCCACCTGCCCAAGCAAGGACTGCATCGGGTATGACATTGTCTGTACACTTGGTGTGCAGCTCTTTGCCCACTCTCACAGAAGCTTTGGTTAATCTACTCTGGGCGTTCTACTTTGGCAGTTCAAATTATGGGTCCTTCCGGCCAAATGGCTGGCATGCAGCAGCACGTAGGCGTCAATCGCGAGTTTTGACGGCATTATGCTCAACTGTTCAGTTTAATCACTGAAACCTGAAATATATGCTACTCCCTTTGTCCTGAAATGTAAGACGTTCATAGTGTTTAAAAATGTTTTACATTTCGGAACGGAGGGAGTAGTACATTGCTACCTCTACCCACCCAGTATATGAAATATGCATTCAATTTATTTATTATTTACTCTTCGGCTTCAAGTGTAGGAAACAGCAAAGACATACTCCACTAGAAGATTCACGAAGGAATTCTGCTAACTGGCTATCCCCCGCCCCCCTCCCCGCGCGTCGCCTCCTCTGGCGACTCGAGGGCAACCCTTGCCGCCGCTCCCTCCCCTCTCTGCCGCTGTCGGAGGGGCGTGAGGCTAAGCCGCACGTGCCCCGAGGATGGCCAGCGGCGTACGCTGGATTGCCTCACATCGCTGGATCTGAGTGGGCGGTGGCGTCGGATCCGGCCGCTGCCCCTCGTTGCGATGGCTTTCGGGTGGGCGGCGCCTGTGCGTCGCCTTGTGGCTGCTTCGTCGTGGGCGCTGTCGGCGATCTGGATCGCCCCGCGCGAGGTGACGGCGCCGGGTGCGCGATGCCGGCCTCCTGTGCTATGGTGGTCCGCGCGGCGGCGTCCTTCCTGTGGCCCCGCCCCTGATGGTTCTGGGCCAGCTGCTGCTCGTGTTGGGGTGGATCTGGAGGCTTGTTGGTGGTGCGTTTCGCTGGACTGGCTGAATCCGGCTGGATCGGCCCGTGGTCGTCCGGCTTGGGGCAGAGGAGGGTGGTGGAGAGTGGTCTTTGGTGGAGGTGGAGGGTGGTGGCGGTCCGCTACCGATGAGCTCCTTGCTACATTGGCGGGCGGACGCTTCGGTTTTGGCCTCCGACGGGTGTGCGATGGCGACGTGGGGTGTGTCGGCGCACTTTGATGTATGGCTGCGATCCGGACCATGGTGGTTCCCGCCTCGGAAGTGCTCCTTCGCTCCTTGCCGCATGGTGCTCGGAAGGGATGGTGGCTGCTGCGCGCCGGTGGCTGCGCTTTCGGGCGGCCGTTGATGGATCTGGCGCCTAGTGCTGACGTTTGGTTGTCGGTGATCTCCGCATGGTGCGGTTGGCTCCGACGGCTTGTCGTGCTTCTTCTTCTTTTGAAGGACTCGATGGTGGTGGTGGTCGGTTGTTGTCTTATTGTAGGGATGTGCTCAAACTCCAGGTGAGAACCCTGCATCGACTAAGTCGATGCCGGCGGCAACGGCGTCTATGGACGTCGTTTTCCTTGCAGGAGGTGCCGTTGTCGAGCTCTAGCACCTACAATACTTTGCTTTGTGGTTTCCGTGTGAAAACCTAAGATCGGGCTTGCCGGATTGGATGGCGGTGTTGTGTCCTCGACAACACTACCTCCTTGGAGGCGTCGTCTTGGAGACCCAAACGACGGCTTCAGTTGCTGCGGCTGGTTGAGGGTGGTTCGCGTGGTGGTGGTCGTTTGGCTTGCTCAGGAGCGAGGGTGGTGTGTTCTTCTTCAGGTGTTTCTCTTCGGCTGTCCTACGTGTGGTCTCGAGCCAGCTACTTTGCATGCTCATGACCCTGTTCTGTTGAGGCGAGCCTCGGACTCTAGATCTCGTCTTGGTTCATCTTTGCTCAATGACGACGCAATGACACCTCCCCGACTTGCTAATCGTCCTGAACTTCCGTGGCGGAGCTCCCAGTCAAGGTTCGTGTTAGGCGTTGGCACTCGTTGATTCTGGATGCTCCTCTGTTGTGCCGTGGAGTTTGATACGCACGCCGGTGCGGTGCATTAGGCTGCTTGTAGAGTTTTGGTATTGTGATCCCTCGATGCACCCCTCATCTACATGGTCATGTTAGTTTGCTAGCTAGGTCTTGCCTTATGTTGGGCGTCATGTTCCTCTCCTTTTTTTGTAACACTTGTTACTTGTCTGGTTTTCGGCTCGGTTTTCCTCATAAACGGGGTTAATTTGTTAAGATTTTCGATCCGATTTTCCTTATAAACTGGATCACTCTCCTGGCATTATGGCCACTTTGAGCAATATATTCAGATGGAGGGACTCCTCCCCTGGTGATTCTCAAAAAAAAAACTCCACTTGTATTATCCTGTAACGGAGGGAGCAGTGCGCGTGTGCGCCACAGTACATAATATACGGGGTATAAGTATAATGCTTTAATTTCTGAAGATAAATTGGTTTTCGTCCGGTTTTCCGTTAATTAACTGGGCAGTTCTTTTTTTCTTAATTAATCAATGAGGCAAATCTGTTGCCTCGCTTCAAAAAAAAAAAAACTTCTCAAGATGAATGCGTATATAGGGCAGAGCAGCCAGCCGGCGTGACGTGACGACCAAGCCGTGCGTTTGACCCGTCTATCATCATTGGCTAATCATCATCCCTCGCGCCCGGATATACACGCAGGCATGCACACTCAATCTATGAGTGTATATTGTTTCATACAGAATCTACATTAAGCAATTGGCTTTGCGTGCTCCTGATGGAGGTGATCACACGCCATGCAACGCCGTATCCACAAGCGACCCATCGAACAAAACACAGCAAGAGTAGTCTTTTCTTTTGGTCGCGTTGCGACATATGTCTGAACCTCCTCTCTTATTTAATGAAAATGGCAAATCTTTTGCCTGATTTAAAAGAAAAACACAGCAAGCAGTGTTGCCCCCCTCGTTAAACTAGCCGATCGAGATGACGACGCCGTTAATAATTGCCGTGCACTGTTCCGCTCGCACGGGCACGGGGCAAGTATTACAGTTCCAGTTCATATTATCCTCCACTCCAGTTTCTGTCTGTCGTCCATCGCCGCCGAGCTGCCAGGTGTGTGGTGGAATGTTCCCACATCACCCACCGGGCCTGATCCAGAATCCAGAACAAAAGAAAAGGGTTCGTTCGTTGGTGTGGTGGAACGAACGAACACACCAGCTTGTTTGTCTTCATGCCAGTGGCATTTTCCTTCGTTCTAATGAAAATCTACTAGTACTCTACATGTATGCAGTAGTACGGACATGCATGGAAGACCAAGCAACGATCTACTCCCTCCGTTCTTAAATAATTGTCTTTCTAAAGATTTCAACAAGTGACTACATACGGAGCAAAATGAGTGAATCTACACTTTAAAACATGTCTACATACATCCGTATGTTGTAGTCTATTTAAGATGGCTAGAAAGACAAATATTTGAAAATAAAAGAAGTAGCGTTTATATTTCTATTTAAGCACACGCTAATTACATGCTTTCGGCACGCAGGACGTCAGTCAAATTAAGCTGCCACTCCCTGGTTACATGACCAACGGGAACCTTTAATGGGAAAAAGGAAAAAACCCCAAGAACTGACAGAAATCTCTACGAGCACCGCTCGTCCGTCCACTGGCCTGTACCGGCCGTGACATAATGACTATTATTTGTTAAAATTATTGTATAGAAATAGGAGAGGTGTTTAACTTGTATCTCAACTCTATCTCTTCTTCTCCTTATCTTTTGTAACGACCTCCTCCTGGTCGATCTCCTCTCGACCGATCTCTCTCTCTCTCTCTCTCTCTCGATCTCTCGATCGGTTTCTCTCTCTGTAAACTTGTGCACCAAGGCATTGCCTCAATATATACAACGCGGCCCGAGACAAAGGGTTCTACGCTTCCCAAACTACTTTACATGATAACAGAGCCTCTTCCTCATCAGATCGAAAGAGATCGCATCTAGCTACCTTCGCGACCGAGCCATGTCTACCACCTCCTCCTCCACGTCGCCCAACACCATGGGCGCGATCACCACCACCTCCTCCACCTCCACCTTTGCCTCATCATCCACAACCACAAATTCCTTTCTCGGATCGCCACCACAGGAGAAGCTGACCAGGGGGGAACTTCCTACTTTGGAAGGACATCGTGCTTCCCCAGATCAAGGGTGCCCAGATGGAGCACCACCTCGACGCAACAAGCCCACCGCCGCCGGCCACACTCACCATCACCAAGGATGGCAAAGAAGAGCAAGTCGCCAACTTCCCCCGCACTCTTCGGTATGCCCAACAGCAACAACTTCAAGGGTTCTTGATGGGTTCTTTTTCCCGCGAGATTCTTTCTCAGGTGGCCACGCTCCAGACGCCGGCCGCGGTGTGGCGCGCCATCAACGACATGTTTGCTGCTCAGAGCCAAGCGCAGGCGATCAACACCTGCATCGAGCTCACCAGCCTTGAAAAAGGTAACATGTCCATGGCAGAGTACCTCGGCAAGATCAAAACGCTCATAGATGAAGTCGCGTGCACGGCCTCGGCGCTCTCCGATCCGGAGATCGTCTTCAAGATCCTTGCTGGCCTTGACATGGAATATAACCCTGTCGTCTCTGCTCTTGCTGCACGGGTGGAACCAATCACGGTTCCGGAGCTGCGATCGGCTCCTCGCTTTTGATGCCCGCCTCACCCTCCTCCACGGCGGCGATCTCCGGCAATCATCTGCATACTCCTCTTCACGGGGTCGCGGCCGTGGCCGTGGTCACCAGGGCGGCAACCGTGCCGGTGGTCGCGGCCGTGGCTCCTCTTCGGGCGATGGCGCACGCTCTGGTGGCACCTACGGCCACAACACCGAGGGCGGCGGCTACGGCAACAACCATGGGGGTGGCGGCTTCAACTCCAACACTGGCCGCTGCTCCTCCTCATCATGTGGCCGTCCTCGCTGTCAGCTCTGCAAGAAGGCTGGTCACGAGGTCATCGACTGTTGGCATCGGTATGATGAAAAATTTGTCCCGGATGCTCGTTTGGTTGCAGCTGCTATGCGCGAGCAAGGCGGGGACGGCGTTTGGTATGTTGACTCCGGCGCTACGGACCACGTCACAAATGAGTTAGAGCAACTTGCCCTGCGCGAGACGTACCATGGCACCGATAAGATCCACACCGCCAGCGGTAAAGGTATGGATATTTGTCATATTGGTCAAGTTTCGCTTAATTCCCCTAACCTTCAACGTGATCTAGTTCTTAAGGATGTTCTCCATGTTCCTCAAGCTAATAAAAACCTTGCCTCTATGTCTCATTTAGCCACTGATAACAATGTTTTCTTTGAGACTCATCCTCGCTATTTTTTCATTAAGGATCGGGCAACGAGGGCACTTCTCTATCATGGTAGATGCGTTGGCGGCCTCTACCCCATCTCATCCGGAGCACTTCGCAACAAGCACCGTCGAGTCTACTCCGTCATCAAGCCCTCTTTGGCGAGGTGGCATCAAAGATTAGGTCATCCCTCATCAGTCATAGTTAGGCAAGTAGTCAATAAAGGCAATCTTCCTTTGTCACTTAGTTCCAATAATGAGTCTGTTTGCGAAGCATGTCAATGTGCCAAGAGCCATCAGCTTCCCTATCCTAAGTCTACTAGTGTTTCTCATGCTCCCCTACAATTGATCTTCAGTGATGTATGGGGTCATGCCTGAGATTCTTTTGGTCGAAAAAAATACTTTGTTAGCTTCATTGATGATTACAACAAGTTTACATGGATTTATTTGCTCAAGTATAAATCTGAAGTTTTTTCCATCTTTCAAGAATTTCAGAAACTTGTTGAGAGACACTTTGATAAGAAAATCATAGCAGTCCAGAGTGACCGGGGAGGGGAGTATGAAAAACTCAACTCATTTTTCCGTAGTATTGGGATCATTCATTATGTGTCTTGTCCTCATGCTCATCAGCAGAATGGCTCTGCTGAACGCAAACACCGCCATATTGTCGAAGTTGGTCTCTCTCTTTTAGCTCATGCGTCCATGCCTCTCAAGTATTGGGATGAGGCCTTTATCACATCTACATATCTTATCAATCGTCTTCCCAGTAAGGTTATTGGCAATTCTACCCCTTTAGAACAATTGTATAATCAAAAGCCAGATTACAATTATCTCAAAAAATTTGGGTGTGCTTGTTACCCCAACTTACGTCCATACAATCGTCACAAACTTGAGTTTCGTTCCACACAGTGTGTTTTTCTTGGGTACAGTAATCTTCATAAAGGTTACAAATGTCTTGAACCATCTACCGGACGCATCTATATCTCTCGGGATGTTATTTTTGATGAGACACTATTTCCTTTCTCCAAACTTCATCCCAATGCGGGTGCTTTGCTTCATGCAGAAATCGCACTTCTCTCCGACTCTCCTACACATCCTGATCATGGTGGTGAATTAACTGATCATGATCATGTGTAAAAATCCATAGAAAATTGCGTCTCTAATACCTTTTGTGCAGATTCTACCTGTCATTTTATGTGCACACAGGACAAACCATAATTGGCCTCCGATGCTGATCCTGCTGCCAGCGCGCGATCCAAGCCGGATTCGCGTCATACTACAGGCGCACGATACAGCGCAATCCGCTCCTGCGCCCCCTGGTGGCCGACAGCAGCGCAGCCGACCAGGTGGGTCGCACCGGTCCAGGCGCGTCGCACCAATCTCCGCCAACACGCCCTGGGACGCCCATCGAGCGAGGCGTGGGGGGAGCGAGTCCCTGGCCGCCACGTCGCCTTGGGACCCAGCGACCGGTCCTGGTCCTGCCAGTTCTGCTGCGACAACGCGGGACCCGCCGGGCGGTTCTGATTCGCCGGTCAGTTCTGGCTGCGCGTCAGACGAGGAGCAGCGCCAATCTTTCTCGGATCAGGAGCCCAATCTGCCTTGATCTTCTGTGCACAACACTGAATCAGCAAGATCTTCTGCGCCACAACCAACAGCAATTGTTTCTCTGGCTCCTTCACCTCTTCATCGACACACCAGGTCTCAGTCAGGTATTGTCAAAGAAAAACAATATAGTGATGGAACAATAAGGTATAATCCGACCAAGCGTGCTTTTCTTGCCACTACTGGAGAACCTATTAATCTGGATGGTGTTCTTGCTAATAAGGATTGGAAGGAAGCCATGGATAATGAATATAATGCACTTATAAAAAATCATACTTGGCATCTAGTACCACCGCAACATGGTGCTAATGTAATTGATTGTAAGTGGGTATACAAGATTAAAAGAAAATCTGATGGAAGTATAGACAGATACAAGGCAAGGTTGGTTGCAAAGGGCTTCAAGCAAAGGTTTGGAATTGATTATGATGATACCTTTAGTCTTGTGGTTAAAGCAACTACTATTCGTCTTGTTTTGTCCATTGCTGTTTCCAGAGGTTGGAGCTTAAGACAGCTGGATGTTCAGAACGCGTTTCTTCATGGTGTTCTTGAGGAAGAAGTGTTCATGCGGCAACCACCAGGTTATGAAAATCACAGCACACCACATTATGTATGTAAGTTGGATAAAGCCTTATATGGCCTGAAGCAGGCCCCAAGAGCATGGTATTCTAGGTTGAGCATGCAGCTACAGCATCTTGGCTTCACATCATCCAAGGCAGATACATCCTTGTTCTTTTATAGCAAAGGCAATATCACTGTTTTTGTCCTTGTTTATGTTGATTCTATAATTGTTGCTAGTTCAAGTCAAGAGGCCACTGCTTGTTTGCTTAAGGATTTAAATCTTGAATTTGCTCTCAAGGATCTAGGTGATCTTCACTATTTTCTTGGCATAGAGGTAAAGCAGATCAGAGATGGAATACTTCTATCACAAGAGAAATATACAGCTGATGTTCTAAAGAGGGTGGGATTGGAGAATTGCAAACCAGTCAGTACACCAATCTCCACCTCAGAAAATCTTACAGTTGACAGTGGAGAAGCTCTTGGTCCAGAGGATGCAACACATTATAGAAGTGTTGTAGATGCCTTGCAGTATTTGACTCTTACACGTCCTGATATCTCTTATTCAGTAAACAAGGTATGCCAATATTTGCATGCTCCTAGAACTACTCATTGGACAGCAGTTAAAAGAATTCTAAGGTATCTTCAGTATTCTCAAGGGCTTGGACTCCAGATTGTCAAGTCCTCTTCCTTGCTTGTTACTGCATATTTTGATGCAGACTGGGCAGGGTGTGCTGATGATAGGAGATCTACTGGTGGTTTTGCTGTGTTTCTGGGTCTAATCTTGTGTCATGGAGTGCAAGAAAGCAAGCTACTGTTTCAAGATCCAGTATGGAGGCTGAATACAAGTCGTTGGCAAATGCTACAGCTGAAGTGATGTGGCTACAAACATTACTTTATGAGCTTGGGATTAAAGCTCCAAAAGCTGCACGGTTGTGGTGTGACAATATTGGTGCAACTTACCTTTCAGCAAATCCTGTTTTTCATGCACGAACAAAACATATTGAAGTGGATTTCCATTTTGTCAGAGAGAGAGAGAGAGTAGCTCGAAAGCTGCTTGAGATCCGGTTTATTCCCACCGGGAGTGTTAGAATTATTATATAGGGATAAGAGAGGTGTTTAACTTGTATCTCAACTCTATCTCTTCTTCTCCTTATCCTTTGTAACGACCTCCTCCTGGTCGATCTCCTCTCTCTCTCTCTCTCTCTCTCTCTCTCTCTCTCTCTCTCTCTCGGTCGGTTTCTCTCTCTGTAAACTTGTGCATCAAGGCATTGCCTCAATATATACAACGCGGTCCGAGACAAAGGGTTCTACGCTTCCCAAACTACTTTACACCATTGACCATCGTCGTTAGCAGGAGTATATTATATAGAGAAAAGTATACTTTTCATCCCTCAATTCTTCGTGAAGTCTAGATTTGGTCCCTCAACTTCAAAACCGGACAACTTGCACCCTTAACTACTAAAACCGGACAAGATTCATCCATGGTCATGGTTTTGACCGGTTTTGGTGCTGTCCCACCCCGGTTTTGACCGTGCTGACTCAAATTCGCGTACTTTTCCAATTCCGCTTAATGTTTTCAAATCTGGGTAGTTTTTTCAAATACGTGAACTTTTAAAATTTGTGTACTTTTTCCAAATCTGCGTACTTTTTCTAAGTTCACGATTTTTTTTTTTAATCCACGTACTTTTTTAAAGTTCATGTGTTTTTTCAAATTCATGTAATTTTTTAAAATTGACGTACTTATTCATATTCGTGTACATTTTTTTGCTTTTGAAAATTTTGTGTGAACTTAAAACGTACGCGGATTTGAATTTCTTTAACCCAAATTAGAAAAAAAATTGTGGAGTTGAAAAATTATGTCAATTTGAAACAAGTATCTGAATTTCAAACAAAGTTCATGGATTGGAAAAGGAACACCGATTTCAAAAAAATACACGAACTTTACAAATTATGCGGATTTGAAACAAGTACGCGAATTTCAAAAACACTTCATGGATTTGAAAAAAATACTTGGATTTGATAAAATTACATGAACTTGAAAAAATAGACTGATTTGAAAAAAAGTACACAAATTTCAAAATAGTTCACGGATTTGAAAAATGTATGTTTATTTTTGAAAAAATTGCATGAACTTGAAAAAATTATGTGGATTTGAAAAGAGTATGTGACTTTCAAAAAGTTCACGGATATGAAAAAATTACGCGAATTTGAGTCAGCACCGGTCAAAACCGGGGTCAGTTAGCACCAAAACCGGTCAAAATCAAGACCAGGGATGAATCTTGTCCGGTTTCGTTAGTTGAGGGTGCAAGTTGTCCGGTTTCGGAGTTGAGGGACCAAATCTAGACTTCACCGAAAGTTGAGGGATGAAAAGTATACTTTTCTCTATTATATATAGTTATAATTAACAGCACAACGGGACGCAACCACGTACGAAACAACAGCTTCGGTTTTTCTGAATCTGAGGAGCAGGCCAGCGCTTGTCTTGACGCCAATGCCGCTTCCTCTCTTCATTCTACTATAATAATACTACAACTCAAATCTAAATCTCTGCTCCATGTTTGGACTATTTCGCATGCACGGCACGCATTACACATTTTAGACTCGCATTCACGCGCTACTTGATAGATTGAGATATTGGAGAAGTAATTGTTGTATTGATCGGGGCCTCAAGGGCTGTTTATATAGATTACAAAGCTTGGGCTCCAAGACTAGACTAATAGAGATAGATTACAATACGAATAGACTCATACTCTAAGATCCCCCCGCAGTCTCAACGTCAGGTGAAACAATGTTGAGACTGGAGCGTATGTCGGTGAACGATGCAGTCGGGAGTCCTTTGGTAAAAATGTCAGCAAATTGGGCACTTGTAGGAACATGAAGAACGCGAACCTCGCCAAGAGCCACCTTTTCACGAACAAAGTGAATGTCAATCTCAATGTGCTTTGTGCGACGATGTTGAACTAGACTGGAAGCCATGTAGACGGCAGAGATGTTATCACAGTAAACAATGGTAGCACGTGGGAGCGGACGATGAAGTTCAACGAGAAGCTGCCGTAGCCACATCGCCTCGGCCACAGCGTGAGCAACCGCCCTATACTCAGCCTCAGCAGAAGACACGAAACTGTTACCTGCCTTTTAAAACACCAAGAAACAAGATTATCACCCAAATAAACGCAAAATCCGGATGTAGATCGTCGAGTATCTGGACAACCTGCCCAGTCTGCATCAGAATAAACTGTCAAGCTTGTAGGTGAAGAAGAATTAAGAAGGAGACCGTGATCAAGAGTGCCTTTTAAATAGCGGAGAATGCGTCTGACATGAGCCAGATGAGGAGCACGAGGATCATGCATAAAGAGACATGCTTGCTGAATAGAATAGGAGATTTCGGAGACGAGTAAGAGTGGCATATTGAAGAGCGCCCGGTGATGCTACGATATAAAGTAGGATCAGAAGAGGATCACCATCACCGACGGTTTAGCACCAACGTCGGCTGGAGTCTGAAGGGTTGACAATCAGACATACCAGAACGAGAAAGCAAATCCAAAATGTATGATCGTTGAGAAAGAAAGAGGGAAGATGTTGTGCGAGAAACATGAATACCTAGAAAATGATGAAGTGGACCAAGATCTGTCATGGAAAACTCCCGATTGAGAGAAGAGATGGTATGTTGAAGAAAAGAATCAGAACTAGCCGTGAGAATGATATCATCAACATAAAGCAAGAGGTAGGCAGTGTGAGTAGGAGACTGATAAACAAAGAGAGAAGAATCGGATTTGGAGGAAATAAAGCCTATGGTTTGAATAAAAGTAGCAAAGCATTGAAACCATGCACGAGGAGCTTGTTTAAGGCCATAAAGAGATTTGTGGAGGAGACAAACAAAATTTGGAGAGGAGGGATTCTCAAAACCAGAGGGTTGCTGACAATAAACAGTTTCATTGAGAGTGCCATGAAGAAAAGCATTTTTAACATCAAGTTGATGAATAGGCCAAGAAGAGGAAACAACAAGACTAAGAACAACACGAATAGTGCTTGGTTTAACAACAGGAGAAAAAGTCTCATCAAAGTCAATACCATGCTCTTTGGGAGAAACCACGACACACCCAACGAGCTTTGTAACGAGCGAGAGTGCCATCGGAATGAAATTTATGACGAAAAACCCATTTGCCGAAACAATGTTAACACGGAAGGTTTGGGAACAAGAGTCCATGTGTTATTTTGCTGAAGAGCTTCAAATTCATCACGCATAGCGGAAAGCCAGAGAAGGTCAAGAAGAGCTCGCTTATAACTGATTGGAATAGGATAGATGGTTGGGGTGGCGGTAAGATTGAGACGTTTGGTGGGGAGAAGAAATCCTCGTTTTCCACGGGTGCACATGACATGATCATTGGTGAGCGGTGGTATAAGAACGGCACTGGGTGGCAGTGGGTTTTCGGTTGAAGAAGACGGTGAGGAAGAAGAATCAGAGGTGGTGGGTGTCGAGGTGGTTTCCGTGGTAGGATGTGGTGAGGGAAAGACGACTGGGGTAGAGGATGCAGTTGCGGGAGAGGTGGGGGACGGGGCAGGAGGGTGGCTGACGGTGGGTGATTCCGGCGGAGAGACGGAACAAGATTCCATGGCAGCAGAAATGACCGAAGGACGAACTAGGGAAGGGGTTTTGGTGGTGGCAGATTGTGGTGGAATTGGTTTTGTGGTTGTAGTGACAGAAAAAGGAAAAGTATTTTCATCGAATGTGACATGACGAGAGAGAATGATACGACCAGAAGATGGATCGAAACAACGATATCCTTTGTGATCATCAGAAAGACCAAGGTGAATGCAAGGTAGTGAGCGTGGTTCTAGTTTGTTGGAGGCGGTAGAGGCGATGTTGGGAAAGCATAGACAGCCAAAAACACGCAGAAAAGAATAGTCAGGGTGGGAGAGAAAAAGAGATTGGAAAGGCGAATAAAGAGGGCAAGTTTTAGTTGGTCGAATATTAAGAAGTATTGTAGCGGTGCGAAGGGCTTCAACCCAAAAACGGGAAGGAAGAGAAGCTTGTAAAAGCAATGTGCGAAGAACATCATTAATATAGCGAAGACAACGTTCAGCTTTACCATTTTGAGAAGATGTATAAGGGCATGAAAAGCGAAGTAGAATGCCTTGAGAGAGAAAGAAGGTGCGGTTTTGGGTGTTATCAAATTCACGACCGTTATCACATTGAATAAATCGAATTGGCAAACAAAAGTGTGTGATTACATATTGTCGAAAATTGAGAAAGATTGCAGGTACTTCAGATTTAAGCCTTGAAGAGGAAAGGTCCAAGTATAGTGAGAATAATCATCCAAGATCACAAGATAATATTTATAACCAGAAACACTAGGGACTAGAGAGGTCCATAAATCACAGTGAAGTAACTCAAAAGGAAAAGTACTAATGGTAGTAGAGGTTCCAAAAGGTAATCTAACATGTTTGCCACATTGACATGCATTACAGAGAGAGGGATTATGAGGACTGCTAGAACTAGGGATACAAAATTCTTGGAGTAAAGACGTCAAAGTGTTTTTGCTGGGGTGACCGAGACGACGATGCCATAGATCAACAGAGGCGAGCATGGCACGAGAGGTGGATGTGGGCGCGCCATGAAGAGGATAAAGATCGCCCGTGCTATTGTACCGAGCGAGGACCGCCTCCGTTGTCAGATCCTTCACGGACAAACCAAAAGGGTCAAAGGCCAGGATAACTTTGTTGTCAATGCAAAATTGTCTAACAGAGATAAGATTTTTCATGATGGAAGGGACCACAAGAATATTGCGTAGAAGAAAATTGGCATGAGAGGAAGGGATGTAAGAGTGACCAGTGCATGAAACAGGGATGGTGGAGCCATCGCCAATGGTGATAGTGGAAAAAGCAAAAAGGAAAACAAGCTGACAATAAAATCATATTTGAAGACATATGCATTGATGCACCAGAATCGAAAATCCAATCCGTACCTGCGTCGTTGAGGAAAAAATTGTTCATGGCGTTGATGAAGGCGGCTTGGTCCCAAGCCGGCTGGTGGGGAGGAGCAGAGGGCCAGGAACTTGCATGTTGGCGTAGGGGATAGTGGATGGGTAGTATGCGATTGGGGCCTGCATGTTGCCGTAGAAGGCCGGCATGGTGTTGTAGGGCGACGGTGGTCTGGCGTCTTGGTAGGCGGAGTAGGAGTGGCGGTGTAGGCGTCTTGGCCGTGACTGGGTCCAAGGAGTCCCGGAGAGCTGTGGCCGGACGAAGACCGGGCTCCACGTGCCCGTGTACGCAGGAGGGGCACCATACGGCGAGGGGCCGACCATGGCATCGACCAAGCTCGGACGAGGCCGATCAAGGATCATCTTGAGGAGGCCATGGCGACGGAGCTGGTGGCCTTGAGCGGTGGATGACGAGGCTGGTGCAGTCCGGCAGACGAGATCTGAGGCCGGTAGACGGGATTCTTGCCCTTGTAGTTGGGACTCAGCGCCAGCCTGGTGGTGGTGTTGAGGCGCGGCAGCCGGCAGGAGTTGGAGGGCGGTCGGTTGCCGCGGCAGCCAGGCGTGGGAGCTACTGAGAAGAGGCGGCGGCATGAAACACCTGCGGTGCCCGTTGCGCCTATGCGAGCCTAGTTCTTCTCTTCTTCTTTGGAGGATCGAGCGGACTTCCTTGAAGGTGGGGTACGGCTTGAGCATGGGGATGAAGGACTGCTGCTTCTCGAATTGATCGCGAGACCTTGGAGGAGGGCGTTGATGAGAGTGCGATCCTCGACGTGATCACCAAGTTTACGGAGTTCATCGCCAATAGCCTTGATTATTTGGCGAAGATGGAGACTGGGACATCTCCTGCATGGTTGTGCGTGGCTTCGGTGTTGAGCGTTGATTCAGCGTCGAGTTGTCTGAAACAGTTGTTGAAGGGAAGCCCGAAGATCGGCGGCGGTGGCGTCATCGTCGGACACCAGATTGAAAAGCTCCATGGAGATGCGTGTGTAAATCCTTTGGATGATGGCGAGATCATCTTTCACCCAATGAGGATCAGCGGGTTGTGGCGGGTAGGAGGGATCAATGTGGTGGCGTGGGCGCGGCGCCGAGATGGATGATGAAGAGGTGGCGCCAATGGTAGTAGTTGTGGATGCCGAGGTCTAATGAGATTGGTATGAAGGGAGAGACGTCGGCAATGGTGTCGGCTAGGGAGAACATAGGGTTTGGAGGGGGAGGTGTTTGGGTAGTTGTAGAGGAGAAGGTAGGGGGTGGGGCACCGGCGGCGCGGGTGGCGGAGCCATACCAGATGCGGAAAACCTAGGCCTCGGATACCATGATAGATTGAGATATTGGAGAAGTAATTGTTGTATTGATCGGGGTCTCAAGGGCTGTTTATATAGACTATAAAGCTTGGGCTTCAAAACTAGACTAATAGAGATAGATTACAATACGAATAGACTTATACTCTAAGACTACTTTCATGCCTTAAACATGCACAGGGGCGAAACAATAATAAAACAGAAAAAAGTCCAAGCCTGCCGAGCAAACGGTTACAAGAGTAGAAAATGTGCACCAACGGTGGTAGCCCCGCAAAATATGCAATAGTTTTTGGAACGGAAATCTGCACTGACACATGCCATGGCCATGCTCTGGTAGTTAAATTAGTAGTGCCAAAGTTGAAGTGTCGATCCATCCTCAAATGTTTTCGTGCCTAATTAGAACTTGATTTTGTTCTACACCAATTCCTTGGTCAAAATGATCGAGCTTATGCAGAGTGATCTGACCATCCAATCCTGGAACAGGTATACAGTGGCTTTTATGTATACCCAACAGACGCAGATAAGATAATTCTTCTCAAGCAAGAGAGAAAATTATTTGTATGGAACAACTAGCAGTGCCATTTTCCAATCAAGCAGAAAGTAGCTGATTAGTTCCTGTGCCGACTGATTTTTTTTTTGGTCAGTCGATTTTTCAACTGCCTATGCGAAATCAACGGCTCCGCTTCTTTCTTCAACCTCCCGCTTTCCTATCCACGCTGAACCGCCCCACCCTTGCAACCACTACTCGCCGCCCCTCCCTCCTCGGAATCGCCCCCACCGCCCTTGGCCGTCCCTCTACCCCGGCGCAGAAAGAGATTTCTCCAACAAAGTTGCAACATCGCCCCCACCACTGTCGTTTTTCCGCTCCCAGCCCCCCACCCTAAGATAGATAATGGGGTAGCCCTCCGGCAAGCTCCTTCCTTCCCTCTGACAAACTCTAGAAATCGCCTAAACCCAAACCAAAGTCAGCCGACTGACATTTAGATAATGTGCTAAAGTAAAGTAAACGAAATACGTATATGGCAACCGTGTGGCAGATTGTGAAACTGCCACACGCATCCAGCACCGTCAGTTCCCTCCCGATCTCTTTCCTTTCCCGCACGCCTCCTGATCTCCTTCCTTTCCCGCACGTCCTCCCCCACCGACCTCTCCTGATTTATTTCCTTTCCGCACGCCCTCCTCGATTTTATCGGGCACACCCGCTCGTGCCTTCCTAATTTTCGTAATCGTCAATTATGGCCCACACGCCTTTCCGATTTTCAGCAAAAATAATGCTTGGACTAGGATTTGATCTCTGGTCGGTAATCAACAAAGGGAGCTAACCACCTCACCTATGGCACTCATTGTTGAGCAAGCTAAGGGAAATACTGTTTTTGACATGTTCGTGATAACTTTGATCATTGGGAATAAATTTGTTGAACCGCCCCCGGTAATTTCTGTAAATAGCACGATAACATTCAGGCCATAGACCTGATAATTTAGATACAAACATCATGGTAACTTTACCATTGGGGAAGACAAATGTGAAAAGATACCCGATAATTTATGTGTAAATAGATGGTAATATCATGGCGCACATCTGATAACTGAGGTAGAAACACCATGGTAACTTTGACCGTAGGGATTTTTTTTGAAAAGATACTCCGGTATCTTCTGTGTAAATAGCACGGTAGTATACCTCCCTCCCCTGGCATTTTTATGTGTAAATAGCATGAAAACATGCACTGCAAATCTGTGATAACTAAACACCATGATAAGTTTTTGACCTGGGGAGGGGGGGGGGAGGGTGATTTGCTGAAAACATACCCCTGATAAATTTTGTGTAAATAATATAATATTTTAAGCACCACGGGCTTGATAGGTTACCTAGAATCACCATTATAACTTTTTGTCCCAGGAAAAAGTTGTTCAAAACATCCCATTATTTTTTGTGTAAATAACATGATAATATAAGCACCGCATAACCGATAACTTGCAATATAAACATAATGGTAACTTTTTTTACCAAAGGAAACTAAGTTGTTAAAAACATACACTCGCCTCACGCGTGGGCCTCTTGGATGAACAGAACACATGGCGTGCCACGGGAAAGTCACATAATGTTTAGTGTCATGAGGGGCACACATGCTATAGGCGTGATAAGTTACGCAAACACATCATGGTAATTTTCGACCTATGAAAAAAGCTACTGAAACACACCCAGGTTTTTAGGTGCAAGTACCTTGATAATACACGAACTGTAGACCCGGTAACTCATGTACAATCCCTCATGGTAACTTTGACCGGGGGAGGTTGATGTACATATACCCTGATAACTTATGTGTAAGTACCACGGTATTTTACACATCGAAGACCTTATAACTTGTGTACAAAACACAGTGGTAACTTTAAAGGGATGTAGTTATTGAAGCATAGATACCTGGTACGTTCTATGTAAATAGCACGGTAAGTTACGCAACACAAGTCTGATAACTTGCATACGAATACCATGGTAACTTTGTCCTGAGGAGAAATCATGTGGTATACGTGAAGAAGTGGCAGTTTTCTCAGGGATGGGCGCACGAGATGTGCGGAAGAAGCAGGTTTCTCGGATGAGCCTGCAGGGTCGTTTGGGAGGAGGCAAGGTCAAAAGACGAGGAATGATATGGTACTTTAAAATGAAAAAAGTAGAAGTGTGGCAGTTTTGCTTATATGGCAGACGTGTGCCAAATATCACAGTCCTAAAGTAAATTAGCCCGCCAAGCGCAAGCAGAAACGTCAGGTCAGCATAAATCCGCCCACCCTCCCGCTCACACTCCAACCATCTCCCCTGTCGTCTCCCTTCCCCCGAAGCTGCCTGCAGCCAGCGCCGCCAACCCCTCCTCCTCCCGCCGCCGCCGCTCCTCCCCTATAAACTCTCCGCTTCGCCGCATACCTCCTCAGATCACAACCCGCTGCGACCACCACTCATCCTCCTCACGCACGCGCTTACACTTTCTTGCTTCCAACAAAGAGACCCACAGAGAGCCGAGCAGAGTTAGCCAGCCGGCCAGCCAAGCACCTGTCAGCGCCCATGTCCGTGCAGGTAGCGGCGCCGGCGACGACGGCGTGGTCGTACGTGGAGTACATGGCGCAGTGGGAGCGGCAGGTGGAGCGGCGGCAGCTGTTCCTCCGGAGCTACCACTTCTCCCGCGACGCCGAGGTGTCGCCGCGCGCGCGCACGCGCCGCGTCGTCTGGGCCGGGGCGCGACGCCTGCGTCGAGCCGCCGCCAAGGGGCTCCGGCGCCTCCGGGCGCGCATCCGCCTCTGCTTCGGCTGGGCCGCACCTGCGCTCCGCCGCCGCTGCTCCCCCCGCCGGGCCAGCCACGGGTTCCGATACGGCCGCATCCCCCGGGCCAAGGCCGCCAACACGGCGTCCGTCTGCTTCTGGTAGCCAGGTCGCATGGAGCTAGAATAGGAAGAAAAATCCAACGCGCGCGAGCGCACTTGTTGGCTTCTACTATGTCCGACATTGGGACGTTGTAAAAATCACTGATAATAGGGATGCGAATGAGATTATCACTTGCTCCGGCACCCAAGCATCTTTTTTTTCTACATGAACGACAACGTTGGTTAGTATACTAGTGAATGCATGATCATCAGCATCTGTTTTGCTGCGGTCGACCTCTGGCGTAGACGTGGCCGGGTTACGTTACTGCTGCACGTACTCATCTGTCCTGATGAAATCAGGAGGGCGATGTTGTCTGTCCATGCAATGCATCAAGCGGCACGTACCACGCATAAAAACATGCCTTGTGCAGATTACCTGGCCAAGCCGGATGACGTGTCCAGCCGAGTGGAAATAAACTACGGATCCAGACACAATAAAAATACCCATACTGTTTCAGCAGTGTTAACTGCAATTGACGTCGACCCAAAGTATTTCAGCCGTCGACGTGGACACGCGTGTAGTACGTGTTAGGCTGGTTGTAATGAGTATCATATACTAGTATCATGCATATGATAGTAGTGTATGATACTACCTCCCTAATGCATAGTATCATATAGTAGTATCATGTAGTACTATATTTATTGCCATGCATGACACAAAGTAGCATAGCATTTATTATGATACAGTATCATGATATGATATTCCACCTTCTTTTTCTTCATTTAATGGTATGACACCTCATTAAAATTGCCTAGTTGGTATATATGATACTAGCTATGATACTATACGACCAGCAAAATGAGACTAAGCAGAGAGAGTGCAAAGAAAGCTACTGGTAATGGTAGTTGTGCACGGTCATACGCCAAATTCTAGAAGGGCACTCATAGGCGCCCGCGCACCGGCCGAAATTTCGGCCGGTCAACACGCAGCCGCCCGATACAACTATAGCCAGCTGTCTGATCTGACCTTCCACATCGTCTACTTTCTCCCCCTTGATTATTTCTTCCCTCTCCCACGCGCTGCCGCACCAGAGCCGCTGCCCAGCACGCACCTACCCCCGTGTTTCTCTCTCCCCTTACGACCCCCAACGCCGGTGACCTCGTTGGCTCGTTGCCGCTCGCCATCCCCGCTCTCGGTCAGCCGCAGTTCCAGGCAAAAACACCAAGTTCATGGTTGCAGCAAAACGCGACTACGGTCCCAGCTATTCTCGACTGCGGTTCCAGCTCAGCGTGGTTACCGTCGCAGATGGCCGTGGACATGGTTACAACTCCTCATGTTTCCATCGCAGCTCGCCGTGGTGACCGTCGTGCTCACCGCGGTGACCGGTTCCAGCAAAAATGACTCACGGTTGCAACTTGCCGGCCGCCGACTCTTTTTGTGCTCACTGGAGCACCGTCGCAGTCATGAACGAATGATGTAGCAAAAACGTCGACTGGTAGTAGCCAAAATCAGACATGGTTGAAGCTTCGAAAAAATCCGGTTGTAGCAAACTAATTGGCCACATCCAGCGAAAAACTAGAAAGCAAAAAAAAATCCAAAATCTTGGTTGAAGTAGAAAAATTTGCCGGTTCCAGCAAAATCAAAGGACGATGGTAGCAAATTTAAGGCTGGTTCCAGCAAAATCAAAAGAAAAGGAGTGGTAGCAAAAATTAGGACTGGTTCCAGCAAAAAAATAACATGGTTCCAGCAAAAAATCCACCTCGTCGGCTTCCCAGCAAAAAATTGCCTCTTGCTTGTATCATCCCCCGTCACTGGTTCCAGCACTTTTGCTAGCCGGTTGCAGCAAAACCATGTGCTGGTTCTAGCATGACGTCCGCACAGTGATCGGTCATGTCCATCTCCAGCGAGAGATGGTTGTTGGGGTCAGGTCTCTGGTGAGAGATGGTTGTTGGGGATCTGGTGATTCAGGGCCGTGCGTTGGCCATTAGAGAGACAAAGGAAAGGAGGACGCAGGGGAGGGGGCGCCGTCGTCGCCTTTGTTTTGGGATTGGGAATCAGAGCTGCAGCGACACTGATGCGGGGTGGGAATCGAGTAGATAAGGAAGAAGACTGGCTCACGGGAGCTGCATGGGCCCCCACAGCCAGCCATTTGTGCCATGCGTGGATGGCCAGGCTAAAAGCGGATGCTCGTGCCGACGCAAAACGTTTACCATTCCAGAAGGAAAGAGTTTTGTTAATTCTAGAGGGGTTGGCTTTGCTTGCAAGACACGTGGAATCGAATTTTTGGGGATGTTCTAGTGAAACTCACACACATGTGTCTTATACCGTTGGGTATTATTTGGAGTAGGATATAAGGCTGAGTCGTGCTAGTTGCAAGAGTTCGCATAGAACCAAGGGCATGCAAGTAAGACTCCAGGGGCAATATATGTGAGAAGAAAAGGGAGGTGCGTGCAAAATCCCAAAAAAAAATTAGACCATTTCTTGATTTCTGCGTGTTATCCTTGCGCAGGGGCCACGCTAATCTTCTCTGTATCGTTCTACTTTTATCAGATGTCCCCGAAGGGACAAGTCTAGTTACGGCGAGGTGGCTTATAAGCTGGTTTAATCTCCCCTCGCTAGGCTAGGTGGTACTAAACATCAGTCAGCGGGTCTGTTGCTCCCCACGCGGTGTCCCAGTATTATTATGACCGAAGTATAGTTTTCACCCCCAAATCCCTCTCAATGTCTCTATAACCCCCCAAAGTCAATTTTGGACTGATTTACATCCTGAAATTGTCAAAACCGGTTTGATCAAGCCCTGAGTGGTTTCATGTTACATCTGAAGCGGTTTTGCTGGTGTTTTCATTTAGTTGGTGCTGACTTGACGCATAAGTGTTGGTGACGTGGCCGTTGATGGCCGAAATAACTGTACGTGTGTTCTCGTTTTCCCTTCGTCTATTTTGATTCCTCTGTTCGACCGAGGACGACGCGCCGCAGCCAGCCATGGTCGTCGTTGTCGTCGCCCCAATCGCCACCGCCAACCACCGCCGTCAATCGTTGGCGCCTGGGCGTCCACTTCGCATGGGATTAAGTGCAGTCTGTGGTCGTCCACGGTTAGGGCTACGCTGCCGTAGATCGTCGCGCCTCCATCTCCTTCAGATTCAAGCCATGGTTGAAGGTATGTTCGTCCGTCTTGAATCTCATCATGTTTCTGTTTCGTGGCCAGTAGTTTAGTGGCATCATGTAGGGTTGTTCCTGATGTTGTTCATCCATGAAAAGGTTATGATTTTGTGGTCGATCGTGCTTGTTTTCAGAAAAAAGTAGTTTCTTTTATGTTGTTTCATTAATGACTGGGTTGATAGAAACTGAGCATAGCGACTTTCACCGCACTATTGGGTAACTCTGATTTTGACTGAATTTTGGCTGAATATGTGCACTGTGTTAACTCTGGATTTGTTGACTGAAGAATGTTAAATCTGCACTTTGTTATTTGCACTCCAATTTTAACTGAACAATCATTGAACTATGCATTAGAGAGGAAGGATGGATTGAATATTTGGACTCTGTCATTTATTTGCACTATAATTTTGATTGAATATTCAGTACTGTACAACTAAATATTTGGACTTTGTCAGTCATTTGCACTACCAGAAATTTCTCTCAGTTTGCAGCTTCTTTGGATCCTCCTGATCCACTTGATTACATGTTTGTGAGATTTCATTATCTCGGCTATTTTGAGAGGAAGGATGGACATGTTGATTACTCAGGAGCACTGGAGGCAGAAATGTTATTCCAAGAGACATGCTAATTAACTTATGCAGAATTGTATTCTTATACTAAAGATTTGCACCAAGTAGAAAGAGGTCACTGCCATTATGCAGAATTGATGTATGTTTATGTTAAGAACATGGGTTCTGTAGCATGTTATGTGAGCTACATGGGTTTCTGTAGTGAGCAGTCTTGTAATGACTATTTTGCCAAACTATCTGCTGAATGTTGTGTCGTCAAACCATCTTCTATGACAATTTTTTGAACATCGTGGTGTCTAACAGATAGTGTTGTAAGATTTTTTAACACCATGCTGTCAAACAGAAAGCAAAGATATATGTTGTAAGGTTTCTGGAGATCATGTACATTTCAGAATAATTGAAATAGGGCATCCATTTCTAAACATTTCAAATAAAGACATATGTTGTACATTTCAAATAGTGCTCTTAGGTTTCTAGAGACCTTAACTTCTCAAAATGTACATGCATTTCTGAAGGAAATTTCTTTCTAAAGATATCTAAAGTTCTGAAACAAAAAAGATCATCTCAAACTATACCGAACATATCTGAACAATTCAAACTTTCTTGATTAACAAGCATTTCTCAAACAGTACATAAGAACAAGCATTTGAAATGCATTACACTAATTTATCTCATCTAAAAAATGGCAGCCAGCACACCATAATTCTCTCATTTCTCTGACAGCCAAAACACTACATAATTCTCCTTTTCTCTCTTGGATTTTGTCGCTCTCCACCACGTCCTGTGCCTGATCTTCCTATCCAAATCCACCACCTCCAGGTTGGATAAAATGTACTCCAAACTGCAGGTAGTACAACACACCATTGTCGAGAATGAACAAATAAGTAAGATTTGGAATAAATCGGGAGGAGGGGGTGAAAGACATGTGCTTGCGCACTGCAGCCAGGAACGCCATGGTCGCCGTTTGGCCAGCTGGGCATGGGTCCCAGGGCAGGGAGGGAGAGGCTGGGGCATGGGCGGTTGGGGTCTGGGGAGGTCGCCGGTGAGCGGTCGGTGGGAGCGGCGGCGGCCATGTCGAAGGCCGAGGAGCGAGAGGACTGAATCATGGGAAAATTAAATCGGCGGCCTAATTACAATACCACGCCAAGTCAGCACCCAGTCAGATGCGCCTAATTACAACACCACCAGCAAAACCGATTCAGATGTGACATGAAACCACTCAGGGCTTGATTAAACCGGTTTTGACAATTTCAGGGTGTAAATCAGACCAAAATTAACTTTGGGGGGTTATGGAGACATTGAGAGGGATTTGGGGGTGAAAACTATACTTCTTTCTATTATTATTAGCCTCTTGTGGGCTGCATCCTCTTACGCGGCCCAATATGGTGGACAGCCCAGCTAGTTTCTTCCTACCCTAAAAAAAAGTTATGTGGTTTCTTCCGTTCCCATTGACCCGCGTCATCGTCATTATTGGCTAATCATCATTCCTCATTCCCGGATGTGCACGCATGCACACACAATCTACTGTATAAGACGCTGAGGGGTGCCGATGGACGGATGGAGGCGATAATACGCCACGCGACGCCGTACGCTCAACAGTACTTACTATACGAACACCTGAGCTTAACTGTCTTGATGCCAATGATGTTTCCCTCCCTTCTAATAACCAAGATCTACTATGCACCATACGGAAGCGTGTATGAGATGATGATGAGGCTCACGTTTAATTTGGTAATTCTAACACGCGCCAGTTAATTTTAGGCTTTGGGCATGAAGGACGTCAGTGAAAGCTGCCACCTAGGCCGTGGTTACAAAGCTGCCACCTTCAAATCGAATCCAAACACTCAGCCCGGGAGCACTGACGAACCACTCTAGCTAGGATTGACAAGGTCAGCCAGCTGCCGGTCAGTCCTCGTCCACTCGGCCTGTACCCACCGTGACATAATCACCCTGTTGACCATCGTCGTTACTACTCCATTAGACACAAGATCATAATTACTTAGTGGGGAGGAGCCTCCGTGACATAATCATCGAGTTTCATACTTAAGGAGTAGTAGTTAATTAACAGCACAATGGAACTCAGCCACGTACGAACCTAGGGGTTAAGTTTCCTTTAACAAGAGAACGTCGTAGGCACCTAGACTTAGCTTCTCTTCACACCAATGGCGTTTCCTTTGCTCATTCTAGTTCTACTGGTGCTAAAATCTATTCCCTCCGTTCCTAAATATAAGTATTTCTAGAGATTTCAACAAATGACTATATACGAAGCAAAATGAGCGAATCATCATTTTAAAACATGTCTACATACATCCTTATGTTGTACTCCCTCCGTCCCATAATGTAAAACGTTTTTTGACACTAGTCTAGCGTCAAAAAACGTCTTACATTATGGGACGGAGAGAGTAGTCTATTTAAAATGTTTAAAAAGACTTATATTTAGAAACGGAGGGAGTAAATCTTCGTTCCATGTTCGGATTGGCTTCGGCAATGCTTTCACGCGCTAGTTTCAAGCATGCACAGGCGCGAAACAGTAATAATAAATGCAAAAAGGTCAAAGCCTGCCGGCTGCCGATTCAACGTTGCAAGAGAAGAAATGGGCACGCCAACGAGGGTGGCCCTGCTACAGTGGCGAAGCCACACTTGAGCTATATAGTCAATTGACTACATAGCTTTTTACAAAAACATCATACGGCAAGCAAAAATTATTTCTGAAAAACGCATAAATACATCAACCTGACTACACAACGCTCACTTGACCACACAAGATTGGATTCCTGGCCCCGCAATCCCAGTAGTAGTACTACATCGCACTGCTCCTGCGCTGGCACATGCTCTGCAAGTTAATTTTTTCTTTGCGGGGGCTCTGCAAGTTAATTAGTGTCAAAGAGGAAGTGTCGCTCGATCCTCCAATGTTTTGTGGTAAGTTCGAAACTGATTTTGTTGTTCAGACAAATTCCTTGGTGAAAACGATCCACTTTATCTGGCCGCCCGATTCTGTAACATGTGTGTTGTTTATACGGTGACTTCCATGTACACACCACACAGACTAGAAGGAAGCTACAAATGGCAGTGTCATTATCCAATCAAGCAGAATGTCTGATTGTCCATTGTAAAGTAAAGAAAAAAAATCGCAGGCAAAATGTATACTAGAAGGTTAGCATAAAACCGGCCACCCGCCCGCTCCCGCTCCAACCATCTCCCTTCTCCTCCCCTGTCTGTCATCCCCCCCCCCCCCTCCCCTCCCGGCATCCGCTTAATCCTCTTTGCCCAACCTCTTTGCTTCCACGTTCCACCAAGATACCGAGAGCCGAGCAGAGCCAGTTAGCCAGCCAGCCCGCGCCCATGCCCCTGCAGGTTGCTTCACCGGCGACGGCAGGGGAGAAGACCATGGCGACGGCGTGGCCGTACGTGGAGTACATGGCGCAGTGGGAGCGGCGGCAGCTGTTCCTCCGGAGCTACCACTTCTCCCGCGACGCCGAGGTCTCACCGTGCGGGCGCACACGCCACGTCGTCTGGGCCGGGGTGCGCTGCCGCCAAGGGGCTCCGACGCCTCCGGGCGCATCCGCCTCTGCTTCTTCGGTGGGCAGCGCCCGCGCTCCGCCGCCGCTCCTCCCCCCGCAGTGGCGGCGTCCACGGGTTCCGCTAGGGCCGCATCCCCCGGGCCACGAAGGCGTCGCCGGCCGCAAACGCCGCGTACGTTTGCTTCTGGTAGCCTGGTCGTGAGCTGGAATAGAAAGAAAGCAAACATGCGTAAGGATGGCAGTTTTGCCCATGGGTATGGGTACCGCGGGTACCCTACCCGAAAACAGTGGACATGGGTGAGACTTTCTACCAGTTCATACCCATGGGTAACGAGTGTCCATACCCACAAAATGCATGGGTAGGGTATGGGTATGAAATTATACCCAGGGGTAACCCAATGGATACCCAGAAATATTAATAAAAAATTAAACCCTATAATATCTGGGTAAACCTATAGTAAATAGCATTGCAAGTTTACAAACTTGAATTTTTTTTCAATGGAGAATAAGACATTTGTGTGTCAATCGTCATTGTGAAATTTTGATGTAAGTGCAGACCAGATTGTGATGGCCGAGTACCTAACTTTAGTTTTAGGCCATTTTCTTGTCTTACCTTTATTATGCCAATGTTATATATTGTACCCATCGGATACCCATTGGGTATAAGATACCCGATGGGTATGGGCATGGGTATCAATTTGTACCCATGAATATTGAAATGGGTGGGTATAGAAAAAAGATTTGGGTATGGGTTTGGGCACAAAAAGTTCGTACCCGCCTATACCCTACCCATTGCCATCCCTAAACGTGGGAGCGCACTTGTTGACTTCTATATGCGGTTTTTTACGTTCCTTTGACAGGATAGTTTAGTCCTTTCCATATCTAATTTATGACTAATGATATTTCCTTAATCTACTTTGGTAATCCGGGGTTATAGGAAACCGTCAACTTTCGGACGCTGTAAAAATCAGTGATAATTTTGTTTAGGACCGGTCTAGCGAGCGGCCGGCTGCTCGCTACCCTTCGCGAGCTGCGGCCAAAAACGGAAAGTTTCGGTCCATAATAATCTATAAATAGTAATAATCTCTCTCCCCTCTAATTTATATATAGAAAACAAATCCATATATTAGAAAAAAAACAGCTAAACAGACAAAAACCATCCATGTGAAAATGTATGAACGCATTTAATTTGAGTTTTCAATTTTTAAAAGTCATAATTTTTAAACCGCGTGTTGAAATTGAGATCCGTTTTCACTGTTGGAACTCTCGTGACGTGCTCTTTGAAACTAGATCCCGCATGGGTATATTTTGACGAACCAGTCTTCCTGCCAAATAAACATCAATGTATGTGCAACTAGACTAAAGTACAAGTCAACTAAACATCAATGTGTGTGCAACTAGACTGCATTACAAGCCAACTAAACATCAATGTTGTGCAACTAGATTATATTACAAGCCAACTAAGCACAAAGTAGTTGAATATAAGACACCCATGATTACATCCATTACTATGCTGGAGAGTGGAGAGTGTGCAACTTTGGACGAAAATTCAGTGGCGCCGCGACCAAAGCAACGACAACACTCCAACTTGTACTCGTCTCGCTAGATTCAACATGAAAGCACTATGCTTAAACTATGCTTCTTTTCTTAACTGCTGGGGACTGTTGTAGATACCTCAATCAAGTAGTACGCGTCTACAGAATAGTTCAATCAACTTCTTGTGAGACGCAGGGGAAGGAAGAGGCCGGGGCGACGATGATGAACCCATCCGGATGTGCGTTGGGAAGGAGCAGCTACGTCACCGGAGAGGAGGGCGGCGTGCCGTGGCGAAGACAACCTGGTCCGCATCTGCTGGATCTCACCGTCACCAGGATCTGGGAAGGAGACGACCTCCCGGTCTCACATCAGCTGCTGCTGAGGCGGGCATGGCGACGCAGCACAGGCGTCGGTGCTCCTTGCTGCTTGGGGCGAGCCATCCATGGCGACACAGCGCAGGTGCCTGTGCGCAGCGCGGCCGATTTCACTGTTTTGACCCTTTTTGAAAACTTTAGCACGATTTGACCCTAATTTAAAAAAAATTCATGATCTGACCTTTTTCCTACCGCCATCGTCCTTGGCGGTAGGGTAACACAGCCTACCGCCAAGGGCTATGGCGGTAGGAGGATTTGAAAATACCCTACCGCCATAGTCTTTGGCGGTAGGGTAGTGAAGGTATAAATTTTGTTCGGCGCCTAGTACAACTGAACCTATCCGCTGGAAAGTTGGTTAGCTCATGCGAGTTTGCTGTGCTAGGTCCTGTGTTTGATCCTTCATGAGTCCACATTTTTTTTATATTTATTTTGCCCAATAAAAAATAAATAATTTGTCCAATTAATCTGAGGATATGGATTATTGATAAAATTATTTTTTTACTTATTTGTACCTGCTTTATAAAATTCCGCAAAGATATAAACGAATAGGTAATATCAGTGGAGAAAGAATTTGCTTGAGCCTTCATAAGGCCATATTTTTTGTTTATTTTTATTTTGCCCAATAAAAAATAAACAATTTGTCCAATTAATCTAAGGATACGAATTATTGATAAAAAACATTTTTTACTTATTTGTAACTGCTTTATAAAATTCCCGCAAAAATATGAACGAATATGGTAATATCAGTGGAGAAAGAACTTGGGTAATGTCATGCTGATCATGCATGTTAATGGACCTGTAGATCATGTGGCGTTGAAGTGGAGGCTGCTATATGGACGGATATTCAAAGACAGTTATCATTCTTGCCGAGCAGAGCAATGCATATCTTGCTGTTGCCGAGCAGAGCAATGCATATTCGTGCTTGTGTCCTTGATCGGGAGTAGCCAGGTTTCGGCCTCGAATAGTGAACGACCTTGATGGAGCAAATTGGAAGTCTCTTTTGTCTGACACCCATCACATGTTGGCCGAGAGACATCTGGAGCTGTCAATGTCGCCTCCCGTCCCATTACAGGTTCTCCCCGTAGCCTCCTTCTTGCGGCATCCGTTGTTTCGCCCCACTCACCCAAGGTTTATGTTGAAGAGGAAAGATAATTAATATAGCCTACAAGTCCGGTTCTTAAATCCTGCGATTTTCCTTATATGTGTTGTCCCCTTATATTATGCATTGTTCATCCCAACTTCATCTTTGAGTATTACAATTCACGGTACTGATTGCAATACTTATTTTCCTGTAGATTGTACGTACTCTTCTATGTGAAGTTGGCTAAGGACTTTACCCAAATCATCACTTTGCTCTAGAGCAGGTAAACGGTGCTCGCTGTGGGCTGAATACCGCCACTAATTATTTGGCAATGATTCATCTCTAATTTTTTGGCAATGCATATACACATGATTCATAATGATGTTTACCTACTGTATTTTCCAGACCTTTTGATTTGCGTACATGTGTGCAGGTTAATTCCCCCATGAAGGCATGCTCACAAGTCACAACTATTTATTTTCTCGCTTTCTCAATATTGTGTGCCATAGTATTTACCTTTTCTTCTCTGTCTCAACATGCATTCGTTTGATCTATTATTGCATTTACCTTCTTTCTATCTCTGTCATACATCATGACCCTGTACATCTTACTGATTCATTTCCTTAGTTTGTTTACAGAAATATGTAGTTCAGTAGTTGAGTTTATTACGGACTGAATTGGCAACCATAGCAGTTTTTTTAGTTGTCTCTAGGCTATCTTTCCCTTTGTTAATTGTACAAATATGCCTTTGAACTGCCCCGATAAACTATTTATATTCTTTCATTAACATTTGAAGTAGCAGCTTTGTTTTGGTTCAGATCTTATACTCATTATATCAAAAGCTCTGGATAACTCATAAGGTTACAAATAAGTAAAAAAATGTTTTTATCAATAATCCATATCCTTAGATTAATTGGACAAATTGTTTATTTTTTATTGGGCAAAATAAAATTAAACAAAAAATATAGCTTCACGAAGACTCAAACTCAGGACCTACCATACCCAACTCGCATGAGCTAACCAACTTTTCCGTAGATAGGATCGGTAGTAGTAGGCGCCGCACAGAATTTATACTTTGCTACCGCCAAAGACTATGGCGGTAGGGTATTTTCAACATCGAATGAGCGTGACGGCACCGTCAAGTCCTACCGCCATAGCCTCGGCGGTAGGCTGTGTTAACCTACCGCCAAGGACGATGGCGGTAGAAAAAGGGTCAGATCACGATTTTTTTTTAAATTAGGGTTAAATCGTGCTAAAGTTTTCAAAAAAGGTCAAAACATAGAATTCGGCCGCGCAGCGCAGGCGGGTGGAGGAGGGGAATGACGGGAGAGGATGGGGCGGCTAAAGAGGAGGTGGAGGAGAGGATGGGTCGTTTGTCGTACACGGTCGCGACCACCTCCCCGACCAAGTAACGCCTGACGTCGCGGGACACACGATCTGAGTTGATCGAGCGGTGAGCGTTCGGCCGCTCGATTCGACCATAAAGTGTGCGTGCACTAATAAGGTTTTAGGTTTTGTTTAATGATGATCACAAATTCCTTTGGCTGTCGAGCAGAGCTGCGAGTTACTCAGCTAGTTTAGCTAATGTGCCATGCACAAGTGAGATTTAGTGGCGTTAACTGCATTTGGAGAAGCTGGGCGCCACTAACACGCAAAGATTTTTATTTGGTTGGCTCTTGTCTTTTGTACAGAATTTGGACATCTGATCCCAGATCAGCTTGCTATTCAAGACCACACGTTGTCTACAAGAGGAAGAGATAACGGACCACATCCTCATCCAGTCCAATGTGTATGATAGACAAACTTGGCAAATGCTTGCCTGCTTAACCAATTTCCCACTCGTAATGATCCGATCATCCAAACTCAGATCGACACCCTTGAGAACCTGTCGTTAAGAACTAGAGGGGTGATCCTAAAGAGAACAAAGGATGGTTTGACACTCAAGTGATTCCTGTTTCCTCGAGTTTATGGAAACAGTGGAACTCTCGTGTGTTCACAATAGGTGTGTTTGACTTGTGAGTGGTTGCTCTATCCTATCATTCACAATCCTTTTTTTAGAACGAAGACACTAGACGTGTCTGATTTTAAATTAATAAAGCCCACAACTTAGACAACGTAGCAAACATAGTTTGGAACAACAGAACGAGCACGGAGGCTCAAGGCCGACGCGAAGTCACGAGAGTTTTAGTACAGGCCAAAAGAGCATGCAGCGATGCAATTACAAAGCTCGAAGCCAGAGCATAGAGCACACAGGCTCGCTCGTGCGCAAGACAAAAGGACCGCTTCACGACATAAAAGTGGCAGAGGCTCCCTAGCCAAAACGTAGATATGACGCAGACGATCTTGGACTTGCTTCAGTTCGTCAGCATCCTTGCGCCCCGCTCACGGACTCCACCGCTGCAGGTGTTAGAATAAATCCGAGACAAGCCGTTGATCATCCGAGGACCAAGCAATCACACGAGCACGACACCGAGATTTGTTAACGAGGTTCACCGATATGGCTACATCCCCGGGGCCTGACTATGGACGCTCCTCCCCATGACACCGCTACAATACCGCACCCGGTCGCCCTGGACACCGGCACATGCCGCCGGCTTCCCCTGCGTTCCGGTGCTATTATGTTGGCATATGTTACATCGTGTGTCTACCCCCGCTATATATGAGAGGCCTAGGTTACAAGTGTCCTACTTGGACACAACTCCACATCCTAGGTAAACACGATACAACTACAAGTCCAACTGTAACTTACCTTGTACACTATATTCGACACAACTCCAACAAACTCCACCTTGGCGAATATACTCCACCATCCTGGATTTGTCCATGCGTCAAACTTTCATGTACATTGGACTTGAGCTTATCCCATGAGCACCGCTGCTACTCCAAAGACTCTATATGACTCCACCTGCAACTTGTAGTCCCTTCTTTTCTTGACCACGGTCAACACTCGAGCAAAATTAAGTTCCTTGTTACTCTAGTTCGTGCTCCCAACTTCCAGAGTATCAGTCCAACGCCATCACACTGATCACTGACCTGCGTGAAAGTGAACAACTCACATATTGGATGTCACACATAAGAGTTACCTAACCTCAACATCACCGCTCCTTTCTTGACCGCCTGTCTGAAACTTGAAGGAATTTCACCATTGCTTGTAGTCATCACGAGTCAAATTCGCGGTTGTCTCACCACATGTATGACCACCAGAGCCCTGGCCCGTCTCCATGTCCCCTGCATACCGCACGCCTCGCCACTATTACCGCGTCGAGCCTCCGCTGTCTCGGTCGAGTCTCAAGGGTCGTGACCCACACCACTCAACCCCCACTGCAGAGTACCACCGATCATCACCGACCGATGACGAGTTTCACGCTTCCATCGGACCACTGGGCTCCAGTCCAAACTGCGTGTCACTCGCTTTTTCCCACTTGCTGAATAGGCTTCGATTCCCTGGATCCTTATATCGTAGCCCCTCAATCCAGCTTCACCTTCAACATGACTCCATGGTAGATGATCAGTCCACCCTCGCGCCCCGTCGACTTCAAGCTCCCATGTGCACCATCTTGAATCAACCCCGCGCCATAGTCTTGTCGAAGCCGCACAAGCCCTTGGGCCTGCGCCACGTGTTCCCACGTCCAGAAGTCGGTCACCATCAGCATCACGCTCCTATGTCGTCATCGCTGATCCCACCACCGCCTTCTGTACCAACCGACTTACGTCGATCCCGTCAGACTACCTAGTCCGACCCAGGCTCCCAAATCAATCCATGAATTTCCATCAATCACATGATAATTCCATCATAACTGACATGACTTCCCGCAACGCCTCAAGCATCCTTGTCGCGCCAACAATCTTTCACCCGTGTCTGTCATAACCCAAGGTTTTCAGTTCCGTAAACTTCTCCACCTCAAACCTGATACCCGTTGGCATCATAGTTCTTCGTATGACTGACTGTGTGAAAAAATACCTGAGCTATCCCCGCGACGCCGAAGTACACAAGCACTTCCGTGCACAACTCCAGCCAAACAAGACCTCCTGGTCTTCACGCGATGGGTAGCTCCCTTGGCTCAACTTTCCAAAGCTAGGTATTACCTTGTCACTGCCTTTGCTTTCCGATGGATACACAAACGATGGATATTTTTCTTTGCCGATCTGATCTGCCCGCCTCCGTGTCGCACAGAAGGGGCGCTGCCTCCAGGGACTCGGTCCCTTATCTTTTGGTCCAAAACAAACCTCATGCCTTGTATACTCAGCAACACTATTCACATACAGATCCATACCTGCACGTACACACGAACGGCTGGGGAACGCCCGCTGCACCGCAGCCAGCAGCTGCCTCGTGCCACGCGCCTTGCGGTCTCGTCCAGCCTAGCTAGGCCAGCCCTCCACCGCACCCCTGCTTGGCCTGTAGCTGCCGCCCCACGCGTCCGCTGAGAACCGTGCTCGCCTGCTGCTCCGATTGCTATTACGTCGCTTCCGAATAGATCTCGTTGCCACCGTTCCGACCTGATTGGTTTCAACTGCACAACTGCGATCTCTCGGCTTCGCTTCCTCTAGATCAACAACCAACGACCTTCAAACAACCTTGCTCATGATACCACTTGTTAGAATAAATCCGAGACAAGTCGTTGACTATTCGAGGACCAAGCAATCACATGAGCACGACACCGAGATTTGTTAACGAGGTTCACCAATATGGCTACATCCCCGGGGCCTGACTATGGACGCTCCTCCCCATGACACCGCTACAATACCGCACCCGGTCGCCCTGGACACCGGCACATGCCACCGGCTTCCCCTGCGTTCCGGTGCTATTATGTTGGCATATGTTACATCGTGTGTCTACCCCCGCTATATATGAGAGGCCTAGGATACAAGTGTCCTACTTGGACACAACTCCACATCCTAGGTAAACACGATACAACTACAAGTCCAACTGTAACCTACCTTGTACACTATATTCGACACAACTCCAACAGCAGGAAGAGGTTGCATTTATATATGATGTTAGCCGGGTGCATTGGGAAGATACCCTCGATCGCTAGTTTGTTCCTGGTTAGCCAAAGAGCCCAAGCCAAGGCTCCAAGACAGCTCCAAAGCACTCGCTTGTTGCCTCCTTTAACGGAATCTACTAAGGCAGCAAGTTCGAAGGCCGAGCGCGGGTTCCACGAGGTGTTGGCGACAGCCCGGACCGCACTCCAAGCAAAACGAGCGAGCGGGCAGCAGAAGAAAACGTGATTCGCATCTTCCGCGACGTTACAAACCACACACAGACTGGTCGACGGGCCGTTGCGTTTGGCAACGTTGGCCGAGGTGGGCAATCTGTTGCGAAATAGTTGCCAAAAGAACACCTTTATCTTAAGCGGTATACGAGCGTTCCATAAGCCTTGTGGCAGTTGCAAGGACTGGCCCTGACACAGTTTTCGGTACAGGGACTTTACCGAAAACTTGCCAGACGGGGTCAGGGACCAAGTCACAGTGTCCTCGGACACGGAAAGCGACGCTGACGATTAGATCAGGAATGTCCAGTAGGTGCGCTTGTTCTGTTCCCGTTAGCTCACGCCGGAAAAAGATCGCCGGAGGGGAAGTGGCAAGCGCCGTAGCAACGGTTTGCTCCGAGTTGACCGCCAGAATGTAAAGATCCTGGAAATCTGACCAAAGGGGTTGAGAACCCACCCAATGGTCCAACCAAAAGAGAGTCGAGCGGCCGTTGCCGATGGAGAACTTGGCTCCCAGGGCAAAGGCCGGCCAGACTGCTTGTTGGTCATTCCAGAAAGGGGAACCCCTCGCCACTCCTTCGAAATAGTTCCTAGACGGGAAATACTTAGCTCGCAACAGACCCCCCCACAGACCCGTCGCCCCCTGCGAGAGCTTCCAAATCCACTTACACATCAGCGCGATGTTAAGGATTCTGGTGTTCGTGATCCCTAGCCCACCCTGGGCTTTGGGACGACACACCGCATCCCAACAGACCATGTGGTACTTGCGCTTGGGTCCCGATCCTTCCCAAAAAAGAAACGAGACCGGGGTGTGTCCATCTTGGCATGAACCCCTTCTGCCAGGAGGAACAGACTCATCACGAATTGAGGCAGCGAGGAGAGGCTCGCATTCGTGAGCACCAACCTAGCTGGGGAGGAAAGGAACTCCCCCCTCCACGGGCAAACCCGCCCTCCCACCTTGGTCCAGAGCGGCGCCCACCCGTCGACCGTGATGCGTTTGGCGTCTAACAGAAGGCCTAAGTACGTGAACGGGAGTTTGCCTAACTTGCAGTTCAGCAAGTCCGCAACGCACATACTGTCCTGCACATCCATGCCCAAAGACATCACTTCACACTTGTAGAAGTTGATTTTAAGTCCCGACATGAGCTCGAAGCTAATAAGCAAAGCTTTAACTGTTGCGATGCTGTGGAGGTCGGGTTGGAACAGTAATAACGTATCGTCTGCGTATCGCAAGTGGGATATCCCCCCGGGATGAGGTGCCCCAACACCCCTTTTATGTGCCCAGCCTCCGCGGCTTTCCGCAAGATAGCAGCGAGGGCGTCGGCCACAAAGTTGAACAAGAGCGGTGACATGGGGTCACCTTGACGCAAGCCGCGCTTGTTCATGAAGAAGTTCCCTACTTCTCCGTTAACCGAGACCGCAGTTTGCCCCTCCCCCCCAAGACCAATTGCATGACTCGGTGCACCCACACCGGCGAAAAGCCCCTACTGGAGAGGATCTACCGGAGAAAATCCTAGTTTACGCGGTCGTACGCCTTCTCGAAATCAAGTTTGAACAAAATGGCCGGTTCGTGCGTGCGTCTAAGCTCGTGAAGGGTCTCTTGCAAGGCTAACGGCCCCTCCAAGATGTTCCTACCGCGAATGAACACCGACTAGGAGCGACTAATTATGCGATGAGCAATCGGCGAGAGCCGGATGGCGCAGCCTTTAGAACAAATTTTGAGCGGGACGTTAATGAGTGCAATGGGCCTATACTGGCGGATGTTGTCCGTGCCAGGCACTTTCGGGATGAGCGAGAGCACTCCGTAGTTAAGCCTAGCTATGTCCACGAATCCACGCATGAAACCGTTACACACCTTGTAAATTGGATCGCGAACCAGAGCCCAAAAGCGTTTAAACATCGCCACCGGCCACCCATCCGGCCCAGGGGCCGTGTCAGATTTCATGCTAGACAGAGCATCGTCGATTTCCTTAGGGAGAAATGCAAGCCCCAACTCCTCGTTCTCGCTATCTAGCACCACTTGGGATGGAAGCCAAACATCCGCACGCAGGTACGCACGTTGTGCCTCCTCCGTCCCCATCAGACTAATATAGAAGTCATATATGTGTTGGGCAATCTCCGATTGCTGCACAAGAAGCCCGTGCTCCGTCTGCAGGCGAAGGATTGAGCATTTCCTGCGCCGGCCGTTCGCATACGCGTGGAAGTATTTTGTGTTCGCATCACCCTTGAGCGTCCACTTGAGGCCTCCCCTACGCCTCCAGTATTCCTCCTCGGCCCGCAGCAACGCTTCGACTTGTCCTTCCAGGGCATATCGCTGCGCCCATTCTTGCTCAGAGAATGGTCGAGTGTCTGCCTGAACATCGAGGGGTGCGATTTCTTCCAGGAGCCTCGCCCTGAGGACCTTGTCGTCGCGCCCCTGGTTTGCGCCCACCCCTTTAGGATTGCGCGAAGGCGGCCCCCAGCTGCGATCCAAAACTCCATTTAGCCGCGTTGCTGGCCAGGAGTTGAACACAATGCAGCCATCTTTACCTAAAGATGGTGTCAAAGTCCGGTACCCCAAACCACACGATTTCAAAGAAGAAACGGGGGCTACGTTGGATTCTATCTTCCCCGGAAGATAAGATTAGAGGCACATGGTCCGATCCGATCCTTGTTTCTGCAAGGAGCGAACATAAGGGAAACACTACTTCCCAATCCGGAGACATGAAGGCACGATCCAGAACAGATTGCACCGGGGCTAGTTGCTTGTTAGTCCAAGTATATCTCGCCCCGGTTCTGGCCACTTCCCTAAGTGCCATAGACACAACCGCGTTGTTAAACATAGTCACCCTTGACCAATTGATGTTGTCATTGTTTTTGTCTGCACCCGAACGAATCAGGTTGAAGTAGCCTCCCACCATGAGCGGGATCTGCGTTGCGGCTAAAGCCGTCACCTTGGCTTCTAGTTCTCCCAAGAACTCAACGGAGCGGGATTGATATGCTGGTCCGTAGACTTGCACGATCGCGACCTGGCGAAGCGAAGCTTGCACGCGGATGTTAGCTGCAATAAAGAAGGTGCCAACCTCCCAGGTCAGCACTGTTGGAAATATGCCCTAGAGGCAATAATAAAATGGTTATTATTGTATTTCCTTGTTCATGATAATTGTCTATTATTCATGATATAATTATATTGACCAGAAACCGCAATACATGTGTGAATACATAGACCACAACATGTCCCTAGTGAGCCTCTAGTTGACTAGCTCATTGATCAACAGATGGTCATGGTTTCCTGGCCATGGACATTGGTTGTCATTGGTAACAGGATCACATCATTAGGAGAATGATGTGATGGACAAGACCCAATCCTAAGCCTAGCACAAGATAGTGTAGTTCGTATGCTAAAGCTTTTCTAAATGTCAAGTATCTTTTCCTTAGACCATGAGATTGTGCAACTCCGGATACCGTAGGGAATGCTTTGGGTGTACCAAACGTCACAACGAATCGGGTGACTATAAAGGTGCACTACGGGTATCTCCGAAAGTGTCTGTTGGGTTGGCACGAATCGAGACTGGGATTTGTCACTCCGTGTGACGGAGAGGTATCTCTGGGCCCACTCGGTAAGACATCATCATAATGTGCACAATGTGATCAAGGAGTTGATCGCGGGATGATGTGTTACGGAACGAGTAAAGAGACTTGCCGGTAACGAGATTGAACAAGGTATCGGGATACCGACGATCGAATCTCGGGCAAGTACTATACAGCTGGACAAAGGGAATTGAATACGGGATTGATTGAATCCTCGGGCAAGTACTATACAGCTGGACAAAGGTATGTGCTTTGTGAAAGTCCAATCAAGCGTCTTGATCTATCTCTATAGATCTTGATGCCCAATATGTAAGCAGCTTCACCAAGGTCTTTCATTGAAAAACTTTTATTCAAGTATCCTTTTATGCTATCCAGAAATTCCATCTCATTTCCAATTAACAATATGTCGTCCACATATAATATCAGAAATGCTACAGAGCTGCCACTCACTTTCTTGTAAATATAGGCTTCTCCAAAAGTCTGTATAAAACCATATGCTTTGATCACACTATCAAAGCGTTTATTACAACTCCGAGAGGCTTGCACCAGACCATAAATGGATCGCTGGAGCTTGCACACTTTGTTAGCTCCCTTATGATCGACAAAACCTTCCGTTTGCATCGTATACAACAATTCTTACAGAAATCCATTCAGGAATGCAGTTTTGACATCCATCTGCCATATTTCATAATCATAAAATGCGGCAATTGCTAACATGATTCGACAGACTTAAGCATCGCTACCGGTGAGAAGGTC